>OX451736.1:557800509-559000509 GCA_948472305.1 Vicia faba | reverse complement strand
ATAACTTTGTATTGGTGGATGTCTTTCCACGAGAATCAAGCTCACCATGTCAAGTGGGTCATAGCCCCCGATTCAAGTTGTTGCACTTGATCTTTGACGGTGTTTGTTTAGAGGAAAATCCTCTTGCCCTTTGGTAGACGTCTGGTTCAACGTGACTTTGCATGAAAGACCCTCGAGATCCTTGAAATGGTCATTGAAAATTCTATGGTATGATGTTATGATGTTATGTACATGTATGCAGAAGTAGGCAAGTGTATATACAGATAATCACATTCACACAAAGCAGACAAGTCCTTAGGTTTAGGCTTGCATGGGGTTCATAGGTAAGTACCCTCTTGAAGTTAGTTGGCTCAACCTGTCCTAAAATAGAAACCGGGTTCTAAGGAGCTCAATATCACTGGATTATTTTCTGTGTTCATGGTTTCAGTTTAGCCACTTTACTGGCGACCGAAATATTCCAAGAAAACAACCCTCAATGAGTGTAGTATCGAGTATCTACCAACTTCAGACTGCACCAAAGTCGGTCATCTCACTACCCCTAAAAAGGCCAAGATGGTCAAGTAAGGTTCTAAGAGTTCGTTAGTGCTTCATGACATCACTCAGCGGCCCCGTATTCTCTTTGATTGACTCAAAGGCTACCGGTACACACAAATATGTCACACTAATGTAGCTACTGCTTTAACCATGTCGGTATACCCCGCACAGTTCCCACACAGTTTATTGCTACTTACCCAAAAGGTGTCCCCAAATCCGGGTGTAGGATTTAAAACAAACCCAAACAAGGAGCCCAAAAAGTAAAGCAATCAAAGCAATCAAGGTAAGCATGTAAAGGTGATCTAAAACCCTAAGGTAACCCCACTTTTAGAAAGTCCCCAGCAGAGTCGCCAGTTCTGTGATACGGTGGGAGAACTGACTTGAGGTTTTTGCGTTTGTTTTCGCACTTGTTCGATTTAGCAGGAGTCGCCACTGACTTTTTATTTTATCCAAAGGAAAGGTCAAAAAGAACAGGAAAGACCTTTGAGATGTTTTCTTGGGTTCGGGGGGTAGATTATGAAAAGGGAAGGTGCTAGCACCCTTTTCATCCATGGTTATCCATGGGCTCTTAGTTACTTGTTTTTAGTCACTTGCCTTTGCTTTTCAATTGTTTGAAATGGTGCTTTGTGGTTTTGAAAATGTTTTGAAAAAGATGCCTTGTCTAGGCAACCTTTGTAATGATTCTTTGTTTGAATATATACAAAGGTGTGTGTCTTTTTGAAAAGATATTTCAATGTTTTGAAAGTTGTTTTGAAATTGTGTTGAAATTGTTTTGAAGTTGTGTTGTGAAGTGTGTTTGAAAAATGGCAAGGATGTTTTGCAAGTTTTTTGATCAAGTAACTAAGAGTTGTCTACCCTATTTTACTCAAAGGTCTTTCTTATGTTTTTAACCCTTTTAACAATGTTGTTTCACCATTGTATTTGATGAATAACCTTGTGTTAGGATTTTTAACGGGACAGGCGCGGGTCATCGTTTACAACCATTGAAAGAAACTTGTGAGACGCTCTAGCAATTTTATAAGGGACGAGATCGTTTTATAGAAGGCAACATCGAGGGTCATCGAGGGACTACGATCTTTGTTTATTGAAGGGGCATTTGCTAGAGTGTCTCATACTCGAGGGACATGATTGCATTTTCCGAGGCAACAAGCGAGGTTACCCTAGAGGTGCGAGTGTGAATGGTGTTTGTCATATTCATGCATTTGTCTTTGTATTGGGTCATCTAGCGATCGATTTTTAGATTTTCACATACAAACCCTAATCTCTAATCATGGCATATTTAAAAAGCATAAAGTGCGAGAATTAAATTCTAAGCTATTACAAGAGAGTATCCGGGGATGGGGGTACAAATTATTTACAAATGGGGATGAGTCTTATCAGAATAATGTCCCAAATATTATGGGTTACAACCAAATCGAATCGACGCAATTCAAATGTTAACAAATTGTAACAAAACATAAAAATAGAGAGAATCAAAAGTATTATGAGATGCATGTGGTTATTTACAAATGATCAAATAAAATTTAATCTAATAAAGACTTAAGTATTTATTTTTATTTTATGAATTATGTAAATAAAGAGTTTTAAAGAAAAGAAAAAGTATTTAAGTTAAAGTTTTATTATTTATGTATGTTTATTAAATGTAATAATTATTAAGGAAAATTATTAAGAAAATTCATACAAAAACTTAATATATTTTTATTTAACAAAAGAGAAAAAGAATTAGATTATATAAAAAAAATGAAAATAAAGTGATAAACAAAAGTATTAGTTTAAAGAAAGAAAAGAGTTTGAATAAATAAATAAAAGGTGGGCTTAAGAATGTGTTTTTGGATGGCCCAAAAGAAGAACAAAATGGCCAGAAGAGGGGAAAAGGATGGGGGTACGTGTTAGTAAGAAGTATTGGGCTTAGGCAATTGGGGCGCACAGGCCCAGAATGAGGTGTTGAACAAATTTGTTAGGGTTCTGTTTAGTGTACTCAGAATTTAGGGTTTTCAGTTTGGTTACAGCGGCGCCTCCTCTCATCTTCTTTGTTCTCTTTGTCTTTCTCAAACTAAGCATTGATTCTTCTTCTTTCCTCCAAGATGCCAGAGCGTTGCCTCCATCCTCTCCTCTCCACGACGGCACAAAGCGGCGGTTTGAAAGGTACCATTTCCTTTGGTTCCACACGTGTTTTTTACAGTTTACATTTGTGATTCTTTTACGTTTTGTTACTTGCATGTTTTGACTCTTATGGCTTTTTTTTTATGTTTATATGTAGTAACAGCTTGAGGGTTTGAGAGACGTACCTTGAACGTCTTGATTCTGAGAACGATGGAGGGAGGGAAAGGGCTTGGAACGGCGGCGCTCTTGGTGGCCGGAGGTGGAGAAGATGATGACAACAGTCGCTAGCTCGCCTTTCCGGTATCTCTATACTTCCTTTTGAATGTTTGATGATGAGTTTGTTCTGAAAACCTCTTTGTTGTTTGCTTCTTGTTAATTCTCTTCCTCTGAGTGCTTGAATATTGATTGTTTGATGATGATGAGCTTTCTTCTGAATCTTTGTTTTGGTTGATGATGATGAAACTCTGAAACTTGCTTGCTTCTGATTTTCTCTTCCTCTTTTCTTTTATTGACCCTGACTATTTGATGATGAATATATTCTGAGATTTGTCTCTTTGAACGTTTGATGATGATGAATATTTCTGGAAAAAAACTTCTCTTTTTTTATATGTTTTTGTTGGCTTGATTTGAGTGTTTTGATTTGAGTTGATGAGCTTTGAATAAGTTTGGGAAACAGGCTTATGGTGAGTTGTAGTTCTGCCGGCCAGTTATGCAGGTTTGCTACTGGCTCTGAGCTTTTGTGCAGATTTTCAAGTTTGTAACACAGGTTTTGTGATTTTGGAGGCAGACTTGATGCAGTTTTAGCAAGTTTTGGGCTTGCTTGACAGGCTTGTAGGCTTGTGAGTTTGGTGGCAGGCTGATGTTGGGTGTTACTAAATTGCAGTTTACGGCCTTTGAAACAGGCCTGTAAGTTTTGTTGTTTACAGGTTTTTGGTTTTGAAAGCAGTTTGAGTGTTTAGTGCAGGTTTTGGAGTTGTAGTTATGCAGGCTTGCTTTGATAGCAGGTTGGTTGTGTTGAGAAGGCAAGCTTGCTGTTTTGTGACGCAGATTCGCTATTCTGTTGTGTTTTTGGTTATGGAAACAGGCTTGTGTTTTTTTTTTGTTTACAGGTTTGTTGCTTGAAGGTTATGTAGGTTGAGTTGGTTTGCTTGTGTTTTAGTAAGCTCTTAACTTGTTTTGATTTGCAAGCAGTTTATAAGTTTTGTAGTGCAGGTTTTTGTGTTTTGGAGATTATGCAATGCAAATCTTGTAGGCTTTGTCTCCTCTCTTGGACTGCTATGCAGTCTTGCTCTTTTATATCTTTTGTGTTCTCTTACTATCTTTTTACAGCCTGCCAAAACTGCAAACCTTTTCTGGTTCTCTCTTTCTCTCTCCATAAAAGCACTTTGATTGCTTATTATATTTTTATTCTGAAAATTTTGGCTGTCTAGAAAATGATGAAAGCATCTTTGACAAGTTTTGACTTGTCAAGCAAATTACTTCCTGCTGTCTTGCTTTTTGTCTGCTGTATTGCTGTTTTCATGTTGCATTACCATTTTTATCAAATCTGTCTTGTAACTTGGTTTTGGGTAATTTTGTACTGTAGCTGAATATGGGACTTTGCTTGCTGCTGTGTTATTCATTTTCTTGACTTACCTTGGTAGTTTTGGCGCCTGTTTGTCTCTTTGAATTTGTAGTACAGTTTGCTTAGTTAATACAGCTTGGCACTTAGTTTGTGATTCAGTTTGCTTGGTTAATGCAGCTTGGGACTTTTTATACTTGACCCATGTTTTTGCATCTAGTTTGACATGCTTGCATTTTATATATTTTATCTTTCTGTGAACCGAGAAGAGCGATCTTCTTGTGATTTGTAGAGAGAAAAATAAAGCGTGACGAAAATAGGCAATCTGATTCTAGACGGTCAATTTTAATGATGATTTTTTTTCTTCTTTTCACTTAAAAATTCTTGTGCTGATTTTCTTTTCTTTCTTCTCTTTTCAGGTGGATGCATCTTGGATAATAGCAGAAGCAGTAGAAGCAAAAGATTTTAGGAGATTAGGCTTAGGTTTATTATTTTTTCATTTATTGTAAACAAATATTATTGTAAATACCGTAAGTTGTAAATTTACAATATTCCGATAAATTTTGTAACAATATCTGAAAATAATAAAAAAGGTTTTTATCCAAATATCATCCAATCTTTTCTTGCATTGTTTATTTAATTATTTAAGACTCTTAAATCAAAATAATTGGAACTGTATCCCAATAATTTTAATTCAGATAAAATAAATAATCAACAAACTTTTGCAGTCTTGTAACCTTGCATTACTCACAATACGCATGGTGTTCCAGTTAACACACGCATTGTACAGTTTAAACAAACAAAGCATTCCAATAAGCGATAAACCTTTTACTCCAAATAATCAAGCAGGTGCCTTAATGCTCCAAACAAAAGTCTCAGCTCTTATCCCAGATAATTGGGTTTTGAGAAACAACCAATAATCTTGAACAAGCGTGAAAATAATGTAACAGTTAACTGAATTTATGAGGATTCAGTTCCTTCTGAGAAACGCGAGTGAAAACCCCTAATTCTGGATTGACTGATAAAGAAAAGTCTGTTTGACCGATTCTTGAGCCAATCTCAAAAATCAGAGAAAACCATGGGGTTGTGATTTCTTGTGAAAAAGGGAGGGCAAATTTTGGGGTATAACATTCATGAACACGTTTGGACCAGAAAACTTAGGCCCAATTGTCCAAAATTACAAATTTTCTCAATTTGGAATTCATGCATTCTACCAAAATTTCCCAATTTCCAATGGTCATAACTTACTAAGGTTTTATCTTTTGAAGGTGATCTTTGACTTTTTAGAAAGCTCAAGATGTCCTCTACAAACTCTATGTTGATTATTTTTGCTTTTTAAGACTTTATCTTGATGTAAGTTTCCTGGACAAAAATTGTCTTTTTATTGACTTTTGAAATGACCCATAACGTATTATCCCATATCTCTCAAATGAAGCATTTTTTGGACTTGAGCTTATAGAGACAAAGTTATAGAGAATTTAATTTCCTTCAAAATTAGATTTGGTTGAGAAAAATCTAATGAAGCATATGAAAGTTGTGATTGGTCAAAGTTCAGTTGACTTCTCCTTAAGAAAACCCTAATTTGGCAACTTTTGACTTTTGATGATTTGAGAGTTTTCTTGATGAATCATGATCAACCCTTGATATAATGATGAATACTAGTTCAAAACCTTGGTGTTGACCAAAAATCTTGAGGTTTGACTGTATGTTGACCATAGTTGACTTTTTTACCCAATATAGTTAATTTTCAGTCATCTAAGCCATTGCTTGAGCAAACTTGTGATGCAAGGCTTGAAACTTGACATGAGAATTATTTAAGACCTATGGAGAACCATGAAAACCACTTGAGAACCCGATCTTCCTTGTGAAACACAAAACCCTAATTATGGACCCATTGCTTAGAAGAAGAATTTGTCTGATTAATTCTTGAGCTAACTTTAGCAAATGAGAACCTCGTGAGAATATCTTGAAGAAAAATAAGAGGGAAAATTTTGGGGTATAACAAATTGGTTGCGGTTACTCTTACTATGACTCTTCTGGCCATACACAACATTGGATTATTTCTTACCATTATAAGACTTCTTCACAGTATTCGAAGATGTAGCGACCTGAATTTTATGGCTTTTGATTCCATTCTCAACATGTTCTCCTATTAATATCAGTTCAGTGAAACAGGATGAAGAATTTCCAAGTAGGTGATTATAGAAAGGAAGTGTTAGCGTGCTCATGAACATGTCAAAAAATTCCCTATCAGCCAAAGGAGGTTGAACTCTGCCTGCAAGATCTCTCCATTTTTATGCGTACTCTTTAAAGCCTTCCTCAGAACCCATGGACATACTCTGTAGTTCCATGCGGGTTGGTGCCAAATCAGAATTGTATTGATACTGTTTATAGAAATATGCAGCCAAATCTTCTCAGGTATGAATATTGGTACCTTCAAGTTAATAATACCATTCTAGTTGTATTTTAGACAAACTCTCTTAAAATAAATGCAACCATAATTTCTTGTCAATAGTGTGTGGTGTAATTTTCCGAACATATGATCTCAAATGCAGATTCGAGAAAGAAACACCATCATACTTGGAAAAGGTAGGAATTTTGAACTTAGGAGGAATGACGACTCTTGAGACTAAACCCAATTCTTCAAAGTTCAAGCCATGCACCTTCTGGATCTCCATAGCTTTCAGACGCTCTTCTAACAGCTTATACTTCTCATTAGTAGGGGTATATTGTTCATCCAAATAATCCTCTTTCTCTTCATCAGGAAACTTGTCAGAACCAAGGTTGTTTCTTTCAGTTTTAACACTTTTACCATCTTCATCCTAGTTGTCATCTTCGTCCGATGGGATATCAATATCTTGAGCTTGCTTGACTGGACCTTTGAACCTCCTCCCCATGTTAAGGACGTAGATTGGTTTATTTTTCTTCTTCTTCTTATTCCCATTGATGATGAGCGCATTCTGTTCTTCATTCCCCTTGGCTAAGTTTAGGAACATCTGTTTGAACTGGGCATTCCGAGCCTGAAGATCTTTGATTGTCTGTCCAAGAGCCATTTTCTGCTGAAATAAACAGCAAGAAGATGAGAAAACCTGTCTTGGAAGCTTGTTATGTAATAATATGTATGTTATGTAGATGCATATGCAATGTTTTCAAGGACCTCTTGAGATTTAAATTTATTAATAAAAAGGATACAACAACAAAGATTCTTGTTAGTAAGTTCAGATTATAAACGCCTTTTAGGCTTACAATGAAAACAAAAAAAAGGGTTACAAAGGAATAAATCATGACTCAAGTCTTTAATTGACGCTTCCTCTTTGTGTTGACATATACATTAAGGCTCTGCTCTTTGTGAAGGCGTTTGGTCAGCTCCAACACTTTCTTCTCACTAGCATAGAATTGAGTCTCAAAGGTGTCCCTTTCTTCTTTCAGTTGAATCCAAGAATTTTGTAGCTATTCAAGGTCAATAGGCATATCTAGATGAAGAACGGTATGAGGAATGTCTCCTTCAGCAATAGGCTCCACAATTACTGGTAGGACAGCGGGATATGGAATTATAATATTTTGAGCACGAGATCGCACCCATCTGAGGTAGGGCTTCATAGGGGTGGAGTTTTTTTGTCCCAAAGTCTTGCTATCAATCTTATTCACGATGCCCCAAGAACGTATAAACCTTTGACGATAACCTTAAGGGTTGTTCTCGTAATCGAATACAATACCCCAGATGAGTATATCATGAGGACCGTCTCTTCGAGCATAACCAAATTGACATAGATATAACGAAGGGTTGTAAGTGATACCTCCCCTTATGCCAAGGATTGGAACATTATGGAATTCCCTACAGCGGTCAATAATAGTGATATCCTCTTGAGATCGGGAACACCAATAGATATCAGAATGAGAGAGTGACATCATCCTTTTGGTCAACCTCAAACCTTGTTCATTCTTTATCACTGATCAGGGAAGGTGCGAAATAAACCACATGGATAGTAAAGGTATACAACACATAAGAGTCACTCGCTTCCTCATAGTACGAGTTTGAAGAGAATGCAAAATATCTCCAAGAAAAGTAGGCACAAGATTATGAGTAAGAAATATTTTGATGGTGTTCACATCTATGAGTTGGTCTGGATTAGGGAATAGTACCAAACCATGGATCGACAGAGCCAAGATCTCCTTGAAAGCATGAAAACTCATAGCATCTAGAAATAATTAAGCCTTCTCTATCATAAATTTAGCAAGAAGGACCTTGACTCCACTTCTTATTTCCCAATTAGATACAATGTCAGACCGCTTCAGATGTAAGGCTGCTACAATATCTTCAGCTTTTGGAACTTTCTCTAAACCGGTGAAGGGTATCTGATCAAGAATAGGTACTCCGAGTAGCTTAGAGAAATATTCCATTATGGGTACCAACTGATAATCTGGAAAGTTAAAATAGTGATGCTCAGTGTTGTACCCCAAAATTTGCCCTCCCATATTTCATACAAGATACAATCCTAGGGTTTCTCGAATATTCAATTTGGCTCAGAAATTGATCAGACAGATTCTCTTCCCAGGCAATAAATCAGCAATTAGGGTTTTGCATTTCTCAAAAGAAAATGAGTTTTCAAAGTTTCAAATGGTCTTCATGGTTCTTCGTGTATTCTCAAGGATGCTTGTACCAAGTTTCAAACCTCGCATTGCAAGTTTGCTTAGCCAATGGTTCAGATGACTGAAAATGACTGCATTGACCCAAAAAAAAGCGACCTTTGTAAGATCAAGTTCAAACGGTTGTAACTTCTTCATTATTCGACATTTTTAGCGATTCTATTTGCGTATGACTCTCCTTGATGTCATCTCCAAATTCTCTTCACAAGTCAAGAGCTGATTACATGCAAAAGATCATCAGAAAAATTCGAATACTTTAGAGGTCATCACAAGAAACTCTTGTCCACTTTTTGAGATTCATAACTTCTCCAATTCTCAACGTCCTGAGGCGATTATTTTTGCGAAGTATCATAAATAGAATTGTCTATGAGGTTACTTCAAAGATCGAGGTCAAATTGTGCTTGTTTCAATTTATGTCATACACGTTTCTCATAGGATGCTTGTCGCCTACTTTAAGTCATTTGCAAGTGAACATTAGCGATCATTGAATTAAGAATAAGATTTGAGGAACAATTCGAATAATTCTTTTTTGATTTCAAGTCGATTCAAGTGTGTGAGGTGCAATTTATTCGTATGAATTTTCTTTCGGATTCAACATATACGAAAAGAACTAATTTCTCATGATGCAAGTTTGCTCAATTTTGAAGATCAACTCATATAATTTGTTTGGAATTCTAAAAAGCAGATACAAGATGTTCATTCATTATTTAAAATTCATTCGAGAAGCCTCAAATTCATTCAAAGATGAAATTCTAATTCAATATTCATCATTCAAGTTTGATTCAATTTCATCCAAGTTACATCCAACAAAATTTTAAGTTACAATTATAAAAGATTTGAGGAAATATATTCAAAACAAGTTCCATTCATGTTACAAGTTTATTTGAGTTATTATTACAAAGTCACAAATAAGTTACAAGTTTGTACAAAATATATTTCCAACAAGTTGTTGTAATGCAACCAATTTCCCAACCCAATTTTGTTGCATTTTGCTGCAAAACAATGCAACAATAACAGCCCCACAAAACAGCCTTGCTACTACGCTGTTCACAAGCCCAATATCATGTTGCCTACAGCCCATTTCCCAGCTTTGTTTTAGCCTACAAAAGAGCCCCAAAGATACAGCAAAAACTATTAAAAAATATTCCAATCTTGCTGCAAAACAACAGCCATGTTGCTGTCCATAAACCCTGCTATCCTACTGCAAAAAAAAAACAGCCCATACAACAGTCCAAAAACCTGTAATGTGCTGCCCCAAAATCTGTCCAAAACCTGTCCAATAAATTGCACAAAATCAGCAATATGAGAACTGCAACAAAAAGCAATAAAGAGTATGCCAAATATGTTTAAAATCTGTTCAAAAACTCATTAATTTTCCCTCCTAAACCCACTTTTTTTTTACTTAAGAAAGGGGAAGCACGGTAAAAAAAAAGGAGGAGGAGTGATATACAAATCGGAGAATCTCAACACAGCCCTTTTTGAAAAAAAAAAACTTCAAACATACCCTCCAAAAACATTATAATCCCTTTGCTATTTGAACTTCTCAAAACAGCCACCAACATCCATCATTACCTCTCTATCCAGCTTTTATTCCGAACCGAGTTCCACAATACTCAATCAAAAAACACAAATCACAACAGAAGTCTTACACAAAAGGTCAGCGTTTCAGATATAAGGGAAAGCGATAAAAGTTCAAGCTCACCTCTTTTCAGAATTGTGTTAGAGACTCTGATAGGTATTGTTTCTTCCACTCTTTTGCATAAATTTCTTTTGTATATCTCTGCTTGTTTATGCTCTGACTTTGTTTATTCTCTGAGTTTGTTGTCATTGATGTTGCTTATGACCAAATCGAATCATGAACCTGCAAACTGAAAGGCGGTTGTGGTTATTATCTATCGTAAATTTGTGAAACATGAGTATTTTGTGTGATTGTTGTATTGAAAACAGATGTTGTATTGAAAACAAAATATATAAAAAAACTAACAATCTTCAATTATAACTCTCCTAATTCAACCTTTGAAACTTTAACCTCATACACCCTTTCATACAGAATTACACAAAAATTCGCAGAGTTTTAACGTACCTCTTCTACTGTCTTCAATAGTGCTTTTTCCGTCGTTCAAATAGAAACCGTAAATACTTCCTTTGTCATCTTGGCGAGATCTCTTCCTCCGAACCTCACATCATCCCTGATCCCTCACCACACTTTCCTCTTCATTTTTCCTTTACTTCCACCGCCAATAGAACCCTTTCCACCGCCACACCTTTCGGACCTGACCCTTTGTGTAGCCGCCCACCTTCTTCGACGAATCACCACCCACCAGAGCCGACCAGAATCGCGGCCTCCGCCTGCAGTAAATCAGATCTGAACCGCTTCCGATCAACATAACCCGTGCAAGCCTCTAACAACCGCTGGCAAAGCCGCTCAACACACAAATCGCACCTCTGATCTGCATATAAATCGAAGGCCACCTCACTCTTTCGACCACCGGGCGACGACTCCGCAAAACCATGCCCATTCGGCCGCCACCATTGCACGTGTGAGAGAGATGGGCAAGTCACTTGGTCACTTGTAGAAAAGTGGTAAATTGGAATTCCTCCCAACGTACAAGTTCATTATAACAGCTGTAGCAGGAAAAAGAAAAAGCTACAACAACTATCTAACCCATTTCCCAGCCCAAGAGTTTTCTTATTTTCTTTCTCTTTTTTATCTTCTCTATTTTGTTTGGATTAAGACAACCATTGGGGCTTAACTCTAAGGCCATTTCCGGATTTTCTATAATTTCACCGCCCTTTTTTTTAATTTTTCACACTCTATTTTTGTAATTAACTTGATTTACATTTAATTTAGCTTAGATATGATTTAGTAAAAAATTAATTTATTTTTTTAATTAGTTTAGGATTCTCTAAATTATTTTACTAACTAATTTTTATATATTAAGTCTTAATTGATTCATTTTATTTCTAAATAACAAAAACCCTAAAAGACAAAAAATACATGCATTTGATTTGATTATTTAGTTAATTAATAGAGTAGATTATTTTCTATTTTTCTTTCTAAAACTTTTTTTTAAATAAATACCCAGAATTGTATTTCCATACTTTGTTAATTAATTAATTTTTCTAGACTGTTATAACTTTAATTAATCGCTCAAATTCAATTTGGTTGTATTGATTGCTATTTTGGACTATTAATCGCATTCGACTCATCCCCATTTGTAAAAATTGTACCCCCATTCCCGAAAGCTCTGTAATAGCGTAGAATTTCCATTTCTGCAGTTTACTGTTTTTTTTATACTGTATAGTAATTAGGCGTGCATGGCAAGATTCAAAATCATTCGCTAGATAACCTAATTTCAAAGATAAAATTAACTTGAATAAAAAACACTTTTCACACACGCACCTCTAGGGTAACCTTGCTTGTTGCCTCAAAAACACAGTCATGTCCCTCGAATATGGGATGCTTTAGCAATGACCCTTCGATAAAAAATATCGTAGTCCCTCGATGACCCTCGACGTTGCCTTCGATAAAACGATCTCGTCCCTTATGAAAATTTCTAAAGCGTCTCATAAGTTGCTTTCGATGACTGTAAAATTGACCCACGCATGTCCCTTTACATCCAACAATGGGGCTTCTTACCAAATCAATGGTAAGGTAGCAACATTAAAAGGAGGAAGAAAAGAACATTTGAGACCTTTCGAGTAGGTAGATTCGCTCCTAGTTGCTCGCTTGCTCATGACAAAAACATTTTTTACACCAACACCTTCATCTCAAAACATTTTCAAAAGACAAGACCTTTTGTATACGTTCTTATAGAGACGAGAACCATTGCAAAACATCTTTTCAAAAACCACTTTCTAAAACACAATCCACAAACACATCTTTGAACTATCTTTCGAAACAAAACTTTATACGCGTTCTTATAGAAACAAGAACCATTACAAAGACATTTTCAAAATGCTTTCAAAACCCACACCACAAAGCACATTCAAACAAAAGCAAGTGATCTAAGCGAGTAACTAAGAGCCCATGGAAAACCATGGATGAAAAGGGTGCTAATACCTTCCCTTTTCATAATCTACCCCCCGAACCCGAGAAATAATCTCAAAAGGTCTTTCTTATGCTTTTTTACATTTCCTTTTGGATAAAAGAAAAGTCGGTGGCGACTCTTGCTATCCGCACAAATGAGATCAAAACGCAAAACATCAAGTCAGTTCTCCCACCGTATCACAGAACTGGCGACTCTGCTGGGGAATATAAAAAAAATTAAAAGTGGGGATACCTTAGGGTTAGATCACCTTTACTTGCTTTCAATGTTTTATTTGTGTGCTTTACATTTTGTTCTTTGTTTGGGCTTGCTTTGATCCTCCACCCGGGTCTGGGACACCCTTTAGGTAAATAGCAATAGATTGTGGAAACTGTATGGCATAGACCGATATGGTTGAAACAATGGCTATGTTAGTGTGACGCATTTGTGGGTACCGGTATCCCTCGTGGTGAATCGAGGAGAATACAGGGCCGCTGAGTGGCGTCATGAAGCACTAACTGAGTTTAGAACCCTAATTGAACAAACTTGGCCATTAGGACGTAGTGAGATAGCCGGTTTCGGTGTAGAGCTGAAAATTGGTTAATACTCGATACTACACTCATTGAGGCTAGACTTTTGGGATATCTCGGCCACAAGAAAAGATTGTTGTGCTGAGACAATGCCTAAGAGAAAGGTCGGTGATACTGAGATCCTTTAGAACCCTATCACTATTACTAGGACAGGTTGAGCCAACTAAACTTCAAGAGGGTACTTACCTATAAAACCCATGCAAGCTTAAAACATGGGGACTTGTTTATTGTGTGTGTATATATTTACTTGTACATAACATCATAAACATCATGAACATCATACGCATGCTCACTAACCATTTCAAGGATTTAGAAATTTATCTTTGTTTTTGTTTTGATAGGTCATGAATTCCATCCGAAGAAACACCATCCGAATCAACTTTGTAAAAGCACACCCTCTACTTCAAGAGTTAGCCTCAAGAGTGCCCGGGGATTCTCCTTTTACCAATAAATATGGTCGACTCCTCAGTTTGGCTACATCCAACTTCCAAGAAGAGATGATGTGTGTACTATTCCAATTCTTTGATCTCGTACATCATTGTTTCACTTTCCCAGACTATCAGTTGGTACCTACACCGGTCTAGAAGGGATTCCAAAACCTGAAGTCATCGCCGAAGCTTTTCATATAAGGAAGGCCGATATCATAGCCAATTGGGAGACAAGAAGCAGGGTTAAAGGCTTTCTAGCCAAGTTTCTATTGGAAAAGGCTCGTTCATTCTGGGACGACATGGATTTCCAAGCTTTCGAAGACGTCCTGGCTCTTCTCATTTATGGTTTGGTTTTGTTCCCCAATTCGGACCAATTTATAGACGTTAATGCCATCAAAGTCTTTCTCTCTCGCAATCCTATACCTACCTTACTAGGAGACATCTTGCATTGCCTTCATACCCGCACCATGAAGAAAAGAGGTACTCTTTTGTGTTGTATCCCCCTACTCGCTAAGTGGTTCACTTCACACCTACCTCAATCAGCATTGAAGAACGAGCAAATACTAACATGGTCCCAAAGGATGATGTCTCTCACCCACTCGGATATCTGTTGGTGTTCGATATCCTTGGAAGATGTCTCTATCATTGACCGCTGTGGGGAGTTACCTAACGTACCTCTGATTGGTATTAGGGGGTTATCACCTATAACCCCTGCTTAGCTCTTCAACAGTTTGGGTATGCCCGAAGGGACGGCCCTCACGAGATGCTCATCCAAGGTCTGGTGTTCGACTACGACAAAGAAGACCAAGGTTACCGCCAGAGGTTTACACGTGCTTGGGGAATGGTGAACAAGGTGGACAGTAGGACTTTGGGACACAAAAACTCTATCCCTCTCGAGCCTTACCTTAGGTGGATACGGGCTCGTGCTCAGAGTCTCGTGATGCCTTACCCTTCCATCCTTCCTGTCATTATAGAGCCTGTTGTTGAAGGAGACGTCCCATACACCGTTCTTCATCCTGACATGCCTACCTCTCTCGAAGACTTGCAGAAAGCTTGGGTTCAGTTGAAGGAAGAGCGAGACACCTTTGAAGCCCAATTTTACGCCAGTGAGAAGAAGGTTTTGGAGCTCACCAAGCTGCTTCATGAAGAGAAAAACCTGAATGCCTACATTGCTCCAAAGAGGATGCGTTCAGTCTTTCTGTCTTAGGATTTTTTGTTGTATTTTGTTTCTTTCATTGTAAGCCCAAAGAGGCATGATGTATTCAAACTTGGTTTTATTAATATAACGTGTGTTCTTTTTTTGGTTTGGAAAAATTTAAATCCCTAAATTTCCTTGAAATCATTTGCATATTGCATCTTCATTCATCATAACATCATACAGGTTTCTCATAACAGGTCTCCTTATCCCTCTACTGTTTATTTCAGTGAGATGGATGTTGAACAGACTGTGAAAGATCTTCGGGCACAGAACGCCCAGTTTCAACAAATGCTCTTAGCTCTGACAAAAGGACAAGAGGAGTTGAAGACTCTACTGGCTAAAGAGAAGAAGAAGAAAGCGAAGAAGTCAACCGGTGTTGTGATCATGGGGATAAGGTTTAAAGGAGAAGCCAGACAAACTTTGGACTTTGCAACATCATCGGGTGAAGGAGATAATCAAACCCAAGAAGTGAACAACGACCCGGCATCCGAGGAAGAGGAAGAACCTGATTACCCTAAGGAGAAATATCCTCCTACTGATGATAAATACAAACAGCTAGAGGATCATTTGAATGCTATGGAGATTCAGAGGGAACCCGGTTTGGATTTTGAAGAATTAGGACTCATCTCAGGGGTTGTCATCCCACAAAAATTCAAGGTCCCCACTTTCTCCAAATACGATGGTGTCTCTTTCCTAAAGCTACATCTAAGGTCATACGTCAGAAAGATTCAACCCCATACGGCTGACAAGAATCTATGGGTGCATTTCTTCCAAGAGAGCTTATCTGGGACGCAGTTGGATTGGTTCTATCAATTGGAAGGGACCAATTTTCGCAATTGGGATGATTTGGTTGCCGCTTTCTACAAATAATATCAGTACAATGCTGATTTAGCTCCAACTAGGACGCAATTGCAAGGTATGTCTATGGGAATAGGTGAAGGTTTCAAAACCTATGCTCAAAAATGGAGGGATCTCGCAGGCAGAGTCCAGCCCCCTCTATCTGATAGAGAATTAATGGATATGTTCCTAGGCACCTTGTCGGGACCATTCTTCAACCACCTGATTGGGAGTTCCTCAGCTGGATTTACTGAATTAATCATGACTGGTGAGCGGGTCGAAGCCGGTATAAAAAGCGAAAAATTTCAAAGAGATGCATCCTCGAGCATGATGAAGAAACCCTTTGTTAGAAAGAAGGAGGTCAGTACTGCATATGACTATAAGAATCAAAACAAAATTGACCGTCGCCCGGCGGTAGGGGCTGTTATGATTTCTAATCATGTGTCAAATCAACAGCGAAATTATCAACGCAAGCCAGAAGCGCCCATGAGACGATTTACCCGGATCAACATGACCATGTCTCAAGTTTTGCAACACCTTCTGAAGACCAATCTGGCAACTTTAAAAGAAGCTCCCAAGAACCCCAATACTGCTTCTCCTTGCTACAACCTGAACGCTTGATGTGCCTATCATTCTGAAAGCCCGGGGCACAATACAAATGACTGTTGGGCCTTAAATAATAAGGTGCAAGACCTTATCGATACGAAAGAGATTGAGTTTGATCCCCCAGAAACGCCTAATGTAATAACGGCGCCAATGCCCAGACATGGCCAAGGTATCAACGCCGTTGATGATGATCGTTTTGTCTACTCCGTAAATGACTTAATTACTCCTCTGTTGACCATTAAACAGAATCTACTGCAAGTCGGTCTGTTCCCGGGCTGCAATAAAAATTGTCACTTATGCAAGTCTCTACCGAACGACTGTTTGTTACTGAGGATAGGAGTCCAGTGCCTGATGACTAGCAGAGAAATATTATTTGAAAAGCTTCCTCTTACCATAAGTTCCTATCAAGATGTCTCGATAATCACCATTTCTGACAATCCTCCCGGGGTCTCCACCAAAAGACCCGTCAGGATTACATCTGTTCCAAGGTCCGCACCTTTAATCATCACTATGCCAAGACCAATATCATACTCTTCGGATAAAGCTGTTCCCTGGAGTTATGGGGCTGACGTTTATTACTATGGCATCAAGCAAGATCAGTTGACTGTCAAAGACGAAGTTGCGAGAGATATTAATCCTGACATCGGTAATATCACTGGGACCAGTAAGATAACAAGAAGTGGAAGAGTCTTCTCACCCGAGATTTCTCCAAAGACCGTTGCTACTCCTGTGATCATTCCTACTTCCACTCCTACTGACACTCCCAGTGATACTCCTACTGTTATCCCTGCTACCGAAACAAGGGGCAAATAGCTCTCAAAGGAGCCTGTCCAAACAAGAGAACGTCCCGAGATCATCCTTGAAGCTTCTAGAAAGGAGATAGAGGAAATACTGAAGATAATCAAGAAAAGTGACTACAACATTGTAGAACAGTTGGGGAAGACCCCCTCGAAGATATCATTATTGTCCTTACTTTTGTGTTCTGAGGCCCATGCCAAAGCCTTAGTAAAGTTTCTTAAGACCGCCCACGTCCCCCAAGAGACCTCCATTCACAAATTTGAAAATTGTGTGGCCAGTCTAACTGCTGATAACAGATTGGGCTTTTCCGACACTTATTTAACTTCTAAGGGAAGGAAGCACAACAATGCCTTGCATGTTTCCATTGAATGAAGCGGAACTACACTTGCCCATGTTCTGGTGGATACCGGCTCATCATTGAATGTCTTGCCCAAAAATGCTCTCGACCGACTGGACTGCGAAGGGCTCACCTTAAAGCCTAGTAACATCATAGTAAGGGCCTTTGATGGTTCCAAGTGGACAGTGCACGGAGAAGTTAGTATCCCTATAAAAATTAGAACTCAGACTTTTGACTCAACTTTCTATGTGATGGACATCCGCCCTTCATAGTCTTGTCTATTGGGTCGACCCTGGATCCATGGTGTTGGTGCCATCACTTCTACCCTGCACCAAATGCTAAAATACCCGATCAAAGGAAAATTGTCACAGTTTACGGAGAGGAGGAGTACATGGTTAGCCATCTGAACTCTTTCAGGTATGTTGAAATGGATGGTGAGTTCATTGAGACTCCCTGTCAGAATTTTGAGGAAGTTCCAGCAACAGTCGTGGCAACTAAGTCTACTCCTAAAGTCCCTAAGATTACCAGACCTCCACTGAAGATTACCATTTCCGGATTTTCTATAATTTCACCACCCTTTTTTTTAATTTTTCACACCCTATTTTTGTAATTAACTTGATTTACATTTAATTTAGCTTAGATATAATTTAGTAAAAATTAATTTATTTATTTAATTAGTTTAGGATTTTGTAAATTATTTTACTAACTAATTTTTATATATTAAGTCTTAATTGATTCATTTAATTTCTAAATAACAAAAACCCTAAAAGAAAAAAAATACATGCATTTGATTTAATTACTTAGTTAATTAATAGAGTAGATTATTTTCTATTTTTCTTTCTAAAACTTTTTTTTTAAACAAATACCCAGAATTGTATTTCCATACTTTGTTAATTAATTAATTTTTCTAGACTGTTATAACTTTAATTAATCGCTCAAATTCAATTTGGTTGTATTGATTGCTATTTTGGACTATTAATCGCATTCGACTCATCCCCATTTGTAAAATTGTACCCCCATTCCCGAAAGCTCTGTAATAGCGTAGAATTTCCATTTCTGCAGTTTACTGTTTTTTTATACTGTATAGTAGTTAGGCGTGCATGGCAAGATTCAAAATCATTCGCTAGATAACCTAATTTCAAAGATAAAATTAACTTGAATAAAAAACACTTTTCACACACGCACCTCTAGGGTAACCTCGCTTGTTGCCTCAAAAACACAATCATGTCCCTTGAATATGGGACGCTTTAGCAATGACCCTTCGATAAAAAAGATCGTAGTCCCTCGATGACCCTCGACGTTGCCTTCGATAAAACGATATCGTCCCTTACGAAAATTTCTAAAGCGTCTCATAAGTTGCTTTCGATGACTGTAAAATTGACCCGCGCCTGTCCCTTTACATCCAACAATGAGACTTCTTACCAAATCAATGGTAAGGTAGAAACATTAAAAGGAGGAAGAAAAGAACATTTGAGACCTTTCGAGTAGGTAGATTCACTCTTAGTTGCTCGCTTGCTCATGACAAAAAAAAATTTTACACCAACACCTTCATCTCAAAACATTTTCAAAAGACAAGACCTTTTGTATACATTCTTATATAAACGAGAACCATTGCAAAACATCTTTTCAAAAACCACTTTCCAAAACACAATCCACAAACACATCTTTGAACTATCTTTCGAAACAAAACTTTGTACGGGTTCTTATAGAAACAAGAACCATTATAAAGACATCTTCAAAATGCTTTCAAAACCCACACCACAAAGCACATTCTAACAAAAGAAAGTGATCTAAGCGAGTAACTAAGAGCCCATGGAAAACCATGGATGAAAAGGGTGCTAATACCTTCCCTTTTCATAATATACCCTCCAAACCCGAGAAATAATATCGAAAGGTCTTTCCTGTGCTTTTTTACCTTTCCTTTTGGATAAAAGAAAAGTCGGTGGCGACTCTTGCTATCCGCACAAATGCGATCAAAACGCAAAATATCAAGTCAGTTCTCCCACCGTATCACACTCAGCATCAAAGAACTGGAACAAAACACTCATCATGTCTTCTTCAAAACTTGAGGTAACCAAACTGAGTAGATAACCATTCCTTTTGGTGAATTGAGAGTTTTCGGGAACCTTTGAGACTAACTTCTTAAGCTGAGAAGGTACCCTTACAAAGTTGATCCAGATAGTATTTGTGCGAGCAGAGGACATAACCTACAACAAAGAACAAAGAAAAATCCCTAGGTCCTTGAAATGGTTAGTAAAAATGTTATGTTATGATGATATGATATTATGATATCATGTTCATGTTAGATAAGTAGAAAACACACACAAGTCCCACAAGAGCCTTAGGTTTAAAGGCTTTCATGAAGTCCATAGGTAAGTACCCTTCCATATTGAAGTTAAGTTGGCTCAACCTGTCCTAAAATAGTAATTGGGTTCTAGGAATCTCATATCACCGATCTTTCTCACAGGCTTTATTTTAGTACAGCAACTGGCATGCCACCAAAACATCTCAAAAGTCAAATCTTAATGAGCGTAGTTTCGAGTATCAACCAACCTTGGACTGCACCGGAGCTGGCTATCTCACTACCTTCTAATGGCCAAGATGGGTCAATTAAGGTTCTAAAAGTAAGTTAAAGTTAACGATACCATGTGAAAGCCTAATGTTATCCTTGATTGACTCAAGGAACATCAGTATAAACCAAAGTGTCACACTAATTGTAGCCATCATGTTAACCACATTGGTCTACACCGTACACCTTTATGAAATATTATTACTTACCAAAGGCATCCCTAGATCCGGGTGTAGGATCTTACAAGCAATTAAACCCAAACAAAACCTTAAATTAAAGCAAGCAAAGCATATAATTAAAATCAAGTAAAGTGATCTTAAACTCTAAGGCAACCCCTCTTTTTTAATTAGTAATCCTCAGTAGAGTCGCCAGTTCTGTAATATGGTGGGAGAACTGACTTTTTGGTTTTATCCAAATGTGCGGATAGCTAGAGTCGCCATTGACTTTTCTTTTATCCAATGTTTATGAAAGGTGAAAAGAACAGGAAAGACCTTTGATAGATTTTGAGTTCGAGGGGTAAGTTGTGAAAAGGGAAGGTGTTAGCACCCTTTTCATCCATAGTTATCCACGGGCTCTTAATTTCTTAGCTCACTTTTGAAAATCTTGCTTTGTGTATGTGATTTGTTTGAAAATATTTTAAAATCGCCAATGTAAGGCTGACTTTGTAATGATTCTTGTATCAGTCCTCAAGAATGTATACAAAGTATTATTTTTGAAAATATTTGTTTGAAAGTGTAGTCTAAAAAAAAGTTTTGAGAAAAGTTGTGAGCAAGCAATTAAGAGTTTCTTACCCACTAAAGTCTTTCTTATTATTTCCCTTCTCTTTTAGAGATAGTACTATCCATACCATTAGTTGGTAGGTAGCCCTATCTATTGGATGTGAAGGGACATGCGTAGGGTCATCGTATGGTCATCGAAGGCAACAAGTAAGGATACTTTAGCAATTTTATCGAAGGGACTATCATTATTGTGTAGGCAACTAGAAGGGACTAGATCATTTTATAGGTAGCTTGAAGGGTCATCGAGGGATTGTGATCTTTATTTGAAAGGGACATGATGATTTGATCGGGGGTATTTTGCTAAAGTATCCCCATTTTTTAGGGACGTGACCAATATCATAAGGCAACAATAGAGGTTATCCTAGAGGTGCAAGTGTGTGAAGTTTATTGATTCAGTTACTATCTTGAATATTAGGGTTTTAGATTGTTTTTAGTCTTGCCATGCAAACCCTAGTTACTAGCAGTTAAATATGTACATAAAAATAAATTGTGGAATGTAAAGTCATAAGCTATTACATGGCTTTAGAGGAGGTACATAAGTATAAAAATTTGCAAGAAAGTAAACCCACGCTATTACATCCTGTGAGCAGTTACATAATTGGGAAAAAATGAGAGAAAAGAAATCTACGCTATTACAATTAAAGAATGCAACCTATACAATTTTCTATGAAAATAAAATAGAAAGAAGAAAGAAAATAGAAAAAGAATATTAAAATGTTTTTTGGTTTTTTGTACAAAATAATTTAAGTTAATAATAGTAATTAAAACCTAAATCCTAATTTATTTTAATGTTAAGAAAAAAGCTAATTTAATTAATTAGTAATAAAAAATATAAGAAAATATTAATTACTAACTAAAACCCTAATATTAATTTATTATTTATTAAGAAAAAATATTAGGTTAGTTAATTGTTAATTAAAAAAAAACTAAGGAATAATTAAGAAAGAAAATAGAAAAATAGGGTAAAAAAATTGCATGGGGGTGGGTGTTGAACCCACGCCCCCTGGCTTCACAAACTGCACTGCTTGCCACTAGGCCAAGTGAATGTTGGTGTTTAAGAAATACGCACTGATTAATATATATAAAACTTGCGCGTTAGTTTGAAAAATAACAAAAAATAATTGTGAGACGCAGGGATCGAACCCACGCCCTTCACATTACATGCCTCTGTCTCAACCAACTATGTTGCGCTTCGTTTCTGTTATTAAAATATAAGCAAACAAATATATAATAAAGCAAGTGAACCAGGGAAGCGCCGAAGCCCTGGCTCCGACCGCCTTCTCCTGTGAGAGGATTTTCAAACCTACAAAATAACATGTGTTAGACCATAAAAAGGACTATATCCCCTAATTCGACCCTTGTGAATCCAATGGCGGTGTTTGTTTGGTCTGAAAAGACTTGTATCATGAGTTTCGAAGAAGACATCTCAAACTTCCCTAGCCATGGCAAAAAATGATTCTCACATTAGAGCTTCTGTTTTATGATTCAAACCTGTTCTAAGTAACAACGGGAACTTATTTGGGCAGTTAATAAACATTAGCAATACATGAAATTAATTATATGAACGTTTGAAAGAAAAGAAAATTGGAGAAGATGAGTACGCTTATTTTAAGCTTCAATGGTCATGACTTTCGACCTATTATTACCCTTAGATACCTCATGAATGATTTGCAATGGATGGCTTGGACTAAAAGTGGCTGGATCTTTGGTTTTTACTTTACCCTAATTTTGACAAAAATTGAGATTTTTTGAGAGGGTGTTCTTGAGGAAATTTTCATGTGTCCCTTGGTATGAATGTGTTCTCTATTTATAATGGAGGATTTAGGTCAACAAAAGTGGAATCAATCTTTTGTATTTCATGATCAAGTCTTTGATTGAAGTTTTGCATGAAATCTTTCTTTTTTAGGCCAATCATGTATCAATCAATCTTTACATGTTTTTTTGCAAGTTATCACCAGCTTTTTAGACTTATGATTTGATTCAAAAATAGAGCTTCATTCCTTAATTCATTCACTTGGTATTTTATTTGATTTATTTTGCTTTTAATTGAATAAAATCAAAAATAAAAGAAATAAAAACCACAAAAATAAATGAATGGATTTAGGAGTCAGTTATGAGGTCAGGAACACGTTTGGGCCTTAAAAGATAGGCCAATTAGCCCAAAAATTCAAATTTTCTTAATTTGGATTTCATGCATTTTCTCAAAATTGTCCAATTTGCGCAAATCATATCTCACTCAATTTTTATCATATGAAGGTGATATTGGAATCTTTGGAAAGCTATGTTGGTCATTTTTTCATTTGAATCCTTTATATTGATGTAAATTGCTTTAATAAAAAGTGTCTTTTTGTTGACTTTTAAAATGGCATGTAATGTTTTGGCTCATATCTCTTAAATGAAGCATTTTTGGCCTTAAGCTTAGAGAGTCAAAGTTGTAGAGAATTGAATTTCCTTAAAAATAAGCTTTGGTTGAGAAATTTCTGATGAAGTATGTGAAATTTACGCTTGGTCAAAGTTCAGTTGACTTCTCTTTAAGAAAATCCTAATTTAGTAACTTTTGACTTTTGATGAATCTTGAGTTTTCTTGATGAATCATTGAGAAACTTCTAAGATTTCATTGAGAAACTTCGTATCAAGAAGCATTTCACATCCGTCGAGAAATCTCAAAAGAATGGGAAAGCCGAAGTCGCGAACATAGTGATCCTGCAAGGACTGAAACAACGCTTGAGCCCAGCCAAGAATAGGTGGATCGAGGAGATACACAACATACTCTAGGCCTACAGAACAACATCACACCTCGACCATAGGGAAACTCCTTTTCGACTAGCATATGAAACCGATGCAGTGATCCTAGTGGAAATCAGAGACATCCAGGCGAACTGAATCTCCCCTCGGCTAGGATATGAACAACGAGGCCTTGAGAGAGGAGTTCGACCTGGTCGAAGAAATTCGAGCAGGAGTGGATCTCCGCAAGACCACCTTGAAACAAAAGTTAGCTCGGTGTCACAATGCCAAAGTCATAAAATGCGAGTTCTAAATCGACAGTCTAGTTCTATGGAGAAACCCAAAAAACTCGCGCGAGAGAAAGCTCGCCGAAATTGGGAAGGTCCCTACCGCGTCCGAGGGAAAACAAGGAGCAGGGCCTACTTCCTCGAAATATTGCATGGGGAACAACTTGCTCGACCATGAAACACAAAAAATCTAAAGCAATACTACAGTTAAGTCCCGACCCAATTCGACATTCAAGCAGGTGTACCTGGCCACAGAGCGTGTTTGGTACAAACGCAGCATCCCAAACCTGAAACAAAAATGCAGGCTCCAGCTTATAGGACGAGCAGAGCTTTATCTCGACGGGGAAACCTCGGCCGAGCTCCGTCATTGCAGTAACATTAAGGCAGAAAACCCAACTTGCGATGGGAAGATTCACGCCACGGTGTCGTAGCCCAAAATCTACCCTCCCATTTTTCATATAAGATACAATCCTAGGGTTTCTCGGATATTAATTTTGGCTCAAAAATCGATCAGACATATTCTATTTCGAGGCAGTAAAATCAGCAATTAAGGTTTCGCATTTCTCAAAAGAAAATAAGTTTTCAAAGTTTCAAACGGTCTTTATGGTCCTTCATGTGTTATCAAAGATGTTTGCGCCAAGTTTCAAGCCTCGCATCGTGAGTTTGCTCAGTCAGTGGTTCAGACGACTGAAAATGACTCCATTAACCCAAAAGATGACCTTTTGTGACATCAAGTTCAAGTGACTGTAACTTCTTCGTTATTCGATATTTTTGGGCGTTTCTTTTGTGTATGACTCTCCTTGGCGTCATCTCCAATTTCTCTTCACAAGTCAAGATTTGATTATGTGCGAAAGATCATCAGAAAATTCGAATGCTTTAAAGGTCATTTTGCAAATTTAACCTAATCACAAGAAACTCTTGTCCAATTTTTGAGGCTCATAACTTCTTCAATTTTCAATATCATGAAGTGATTCTTTTTGCAAAGTATCACAAATAGCATTGTCTATGAGATTACTTCAACGATCAAAGTCAAAATGCGCTTGGAAGACCATGAAATTTATTGAAATTTTATAGGAATTTCTTGACTGTAGAATGTTATTTCTAGATGTTGATCATTATGTTGAGATAATTAATTGAAATGAGAGTTTGAGTTTGAAAGTCCATGGGTAGTTTGTTATTCGTACTTCAAATCGTTTACGTTTGGACGATAATGATTATTGGATCGAAATAGGATTTTGATCAAAATTCTTAAAGGAAAGATCCATAATTTTGGCTCGTATTTCAAGTTACTATGAATTGAAGATATGGATTTTAATGAAGAAGAGTCGAGGATCCATTCAAATAAATCTTTTGATTTCGGCCCAATTCAAGCATGTGAGGCATAATTCATTCACGTGAATTTGTTTCAGGATATTCAAAAGGGTCAGTATGCGTATGGCGCAACTTTGATATACTTGAAAAAAAAAGAATTCATTCATGTGAACTATTTTGAATTCAAAGAATTCATCAAACTTCATTCAAGTTTTCAATTTTTTTTCCAAATCAATTACAAGTGCAGCACCAATTCCAAACATCCATTTCAAGTTTGCAAGAATTCATGATTCAATCCTAGAAGAAAATACAAAGCATTATTCAAGGCATGTTTCAAAGATTCAAGTATCGTTCTTTTCTCAAGAGGCATTTTAAAAGGAGAATCCAAATTATGCTCATAATTTAAAAAGAATATTCAAGTTTTGTAGAAACAAATTCAAGATGAATCAAGTACACAAGATTGCACCAAAGTTTCATTGTTTAAATACAAGTGAATTGGTATACACTTTACAAGTTTCTAAATCTTAAAACTCAAATCACAAATTCACAATGTTAAAAATTCCTAACAATGCACTAAACTACAAAGGAATTTCTTCATCATCAAGCTTTCTTCAAGCGCTTCAAGTCACTCTTCGTCAATTCTCCCTATCGTCCAATGTGCTCGTACATGTAAACAAAAGGAGGGCATTAGTTAGCAAAATTCATGTCGGAATAAGAATAAGAAATTTTCAAAGAATTCTCTACATTTTCATCATTAGGGATTGGTAAGAAGAATCAGAAATAAGGGGGCAACGTTTCGTCCGTGTTTGGTCCATTGCAAATCACAGTCTATTAATTGGTTCACAGAGGACAAAATGAGGAGAAATACAAGTCAAAATTAATAGTTCATCATGGTCTCAAATGCTGCAAAAAATAGTTTACATCACAGTAAAAAAGAACAATCACAAAAGGCCAAAATGCTGTCAAAAATGGACTGCATTGCAGCCCTCCATAGGCTGTCCATAAGAGGTCAAAATCTGTCAAAAATAGCTGCAAACATACAACCAAAATTGCACATATATAGGCCAAGTCAGAACTGCAACAAGAAAGGGAAAGAACAGCATAACAAATATGTTCAAACCTAATTTCCTTTTCCCCCAAAAAATTTGTTTTTTAGATAAAGAGAATAGGCATATAACAGGAGGCATTTCGGGACAGAAGGGGGAGAAAAAAACAATTTCATTATTCAAAAAAACAGCAGCAAGAAGAGACATAACAAAGCATACAAAACCCCAAAAAATCTCATCATCATTTTCTTGATACCACCCTTCAGAAAGGAAGAGACATTACATAAAAGTCAGCAAAGAGGCATAAAAAAGACTTCCCTGTCAAACAAACGCCGACAGCAAAAAATGAGTGAGGAACAAGAAAGCGGACGGAGGCAGCAGTAAAGAGATCGTTTGCAAAAGCTTTGATACTGTAAGTTTGTTTCCCGACCTTTTAAGCTCGATGCCATTTTGCTTTGCCTCAAAACTGCTTCATACTTTTTTTTTCCGCCACTGTTTAATCAAGACAAAAGAGAGTTTTATTTGTTATATAATTAAAAACGAAAAGAAGTAACAAATGCACAGTAAGTATAAAAACAAACCGAATCTTTCTTTCTATCCTCCTCTCTCGCCATGGCTCGTACCAAGGAAACAACTCGCCACCAAAGATGCTCGCAAATCAGCTCTGGCAATCGGAGGAGTCAAAAAGCCAAGGCCATCATACCAGGGAAAGAACCAACAAAAACCTTGCCCTGCTAATCCAACATCTTCGATCAACTTCCTCTGTTACATCACAACATCACTGAAACACCATTACCATCACTACCAGCCTCAGCCACACCCTTTTCTCAACAAACAGGACCCACACGCCTATTTCCTTCCATCCGCGAAGCAACTGTCCGAAGACAAAATCCAGAATACATCAAAATTAGTATACATAACCTACATGTCCATAACATTCATCCCTAAAAGGTCAAGTTCATTTGATAAATATCAACACAAAGAAGTGCTGCCATATTAATCTAAGATCTGCATAAATATTCTTAACACAAGAAACGTGTAGGAGAAGAAGAGATAGTACATGAATACAAAGATAAGCACTTAATAGCAGCAACGGAGCTTCCTCTCTGGTCTTCGATTTTCATTTTTGCTTGAAGAAACTCAACAGACATGGAGTTGAAATCAGAAGTAAGGTGAACGATCGATGAGAAAGGGCGTGACAGAGGTGAGAACGAAGAAGAGGTTGGAACAGGATTGAGATGGAGGCAACAGAGTGATAGCGAAGATAGGAGATAAGAGCTAAGCGTGTGCGAAATTTGAGCGGCATCTTGAGGTGGCGGCGCTGTGAGGAGGTGTTGATCGGAAAAGAGAGTAGACGATGTGGCTGCCGCGGTTTAACCCTAACTTCTCCCATGATAAAACATTCTGGTATACTGGTGATATTTGGGACTGGACTGAATGCATATTGGGCTTCACCACTGTACATACCCCCCCCCCCCTTCAGGCCCTTGCTAACGTTTTTTTAGACACTGAATTTTTGTGCATTAAGAACCCTCTTTGGGCCAAAAGACTGGGCCAACGCCCAGATTGCTGCTTCATAGAACCTGCTTAGACTTTTCACCCCCTGATGCAATTTTTTTTCTATTATTTAATTTAATTCTTATTTTGTTTTTTTTACTAATTGATTTTGTGTAATAATTTTTCCATGAGATCCTTGATTTCTACGCGATAAAAGTTTTTTTTTTAAATAATAGAATAGGTTTTTTTTTCTCTTTTAAAATTTTCCACAAAAACAAAATACTAAAAACATTATTTTTATTTATTTTACTTTGAATTGTTTTAATTTAATTAAATGTTCATTTACAATTCAATTTGGTTGTATTGATTGCTATTTGGACCTTTTAATCGCATTTGACTCATCCCCATTTGTAAAAATTGTACCCCCATTCCCGAACACTTTGTAATAGCGTAGAATTTCAATTCCCGCAATTTATTGTTTTCCTTATACAGTATAGTAATTAGGAATGCATGGCAAGATATAAAATCAGTCGCTAGATAACCTAATTTCAACGAAATAACTTAAAACGAACACACTTTATCACACGTGCACCTCTAGGGTAACCTCGCTTATTGCTTCAAAAACACAGTCATGTCCCTCGAATATGGGATGCCTTAGCAATGACCCTTCGATAAAAAAGATCGTAGTCCCTTGATGACCCTCGACGTTGCCTTCGATAAAACGATCTTGTCCCTTACGAAAATTGCTAAAGCGTCTCATAAGTTGCCTTCGATGACTGTAAAATTGACCCGCGCTTGTCCCTTCACATCCAACGATGGGGCTTCTTACCAAATTAATGGTAAGATAGCATCATTAAAAGGAGGAAGAAAAGAACAATTGAAAACCTTTCGAGTAGATAGATTCGTTCCTAGTTACTCGCTTGCTCACGATAAAAACATTTTTACACCTACACTTTCATTTCAAAACATTTTCAAAAGACAAAAAAAAATTATACGTTCTTATAGAGACGAGAACCATTGCAAAACATCTTTTCAAAACACTTTCCGAAACACAATCCACAAACACATCTTTGAACCACTTTTCGAAACAAAACTTTGTACGTGTTCTTATAGAAACGAGAACCATTACAAAGAGATTTTTCAAAACACTTTCAAAGCCCACACCGCAAGCACACTGTCAAATAAAAGCAAGTGATCTAAACGAGTAACTAAGAGCCCATGGAAAACCATGGATGAAAAGGGTGATAATACCTTCCCTTTTCATAATCTACCCCCCGAACCCGAGAAATAATCTCCAAAGGTATTTCCTGTGCTTTTTTACCTTTCCTTTTAGATAAAAGAAAAGTCGGTGGCGACTCTTGCTATCCGCACAAATGCGATCGAAACGCAAAACACCAAGTCAGTTCTCCTACCGTATCACACACGGGATCAAGACCCCGATCACGGTGTTATTCCCTTCATGAAACAGAACAACCTATGTTTCCCTCGACATGTTCCCCAAATTGTCGAGCACTAAATCCATCAAGCAAGAACCCCACACTTCAATAAATTACACGTATCAAACATATATAGCGATGAGTGAAACCAACATTCGAAAATCAAGTATTCAAGCATATAAAATAAACGGGCAAGTAAAAGCGTCGATTGTGAAGGCTGACATTTTCAAAATATTACAAAATAACCAAGAAAATCCCTTGTCCAAATGTTGAAAAAATCACGGGCACGCAGGCCCCAAAACCCAAGCAAGAAAAAAAGAACGTAAGCCACTCTTTGTGGCCGCCATCATCTTTGACATGGCCGGGGGATTCAAAGGGAGGAACTAGCTTACCATCGACCACTTGGGACAGAAGCCCGATCCCTCCAGAGTTAAGCCCAGGGTTCAGCAACTCGAGATGGGTCACTGTCGTGTCAAAGCCAATCATCGTTGCTTTCACACAAAAATACTTGAGTTGCTGAATCTGAGCAATAAATTCGGCGTGGGCCTTCAAGACTTTCGTCTCTTCGGGCTCGTCCTCGGTAGGAGCCACAACAGCCTTTAAATCAGCAATAGAATCCACGAGACTTTTCTTCTTGAGCAACCAGGCACCCTTTTCCACAGACAAGTTGGTTGCCTTCTCCTTCTTCTTCAAATCGACACCCTAAGCCCTAAACTTCTCCTCATAACTGACGAGGGCAGTTTGCAGCTTTTTCATTTTTTCCTCAAGGGCCTGTTTCTCCGTCTACAGTTTATCCAACACCGCAATAGAGCCAATTTCCTCGCTAGAGAGGACCACCGCCATCTCTAAAACCTTTATCAAACCAATGAAACTATCTGCCAGTTGTTTCCTCCTGCCTACCGGATCGATAACCCTGATGATTGCGAACTCTCCAACAGGCACGACCAAGGGATATATGTTGAAGAAACCCTTATGGACAAAGTAAAGGGTCAGTGTGAAAGCCCAAGTATCAACTTTGTTCTCTGTCAAATCCAAAATATCATCATCAGGTTGACTCCTTTTTCTACCCAACATCGACTTCCTAGAAAGAGATTGTTCAACGTGCAGCGACATGGATGAGGTGTTGGAGTCGCCCTTGGCCTGACTGGGGGCACAACAAGTGCTCTTGAAGACTATTTTCTTGCTTTTCTTTGTCGCGTCCTGCGTCAACTTCGGGATGCGCTCGCGGGAATCCGCCATCTTGCCAGTAGAAAATAACAAACCAAGGTTAGTACGCCAACAAAATCCGTGCGACCACACTAAAAGGGGATAAACATGAGTAGATACCTAAGAGCATTACACAATCCGTGTAAGAGTGGCACTCTAGGAACGCCTTAGTGTTAATCGCTCGAGCCTCATATACAGGCTCACCATCATCACCAAGAAAGTCTTTTCCCTCTCTCGTGACCCACAGGGTAGGGTAAAAGTCGTTGACAAACTTACAAAGTTTGGCATAAGACTCCTCATCTACCTGCTTGACATATGTGCTAACCTAAAAGTCATAACTCCTCTACTTAGGAGCCACGGCTTGGGGGGCTCCTGTTTTAAACCAGGCTTGCGCTTGGTCTTCCGGCGGGCAAGGCCCAACCCAACTCTGCTATGAAGAAGGCCCACTTTCGTGGCCCATATTACTATGATTGTTGGGGAATGTCTCTCACATGTTCCCTTTGAGGACCTCCTCCTTAACATGTACACATCGTGAACATATGCTACGCGCCGAGGAACCTCCTCTACATGCCTGTCAGGGATATGTCCTCCACATGCCCGACAAATAAGTCCCCTCCATGTGCCCGCTAAGGGTACGTTGAACCAGGATAGTTGAACCAGGATAGAAACCATGAACCAGTCTCCTCTTCCCATGTAGGATCCTGGCAGTCTCCATTTTGGGCATGGGCATCTGGCCCGAAATGGGGACCTTGGCCCAGTGATGGGGGCTATAAATACCCTCTTTCACTAGAGAATATGATACACTATTCTCTACACTCTTTCATACTTGCACTTTACTTTGAACCTGACTTTGGCATCAGAGTGTCTTGCTGGTACCCCCCATTCACTTCAACAATCATAGAAATCTAAGGGTTACAGGCCACTGAAAATCTTTTCTGATCCCGATAAAATCAACAATTAAAAGAGAGATTTGGAAAAATTTTAAGATAATACATCATTATTACGAACATTATATTTTCAATCTAAAAACTACTTATATCTATTGTTTTTGTTCTTTTTATAGATGACATGTGTTTTTTCTTACATTTTTGTACAATTTGATTTAAAATATTTAGAATATAAAATTCATGAGCACTAACAAAATATATATATATATATATATATATATATATATATATATATATATATATATATATATATATATATATATATATATATATATATATATATATATATATATATATATATAATCTACACAACAAGATGTGAGATCATAGGAAAATCACTTCTAACCTTTGCTTTTCCACCTAAAGAAAGAGAAAATTAAAAAAATAAATCTTACACTTTCTAGGAAGAACCACACACCACCTCAATGATTTGAAAATTTTACACCACACATTTGAGACGATCTCACCAGTAACAAACAAATAGGAAGTTGACTCAACCAAAGGACAATCCATTAGAATCAACAATCATGTTATACTTTAAGAAATTATCTTTAAGATGATTGTTTTTCTCACCCTAAGTGGTGGAGAAGCACTCGAAAATGCCCTTAAGATTCTGGAAGTGTACTTTCAGACGTATTTTTTCACACCAAATACATGCGTAAGTGAATCCAACCTCTCTTTTTTTCTTGAATCTAGTCCGGATATACACTTTTGTATTCATCATATTCGCACTCATGCATTCATATCTCAAACACCCTCATTTTGACATAAATTAATCTGGAGATGCATCTCTGTATTCACCATAGACAGAATACAGTTATGCATTTCCGTATGTGTTATAACTATATTATCATAATAAATTTTATATAAATAAAATCATACACTTAACAACAAATAAGATGAAAATACCATGTAAAAATGAATAAATCACATCAGAATGTTCGAATATCATAGTACATTTGTTTCAAAGAATAAATACATATAAGCTTTACCCCTTTGTCCCATACATGCCTGGCAGCATGGTCTGTATATAGAGGCAATAATGATAAGTCAAACAAGCCTCCCACAAATCCCTTGAGAACGACTGCATCATTAGGGGAGACATGCCTATTCCAGGAAGACGAAACTGTAGACACCTGAAGCCTAGAAGTTGATGCGTATGCATCAATCGAACTAGAACCTACCGAAGAGAGTTTGAGAGGATTTGGGAGTTTGAGAGAGTAAAAGAGAAATGAAGAAGAAGAAGAGTCTAGCGTATTTTTATTAGAAATTCATCCGAAAAAGCATTTCCGCAAATTATACAAACATGCATTTTCGTATTAATTTTTGACATAAAATTAAGATATGACTTACTTAAGAACGAATTGTGTGTGAATAAAATACGTCCAGAAATATATTTTCGGATTTTAAAGGTAATTGTGGTTTTTCATTAAGATGAAAAAGAACAATTACCATCTTTAAAAGAGAACTTATCTAGCAAGAGTTTACAAGAATTCGAATAAAAAGAAACACATTCAAAACATTTTATTTGCGTTTAAAAAAAATAACATTAAAAACATCTTAGCAACACCAATGTAAATTTATAATACGAAATCAAACTAGTTGATCGAACAAGAATGATCAAGCTTATTTTAAATAGAACATAAAAACTAGCACTATAGAAAACTTAACCATATCAATAAAACTATGACATTTGTATCACCTCATTCATGTTTGAATGATTAGTTCTCCTCACTCTAGTTTTTCTTTTCACTCTTCTCTTAGGCTTTCCACCAAATATCATCACAAGCCATCTTGGTTTTCCAAATAAAAACATGCAATATCCAAGACCTATTCCAAACAAAAATCCACATCCATATCCCATTGTTACTGGTTTCCATCCAAGTTCAAATTTCTCTTCACTCAAATACTTGTTGGCTGAAGGTAGAGAATGTTGTTCAGGTCCACATTTCTTTAACAACGGAAATCCACATAATTCCGAGTTTCCATCATATGATTCATTTGAAAATGTATTGAGTTGTTTTCCTTGAGGTATCTCTCCCACAAGATGATTATTAGAAAGATCCAAGAATTCAAGAAAATTCAAATTGGATAATTCTCGAGGAATAACACCGGTGAGTATATTTGATGAGAGATCCAAAGATTCTAAATTTGTCAAGTTTCCCATGGATCGAGAAATAATACCAGTGAGTCTGTTATGAGAAAGGTTAAGTCCTATAAGTGCATGAAGTTCTCCAACAACATTTGGAATATCTCCTTCAAATTGATTTCTTGACATATCAATAGTTGCAAAATTCGTTGAGATTTTCACCAACTTTGAATTGATCCCCTTTATTCTCACGGTGACAGAATAGTAGTACCATATACTACTAAGTTGACTATAAAAATTCAATGCCTCTACCATATATGAAAAACTTGCATTCTCATCTTTCATCGCTTCAAACTTTTTAAATAATTCTTTTGGAAGTGAGCCACTAAAGTTATTGCCTGAGATATCAAAAATCATTAAATTGGGAAACGAATGGTTGGTGCTTAGATTAGAAATGGGACCATGGAACTTATTGTCTCGCAAAACCAACACTTTTAAATTTTCCAGAGTTTCAAGCCAATTAGGAAATTTGTCTTCTATTCTATTGCTACCAAGATTTACAACTTCCAGATTTTTGCAATGGGACAAAGTTTTAGGCAAGCGGTATTCTAATTGGTTGCCATAAAGATTCAAATTAAGAAGTTGACTGTCGTTGGAAAATTTATTTGGCAAAATTCCATAAAGTTTGTTCATTTGTAGATCCAAAACTTGAAGAGACGATAAACTAACAAGACATTGTGGAATCAAACCTGTCAATTTATTGTGTGCAAGATTGAGAAATTTTAGTGAACTCATGTTGCAAATTGAAGAAGAAAGTTCACCGTGTAGTAAGTTTAAACTAAGATCAAGGGAACCAAGCCGGTAGCTACTTGTTGATATTTGATCTATTGATGTGAACATGTTTTGAGAGAGATTCAAAAATCCTTGATCATTCATTGTTTCAAGTAACCAATCAGGCACTCTTCCATACAATTTGTTATTGGACATATCAAGAGAATACAAACTTGGACACTTTTGTAGAAATCTGGGAATTTCATTCAAACTCAAAGAAGACAATTCCAATGAAATTAGTTCAGAAAAACTGTAATTGACATTGGATTCAATTTTTAGTGATAATTGGCTATTTTGTGAAAGGGACAAAGAATGCAAATTTTGAAGTTTGGAAAAGTGGTGAAAATCAACAACACCACTTAAGTTGTTTGATGATAGACATAGTATAGTTAAGTTTGAAAGGTTGAAAATTGATTTTGGAATATTGCCTTGTAGCTTATTTTCGCATAGATACAACTCTTCTAAGGAATACAATGAGATTTCCCTGATATGTCCCGTAAGTCGATTGTTCGCTAGATGTAATACTTTTAATTTAGGCAAAGATAACACGGAGGATGGAATTGTTCCGTTTAACAAGTTGTTATGTAAAATCAAATAAGTTAGTTTCTGAAAACCTGAAATTTTGTTGGTTAGGGGTCCTACTAATTTATTATCAGAAGAATCTAAAGTTACAAGTTGATTCAAGGTAAATAATGAAGAAGGAAGTTGTCCTTCAAAATTGTTTGAATATAGAAAGAGTTGTTGCAGTTTGGTCATCCCACCAAACACATCTGGAATCTGACCATTAAAAGAATTGGATGAAAGGTATAAGCTAATGAGATGTTGAAGGTTTGAAATTGATATTGGAAGTTCACCTATAAATTTGTTAGAACTCAAATCTAATTTGATAAATCTATTTGGTTGTTGAAAAACATTTGGGATTTGACCACTAAGATCATTTAGAGAGAGACGCAGATAAGATAGATATGAAAAAGTTAAAATTGAAGATGGAATTGAACCGTTAAGAGAGTTTCCCATTAAACTTAGAAAAGTAAGATATGTGAGGTTAGAAAATGATGGAGGAATGGGTCCTTGAAAACCATTAAATGAAAAATCCAAAATTCTAAGAAAGTTACTGCAACTCAATTCTGGAAGTTGGCCGGTAAGGTTATTACTTGACATATATAACTCATGAATAGCTGGTAAGCAGAGAATGCTTTGTTTGAAGTTACCCCGCAATCCCGTATTTTCGAGATTAAGAGTAACCAAAAAGGAAGAATGATTGAAGAGAAAACTAAGGAAGTTTGGTCTTATTGAAGACATATTTGTGTCATCCAAAAACATCTCCCTTAAATTTGTTGCATTTTGCACGAGTCTCTTCAAAGTGCTCTCTTTCCAAATTAACTCACTATTGTGAGAGAGATGAAGTGATGTTAATTTAGAAAGATGTGATATTTGAGGAGGAACTTCACCTTGAAAATCACAGTTAGACAGGTCAAGATGTGTGAGACTCTGAAATCCACCAAAGTTAGAATGAAATTGAGAGCCAAGATAAACATTGAAGAAATAATTGGAAGAAAGATTAAGTGTTTGAAGATGAGAAAGATGGAAAATGGTGCTGTTAGAATGTAATATACCCGTAAGGCCTTCACAACCAAGGTTGAGGCCAATCACATGACTAGAGATGGTGTCACATGTGACACCATGCCATGAGCAACAATCAGTCTCAATTTTCCATGTTCTTGTTTTCATAGGAGATTCATTACAAGGGTAATAAGCAGTACTTATAGTGAATGAGGACTTGAAATGAAGCAAAACATAATTCTCATAAGTATGGCATGAGAAGTTGAAAGAAGAGAAAGATGGAAAATGAAAGAAAAAAAGATGTAAACACAGAAGCAACCACTTCATGGATGACATGTATGAAGGAGTTTGTGGAAACTTAATAGTTTGTCAGAAAGAAAGAAAACCGAAAGAAAATAAAGTGTGCATGGAAATAGTAAGAAAGCTAACAAATATTTATAGTCAAAATTCAAATAGAAAGTAGCTCAAACTTAATTTTCAAATCAAAATTTAGTTCAATAAAAGTAACTAATGATAAAGTCGTTATTTTCACTCGGTTATCATTATTTTATGCATTTTTTTATTGACTCCTTGATGATCAACATGGTAAAGGACGTATATGATATAATTACTATTCCACGTGGTGACATTAAGATATAATTGGTTGATATTTTAGTTGTATGTTTAAAATGAACTCGGAAGTCTTTTCCAAAATGATTTGACCTAATTTGTTGATCTTTCCGTAGGCCAATTTTATTAATAATTAATTATTTATTAAAGTAATTAATATTAGATTGTTTAAATAAAATTATATTTTAAAACTAATGAAAATATTATTTTGAAAAACTATTCTAGTAAAAGTGATTTGAAATTAGCTAAGAATTATTGTTAGAGTTAATTGTGTTAACTTGTTTCTTCAGTATCAGAGTTTCCAGATGCAATGCCAACAATTCAGTTCACACCAATTTGCATCGCTACCACTTCGGATCAAGCGTTAGTTCGAAATCAAGCGTCAGAATTAGCTTTGGAGTCTAATCTGGATCCTATAACATTTCACAATTTGGTATAAAAAGTTGCCAGGTATTTTTTATCTATCAAAAAATTACAACAATCGTTTCTATAGGTTGTTTTAAATTGTAGGGTGTTTTTAAGAGTTATAGAGTGATTTTCATCTAATAGTTTAAAATTTCTTTTTTGTAATAATATTATCAATAGAATACGAGATTTAACAATATCTGATTCAGTGAGTGGCGTGGAGAGAATAGTAACATTTTTTTTAAGGTGAGAATCACCTCACAACTCCAAAAAAAACACACTCTACAATTTAAAACTTATAAAGGGACTGTCTTTTTAATAAGTGAAAAATTCCTCACAAATTTTTATGCCAAGTTGTACGGTGGATATTAGACTTTTTTGCGAGGTGAAAAACATCTTTTAATCTTATTTGATGAAAAACATCTTGCAATTTGTAAAATTTATCATGTTGTAGAATATTCTACCCCTCGCATATTAAAAATTTATTTAATAAAAAGGTATTTTATTATATTTATATTATTACAAATGTTAATTTTAATATTTATAATAATATAAATATAATAAATAATTTGTAGGTATATAATATTTTAAATTCCAAAATTAATTAAAAATATTTAAATATGATATAGGTTAAATTTAAAAATAATTAATAAAACTTAAAAATTAATATTTGAAAGTTAGAAATTCAAATAACAATATAAATATCAATCATCCATAGTGTCTTCATCACTCTCATTTTCTTCTTTCTCGCTTATCGCTCTTTGGCCACCAACTGCTCCAAATCTGTCAACTCCACCATATCCACCAAAATCTTGATTTTCATCCATAAAACCTTAAGTTGGATTGCTTTGTGAAAGCATACATTTTTTCATTTGTTGTTTGGTAGCTCTCATTTGCTCTTGGGAAACTCTCGAGACCTCCTCCAACTTAAATAATCTTCTTCTCATTTCCTGCATTTCAACCTTTTGGTTAGCTTCACATGCCGCTGCTTCATGTGCTTCCTCACTTAAATCAAATTGTCTCACTCTTTCCGCCATTTTAAGAATTAATACCAGGAAAAATTGACGACCTTTCTCCATATACAATTCTCTTAAATAAAGTTATATCCCTTTTTATAGTTGGAGGCAAAAGGTCTAGAATCATAAATTTTCTTATTTTTATTATTCCTATTAATTGAATCAATCCAAGTATGAAGTGACACAGTTGGATCAATAGGATTTGGGTCCCTCGAAACAACTAATTTAGGATGTTGCGATAAAATTTTTGCATGTCGTCTATGATACTCCTCCTACGCATACATAAAAAAGTTAAATTAAATAATAGATTTTAAACAAAAAGGAAAGTCAACAACAAAAAGGATAACAATAGCATTGTAAAGGTGGTGGGACCAAGTTATGAATACCGTGGAGTTAATCGGAATATTGTTGAAGTGTGTCAAGAGGCCAAAATTTCAGATCAAATATCATGCAGTCCAAGATTATTAAGGGCGGCAAGGATCTTTTAGTGAAATCCAACATTTGTATTCATCTTGCAGGGAGGTTAGGATCTTCCAATGGAAGTCCAACATTTAGTTCAAGGTTTCATCGGTCCTTTTAAACATGTGACCCTGCAAAATTTGAAATAAGACAAAGAGGGAGCACCTCCATAAAAACCATAACCGCGTATGGGAAAAGAGTGTCCCCCATTATCAAATCATACTTATAAGGCTCTTAAAGAAATTACGAACGAAAAAGATAATAACTCGCTTATCCTACAAAATAATTACTTTAAACATTGTTGATAAGTTGTGTTGTACCCCAAAATTTTCTCTCTCATTTCTCAAGATTTTTCTCACAAAATTTCTACTAGGTCAAGACTGCACAAGTTTCCATGGATCATATTGGGCTCTCAAACATCAAATCAAAGAAGAGCAAGTTTGTCTTGATTCATAAGCTTCAAATGGGTATTTGGTCCCCTTCAATCAAGCTTTGGTCCACAAGCTTCGATTGGACATTGGGTCCCCTTCGAGCAAGCTTTGGTCCACAAGCTTCATTTGGGCATATAGCCTCCTGCATACTTGCTTGGATTCACAAAGCAGTGGCCTCCTGCATGCTTTATTTCGATTCATAAAGCAATGGTTATCTTCATACAAGCTTCATTTGGACAATAGCTATCTTCATACAAGCTTCGATGGGGCAATGTTTTCCTTCGAAGCAATATGTTTCAATTCACAAGGCAAGGGCTCCCATCATGCTAGCATGCACAAGGCAAGGGCTCCCATCATACTAGCATGTACAAGGAAATGACTTCTTTCTTGCTAGCACCCACAAGGCGATGACTCCTCTCCTGCTTAGATTCCACCTCTAAACCCTTCAATACACATAGTTTCTACACTATGAATTATAATTGGTGGATTCAAAGAACATACATAAGGCCCATTCGAAGAACATGCATATGGTCCAATCGAAGGACATACATTTGGCCCCTTCGAAGGACACACAATTGGTCAATTCGAAGGACATACAATTGGTGTTTTGTCTTTTGATGAGTCTGGTCAAAAAATGTGATCCAAGACTTGAAACTTGAAATGAGAAATCTTGAGAGTCCAAAATGATCCATGAAAGTAATTTGGGGCATTAAAGGTCCATTTGTGCTTGTGAAAACTCAAACCCTAATTTTCAGTCATCAGTGTTAGAGGAGGTGTCTTGAGTTGATCAACCCTTGTGCAGTCTTGAACCAAAGGACATCTTGTGAGAGATTACTTGAGAAATAAGAGGGAAGATTTTAGGGTAGAACACATCTTATATAGGAAAGAGTTTGAAAACCTGATCGAGTGCCTGGGTGTGGGGTGTCGTGCTATAAACAAAAGGACAATGGTGTTGATAACGACGATAGTGCAACTAGTAAGGTGTTCCTGTCAAGGTGGTGTGGTACCTACCGATAATTCCAAGGTTCAAGAGATTATTTTCTAATGTTAATGACACAAAGAATACTAGATGGAATGCAGATGAAAGAGTGTGTGATGGAAAAAATTTCCATGTAGTTGATTCATTGCAATGGAAGAAAATCGATTCCTTGTTTCAAGATTTTTCCCTTGAACCGAGGAACCTTAGGCTTGGACTAGTCACCGATGGAATGAACCCTTTTTGTAATTTGATTAATAACCATACGTCATGGCTTATTCTTCTCTTAATTTACAACCTATCTCCATGGTTGTGCATGAAGCGCAAGTATATGATACTATCAATGAAGATTTTTGGTCTAAAATAACCAGGGAACGACATAAATGTTTATTTATCGCCATCTATTGAAGATTTAATATTTTTGTAGGAGAAAGGTGTTAATGTTGATGATGAGTATACATGTGATAAATTTAAGTTGCGTGCGATGTTGTTTTGCATAATTAATGACTTTCCTGCATACGGTAATTTGTCTCGGTACAACGTAAAGGGTCATAAAGCGTGTCCTATATGTGAAGTCGATACATGTCATCACTAATTAGAAAAAGGAAAAAAGGCAGTTTATCTTGGGCATTGAACATTTCTAAGACCTAATCATATGTATCGTAGATTGTGCAAGGCTTTTAATGGAGAGCGGATGTTTGGTATCACTCCAAAATCCTTAACCGGGAAGGAAGTTTATAGAAGACAACAACACATTAAAGTTGTCTTTAGAAAGAAACAAAAAAAGCCTGTGGTGAAAAATTCTTGGAAAAAGAGGTCGTGTTCTTTAATCTTCCATACTGGTCCAGTCTTGATGTAAGACATTGTCTTGATGTGATGCACGTGGAGGAAAAGGTATGTGATAGTTTGATTGGAACACTTCTCAACATTAAAGGAAAGACAAAAGATACTAAGAAATCTCACGAAGATATGGTTGTGATGGATATACAGAAAGAATTAGCCCCAAAAGAAGTAGGAAATAGAACCTATTTTCCCCCAGCATGTCACACTCTGTCTAAAAGAGAGAAAAAGTTTTTGCGATTGTTTGCAGGGTATCTGATCAGTAAAATAGCAAGTGTATTATTTTGTCTATGTAGTAATAATGGAGAAATTCCCCGAATGTAGATCTCAAGGACTGCGTATAAATATCGAGTTTAAATTATTTTTCAATTAAACAAAAACTATTGTTTGGTTGGGATTTGCGAATTAATGAAATAATTGTGAATAAAGTAAATAAGTTTGAAAGGTGGTTTTGACAAATATGAGTAACATGCTAGAGAAGGTGTGTGATTTATTCCTGTAACAACTCTGAATTAACATTGCAATAACATATTTTAAACAATCAATTACCGGTTCTTAAGGGTGTTTACTCCTAAGTCCTTAGTGAGAAAACCTTTAATCATTCATCCTAAGCCATATGCCCATATAAACTTACCGATGAAATTAAGCATAATTAAATCAAGAATAATCTGGTTACTATAGGGTATCCCTAGTCCTAAGTGATATCTATTATAGCATATTCTCGTGAAAGAATTATCAATGAAGGTCCAACCTAATTGATAATCATACAACAATCTCAATTTGTCTAAAAGAGAAAGCATTAATAACATCAAGAGAATAAATTAATAATGAAAAATAATTTTGTTATTGCAACTATAAAATCAAGGTCATTACATATTCAAATCAGGCACACCCCCTAGCATTGAGGGGTTTGCCACTCATTATATTCAACAACAATAATAAAATACTAGAATTAGATATTACATATATTGTGGTAAAATAGGATCTTCAATCTCTTTCGTTCATGAAAACTTTTACTTCCACCGACGTCTCTGCGTTCCCCAATCTTTGATATCTGTATGTTTTTCGTCTTGCCAAAAGATCCCTAATTCTTATTCCAAACATGCTTAAATAGAAAAGTCTCTCTTTCCAATGATTTATATTCAAGTGGAAAAATAAAATCTAGTCAGAAATGTACAAAACACCCTTACATGCCGAAACACTGACGAAGCAGAAGCAAAATTCAAAATCAACGTGCACGCCTGACGCAGGTGTGTCAACTGACATGGGCGGTCGTGTCAGTCCCCTCGCTTCTAAAGAATCATGATGTCCCCCTAACATGGCTAGTGTTAGCTGACATAGGCGGCCATGTCAGGCCCCTGGCTTCTGAAGAATTATGATGTTCCCCTGACACGGCCATTGTCAGCTGACACGGGCGACCGTGTCAGACCTCCTGGAGCATATAGGAAACTTTTCTGAATTCTCCCGATTTTTCATGGTTTTTGCTCCGATCCTTCTTGAATATCTATATGAACTCGTAAGCATTAAAGAGACACAACCAAAGCATAAAATGCGAAAAGAGAAATAAAGTGCTAAAAAATAATGACAAATTTAACTAGAATTAACGGTAAACCAAGGTGTAAAAACCACTTATCAGTATCAAAATCCCATAATGGTACTCATAAAATATGAAGAAACTTTTGTCTGAAAACGACCACATATTAATTGGCTTTAAATCTCATGATTGTCATACCTTGATGAAACAACTTCTACCTGTGGCTATCTGTGGCATCTTACCAAGAAATTTGAGGGTGACTATAACCATATTGTGCTTATTTTTCAATGCTATATGTAGTAAAGTTATAGATCTTGGAAATTTAGATGAATTGGAACACGAAGTTGCAATTATCTTGTGCCTATTAGAGATTTTTTTGCCTCTGTCATTCGTTGACATTATGGTTCACTTAGTTGTTCATCTAGTAATGAAGATTAGAATTTGTGGTCCAGTTTATTTGCGGTGGATGTATTTGATAGAGCGTTACATGAAGATTTTCAAAGGGTATACAAAGAATCATCGCTATCCAGAAGCTTAGATTGTAGAAAGGTACATCACAGAAGAAGCTATTGAGTTTTGTACAAACTATTTGTCAGATGTGAATGATATAGGAGTCCCTGAGTCTCGTGATGATGGATTTTATGATGGTAGAGGTATTCAAGGTTTAAATGTTTAGATAATTAGTCGACAAGTAGTTCTTCAAGAACATTTGTATATATTGAATAACCTTAGTGAAGTTGATCCTTACTTATCCGTGCACAAAGCTCTTATAAAGGAAAAATACCCCTGAATGAATGAAAAATGATTGTTGACAGAGCATAACAAAACTTTCATATGTTGGTTTAATGAAAGTATTTCTAAAGAGAGTGGTGCATCTGATAATTGTAAATGGTTGTAACATTTGCTTAAGTTTAATGTAATTACTTGGAGTGCATACGACATTAGTAAATATTCATTCTACACAAAATTAAAGGAGGATCGTAGCACAATGCAGAATAGTGGTATTATGGTTGAGGCTGAATCCATGTACTTTTTGAGTTCCAAAGATAACAATCCAATACTAGAATCTAGAACGTACTTTGGGATCATTTAGGAGATTTTTGAGATTGACTATGTTTCTTTTAAAGTGCCTTTATTTAAGTGCAGGTAGATTGATAGTAAAACTGGAGTAGAAATCGATGAATTAGGATTCACAAGGATTGATCTTCGAAATAAAACTTATAAGCACGAACCATTCATCATGGAAAAACAAGTGTTTTATGTCACTGATCTAGAAAACACTAGATTGTCAATTGTTCTTCAAGGTAAACATCTTCCCGATAGTACTAATGAAAATCAAGATTTTCACTATGAGATTCCTTGTTTAGAAACATGTGTACATCAATCATCTGAAGAAAATGATTTAGATGATGTTCATGTTATTCGTCGTGATCATGAAGAGGGCATATGAGAAAACTAGTAAGTAAACGGTTTATTACTTTTGTTTCTTAATCACTTATTTTAGTTTAATGTAAAGTTATAAACTGTGTGCCATTTTGGGTTTGCGTTTTAGTGTAATCAATGAATATTTTTGTTTCAGTTGAGGAATTGGTAAAATATGATTTTGTATTCTATAATATGGTTATGTAATTCAGGTGCATACGACAGTATGAAAAAAAATTTTAACCCATCTGTTTCTATAATAAATCGAGGTAAAAATATTGACATGTCGCCTCGGTTCTACAAAACATTGAGTGTTAATATATGGCGTGCCATTCAGTTCTAGAAATAATAAAAATGACGATGATGGGAATCGAACCCACATGTTGTCCCCTCGGGATTTTAATATCTGAGGTGATAAGATGTAACCTTTTATGACGACTTTATTTACCTCGTTTCCATTACCGACATAAAACGCATTTCGTATCCGATGTTAGATGTGTTTTTTGTAGTAGTGATTGGTCAAGTCTTGATGTTAAACATTGTCTTGATGTGATGCAAAAACAAGTATTCTATGTGACTGACTCTTCCGACATATTGGGGAAATGGTCAATCATTCTCCAAGGAAAGCGCATTCCTCTTAGTGATGAAAGTCTTGATATTCCGTCCACTTCTTATTATACAACACAAGTTCCTACCTCATATTATGAAGTCGATGGAGATGTTGTGCATGTTATTCGAATCGGTCATGAAGAAGACATATAGGAAAATTAACAAGTATGTTATTATTAATTCATAATAAATTAATTGTATGTTATAATTTCTACGTATTTTTACTAATGTAGGTATGATTATTTGAAATCATAGGTATTTATATGTCAATACACCAAGAGACAAGACACCAAGAGACAAAGACACCTAGAGACATTAAACCAAAACACCAAGATACATTTATGCGATGTTTTATAATATGTAAACAGGACGTTGTTTTAATTATGACATTTTGGTTTTGAAGTAATATACAATTATTTTTTCTTAATCCAATTTTTATTGTCATTATGATACAATTATTATTATTATTATTATTATTATTATTATTATTATTATTATTATTATTATTATTATTATTATTATTATTATTATGATGATAACTATGTCACAAATGCAAATTATTTGTTCTGCTGAGATTGATCTGTTGTGATATGATCCACAAAATACAGGTTAAAAATGGAGAAGATTATAAAAGTAAGATTAAATTTATTACTTCAGCAGAAAATTTCACCGATTATATAACACGACCGTTATAATATCTCACGCGTTGTCCAGAATAATATAAATACCAAAATGAAGCTGTTGAGAATCGAACCATGGACCTATATGTATATCACAATGGTTCTTTGAAACAACCGTTGTGATAGGACGTGCGCTTTCTAATTTTCTATAACAGTCCTTGAATCGTAATTTGAAGTTACACATATAATACCACACACTACACAACAACACTTGATCCCGCATGATTCTATATCATTTTCAACCGTTGTTAAAGACCTTATTCATACTAGTGAAGAAACAGTCAAGAGACACACATGCAAAAACCACCTTCATTTACTATTTTAGTTGAGATTTCATCAATTCATTACTAAACTTGAATAAAATAAAATAAAATAAAAGTTTCATCATCACACCAACTATTTAGTATCACTGACCCTTATTAATATTGTATTTCTTAAATCTTTATGTAAATTAAAATAAAATAAATACAACATTAACAAAAAACCAACAATATTTGAAAACTTACAATACAAAATCAAAGTAGCTTATCAAACAAAAATGAGATCCATTACAAAGACGTTTTCAAAATACTTTCAAAACCCACACCACAAGCACATTTTAAAACAAAATCAAGTGATCTAGCAAGCAACTAAGAGCTCATAGATAACTACAGATGAAAAGGATGCTAATACCTTACCTTTTTATAACCTACCCCCCGAACTCAAAAAATAATCTCGAAAGGTATTTCCTGTTCTTTTCACCCTTTCTTTATTGGATAAAAGAAAAGTCGGTGGCGACTCTTTCTATCCGCAACATTGAGATCAAACGCAAAACACCCAAGTCAGTTCTCCCACCCTATTACAGGATGCACGAGTTTTACATGATTGTGTGCAGTGTTAAAGTTTTTTAATCTGAAGGAAAAAATGGATGGTCGAATAAAAGTTTCATGGAATAACTTGATTTTCTAAAGTAAATGTTACTAGAAGATAACAATTTGTCGAATAATTATTATGAGGCCAAGAAGATATTGTGTCCAGTGGATTTGGAGTATATCAAAATACATGCATGCCCTAATAGTTGCATATTATACAAGAAAGAGTACGAAGACTTGAAGCAATGTCCGAAATATGGTGTGTCGCGTTACAAGATGAATGCCAACAATGGTGGTGACAATGACTATGACAATGTTAGTAGGAAGCATCCTCCAGCTAAAGTGTTAAGGTACTTGACAATAATTTCACGATTTAAGAGACTTTTTGCTAATTCAAGTGACGCAAAGAATATGAGATGGCAGGCAGATGAAAGGAAACATGATGGAAACATTTTCCATGTAGTTGATTCTTTGTAATGGAAGAAAATTGATTCGTTGTTTCTGAATTTTGAAATTGAGCCAAGAAATCTTATGCTTGGGCTTGCCACTGATGGAATGAACCCCTTTGTTAATCTTATCACTAATCATTCTTCGTGGCCTGTTCTTCTCACTATTTATAACCTATCTCCTTGGTTGTGCATGAAGCGTAAGTATATTTTGTTAAGTATGACGATTTCTGGATCACGACAACCTGGTAACGACATAAATGTTTATCTTGCTCCATTAATTGAAGATTTATGACTTGTAGGATAAAGATGTTGAAATTGGTGATACATATTATGGGGAAAAGTTTAAGATGCGTGCAATGTTATTTTGCACAATCAACGACTTCCCTGCTTATGGTAATTTGGCTAGATATAGTGTCAAAGGACATAAAGCGTGTCCTATATGTGAATCTGATACCTGTTATCACCAACTTGAGTTTAGAAAAAAGACTGTTTACCTTGGACATCAGAAATTTCTAAAACTCGATCATCCTTATCGTAGATTGTGGAAAGCTTTTAATGGAGATAAAGAGTTTGATATGGGTCCTAAACCTTTAAATGGGGATGAAGTTTATCAACGACAGGAATACATTAATGTTGTCTTTGGAAAGAGAGAAAAAGGGCCAGTTGAGAAAAACATATGGAAAAAGAGGTTTGTGTTCTTTGATCTTCCATATTCACTACTACAAATAACACTTTTCATGGCGAAGCTTTCACAACGTAAAAAACAAAACTGCGGGTACATGTGATGAAGCATATTGTTTTATTTTAAAAAAAGGATAAATATGTTCAAATATAATTTCTACGTATTTTTACTAATGCAAGTATGATTATTTGAAATCATAGGTATTTATATGTCAATACACTAAGAGACAAGACACCAAGAGACAAAGACACCTAGAGACATGAAACTAAAACACCAAGATACATTTATACGATGTTTTGTAATGTGTAAACTGGACGCTGTTTTAATTATGACATTTTAGTTTTGAAGTAATATACAATTTTTGGTTCTTAATCCAATTTTTATTGTTATTATGATACAACTATTATTATTATTATTATTATTATTATTATTATTATTATTATTATTATTATTATTATTATTATTATGTCACAAATGCAAATTATCTGTTCAGTTGAGATTGATCTGTTGTGATATGATCCACAAAATACAGGTTAAAAATGGAGAAAAATTATAAAAGTAAGATTAAAATTTTTACTTAGACAGAAAACTTCACCGGTTATATAGCACGACAGTTTTTTGGAACAACCGTTGTGATACAATGGTTTCTATAAATAATTTGAAGTTACACATATACAACCAAACACTACACAACAACACTTAATCCCGCATAATTTTATATTATTTTCAACTGTTAAAGATCTTATCCATAATAGTGAAGAAACAGTCAAGAGAGACACATGCAAAAACCATCTTCATTTACTATTTTAGTTGAGATTTCATCAATTCATTACTAAACTTGAAGTTAAAGTTTCTTATTATTTTATTATTATAAAAATAAAATAAAAGTTTCATCATCACACCAACTATTTAGTAGCACTGACCCTTATTAATATTGTATTTCTCAAATCTTTATGTAAATTAAAATAAAATAAATACAACATTAACAGAAAACCAACAACATTGGAAAACTTACAATACAAAATCAAAGTAGTTTATCAAACAAAAATGAAACTTACAATACAAAATCAAAGTAGCTTACCAAACAAAAATGATCAAACTTATTTTAAATAGAAAATAACAACTAACACAATAGAAAAAGTAGCACAACAATAAAACTATGACATTTGTATCATCTGATTCATGGTTGAACCATTGGTCATCCTCACTCTTGTTCTTCTTTTCACTCTCCTCTTAGGTTGGCCACCAAATATCATCACAAGCCATCTTGGCTTTCCAAATAAAAACATGCAATATCCAAGGCCTATTCCAAACACAAATCCACATCCATATCCCATTGCCACTGGTTTCCATCCAAATCCAAATTTCTCTTCACTCCAAAGCTTGTCGGGTGAAGGTGGAGATTGTTGTTCAGGTCCACATTTCTTGGACAAGGGTAATCCACATAACCCCGAGTTTCCTTCGTATGAATCATTTGAAAATGTGTTGAATTGTTTTCCTTGAGGTATTTCTCCCAGAAGATGGTTATTGGAAAGATCCAAGACTTCAAGAAAATTCAAATACGTTAAATCTGAAGGAATAATACCAGTGAGCATATTGGATGAGAGATCCAACCATTCCAAGCTTGTCAAGTTTCCCATGGATTGTGGAATATTACCGCTGAGTCTATTATGGGATAGGTTAAGCCCTATAAGTGTGTGAAGCTCACCAATAACAATTGGTATCTCTCCTTCAAATTTGTTTCTTGACAAATCAATAATTACAAAGATTGTTGGAATTTTCACCAGTGTTATTTTCTTCCCTTTTGTCTCCACAGTCACAGAATCATAGTATTGTTGTGTATCATTCATTATGTTTGTGTCCATGTATTGAAAAATGCTATTCTCTTCCACTTGAGCAACAGTCCTCATGGCTTCAAAAAAATTTAAATAGCCTTTTGGTAGAGGACCGCTAAAGTTGTTTCCTGAGATATCAAAAATGATTAAACTTGGAAATGGATACTTGACCTTAGTATTATCAATGGGACCATGAAATTTATTGTCTCGCAAAATCAGCACTTTGAAATCTTGCAGAGTTTGAATCCAATAAGGAAAATGATCTTCTATTTTGTTACTGCCAAGATTTAAAACTTGTAAATTTCTGCAGTTGGACAAAGATTTAGGCACACGGTCTCCTAATTGGTTGCCATAAAGATTCAAAGTATGAAGTATACTGCCGTTAGGAAAATTACTTGGCAGAGTTCCATAAAATGTGTTCATTTGTAAATCCAAAACTTGAAGGAATGGTGAATTAGCAAGACATTGTGGAATAATACCTGTCAATTTGTTGTGTGCCATACTGAGAAAGTTAAGGTAACTCATATTACAAATTGATGGAGAAAGTTCACCATTTAGTAAGTTGAAACTAAGATCAAGGCCACCGAGCATGTAACTATTCCTTGAGATTTGATTTATTGATGTTAACAAATTTTGAGAAAGGTTCAAAAATCCGAAGTAATACATACTTTTCGGTAACCAATTGGGAAGACTTCCTTTAAGTTTGTTATTAGATAGATCAAGGTATTTCAAACTTGAGGATTTCAATGATGACATGGGAAACTCATTTAAACCCAATGAAGACAATTTCAATTCAGTTAGTGTAGAAAAGGTATAATTGCTATTGGATTCAAAGTTTAATGATAATTGACCATTATATGAAAGGGAAAGAGAATCTAAATTTTGAAGTTTAGAAAAATGTTGAAAATCAACAACACCACTAAAGTTGTTGGTTGATAGATCTATAGTAGTTAAGTTTGTAAGATTGAAAATTGATTCTGGAATATTACCTTGAAATTTATTGTTAGATAAATATAGTTCCTTTAAGGAATATAATGAGATTCCACTAGTAAGTCCTGTAAAGTGATTATTTGACAAATCTAAAGTTACTAAAGAAGGCAATGATAACAAGGAAGAAGGAATTGTTTCATTTAGTTGGTTGTCATTTAAACTCAAATAAGTTAGTTTTTGGAAACCTGTAATTTTGTGTATGGGACCCTCTAATTTATTATGAGAACAATCTAATTTAACAAGTTGAGACAAGTTAAATAACGAAGATGGAATTTTTCCTCTTAATTTGTTAAAAGTTAGACTAATTTGATGTAGTTTTCTCATCCCACCAAACACGTTTGGGATTTGATCTCTAAATGAATTATATGAAAGATCCAAGTGAATGAGATGTTGAAGATTTGAAAGTGATGATGGAAGCTTGCCACTAATTTTGTTTTCACTCAAATCTATTTCTTTAAATTTGTTTGAGTTGCAAAACACATCTGGGACTTGACCACTCAGCTCATTGTTTTCAAGATATAAAAAAGTTAGACGTGGAAGGGTTAAAAGTGAGGATGGGATTGAATCATTAAGGTAGTTTCCTGTGAGGCTTAGATAAGTAAGATGTGTGAGGTTAGAAAATGAAAGAGGAATTGGTCCTTCGAAATCACCAGATGAAAAATCCAAAATTCTAAGAAAAGGGCTGCAACTAAATTGAGGAAGTTCGCCTTCAATGTAACTACCTGACATATATAGTTCTTGAATAGATGGTAAGCAGATAATTCTCTTTTTGAGGTTTCCCCTTAATCCCGTATTTTGAAGACTAAGTGTAACCAAAGAGGAAGAATGATTGAAGAGCAAATCAAAGGAGTTTATTTTTATTGAAGACATATCTGTGTAATCCAAAAACATCTCCTTTAAATTTGTTGCATTTTGCACAAGCCTCTTCAATGTGCTCTCTTTCCAAACTAACCCATAATTGTAAGAGAGACGAAGTGATGTTAATTTAGAAAGGTGTGAGATTTGAGGAGGAACCTCACCTTCAAGGTTACAATAAGACAGATCAAGATGTGTGAGATTCATAAACTCAACAAACATAGAAAGGAAATTGGAGGCAAATAAAAAATTTGCAGAAAGGTTGAGGTTTTGGAGGTGAACAAGATGAAAAATGGAATTGTTAGGATGTAAAATACCATCAAGGCCTTCATAGGAAAGGTCGAGTTCAGTCACGTGACGAGAGAGGGTGTCACATTTGACACCATGCCAGGAGCAGCAATCAGTTCCATTTTTCCATGTTGCAGTCTTCATAGTATCATAAGTGAATGAAGACTTCAATTGAAGCAAAGCAACACTCTCATCATGGTGGCATAAGAAATTCAAAGAAGAAGAATAGAGAAAAGAAGGAAAATGAAAGAGAAAAAGATATAAACAAAGAAGCAAACACCCCATAGATGAATGATTTAGCTTTGAATACAATGCAAAATTTAACTGAAAGACAAGAAAGGGTGCATGAATGACAAGGAAGGAAACAGAATTACTTATAGAGAAATTCAATATACAGTATAACTTAAATTTAATTTCTAATGCCAACTTTAATTCAACAAAGATGACCAAATTAAGTTAAGAGAATTTTAAGTGCCTAACCACATGGAATACATTATTGAGAATTATCTTCATTTTCAAGCCCGCCCATGATGCGTTATGTTAGTGGGAATTTTAAGGACTCGGCTAAAAAAAGCTCGGCTATAATTATTAGGCTTGAAAATTACTACCCGAGTACGGCCTTAAATGTGCTTCAGTCTACTTCTTAAATGGATTTTTTTTATTAAAAAAATTAAAATAAAAAATCTATATAAAAATAATATATTATCTTTTATTAATACTATAATATATTTTTAAATGTAATATATGTCTAAATTGTATAAAATAATACTCGAATATTTAACCTAAGAGAAACTAATAAAATACAAAGAAAGAGTGTTATTTATATTAATGTATAATATTTAAAAGAGAAAGATTGAATAGAATAGAGACAAAATTTAGCGAAGTGAGAAAAAATCAATGTATTATTTTAGAGTAACACAATATAAAAATTAATATAATTTTTTAAAATTTATAAATATGTATGCCTAATGAACTGCCCACGATCCAATACGGTCTAATCCTAATAGGTAACAGACTTTTTAGGGTCGGGCTAAAATAACCCAAAAATATAAGCTCTGATTTAAAGACTCAAGCCCTAATATTTTTTGGGCTGACCGGCCGATCCATACAAACTAACCTATTTTGATAACTCTAGTGTTTGCAATGTTGTTGCTCTATTTTAAATTTATTTAGAATTGAATCTTACACTTAAATTTTTGAAATATTATAGCGATAAGTGGGTTGGCAGGATATATAGTAATATATACAAATAAGTTATATATTACAATTTTAAATAAAATAAATTATTATTATTATTTATATTAAATCTGAGACCCACAATATTTGTTTGACAATGCCACATCATCTGATTTTTGTTGTTTATAAATAAGCTAGTTCTCTCTGTTGTTGAGAGAGGTTGATTATTGTTATTCACTTATAATATCATTGCCTATTAAAAAAATATAAACTCTAATAGAGAAAGTGAATAGAAAAATAGTTACAACCAATCTTAATTTTTTCTTCTTCCCTCTTCTCTCTCTTTTGTGAAACGGTAATAGGGTTTCTTGTGTTTGTTCAAGAAACTTAATTTTTCTCATAGTTTTGGTTTGTTCTTGACAGCACTTCGACATAACAACTCTTCTATACTTGCCACTGTAGCAAGACACCTATACTCCATTACCTTCAATTCAACCGTGAAAGTTCTATTAGGATCTATAGGAGTCTTTAGGACCAAAAATATATTTATATCCATAACTCGTAGCTTCTTGTTCTCCATATGAATCTTGTAACCCTTCTTATGTAATTAGTCAATACTTAGAAGGTTACACTTTATTTCTAGAATATACAACACATCCTTTATCAAAGAATGTTTAACACCCCTTCTCTTGATCGATGTGTCATCGATCCCTTCTGCTGCTAGAGTGATATCATCCATGAAGTTTATCTTGCTCTTCATGGCACGGTTGATGGTAACAAATCTATCTTTTCTTCTCGTCATGTGTGGTGAACATACGAAATCTAAATATCATTGATTTATGCATTGTAGAGTTTCTTTCATAGTCGCCATAATGTTTTCTTCTGTTGGTAACTTGTTACAATGTATAAGTAACTGGTTATATCCTTCTCTGATGACCTGCTGTAACCTTTTACAACTATCTTGTAATATCCTACCGCTGCATTCTTCTTTAGTCATCATCACTAATAGTGTGTTCTTATCATCATACTCTTTTCTTGTTACTCTAGCTTCATCTTCTTGAGGTTCTTTCTTGTTGGCACTACATTCACTTGCAAAATGTTCAAACTTTTGAAAACTAAAGCATTGCATATTACTTTTTTCACCTTTCTCTATTCCTCGTGTTCTTTTAATGTTGTAACTTCTAGAGTTGTATGATCCATCAGCTATAATGCCACTGCATTTAAACTTTTTTAATGTTGAATTTTTAGAGTTTCGGGATTCTCTTCCACCAAAATTTTGAAAGTTTCCTCTACCTTTGTTCATGGGCCATTTTCCCTTCGCCTTATTGTCTTTATCATTAAAACAAGATTGAAAAGAGATCTCTGCCTTTTCCTTATCATTATTCCTTTCTTCTATTCTTTACTCACGAGCTTCAAGAGAGCCCTGAAGCTCTACCTTGCTCATTATCGTAAGATTCTTCGATTCCTCAATCACAGTTATTACATTGTCATATCTTGACATCAAAGAATGAAATATTTTTGCAAACACATACTGCTCTATGATTGTTTCTCCTCACGCCTTTAGTTGGTTCACCAATCTTGTGATTCTCGTCGTGAATTCACTATTTATTTCATTTTCTTCCATATGAATCAACTCCAACTGCCTCTTGTGAGTTTGTAACCTCACCACCTTTTCCTTATCATCTTCTGCATAACTTTTCTTCATGATTTCTCAAGCTTCCTTTGAGGTTGTGCAATCAACAACCTTCTAAAAAATATCTGTAACAACACATTGATGAATCAAATACAACACCTTGTAATATTTTGTCTTCTCTTACTTATGGGTAGTCCTTTGTGCAACCGTTGCACCCTCTACAAGTGGAGTAACACCGTTCTTAATCACTTCAAGAACATATTGATAACCAAAAAACACCTTCATCTATTTTCACCCCTTATTGCAATTCTTTGCATCGAGAATTTAGAGATTGAGAGGGATTCGTTCATTGAAAATGAAAAGTATTATTGATTGAACTAGGCTTTATGCCAAATGTTGGAACAAGAAACCACAATAATTGTGATTTTCAATATGGAGAGGGAGATAGGGAAAGAATGATAGAGATTGATTATTGAGTGTGAAAATTGTAACTTTATTATTGACATATGTAAGGGGTATATATGTGAATAGGAATTAGTTTGTTCTAAGAATAAGGGTTTGTTCCTAGAATAATGGAAACAAATCAAAAATTGATTTGTTCTCATTAAATGTAATTATTTAGTGTAATTACCTGTATAGCCGTGTGACCTCTATATATACAATAAATAACAATGAGAAAGGCATCAAGCCAATTTACCTGACATGGTATCAGCCTTGTCGATCATACTTGTGAACTTTTGGTTCTGATCGTGTTTGTCATTTTTTCTCTACTGCGACAACATTCTGGTCGCTCGACGTTTATTGTTCATCCAATCCTGATTGATCACCACGGAATTTGTTTCGTGCAAATTCTTATAGTTGTCGTCGTAATTATCTTTTGGATTTAGGGATGGTTTTCCTTTGCGGTTCTTTCACTAATCGTGATTCTGAATCGTTTAATTCTTGGTTTTTTGATTCTACTGCTCGTGTTTCGTGGTTGTCGCTCGTGTTTCTTAGTAATAGATATTGTTCTTTGTTACACCGCACTCGTGTTTCTTAGTGTTGGATTTTGTACTTTGTTCCTGTTCGATGGGCTTGCCGTTTCTAATCCATTGGTGAAAGCTGCACAAGATATTCTTTATTGTTGTACGTGGTTTGATGTTTCTTAAGTGATTTCATCACTTTGGTCTTCATTATTATAACAATTAATCATTATTATAATAATTAATTATTATAATAATATAATTTGTGAGGTAGAATCTAGTAGCACAAATTTCAGTTGGCTTTTGAAAAAGAAAGAGATAATTTGTGTGTCCGTTTTATCGACAAAAATTATTCTGCATGGAAACTTCAGTTCAAGATGTATATTAAAGGAAAGGGATTATGAAGTCACCTAGATGATGTCTCTAAGGCACCGACAGAGAAAACTGCTTTAGATGCATGGGAAACTAAAGATGCTCAAATCATCACCTGGATTCTCAGTAGTAATGATCCTCAAATGATTAATAATGTGCGCTCTTCTTCAGCTGCACGAAAAATATGGAGTTATTTAAAGCGCATTTACAACCAAGACAATTCGGAAAAAAGTTTTCAGTTGGAGCTAGACATAGACAATTACAAACAAGGTAATTTGGCTATTCAAGAATACTATTATGGTTTTTTGAATCCATGGACAAGACACTCTTCTATTATACATGCTAATGTTCCCAAGACCTCTCTCACAGCTTTTCAAGAGGTCTATAACACAAGTGGACGAGATCAATTTCTCATGAAACTTCGTCAGGAATTTGAGGTTGTCAGAGGTGTTTACTAAACAGGAATCAAGTTCCTTTTTTGGATACATGTGTTGTTGAACTTATTAGGGAGGAACAATGTGTGCTTACTGAAGGAAAATTGCGAACAAAACGCAGCGGAATATAAAAATTTTCCTTTAGCGATCCTTACGAATGAGCATGGTCAGTGATAGAAATATTTACCTCTTGTGGCGATTCAGAACTTTGATGCTGTGATCACGAGCGTTGATGAAGAACAACGCCTCTACTCATTCCACACGAACAGATCGCTTCCGGTCACAGTGCTAGCTGATCACGAACGGAAACCTTGAGTGAGAGAGAGAGTCAAAAACGAAAATGCATCAAGTGAAATTGCTTCATCACAAGGGATCTATTTATAGAATCACTCGTGTGGGCTACAAGCTAAAAGCCCAATTAAGGCTATAAGCTAAAAGCCCAATTAAGCTTATGGACATCATACCTTATGATGTACCATATATCACTTATCCACGTGGTACCTTACCATTTTCCGTATTACACTTAAGTGCACCGTACCTTACGGTGTTCCTTATTTATTCTATCTCTCATCAACCTGTCCTTATGTGTGTGACCCTATAGGTTTTCGCGACGTTGGCAATTATATTAAATCACACATTTAATATAATAAACAGTGAGCGGTATCTAGCAACACATCACTGTTACCCAAGTCACGAAAATGTCATGTGATCTGACCAAACCTTTTCCGTGATAATATTTGTGTTGTACAATTACCCTTTTGCCCTCATGTCTATATTGAACACAAGGCATACACTGTGTCACCCTTGTCCAGTTCAATATTGGGCCCTTAGACATTTATCTTGTTATGCAGGATGAGCAAATTCCATCTAGGTCACTCATGTCCCTTAGCATGCTTTGTGAAGTACCCATCAACCATCTTTATAGTCATCCAGTTACGGATGACGTTTGATCAGCAATAAAGTACTTGACTCTACATCTAGGGTCCATAGTGGTTTCAGGTCGAAGGGTGGTATACACCATTATCATCATGAGAATAACTTATGACACTTTGCATAACATTCTATGTAGTATTCTCATAACGGGTCAATCCAGTATAAATATTACTCCTAATATTCATACATATGTCAAGACTTGATAACTCCTTATCTATGATCCATGAGATGTGATCATCAATCTATCTTCATAATAATCTTAATGCTTTAATGTTATCCCACTTCACATTAAAGCTTGACTACGGATACTTTAAGAATAGTTTCTTATGTTTAATGGGATCTCATGATTAAGTCACACTTAACATTTCATTAAACCAATAAACCATTCTAGGGACTTTATTATTTTGGAAAGCAAACATAATAAAGAAATGCCTTTTATTATTAATAAATAATTTGATACAAGTACCAAAAGTATTGGCCTCTAGGGCTTACACCAACACTTACTCCAGGAACCATGTCTCATAATGTTGTAAACTCTGAACCTGTAGAAATTGCATATGCTTCCTAGAGTAGAGGTAAAGATCGTGATATGCGACAAGTCCAATGCTTCTCTTGCAAACAGTTTGGCCATATTTCCCGGAGTTGTAGTAATAAGTTTTGTAATTATTGCAAGCAACAAGGTCATATTATATCTGATTGTCCCACACGTCCTCCACAACCAACACAATGTTCGGTGCAGGCATTTCATGCAACTACAAATGTTGTCGCTGGTCCTTCTGTTACTAGTACATCTAATGGTGGTACTCTACAACCTGAAATGATTCAACAAGTGGTACTTTCCGCTCTTTCAGCTTTGGGAATTCAGGGTAAGTTTTCTAATGTTTTACATCCATGGTTTCTTGATTATGGTGTATCTAATCACATATCAGGCTCCTCTGAAAACTTGCACAATTTAGTCTTATTATGGTAATCAGCAAATTCAAATTGCTAATGGTAATAACCTATCTATCACTCATGTTGGTGACATAAACTCTGATTTTTGGGATGTACTTGTATCACCTGGTATTGCTTCCAATTTATTGTTTGTTGGCCAATTGGTAGACAACAATTGTAATATTAATTTTTCTCAGTCTGGTTGTCTTGCGCCGGAGGAGGTGTCGGGGAAGGTGATCACCAAGGGGCCTAAAGTGGGAAGATTATTTTCACTCCAGTTTATTTCTAATCAATTATCTCTTTCTTGTAATAATGTTTTGAATTCTTATGAGGATTAGCATAGAAAACTGGGTCATCCAAACTCTTCTGTTTTGTCTCATTTATGTAAAACCGGTTTATTGGGAAATAAAAATGTTATTTCTAATATCTCTATTTCATGTTCTGTTTGCAAATTGGCTAAAATTAAAACACTTTTTTTTTCGTCTGGTGCTCACCGTGCTTCCAATTATTTTGAGATGATTCATAGTGATGTATGGGGAATGTCTCATGTAGTTTATTATGCTCACTATAAATATTTTGTCACATTTATAGATGATTATAGTCGTTTTACTTGGATATATTTTCTCCGCTCTAAATCTGAAGTGTTTTCTATGTTTAAGAAATATTTGACATATGTTAAAACTCAATTTCAAGCAAGTGTTAAAAAATTTCGCTCCGGCTCTAGTGGCGAGTACATGTCTCATGAGTTTCAGGAATACCTACAACAAAAAGGAATCTTGTATCAACGGTATTGTCCTAATACCCCTTAAAAAATGGCATGACAGAACGTAAGAATCTTCATTTGATTGATGTAACACGCACCTTACTTCTCCAAGCTTCTGTACCATACCGATTTTGGGTGGAGGGTCTTTCCACGACTGTCTTCTTGATCAATCGTCTTCCTTCTACGATTATTGATCTTGATTCTCCTTTCTTTCGTCTTTTTAAAATTCATCCTGATTATAGTGATTTATATACTTTTGGGTGTGTGTGTATGTTTTGTTCACTTACCTCCATTTGAAATGGATAAGCTTGGAGCGCAGTCTGTTCAATGTGATTTATGGGGTATAGTCATTCTCATAAGGGCTTTATGTGTTATGATGTCACTAATCATCATTTTCGCATTTCTAGAAATGTGACATTTTGTTATAATCAATTTATGTTTCCTCGTGTTTCTCTTAAAATGAATGATATTGTTACTCTTCCTAAGTTTTCTAATATCTCAGTCTATAGAAAGTTATAAACCAGGTCATGTATATGTCAGAAAACACAGACAACAGGTTCCCACACCCCTTCCCGATGTTGAACCGCCGCCTAATCCTGTACCAGCGGAACCACGACGTTCTGTTCGAATATCTCGAGCACCAGATAGATATTCACCATACAGGTATGACTCCTCACATACTTCTCTGACTTCCATACTTTCTAGTATATATATTCCTACTTGCTACTCACAGACTGTTAAAGATGTGTGTTGGATAAAAGCAATGAATGGGGAACTTCAGGCTCTTCAAGAGAATTTCACACGGGATATTGTCTCTTGTCCTCCTAATGTCAAACCCATTGGCTGAAAATGAGTGTATTATATGAAATTGAATTTTGATGGATCACTCAACCGTTTCAAGGCTCGCTTGGTTGCCTTAGGAAACAAGCAAGAATATAGAATTGATTATGATGAAACATTTGCACCGGTTGCCAAAATGACAATTGTTCGAACTATAATATCTAAAGTTGCTTCTAATGGATTGTCTCTTCATCAAATGGATGTGAAGAATGATTTTCTTCATGGTGACCTGACTGAATATATCTATATGACACCTCCTCAAGGTCTATTCTCTTCATCCAAGGGTGTTTGCAAGCTTAAATGCTCTTTATATGGTTTGAAGCAAGCACCCAGAGCATGGTACAAGAAATTTCGCTCCACTCTACTTGGATTCTCCTTTACTAAGATTCAGTATGATTCCTCTTTATTTATTCATAGCACATTTGTGGGTATTGTTTTGCTTCTTCTGTATGTGATGATATGGTTATTACTGGTTTTGATCATGCTTTCATTCAGCAACTTAAGTAACAATTACATGCCTCATTTCACATGAAAGATCTTGGTAATCTATATTATTTTCTTGGTCATGAGGTTCATTCTACATCCAAGGGAACATTCCTCCATCAACATAAGTATGTCACAAATTTGATTTCTATGACTGGTCTCCAATTGGCTAATCCAGTGGATACTCCTCTTGAGGTTAATGTTAAATATCATCGTGATAATGGTGATCTCTTGTCTAATCCATTGTGGTATCGTTAACTCATGGGTAGCTTTAATTACTTGACTATTACTCGCCCTGATATATCTTTTGTTATTCAACAACTAAGTCAATTCATGCACTTTCCTTGCCACCTTCACTTGACAGCAGTTCGTCGCATAATTCGTTACTTGAAGGTAAGCTCTCATCATTGTTTATTCTTTCTTACTGGAGTTGTTCCTAAATTAAGTGCTTATAGTAATGCCGATTGGGCATAATGTCCGGATACTCGATGATCTATCACTGGTTGGTGTATGTTTCTAGGCTCTTCATTGATCCCATGGAAAAGTAAGAAACAAGCGTGAGTCTTTAAATCTTCTACTGAATCTAAGTATCGTGCCATGTATGGTGCTTGTTCTGAAATAATTTGGCTTCGTGGTCTTTTGGCTGAACTTGGATTTCCTCAAATAGAGTCAACTTCACTTTATGCTGACAATACAAGTGCCATCCAAATTATTGTGAATCTTGTTTTTCTTGAACACACTAAACATATCGAAGTTGATTGTTACTCAATCTGTGACGCGTATGATGACCAACTAATATCACTTCCTCATGTTAGTACTCAATTGCAGGTTGCAGATATTCTTATCAAGGTTGTTCCACGTCCACATCATCAGTTTCTTGTTAGCAAATTGATGCTCATTGACCAACAACATCAATTTGATGGGGGTGTGAATAGGAATTAATTTGTTCCTAGAATAAGGGAAACAAACCAGAAATTGATTTGTTCTTATTAAATGTAATTATTTAGTGTAATTACTTGTATAGCTCTGTAACCTCTATATATACAAGAAATAACAATGAGAAAGACATCAAGGCAGTTTACCTGACAATATATACACTTACATAGAATGAGGTATAGAAAAAAAATTAAAAAACTGAAAAACCTGCAATTGTAACCGCTTATAGGCTAAATTAAAACAAGTGTAACTAGTTACTAACAATGTGTAATCGATTACAAAACATTATGTTTTAGTTGTAATCGGTTAAAGGCTTGAAATAACCGGTTACAAACATGTGAATTTCTTTTCACTCAACATGCCGCAACAACAACAATGACCACAATTTTAATTACCAATTGCGGTCGCGTAAAGGCTTTCAGTACAGGAGTTGCAACACTGTCTATAGTCGTCGCAGCATAAATTAAACACAATTTGTTCTTTAACATAGAAACAATGAATAACAATATTAGTATCGACATATATTGGTATATAATTTGTCGCAATTGGTTTTGTGATCGCATATTGTTTTCTAAAACATTGACAATGACAACAATCGCAACACTCATAACCGCATTTAAATGATGTATTGCACAGAAGAATAACTGGTAAAATTCTATAAATATAACATAAAATGAGTGAGGTAATGAAACAAGGTTCTCCAATTCCCATAATAAATCATGTTTTAAATCAACTAAACTACGAGGCAATGGGCGGAATAAGGGATATAAGGGACAAACAATGCAGTTGAACTCAAGTACCAATGGCTTAATTGCAAACTTCACAAGTTGAACACAAAGTCTTAAAATGGGCAACAAGAATTAATTAACTGTTTTTTTGGCTACACATTTTGAAGATTACAAGAAAATTTTCTCAATAAATTGATAGAAGACTCCTAACAAAAATCTACATAGTAGATAATTATGAATAAATCCACTCTAAAGAGAAGATAGAACTGAAATCTAAGAACAAATAGAGAAAAAAAATGAAGTAAATACTCATCAGTGATGAGAGTTGGATCATCTGAAGTCTGAAGAGATGCGGAACCTGGATCGAGATTGAAATTGAAGAAAATACGAGGAGATGTGAAATGAGAAACCGGAGCAAAATGACAGTTCTCAGACATTACCTCTCAATAAGTACTCAAAAATTACGATTTTTATTACATTTTGACCAAAAAAAAGTCTAAAATAAAACTCAATTTCAATAAGCTAAGAAAAATAAGGGACAAGAACAATTTCGCCTGCATCACTGTCTTTTCTTTTGATGAATTTGTGCCCATTTCCAAACAGTGAATCCAACGACCGCATAACAACCAAGCTTATTCATGGAAATGTATCACATATTAAATCAAAATGCTTTATTTATTAATTAGACACCTTTTAGTAAAACACAATTATGTAACAATTACTCACAAAAACATAATCAAAAACTCTTAACAAATTTCACTCATACGATTGCTAATTCAAAAACTCTTAACAAATTTCACCCATACAATTGCACTTTTGTATTTAATTATCATTTAACATATCCATGGCAAAATCACAGCGTGTACCGTAGCATCTTTGACTTTAATAGTTCAAAAATGTGAAAATTTTCAATGCACAACTCTATGAATAATTCTACTCAATTTTCATTGACTTTAAAGTCTTCCTCAAAGATGGAACCTGTCGGCAATGCAATAATTCTCCATATATCTTGTGCTTTGTTTACATTGACTTTAAGTCTTCAAAGATGGAACCTGTCGGCAGTGCATTAATGGTTGGTTTGATTTTTCATCTCAAAGTTAAGAACACTAGAGACTAGTTAAACGGATGATTTTTCCACAAGTCATTGTTGGACTTTTTTCATTTGAATTTTTTTTCATATATTTCTTCTTGTATCAAAATTTGCCAATCATTAACCAGTTGCTTTAACAAATAATAAATATATTTTCGGTTAACAATGTCATTATTCAAAATGTAGCAATCATCCTGGAAATTGCTTAAAACACCCTTAGAATTACTACTACATTTTCGTGAAAAATAAAAAATATCTCTAAATTTTGGAGATACATCTTCGAAAGCACCCCAAACACATTCTTTCCTGAATTAGGCTCTAAGGCTAGGTAAAAAACGGATACAATCTTCGTATAACTTTCGAAGACGCATCTTCAAACGATGTTTAATCAAAAACCTGTCAGACCCTTTCTCCTTCTTCACTTTTAAAATATACTCTCTTAAATTTTAAACCACTCAAATATGAAACTCTCTCAACTCATATTATCTCAAAATCATTCAACTCACTTCAAATTGGTCAAAGAACTCACTCAACAGTCAACATCAAACTATACTCAAATTTGATAAGTTTTTTATTTTTCTATTATTATTATTATTATTATTATTATTATTATTATTATTATTATTATTATTTTCTACATACATATGTAAAAATTGAGCATTATGTTATGTAATAGATAATTTTAATATGTTATTTACATTTTGATGATCAATGCATTATCTTGAATGTTGGCATGAACTACATTTGCACCATTAACGTTATTTTGAGTTGCAAAACATTCTAGAGACGCATCTCCGAAATTTTCTAATGTTTTTCAAAATTTGAATATGCATATGTGAAATTTTTGAATTTTTTTTTCGGAATAACCATGTATTAAAAAAAAATCGCAAATAACCATGTTTCGGAAAAAAATACGCAAATAACCATGTTTCAGATGACTCCACAAAGGAGGAGCCATCTCACTTGGCGCCTCCACTAAGCAATTAGCCCTAGGCGCCATCTCACTTGGCGCCTCCTCTCTCTTTTAACCAAGTGAGATGGCGCATGCACTTTAAAAGTGAGAGGAAGCGCCATCTTACTTGACTCCTAGGGAAAAATGTTGTTTTTATAAATAATTTGTCTGTTTCTCCGTCATTTCTCACACTTTCTTGCATTATTTTCTTATTTTTTACTCTGTTATTTGCGTCATGACATCGCCCATGATTTTTATCAGAGATGGTTACGTTATCTTCTCCGCCATGAAACCTCCGATAAAAATGAAATTCTGGCACATTCACTCCATAGAGCGTCTGAAGCGGGAGTTGATGCGATGGCTAGAAGGAGACATCATGGAGGGGGAAAATTAGAAGGATCCAGCGAAGATGAACAACAACCTCACTTACGACAAGAAGACCTAATGTTTGGTTGGAGGAAGTCAAAACAGACAGCGACGTAATGTTGATGATGCATGTGTCAGATGATATTGTTTTAACAGTTGTAATTTCGTAGGCGGGTTATCGTGTTTTTTTTTCTTATTCGCGCAATGTTTATTGTAACAAATACTGTTAACGAAAAACCCTAACGTTTACAACATAATAAAGGAAAGATTTTATGTAATACAATTTTTATGTGGTTGAGGCAGTAGCCCGATTCGGACAATTTTTGCAGTTGTGTCCGACCTGACGACATAAATCACGTTTTCTTTCCAACTTGTCAAGGGAGTCCATTTCGGTTGTGATGCGCTTACTTTTGGGACGACCCTTTTTATTCCTTTGCATCTGGTCATTGTGTCATACTATTTTGCTGTCGTATGCAGGCCAATAATCTGGTTTTGCTACCAAAGGGAAGCTGTTGTTGTAAACGTGTGACAAAAGTTGTAGTGTGTCTTGATGAGTATAGGCACACGCGACAATGACATGAGAGCAAGGAATACGAAAGGCTTGAAACTTGACACAATCGCACCAACGAGAAGGTAGTACAACCCTATATTCTTATCTTGGCAGGCCCTTATTGTGGTCGATTGTCTCTTTGACAATGAAGTTGTGGATGTGTCGGTCAAATCGTATAACCATATGGGTGTTGGCTTTGACACTTGCTGCCTTAATGTACTTCATGCAGCTTTCACTCCATAGTTGTCCAGATTGCAACACCGCATTCCATATTTCACCCCTTTTGGCAAACAACGAAGCCATCCTAAAATATGTTGATTTTACCAAAGCAGTGACCGGGAGGTTTCGTATGCCTTTGAATACCCCATTCATCGATTCAATTAGATTTGTTGTCATGTGTCCCCATCTTTGGCCATTGTCGTATGACCTAGTCCATTTTTCTACAGCAATATTATCGATCCACCTACCGGCTTCCAGATTTGACAAACAGATCTTGTTGCGATAATATTTGAACGTAGGCTGTGTCAATGCATACCCCGCATTCATAACCGCTTTCCTAAGTGTTTTGTCTTTGATCTCCCTCGTGAAATTTTGGACGATATGTCTAACGCAATAAACATGCGTAGAAGGAGGGTCATGCCAACCGTTTGCAGGATTATTGTATGCACTTTCAATAGATGCATGTCTATCCGAGATCAAACAGAGATCTGGTTGAGGAGCCACATGTGTTCGCATATTTGTGAGAAAAAATCTCCAAGCACCACCAGTCTCCCCCTCGACTAGGGCAAAGGCAATTGGGAAAATGTTGTTGTTGCCATCTTGTGCAACTGCCATCAGTAGCGTGCCTTTGTATGTCGCATACAACCAAGTCCCATCAATTTGTATAATTGGTTTGCATGATGCAAACCCTGTGATGCAAGGTTGAAAAGCCCAAAACACTCGACTGAATATTCCATTTCCGTTGAGTTGACCACCATCTGGGGCGTATGCTGGCACTGTTTCCAGAATGTAAACAGTACCCGAAGAATAAGTCTGAAATGCATTCAGGTAGCGAGGAAGTTCTTGGTATGACTCCTCCCAGTTTCCATATACCTTTTCAATCGCCATGGTCTTTTCTAACCACGTCTTACGGTAAGACAGAGTATAGTTAAATACCGTAGTAATGTGGGAGATGATGGTTTTCACCTTCAAAGATGGATCGTTGCTGACGAGTGGTAGGATTTCTTGACAAATGAGATCATAATTAAGTTTTCGATGATCCTGCGATTGAGTAGAACTGACACAAGTGTGGGTAGACATGGAACCTATGACCCAACAATCACCTCTTAATCTGTATGATGCAGTGAGCTTGAACATACAATCAGGGTGGACACACTTGATCTTGTACCTTTCTGGATTTACACGGTCCACCTTAAAATCGACCGAGTTAAGCATGTGGAATTTTTTGATGGCTCTGATACATTCTTCTCTGTTACAAAAATTTTCTTTCTCTTTTAAGTTTTCATCCGACTGCATATACAGATTGAAAAATAAATCAGAAGACGATTCATCTCTGCCCATGTTGAAGTTTGTCATATGCGGAGGTGGTGTGTAGATCTCGTTTGCAGGAATACCAGGTATCCCATCGTCTTTGGAATCATCATTGACCATTTCGTCAAACTCCAACTCGTCATCTTCTTCTTCTTCATCAACTGCATCTACTTCTGCTTGTTCGGTCTCCAAAGGATCAACCACTTGTGTCACCTGAGTCTCTCGCAGTATAATGTACAACTCAATAGAGTCGTACCCAGAATACTCATGATTGGAAAACATATTCTGAAGATCCTCATCATCTTGAACCTCAACCTTATAAAATATTATTTGGTTTTTACCAAAAAAAACCAGATTCTAATAAAATATTTGTGTCACCGGGCCTCGTCCAAGTTTGGCCTCCAATCATTTTTTGAAGTACAAGAAATTGGATTTCCTATTTAAACAAAATCGGATGTTGTCTGTGTCTCTAAACCAAAACCCAGAGGTGAGAAAAATGTATGTCTCACCATTGAAATGTGCACTGATGACATATTGGGGTGCAGAGGCCATTGCGTGTGACTCGAAGGTAAAAGATGATTGGATACTAGAGTGCCCGTAAATTTGCACTCGTCAAAAATATAGTTGAGGGAATGGGCTTAAAGATGCCATTTTGGAGATGTGATAGAATCTTTTTGGAGATGGGCTTAAAGATGCTATCCAAGATTGTTTGTTGAATTGTATGTTGTAAGTCAGAAGAATAAGTACCAGAATGGTATCCGTGTTTGGAACGTATCTAAACTGTATCTGGAGACCGAATTTGTATGGGAAATGGAATGGCATCCGTGTATGGAGCATATCCGAGCTGTAACTGTATTTGATTCTCGAATGAATAACAAAATGACTTTCGTGTTTGGAGTGTATCTGTATTGTATCGGAATCTGAAATCAGAATAAGTGACAGAATGGCATCCGTGTCTGGAGCGTATCTGGGCTGTATCTTGAATAGGTGACAGAATGACCTCCATGTTGGAGTGTATCTGAGCTGGGGAAAATCTGAATGAGTGACAGAATGGCTTCCGTGTTTGGAGCGTATCTGGACTGTATCATGAATAGGTGACAGAATGACTTCCATGTTTGGAGTGTATCTGAACTTGAAATTGATAGCTGAATCTGAATGAGAAATAAAATGGCTTCTGTGTCTGGAGCGTATCTAATTTGTATCTGATAGTTGGAATTTGAATGAGTAACAAAATGGCATCCGCGTTTGGAGCGTATCTGGGCTGTGGAAATCAGAATGAGTGACAGAATGGCAATTGTGTTTGGAGCGTATCTAGACTATATCATGAATAAGTAGCAGAATGACTTCCGTGTCTGAAGTGTATCTGAACTTGAAATTGATAGCTGAATATGAATGAGAAATAGAATGGCTTCTGTATTTGGAGTGTATCTAATCTGTATCTGATAGTTGAAATCTGAATAAGTAACAAAATGACTTCCGTGTCTGGAGTGTATCCGTACCGTATCTTGACTTTGAATTCTGAATGAGTAACATAATGACTTCCGTGTCTGGAGTGTATCCATATTGTATCTGAATAAGAGATCTGAATGAGTAACATAATTACTTCCATGTATGGAGTGTATCCGTACTGTATCTTGACTTTGAATTCTGAATGAGTAACAGAATGACTTCCGTGTCTGGAGTGTATCCGTACTGTATCTTGACTTTGAATTCTGAATGAGTAACAGAATGGCTTCCGTGACTGAAGTGTATCCGTACTGTATCTGAATAAGAGATTTGAACGAGTAACAGAATGACTTCCGTGTCTGGAGTGTATTCGTACTGTATCTTGACTTTGAATTCTGAATGAGTAACAGAATGACTTCCGTGTCTGGAGTGTATCCGTACTGTATCTAAATAAGAGATTTGAATGAGTAACAGAATGACTTCCGTGTCTGGAGTGTATCCGTACTGTATCTTGACTTTGAATTCTGAATGAGTAACATAATGAATTTCGTGTCTGGAGTGTATCCGTACTGTATCTTGACTTTGAATTCTGAATGAGTAACATAATGACTTCCGTGTCTAGAGTGTATCCGTATTGTATTTAAATAAGAGATCTGAATGAGTAACAGAATGACTACCGTGTCTAGAGTGTATCCGTACTGTATCTTGACTTTGAATTCTGAATGAGTAATAGAATGACTTCCGTGTCTGGAGTGTATCCGTACGGTATCTTGACTTTGAATTCTGAATGAGTAACAGAATGACTTTCGTGTCTGGAGTGTATCCGTACTATATCTTGACTTTGAGTTCTGAATGAGTAACAGAATGACTTCCGTGTCTGAAGTGTATCCGTACTGTATCTTGACTTTGAATTCTGAATGAGTAACAGAATGACTTTCGTGTCTGGAGTGTATTCGTACTGTATCTGAAATCTTTGAATATTTGTTAAAGATAGATGTTAATCTTATCTTGAAAAGGGTAAAATGTTAGCTGAAACACCAAGTTATATTGCATGAAATGTATGATGCAATAAAATGTGTTTTATCAATGTTTATGATATATGAATGTAATGTATGCGCATGTAAGATGATTCGCTGCGTTGCTGGGGAAAATAAATCCTTGACGGCTGGAGATAATAAAATATTTGACTGATGCCGGGGAAAATAAATCCTTGACCGCTGCTGGAGATTAAAAATCTTTGATTGCTGAGGATGAGAAATCCTTGGTGACTGTTGGGGATGATAAAATCTTCGACTGCTGTCGGGGAAAATAAATCCTTGACCGCTGCTGGAGATTAAAAATCCTTGACAACTTCTGTGGGGATGTGAGAATCCTTCATGTCTTGAAGTTGGAGTATTGACAAAGTCTGTTGCGAGAGCAATGTCAAACTACTTGAGAAATCTCCTTGGGAAATCCGGAGAACCTTGAAGACTTCTACAGGGGGTTAAACAACGGGAATCCTTACTCGGCTGGGGAATAGGGAAAACTCTAATGATTTCCGCGGGGAACTAAGAATGAGAATCTTCAATCTCCTGGGGAATTTGAATCCTTGGGGACTTCATGTTGGGGCGTCAAGAATGAGAATCTTCGATCTGCAGGGGATCAAAAATTCTGACAAATTCATGTTGGGGAGTAATGAAGACTCTGACAACTTCACTGGGGAATTAAGAATGAGAATCTTCATTCTGTTGGGGAGCAAAAACTCTGTGGGGAAGAAGGCTTCCTGCTGGAGAGTAGGTTCAGGATTCTGGGGGAAAAAGTTATACTGCTAGGGAGTAGCTATCCTGCTGGGGGAGATCAGGAGTTTGGGTTGCATGCCAATCTACTGGGGAGTTATCCTAGGTTGGGGATAAACGTTAACTGTTATCTGGTTAATTTCCAGGCTTTGCGATAAACTTGCTGGGGAAACTGGGGAAAGCTGAATGGTTTCTGCTGGGGATTGATAGTTTTGACTTGACTGGGGAAGAAGGTTTCATCTCCGCTGAGGGTCTGTCGTTCAAAGTTTTTTTTGTCCGCTGGGGATTGGGAGTTTGAAGTTTTAACTCTGATGGAAATTAAGGGTTTGAAATTATAACTCCGCTGGGGATATGCATTTCGAGTTTTTAGCTCCGTTGGGGATTTTAATGGGGAAAAATCCTCATGGATTCTTGAGGTCAACTTAGCTGGGAAGAGGTTATCAAAGATTGAAACTCTGGCTGGGAGTCCTCTTATGAGAAAGATTTTGGGGAGATTTGTCACTGCCCCTAGTAGCGAGTGTTTATGGCTTTGCCAGGAGATGTTTGACTGTATGTAACCCTTTGTTGGGATTGACGTTCAATGCCCCAAGTGACGGGGACGGAGACTTGCCCCTGGTTACTCTGCACTTTGAGAGATTTCTTGAAATCTTGACTGGACTGCCCCAGGTTTATTGGACAGTGACATGTCATGTCCCCTTGTTGATAGGAGATTTTTTCAACGGAAGTGTCATCTCACTTGAAATGATTTTGTTCACTGAGAGAGTTTCGTTCATAGGATATTCACTGTGTGAATTTCTTTGCTGTCAAAAAAATAGCCATATGCAAACAACGATATTCAAATAATGCAAAGTTTATGCTTGTCTTGAAATTTTGAAAATGCGTTTTTAGCAGAAAGCTTTTGTAAGAAAAATTCAACTCAAGATTTAGAGCAAAGCCTTACAGGAGTCAGGATACCTTTTGTAACAGTATGCTTTCGAACCAACCCATGCTTCAATTAGGACTTTTGAAGGGTTGTAACATGGCTTGGTTCACGGTTTAAGAAACAAAGGATAAAGGCTCAAAGTATATTTGTACCCACCCGCTCTTCGTGATGTTCTTCAGTCCTAAACTCAGTTAATTGTGCGTTTGAACTCCAAATGAGTCTGGAACGACATTTTGGTGATGGTTCAAACAAGTTAAATTTGTTGGAAGGCAGTCATTTTTGCAACATTATTTTTGTTGAGGATTTGTAGTGACCTCTTTCTTTTGATTTATTATCCCTAATTTTTGCCTGACTGTTCCTGTTTCTGAGATTACAGTCAGCGGGATGCCCCAGTTTTCTTAAGCCTCCTTTGTAGGTTTTGACTTAGTGGGCTTTTCTTTTTGAGAGATAATGACTGCCTATGTGATAGGGAATCATCACCGTCTTTTGATTCCAAAGGAATGTTTTTGATGTCATTCATTGTATTACCAGATGAGAGTTTGCGACTTTAACGTGCGTTTGAATTAACTGAGAGACTACCCTGCCCCAGGTTTTGATTAAAGGTTTCAATTTGTGTTAAAACAGAAAACTTCTACTTCTTTGGCTCGAAGGGGTTGACTAGGGATTATCTTCCTTATAACTCCAATGTTTAGGATTTGAAAGAAACTCCTGTACATCGTCAACAAGGTCTGTCCAAAAGCATACTGTATGAGATTATGGCATTGTTTTCGTCATCCTCCCTCTAAAGGTTTGTAACTTTTGCTAAAAGTTACATGTCATAAGAAGAATAAAAAAACATAGTTTAAATATAGTGAAAACGAAAAGATTAATTCAATACAAACATATGCAATGCATTAATGAAACAGAGTTTGACATTAATAGATAATTGTTTGAATAACAAAAGAAATTACAATTGGAAATTCAAAATGAACAGAAGCCTCTTTGTTCGAACTTGTCATTTTAGGTGGAGAGCCCTCAGCGGAAGATTTTCATCTGGCCATCTTGTGTGAACTCTGGCGTTGTTTCTTTAATAAGATCTTGAATTTTGTTTCTCAATGCCCAACAGTTATCGGTGTCATGTCCAGGACTGTTGGAGTGATACACACATCTTGCATTTGGATTGTACCCTGGAAAGGCTGTGTTGGGATTCTGAGGGGGGTCCCTTAATACAATCATCTTAACTTCCAACAAGCGTTGCAGCACCTGAGATAATGACATGTTAATCCCAGTGAAGCGCTTTTTAGATGTATTTCGCTTACGCCGATTACCCTGTTGATGTTGGTGAGGTTGTTGTTGGGCTTGTGATCCTGAAGCAAACTGGAGAGGTTTTCTCTCGGCTTCTTGTCTCAAGGGAGGCTGAATGATGACTTAATCCTCAATCTTAGTTGTTTTCCCCATTTGGTCACATTCATCTTGATGAAGCTTATTGATGAGGACTCTCAGCTCCTCTTGTCCTTGAGCCAGGTTTTGAATAAGAGCCATCTGGCCCACCAGTTGTCCCATCATCTGAATTTTCATTATGGCTATCTCAGTTCGTAGCAGCTCCAGTTGATCATCTTTGTTGCCCTCAGGATTCCCCATGATCATGCCCCTAGTGAGGAGAGATTTCACTTCTTCCTGCCCCTTGGATAGTGTTGTACCCCAAAATTTACCCTCCCATTTCTCATTGATTTCTCACCACAAAGCCCTTGAAGCTCAAGATCCAGTTAGGGTTTCATCTGCTCAAGACCTCTCCTTGCACTGTTGACTCAAATTAGGGTTTGTGTTTGCACAAAGATGCTTTGACCTAAAATGCCTAAGATGACTTTCATGCTTCATATTGGACTCCCAAGTTTATCCATACCAAGTTTCAAACTTTGATTCCAAATTTTGCCCAGTCAATTGGACAGTTGACCTAGAAATCAACTGTATCAGGGAAAAAGTCAACTGTGGCCAATTAACAGTCAAACCTCATGAAAATTGACCTACATCAACATTATGAACTCATATGGTCCATTTGATCAAGTTTGGATCACAACTCCATAAGAAATTTGATCAGATCACCAAAAGGGCAAAATAGTCATTTTTAGGGTTTTGACTGCACAAAGGCAATTCTTGACTGTTTGACCTAGCCAATGGCAAACCAAGCTCATATATGGACTCAAGGACCCCATGGAATTATCTTGACATGCTCAACAAGCTCAAAAGACCCCAAGTACATAAGGTTGACAGTTGAATTTCCCAGTCAACTGATCAATTTTGACTATATACTGAAAAGTCAAACTTTGACTTTTTGGTCAAAATCAAGAGTCAAGATTCATTTTTCATCAAAACATGCCAAATCATGAAACTTGTTCACCAAGAAACCAAGAAATGCAAATTAGGGTTTAAAATGGAATTTTTCATAACTTAGAATTTTTCTAAGTTATGGAAAACCCTAATTTTTCCCAACTTTGCCCCACTTTTTCACCAAGATTCCTTTGGATTCAAACAAAAGTCAAAACATGAAAGTTGTATCTTGTTGCATAATCTACAACTTTGATTCACAAAGTTTTCTCATTTGAAGCTTGTATCTCAAGTTACAAATTTTTGAATAAGGGCACTAAACCATTCTTAACTTAGTGAATTTTTGACCTATTTTGACAAGGTTTTCTACCCCACTTCAAGGCCATTTTCCATACACTTCCACTTGGAATTTCAAATTGCACTTCAAAGATGGATTGTAGTACACATTCCAAGGTTTCCAAAATGTCCAAGAACTTCTCAAACAACCTCATGGTTAGGGAGAATCGAATTTCACAATATGGCAAAAACTCACTTTGTTCATGACCAAGTTACATGCCCATAACCTTGCAATTTGAACTCAGCATGCCTTAAGCTAGATTACAGGTCTTTTATCTCATCTACAATCCATAATTTAATGCCAATCCTTTGTGCCAAGGTGTTATTCTATGAGTTTGGACATTGTATGCAAGATTAATCCATTTATAGATAAAGCATAATATCCATTCTTGAAAAGTTGCACTTTATGTCAAATTGAAAATCCAACAAGTACATTGCAAATCTGATTGGCACAAGATTATGAGCATAACACACTGATCAAGGAGGGATTATGCAGCACATTAGGGGGTCCTCTACATGCCTAGAAACACAAGTTGGCATTTGTTGCTTAAAGTTGAAGAAAAGTGCCATAACACATACCAACTACCATATCAGCTCAAGAACACTTAGACAAACTTATCAAACACATTCCACACAACACAACCAAGCTAATACACGAGCCCTTAGCCTTTAAAACACCCTCAATCTCAGAATCACTCTCAAACTGCAAAAACAGGGCAAGGCCTGCAGTTTGAGTATCATCTCTCAATCCCTTCAAGCATTCTTGCCCAAACCAGTTCACATACATCCCCTAACATCTATGCAAGCTAACCAAAATCAAAAACACGACCTGTAATCCCTCTAACTGGTTCCACCATTTTCACATTTCTGACTTGCAGGTGAAGTTCTCTAGTTCGATTCAGAAGCTTTCAAGACAAAGTAAACATTGGAATAGCATCCCTGGACCTCAAGGAAGCTTTTCCATTCATCACCTTGCACTGAAAGTTCCTACATTGCCAGATTGAACTTCAACTGAACAGGTAAGTTTTTGAATTCGTATCTCTCTTATTAGGCATTGTTAGCTTTAGGTTTGTGAAGAGAATATGTCATAATCATTGCCCTGAACATGCCCATATAATTAGATTTTATTTATATTATGTGTGTTGCAAGAATTTGATGCCTGAACTTTGAACAAAAATTAGGTTAAAAATTGGGAGAGAAGAAATTCTCTCTCATTTCTGAGAGTTAGATCATGTTCTTTACATGTATGAAATCGTGAGATGATGCTTTACATTTTTTGTGTTGGAAGTTTGTTCAAAAAATCAAAGAATCAGGATCTTGATGTTGAAGCAAGAGGCGCGCGTATTTTTCAAACATTGTTTGCTGGAGGTTGAAGACAGGTCTTCTGGGCTGGGCCTGGAATATTTTTCTTATTTGCACCACATAATTGCTTTTACACCCCCAAGGCCCATTTGCTTATTTCTTTGACTTTTTGACTTTTCCCTTTTTTGATTGACTTTGTTTATTTTTTCTCATGATATTAAAAATATAAAAATATTTTTTCTCACCATTTTTGATTTTGTTAGGAATTTATTTTACTATCTTTTAGTTTATACATAAATAGATATATATATATATATATATATATTTTGGTTAAAATACTAAAAAAATAGTACAAATGCATTTCTATACATTTTTATTTTTGTTTTACTTTCTGAAAATATTTTATAGAAAAATTACTTTTTTTATTAAATATTAAATATTATTATTTTTTATATATAATGCATATTTAGAACTTAGTACATAAATATATATATTTATTAATATATTTAGAATAAAATACTAAAAATATACATATTTTATTTTATTAAATATTAAACACTAAAAAATCATTTTTGACAAGTACTTCACTTTATTTTGTACATAATAAATAAATACTTGTATTAAATTAAATAATAATACATTTCATTTAATAGAAATTAGGGTTTGCCCTAAATACACAAAAATTCCAAAAAGATAAGACTTTTTATTTTGTTTATTTGACATATAAAAATACTTTTTTTTTCATACATACAAAAGACCATTTTTGCATCTTGCATATTTTATTCCATTTTTATTTAATTATTGTACATTAATTAAATTGTATAAATTCAAAATTGATGTAATAGTTTAGGTTTAAGTTCCTTGTCAAAATCCCCATTTGAAACATTGTACCCCCCTCCCTATATTATTGTGTTGTAATAGCGTAGGAGTTTAAATTTCGCACTTTATCGCTTTCTAAATATACAATGCTAGAATTAGGGTTTATATGCGAATAAAATGAACAAAATAGTTATGACCTAATATCAAGACAAACAAGCATGAAAATGGACACACAAATCACACTTGCACCCCCTAGGGTATTCCACTTGTTGCCTTTCAAAATTGGACCATATTGTATGTTGAATTTCTTTGGGTAAAAACAAACAATCAAATGATCATAGTCCCATAAATTGTTGCTTAAATGAATGATCAAGTCCCTTTTAAAGAAAATTGCCCAAAGACATTTAACACTATTGCAATTATGGTCTAAACGATGACCCGCGCTCGTCCCTTTCACCTCCTAAGACAAGATTGTCCACCAAATGCAATGGTGGAACAAAATTGTCAAAAGGTTTAAAACATAACAAAAATCTTTGAGAAAACTTTAGGGTAGATAACTCTTAAGTACTTGCCAATTTGCAAAGAAAACACTTGCCTAATTTCAAAACCCACTTCACAAACACTTTCAAAATCAACTTTCAAAAAACCTTGAAACATCTTTTTTAAAAGACAAAACACCTTTTGTAAAACATTCGAGTAAAGAATTGTTACAAGGGTAGCCTATACAAGGCATCTTTTCAAAACATTTTCAAAACCACACACAAAGCACCATTTCAAACAATTGAAAACCAAGGCAAGTTGATCTAAGCAGTACCTAAGAGCCCATGGATAACCATGGATAGAAAGGGTGCTAATACCTTCCCTTTCTATAATCTACTCCCCGAACCCAAGAAAAATCTCAAAGGTTTTTGCTGTGCTTTTTAAACCTTTCCTTAGGATAAAATAAAAAGTCGGTGGCGACTCTTGCTCAACCGAAACACTTGCGAAAATAAACGCAAAACCCTAGTCAGTTCTCCCACCGTATCACAGAACTGGCGACTCTGTTGGGGAGGATTTTTAAAGTGAAGTAACCTTAGGGCTTAGATCACCCTCTTGCATGACTAATTGTTTGATTTGCTTGCTTTATACTTTGGCTCTATTGTTTGGGTTTACAATCCTCCACCCGGATTTTGGGAAACATTCATAGATAGCAATACATTGTGGAAACTGTGCGGGGTATACCGACACGGTCTAAGCAATAGCTATATTAGTGCGACATATTTGTGAGTACCGGTAACCCTTGAGTTCAATCAAGGAGAGTACGGGGCCGCTGAGTGATGTCACTAAGCACTAATGACCTAGAACCTTACTTGACCATCCTGGCCTTTTATTAGGGGTAGTGAGATGACCAGCTTTGGTGCAGTCCGAAGTTGGTAGATACTCGATACTACGCTCATTGAGGGTTGTTTTCTTGGAATATTTTGGTCGCTAGTTAAGTGGCTAAACCAAAACAATGAACAGTGAAAACAATCCAGTGATATTGAGCTCCTTAGAACCCGGTTACTATTTATAGGACAGGTTTTTAAGCCAACTACACTCAAGAGGGTACTTACCTATGAAACCCCATGCAAGCCTGAAATTAGGGTTTGGTGTGATTTGCTTGTACATATGTTTTGTGCATAAATCATAAACATCATAAAACATCATATGCATTCACTAACCATTTCAAGGGTTTTGGATCTTCATCTTTGTTCTTGTTTTGTAGGACATGGAAATCCCTCGCAGAAATACCATTCAAGTCAACCTTGTGAGAATCTCTCCTCAACTCAAGGAGATCACCTCAAGAATTCCGGAAAATTCATCCTTCAGTGAAAGACATGGTAGACTGCTCAGCCTAGTCAACACCAACATTGAAGAAGACATGATGAAAGTGCTATTCCAGTTCTTTGACCCTCTTCACCACTGCTTCACTTTCCCTGATTATCAGTTGGTACCCACTTTGGAGGAGTTTTCTCAACTCCTAAGAATCCCTATCCTTAATCAACTACCCTTCAATCGTACGGAAAAGGAACCAAAGCCGGCAGATGTTGCTCGAGCATTACATCTTCAACCATCTGACATCAAGGGGCATTGGGAAACCAGAAGCGGCGTCAAAGGATTCTTAGCAAAGTTCTTGATTGAGAAGGCACAAGAATGTTGGAATTCATTGGACCTGCAAGCCTTTGAAGAAATTGTGGCACTCCTTATCTATGGGTTGGTCTTGTTCCCAAATCCTGACCAATTGGTAGATGTCAACGCCGTCAAAATCTTCTTGTCCAGAAATCCAATACCAACATTTCTTGGGGACATCCTTCACTCATTTTACACACGAACAATGAGAAAGAGGGGTGTTCTCATGTGCTGCACTCCTCTCCTTGCAAGGTGGTTTATTTCGCACCTTCCACAATCTGTCTTGAAGAATGACCAGGGTACAAGGTGGTCCCAACGGTTGATGAATCTTACTCATTCTGATGTGCATTGGTGTTCTCGGTCCAGAGAAAATGTCATCATCGTCGATCGTTGCGGAGAATTTCCTAATGTTCCTTTACTTGGAATTAGGGGAGGTATCACCTACAACCCTTGCCTAGCTTTGAGGCAATTTGGATATGCACGGAGGGATGGCCCTCATGACATGTTGATTCCTAGCCTAGTTTTTGACTTCGACAATGATGCGCAAGGACTTCGCCAAAGATTCATCAGAGCTTGGGGAAAACTCAACAAGGTTGATAGCAAGACTCTGGGACACAAGAACTCCATCCCTCTTGAGCCCTATCTCAAGTGGGTACGAGCCCGAGCCCAAAGTCTAATGATGCCTTATCCTCATGTTCTCCCTATGATTAAAGAGCCCGTCAATGAAGGAGAGGTTCCCTACACCATCCTACATCCAGACATGCCTACATTGTGGGAGGAAATGCAGAAAAGTTGGATTCAGCTCAAGGAGGAACGGAACACTTTTGAAGCTAGCTACTACGCCAGTGAAAAGAAGGTTCTAGAGCTTACCCGCCGACTCCACGAGCAAGAGGCCCTCAACACCTACATCGCACCAAAGAGGATGCGCAATGTCTTTCTGCCTTAAGAAGTTTATTTTGTAACATTTGGCCCATGGGGCATTTATGTACTAACAAATTTCTTCTTATTAATATGACGTGCGTTCTTCTTTGTTTGAAACAATTTTGAATGTCCTAAATCCTTGAATGCATTGCATACATCAGCATACCATTCATCATGTGCATAAGCAGGTCTCACTCCAGGTTTCCTTATCTGTCTGCTGTTTATTTCAGTAGGATGGATCTCGAGCAAACAGTCAAAGACCTACAAGCCCAGAATGCACAGTTCCAGCAACTCTTGATGACTTTGGTTAAAAATCAAGAGGATATCAAGACTCATTTGGAGAATAAGGACCCAATGAAGAAGAAAAAGAGGATCGGGGTGGCTACTTTGGGGAGAAGATTTGACAGAGAAGCTCGGAGAGTGCTTGAATTTCCTCCTACTTCTGATGAAGGGACTAGTAAAAGAGATCGAGTTGCGGTGCCTTCCGAGTCTGATGCGGAGGAGGAAGAGGTTGAAGAGGATGAAGATTATTCTGACCAGCAATACCCCCCAGCTAATGATAAATACAAGGGTTTAGAAGACAGATTGGCCGCCATGGAATTGCAAAGAGTACCGGGTTTGGATTTTGAAGACTTGGGCTTGGTTGCCGGAATTGTGATTCCCCCAAAATTCAAAGTGCCAGTGTTTGTGAGGTATGATGGGCTGTCCTGTCCCAAAATGCATCTCAGGTCCTACGTGAGAAAAATTCAACCCTATACGGCAGATAAAAATCTCTGGATTCATTTCTTTCAAGACAGCCTATCGGGAGCTCAGTTGGAGTGGTTTTATCAGCTAGAAGGAACCAGTGTCAGAAATTGGGAAGATTTGGCCACCGCTTTCTACAAACAATACCAGTATAATTCTGATCTTGCTCCTACTCGTACCCAACTTCAGGGTATGTCACTAGGAACAAGTGAGGGATTCAAAGATTATGCACAAAAATGGAGGGATTTGGCTGGCAGGGTGCAGCCTCCTTTAACCGATCGTGAGCTCGTTGATATGTTTCTTGGGACCCTATCTGGGCCATTTTTCAATCATCTAATTGGTAACTCTTCCGCAGGGTTTACCGATTTGATCTTAACCGGCGAAAGAATAGAAGCTGGCATCAAGTCAGGAAAGATTCAGAAGGGTGTTGCTGCAAGTGTTGAGAAGAAGCCTTTTAAGAAGGAGACAACTATGGTATATTCTCAGAGAAGAGCAGGGAAGATGGAGAGTCGGCCAACTGTGGGGGCCGTAATGATTCAAAACACTCCAAGTGAGCAGCCTCGCTATAACCAGTCCAGACCAAATCAGCAACGGGTGGAACGGCCACAACGGCAGTTCACCCGTATTAATATGACTCCAGCACAAGTGCTTCCCCATCTATTGAAGTTAAATCTTGCCACCATCAAGGAGGCGCCAAAGAATGTGAATACGTCCTCCCCGCATTATCATGCCAATACTAAATGCGCCTACCATTCAGACAGTGTTGGACACGACACCAATGATTGTTGGGCACTCAAGCATAAAATCCAAGACCTGATAGAGGCTAAGGAGGTAGAGTTTGACGCTCCAGAGAAACCTAATGTGATATCTGCACCTATACCGAAGCACGGCCGAAATATCAATACCGTTGAAGAGGATTTGTATGTTGCTGACGTCAGTGATCTGACTACTCCACTGCTAACCATTAAGTTGAATTTGTTAAGGGCCGGGATCTTCCCGGGATGTAAAGAAGACTGCTACTGTTGCCACTCTCTGCCGTTTGATTGTCCGCTATTAAAGAAAGGCATCCAAGGCCTTATGGATAGCCGACAAATTTTGTTCGAAAAAGTTTCTGCTGCTCCAGTTCATGTTGAAAATGTCTCAATCATAACCATTCACGCCAATCTTTCCAAGGCCGTCAAAAAGCCAGTTAAGATTACACCAGCTGCAAAATCTGTTCCTTTAAAGATAATAATGCCAAGGCCTGTTCCCTATGTTTCTGAGAAGTCGATACCTTGGAACTATGGTGGTGACATCTACTACCATGGTATCAAGCAAATCGAAGTAATTGAAGAAAGTTCGGATGATGAAGAAGCCAGCATTAGTAACATTTCGGGCACCAGCAAAATCACCAGGAGCGGGAGAATATATTCTCCAGAGATTGCCCCCCCAAGAGCAGTCTTTGGACCCTCATCAGCTAAAGAAGTCATCCCTGCACCAATAAAACTCTCTGCTAGAACTCCTTTGATTGAAGAAGTTGTTGTTCCTAGTGCTGTCCCTCCTACCATTGCTGATAAAGGAAAGGGAATACAGGATGAGCCCGTCAGGACGAGGGCTCAACCCTTGGTGATCCCGGAAACCTCCAAGAAAGAAATGGACGAGATTTTGAGGATAATCAAGAGAAGTGATTACGATATGGTGGAACAGTTGGGGCAAACCCCCTCCAAGATCTCCATGCTGGCACTATTGCTTTGCTCAGAAGCGCACGCTAAAGCTTTGATTAAGTTTCTGAAGGCAGCTCATGTGCCCCAGGAAACCTCTGCGGATCAATTTCAACATTGCGTGGCTAGCCTGATTGCGGACAATGGATTAGGTTTTTCTGATGCCGACCTAACCCCTAAAGGCCGAAACCACAATGATGCTTTGCATATTTCAATCGAGTGTCGCGGAACCACCCTTGCACATGTTTTGGTTGATACCAGTTCGTCGCTGAATGTTTTGCCTAAGAAGGCCTTGGACCGGCTAGATTGCGAAGGGTTGGAATTGAAGCCGAGTGATATTGTCGTCAGAGCTTTCGATGGGTCGAAGAGAATGGTCCATGGAGAGGTTGAAATCCCCATCAAGATAGGTACTGAGGTGTTTAAATCCACTTTCTATGTAATGGATATCCGTCCATCATACTCCTGCCTGCTGGGTAGACCTTGGATACACCATGCTGGGGCAGTCACTTCCTCCTTGCATCAGATGCTGAAATATCCTGTCAAGGGAAAGATCATCATTGTCCACGGCGAAGAAGAGTACATGATTAGCCACTTAAATTATTTCCGGTATGTGGAGGTTGAAGGAGAGTTCATTGAGACACCGTTTCAACATTTCGAAGAAGTTCTTCCTGAAATAGCAGTAGCAAAGTTGGCAGCTGAGACACCGAGACAGATGGCCAGGATGGCATCTCTGGAGGATGCAAGGGCCGCAATTAAAGAAGGGAAGAATTCAGCATGGGGGAAGTTACCCGACTTTCCGCATAAGACTGACAAGTTTGGATTAGGGTTCACAGCCGCTGGCCAGAAAGCTATGCGCCAGTCAAAGATTGAAAGAGCGCCAGTCAAAATTTCTCCTTACAGAATCAACGCCCTGGAAGATGAAGACAAGGAAAGCAACATTGAAGAGTGGATTTATCCAACTGTCAGAGGAGGATTGAGCAATTGGGAGGCTAAAGACTTTGTCCCCATCACTTTTATTCATCAGTAATTTATCTGTTAAACATTTCCTATTTGGTATGTAATATTTTACTTTCAAACAATCCGTACACTATCTTTTCACCTCCTGCCTTGCCCGGGGCATGTAGGTCCACTTGTAAGGGTTTTGACTATTTTTCATATTCATATGCCATGTTTAATGATTCATTGGACATTTTTCATTTGATAAACTGCTTATGTTCATTTTCTTTCCTTTTGCATTTTTTGTTTAAGGATGGCTATCCCTTACACACACCCACACTCACCAATGCAGGTACCCATCCACTCCGGATTCCATGGGTGACTATTCTGCAGTATCTTTCAATAACTCTGAAGATCTGGTCAATCTAGCCGAGTATGAAGATGACGAAGGTTGTGAAGTACCCGGGGAACTAGCCAGACTTCTGCAACAAGAGGAAAGGGCCATCTTACCGCATGAAGAGCCATTGGAAGCTGTTAACTTGGGAACCGAGGAGGATCGGAAGGAGGTGCAAGTGGGTGCCAACCTGGAACCAAAAGTCAAGGAGCGCTTGGTACAGTTGCTGAATGAGTATGTTGAAATCTTCGCTTGGTCCTATGAAGACATGCCGGGTCTAGACACAGACATCGTGGTTCACCGTCTCCCCACAAGAGAAGACTGTCCACCAATCAAGCAAAAAGTTCGCCGAATGAGGCCTGACATGTCCGAAAAGATCAAAGCAGAAGTAATGAAGCAATTCGATGCTGGCTTCCTGGCTGTTACGTCCTATCCTCAATGGATCGCTAACATCGTACCGGTACCGAAGAAAGATGGCAAAGTCAGAATGTGTGTGGACTACCGGGATTTGAATAGGGCCAGCCCTAAAGATGATTTCCCGCTACCTCATATTGACATCTTGATCGACAATACAGCTCAGCATAAGGTGTTTTCCTTCATGGACGGATTCTCGGGCTACAATCAAATCAAAATGGCTCCCGAGGATATGGAGAAAACAACTTTTGTCACGCAATGGGGCACTTTTTGTTACAAAGTGATGTCGTTCGGGCTGAAGAACGCAGGGGCAACTTATCAACGCGCCATGGTAGCTTTATTTCATGACATGATACATCATGAGATTGAAGTCTACGTAGACGATATGATAGCTCGGTCACAAACGGAGGAAGAGCACCTTGAGCATTTGGAGAAGCTGTTTGCCAGGTTAAAAGAATACAAGCTCAGGTTGAATCCAAGTAAATGCACTTTTGGAGTTAGGTCTGGTAAACTCCTGTGATTCATTGTAAGCAACAAAGGCATTGAAGTCGATCCGGCAAAAGTGAAAGCAATACAAGAGATGCCTGCTCCCCGTACTGAAAAGGAGGTTAGAGGATTCTTGGGGCGCATAAACTATATTTCCAGATTCATCTCACATCTGACTTCTACCTGTGAGCCAATTTTCAAACTCTTGAAAAAGGATCAGGTAGTGGAATGGAACGACGATTGTCAAGCTGCTTTTGATAGAATCAAGGAGTATTTGCTAGAACCTCCAATTCTGATGCCACCCGTCGAAGGAAGACCATTGATCATGTACTTAACCGTCTTGGATAACTCAATGGGGTGTGTTTTGGGCCAGCATGACGAGTCTGGTCGAAAAGAGCATGCTATTTATTACCTTAGTAAACAGTTTACCGACTGTGAGACTCGCTACTCACTGCTCGAGAAAACTTGCTGCGCTTTGGTATGGGCTGCTCGCCGACTAAGACAGTATATACTGACTCATACTACCTTGTTAATATCCAAAATGGACCCTATCAAGTATATCTTCGAGAAGCCCTCTTTATCTGGAAGGGTAGCTAGATGGCAAATGATCTTAACCGAGTATGACATCCAGTACACCACCCAAAAAGCTATAAAAGGGAGTGTACTAGCTGACCATCTGGCTCATCAGGCTATCGAAGACTATCAACCCATGAGATTTGACTTCCCAGACGAGGACATCATGAATTTGGACAACGTTGAAAGTGACGGACCGTATGACGGACCCGAAAAGGGATCCCGATGGACCTTGTACTTTGATGGTGCTTCAAATGCACTTGGAAACGGTATTGGCGCAATACTCATTTCTCCGGAAGGTTGTCACACTCATTTCACGGCCCGACTTTGCTTCAGCTGCACAAACAACATGGCTGAGTATGAAGCTTGCATCTTTGGTCTCGAGGCTGCTATAGACTTGGGGATCAAATCTTTGATCGTATTTGGGGACTCAGCTTTGGTCATCAGCCAAATCAAAGGAGACTGGGATACCAAGCATCCTAATCTTATCCCATACAAAGAACATGTCCTGACATTGTTGCCTCATTTCGAGCAAATTACCTTCGAGCATTTCCCGCGAGAAGAGAATCAGCTAGCCGATGCTCTAGCCACAATGTCCTCCATGTTTAAACTCAACTGGGATAACAAGGCTCCCCAAATCACCATCAAGCGAATGGATGAACCGGCACATTGCCACGAGATTAATACCCAAGAAGTATTGGAACAACCTTGGTTCCATGAAATCAAAAGGTATCTCGAGACTAGAGATTATCCTGAAGGAGCTTCCGTAAATGACAAGAAGTTCTTAAGGAAATTCGCTGCTAAGTTCTTCCTGAGCAACGACATCCTTTACAAACGAAGCCATGATTGTGTATTACTCCGATGTGTGGATAAAGCTGAAGCAGAGTTGATCATGACTGATATACACAGCGGCACATTTGGCACTCACTTGAGCGGGCATACAATGGCTAAGAAGATCCTAAGGGCAGGCTATTATTGGTCTACCATGGAGGCTGACTGCCATCAACATTCCCGTACTTGCCACAAGTGTCAAGTCTATGCTGACAAAGTTTATATCCCTCCGGTTCCTCTCAACGTCCTGACTGCTCCGTGGCCCTTTGCAATGTGGGGCATTGATATGATTGGAGAGATCAAGCCCACGGCTTCCAATGGACATTGCTTCATCCTGGTTGCCATTGACTACTTCACTAAATGGGTCGAAGCAGCTTCCTTCGCCTCTGTGACTAAAAACGTGGTTGCCCGCTTTATCAAGCAAAATCTCATATGCCGGTATGGTGTCCCCGATAGGATCATCACAGACAATGGTACAAATCTGAATAACACGATGATCACTGCATTGTGCGAACAGTTCAAGATTTATCATCACAATTCATCTCCCTATCGGCCGAAGATGAACAGTGCTGTTGAAGCTGTGAACAAAAACATTAAGAAGATCATTCAGAAAATGACAGTCACTTACAAAGACTGGCATGAAATGTTACCGTTTGCTCTGCATGGATACCGTACGACGACACGTACTTCAACTGGGGCAACCCCATTTTCTTTGGTTTATGGCATGGAAGCTGTTTTGCCTATGGAAGTCCAGATCCCTTCTCTAAGGATTATGAAGGATGCAGGTTTGAATGAAGATGATTGGATGCAGACCCGACTTGATCAACTCAATCTGATCGACGAGAAGCGACTTGCTGCTATATGCCATGGTCAGACGTATCAAAAGCGGATGATCAAGGCCTTCAATAAGAAAGTCAGACGTCAAGTGTATCAAGTCGGAGATCTCGTAATCAAGCGGATTATCTTGCCGCAAAGTGATCCCAGGGACAAATGGACTCCTACATATGAAGGACCATTTGTGATCAAGAGCATATTTTCTGGTGGTGCAATGATTCTGACCACCATGGACGACGACGATTTGCCGCACCCTGCGAACACAGACATAGTCAAAAGATACTACGCATAAAATAACCCGACAAGTCGAAAACCCGAAAGGGCGGCTTGGGCAAAAATGGGCATCCCGGTGAACCGAAAACCCGAAAGGGAGGTTCAGGCAAAAATTAGGGATAAAAACGAAAAAATTTGTACTCCCGGCAAGTCGAAAACCCGAAAGGGCGGCTTGGGCAAAAAGGGGTTTCCCGGTGGATCGAAAACCCGAAAGGGCGATTCAGGCAAAAGTTAGGGAATTAAAGCGTATGACTACGTCTCGTCGGATCACTTCAAAGACAATCTCTTCATCAACCAGTTCCAGGCTTCTGATCAATCCAGTCATCGGCAAGCAAAGCATTGAATGGACAGATATTCAGAGTTGTGAAAGCTATAGCGGAACGGAATCCCATGGAATTATTTCACATAGCCATCCTTTATTTTGTATAAAATCTTTCAATATTTACGACAAAGTCCTCTTACTAGGATGATTGTCTCCTTTGTACAAATATACTCAAATAAAATCAATACAAATACTTTTCCCAGAAACTTGTGTCATTTCCTTTTCTTTTCTCTTGCATTATTTGTTTTATTTTGAGAAACGTCCAATGTTTTGTTAAATAGGCATATGCATTTGAAACATAATCATTCTCTTATGAGCTGGGAAAGAGGATTACTGATAGGTCAAAAGTACAGTTGGATACCCGATACCCTTTCAAAGGAAACCCCCAGTAGATTCTGGAAGCTTATCCCCCGCAGAGAATGGACGTTTCTCCCGAGTTTTATTCAAAGTTATTCCTCACAAGGCCTTATAACTGGGTTATCCTCAGCTAACAATCATGGAAGATCGCACTCGCCAAAATTCTTCCTATCCCCAGCGGAGTTCATCAAAATTCCCCAGCTGTAACTTATCTTTGCAAATCCCCAGCCAGAGAATCCTCCGGAATTCAATTCCCCTCAGAGTTTAAGTTTCAGTGTCCCCAGCGGAGCCAGACTAATGAACCTTCTCCCCACAGAGTTTTGGAGGGCAAATCTTAAATTCCCCAGTGAAGTCGTCAGAGTTACTTCCCTCCAGACTAAAGATTCTCAGTCTTACGTCCCCAGCATGAGCCTATTAGATTGGAACTCCCCAGTAAAGGTCATCAGGAATTCTCTTCCCTAGCAGCAGCCAAGGATTTATTCTTCCCGGCAACAGTCAAGATACTTTTATCTTCAGCCATCTCGAATTCATCTATCCCTTGCAAAACAGCTCTCCAGCTTACATGCACATCCACTTACATTCATATCATATAACATATATTGTATCATGCATCATGACATGGCATACAATTAACTCTTTACCTTTTCAGGTAAAATCAGTCGAAAGATTAAAATCATTACCTTCCCAGACTTTTGAAAACAGTTTACGGACGCTTCCCAACAACGGATGCTGCTCTATTGCTTATTCAACTTCAAGGTTTCTGAAAACAGTTCACGGGTTCTCCAAGTAAACGGATGTTAACCTATCACTTGTTCAGATTCTTCTTCAAGACTTCTGAAAACAGTTTATAGATTCTTCCCAACAACGGATGTTAATCTATCGACTTGTTCAGATGCAACTTTTGAAAACAGTTTACGGACGCTTCCCAACAACGGATGCTGCTCTATTGCTTATTCAACTTCAAGGTTTCTGAAAACAGTTCACGGGTTCTCCAAGTAAACGGATGTTAACCTATCGCTTGTTCAACTTCTTCTCCAAACCACTGAAAACAGTTTACAGATTCCTCCCAACAACGGATGTCAATCTATTGCTTGTTCAGACCCCCCAGTTCAGAGATGGTCCCAAGCTTGGACACCTTCCTGATATTCCCTTCCAGATGGCATCTCTAAGCCCATCCCCGACAAGATTTCTGTCACTCTCCCAGATGGCATCGTTAATCCCATCTCCAAATGGCATCTCTAAGCCCATTCCCGCATCCATTGCTTTGACAAGTGCAAATTTCCGGGCACTCTAGTGTCCAATCTCCTTTTACCGTCGAGTCACGAAAGGCAAACTTGCCAATCTAACTCTTCGGATTCAAGAAGATTGAACAGGGGCAACTGTTGTACCCCAAAATTTGCCCTCCCATTTCTCATTGATTTCTCACCACAAAGCCCTTGAAGCTCAAGATCCAGTTAGGGTTTCATCTGCTCAAGACCTCTCCTTGCACTGTTGACTCAAATTAGGGTTTGTGTTTGCACAAAGATGCTTTGACCTAAAATGCCTAAGATGACTTTCATGCTTCATATTGGACTCCCAAGTTTATCCATACCAAGTTTCAAACTTTGATTCCAAATTTTGCCCAGTCAATTGGACAGTTGACCTAGAAATCAGCTGTATCAGGGAAAAAGTCAACTGTGGCCAATTAACAGTCAAACCTCATGAAAATTGACCTACATCAACATTATGAACTCATATGGTCCATTTGATCAAGTTTGGATCACAACTCCATAAGAAATTTGATCAGATCACCAAAAGGGCAAAATAGTCATTTTTAGGGTTTTGACTGCACAAAGGCAATTCTTGACTGTTTGACCTAGCCAATGGCAAACCAAGCTCATATATGGACTCAAGGACCCCATGTAATTATCTTGACATGCTCAACAAGCTCAAAAGACCCCAAGTACACAAGGTTGACAGTTGAATTTCCCAGTCAACTGATCAATTTTGACTGTATACTGAAAAGTCAAACTTTGACTTTTCGGTCAAAATCAAGAGTCAAGATTCATTTTTCATCAAAACATGCCAAATCATGAAACTTGTTCACCAAGAAACCAAGAAATGCAAATTAGGGTTTAAAATGGAATTTTTCATAACTTAGAATTTTTCTAAGTTATGGAAAACCCTAATTTTTTCCCAACTTTGCCCCACTTTTTCACCAAGATTCATTTGGATTCAAACAAAAGTTAAAACATGAAAGTTGTATCTTGTTGCATAATCTACAACTTTGATTCACAAAGTTTTCTCATTTGAAGCTTGTATCTCAAGTTACAAATTTTTGAATAAGGGCACTAAACCATTCTTAACTTAGTGAATTTTTGACCTATTTTGACAAGGTTTTCTACCCCACTTCAAGGCCATTTTCCATACACTTCCACTTGGAATTTCAAATTGCACTTCAAAGATGGATTGTAGTACACATTCCAAGCTTTCCAAAATGTCCAAGAACTTCTCAAACAACCTCATGGTTAGGGAGAATCGAATTTCACAATATGGCAAAATCTCACATTGTTCATGACCAAGTTACATGTCCATAACCTTGCAATTTGAACTCAGCATGCCTTAAGCTAGATTACAGGTCTTTTATCTCATCTACACTCCATAATTTAATGCCAATCCTTTGTGCCAAGGTGTTATTCTATGAGTTTGGACATTGTATGCAAGATTAATCCATTTATAGATAAAGCATAATATCCATTCTTGAAAAGTTGCACTTTATGTCAAATTGAAAATCCAACAAGTACATTGCAAATCTGATTGGCACAAGATTATGAGCATAACACACTGATCAAGGAGGGATTATGCAGCACATTAGGGGGTCCTCTACATGCCTAGAAACACAAGTTGGCATTTGTTGCTTAAAGTTGAAGAAAAGTGCCATAACACATACCAACTACCATATCAGCTCAAGAACACTTAGACAAACTTATCAAACACATTCCACACAACACAACCAAGCTAATACACGAGCCCTTAGCCTTCAAAACACCCTCAATCTCAGAATCACTCTCAAACTGCAAAAACAGGGAAAGGCCTGCAGTTTGAGTATCATCTCTCAATCCCTTCAAGCATTCTTGCCCAAACCAGTTCACATACATCCCCTAACATCTATGCAAGCTAACCAAAAGCAAAAACACGACCTGTAATCCCTCTAACTGGTTCCACCATTTTCACATTTCTGACTTGCAGGTGAAATTCTCTAGCTCGATTCAGAAGCTTTCAAGACAAAGTAAACATTGGAATAGCATCCCTGGACCTCAAGGAAGCTTTTCCAATCATCACCTTGCATTGAAAGTTCCTACATTGCCAGATTGAACTTCAACTGAACAGGTAAGTTTTTGAATTCGTATCTCTCTTATTAGGCATTGTTAGCTTTAGGTTTGTGAAGAGAATATGTCATAATCATTGCCCTGAACATGCCCATATAATTAGATTTTATTTATATTATGTGTGTTGCAAGAATTTGATGCCTGAACTTTGAACAAAAATTAGGTTAAAAATTGGGAGAGAAGAAATTCTCTCTCATTTCTGAGAGTTAGATCATGTTCTTTACATGTATGAAATCGTGAGATGATGCTTTACATTTTTTGTGTTGGAAGTTTGTTCAAAAAATCAAAGAATCAGGATCATGATGTTGAAGCAAGAGGCGCGCGTATTTTTCAAACATTGTTTGCTGGAGGTTGAAGACAGGTCTTCTGGGCTGGGCCTGGAATATTTTTCTTATTTGCACCACATAATTGCTTTTACACCCCCAAGGCCCATTTGCTTATTTCTTTGACTTTTTGACTTTTCCCTTTTTTGATTGACTTTGTTTATTTTTCTCATGATATTAAAAATATAAAAATATTTTTTCTCACCATTTTTGATTTTGTTAGGCATTTATTTTACTATCTTTTAGTTTATACATAAATAGATATATATATATATATATATATATATATATATATATATATATATATATATATATATATATATATATATATATATATATATATATATATATATATATATATATATATATATATATATATATATATATATATATATATATATATATATATATATATATATATATATATATATATATTTTGGTTAAAATACTAAAAAAATAGTACAAATGCATTTCTATACATTTTTATTTTTGTTTTACTTTCTGAAAATATTTTATAGAAAAATTACTTTTTTTTATTAAATATTAAATATTATTATTTTTTATATATAATGCATATTTAGAACTTAGTACATAAATATATATATTTATTAATATATTTAGAATAAAATACTAAAAATATACATATTTTATTTTATTAAATATTAAACACTAAAAAATCATTTTTGACAAGTACTTCACTTTATTTTGTACATAATAAATAAATACTTGTATTAAATTAAATAATAATACATTTCATTTAATAGAAATTAGGGTTTGCCCTAAATACACAAAAATTCCAAAAAGATAATACTTTTTATTTTGTTTATTTGACATATAAAAATACTTTTGTTTTTCATACATACAAAAGACCATTTTTGCATCTTGCATATTTTATTCCATTTTTATTTAATTATTGTACATTAATTAAATTGTATAAATTCAAAATTGATGTAATAGTTTAGGTTTAAGTTCCTTGTCAAAATCCCCATTTGAAACATTGTACCCCCTCCCTATATTATTGTGTTGTAATAGCGTAGGAGTTTAAATTTCACACTTTATCGCTTTCTAAATATACAATGCTAGAATTAGGGTTTATATGCGAATAAAATGAACAAAATAGTTATGACCTAATCTCAAGACAAACAAGCATGAAAATGGACACACAAATCACACTTGCACCCCCTAGGGTATTCCACTTGTTGCCTTTCAAAATTGGACCATATTGTATGTTGAATTTCTTTGGGTAAAAACAAACAATCAAATGATCATAGTCCCATAAATTGTTGCTTAAATGAATGATCAAGTCCCTTTTAAAGAAAATTGCCCAAAGACATTTAACACTATTGCAATTATGGTCTAAACGATGACCCGCGCTCGTCCCTTTCACCTCCTAAGACAAGATTGTCCACCAAATGCAATGGTGGAACAAAATTGTCAAAAGGTTTAAAACATAACAAAAATCTTTGAGAAAACTTTAGGGTAGATAACTCTTAAGTACTTGCCAATTTGCAAAGAAAACACTTGCCTAATTTCAAAACCCACTTCACAAACACTTTCAAAATCAACTTTCAAAAAACCTTGAAACATCTTTTTTAAAAGACAAAACACCTTTTGTAAAACATTCGAGTAAAGAATTGTTATAAGAGTAGCCTATACAAGGCATCTTTTCAAAACATTTTCAAAACCACACACAAAGCACCATTTCAAACAATTGAAAACCAAGGCAAGTTGATCTAAGCAAGTACCTAAGAGCCCATGGATAACCATGGATATAAAGGGTGCTAATACCTTCCCTTTCTATAATCTACTCCCCGAACCCAAGAAAAATATCAAAGGTTTTTGCTGTGCTTTTTAAACCTTTCCTTAGGATAAAATAAAAAGTCGGTGGCGACTCTTGCTCAACCGAAACACTTGTGAAAATAAACGCAAAACCCTAGTCAGTTCTCCCACCGTATCACAGAACTGGCGACTCTGCTGGGAAGGATTTTTAAAGTGAAGTAACCTTAGGGCTTAGATCACCCTCTTGCATGACTAATTGTTTGATTTGCTTGCTTTATACTTTGGCTCTATTGTTTGGGTTTACAATCCTCCACCCGGATTTTGGGAAACATTCATAGATAGCAATACGTTGTGGAAACTGTGCGGGGTATACCGACACGGTCTAAGCAATAGCTATATTAGTGCGACATATTTGTGAGTACCGGTAACCCTTGAGTTCAATCAAGGAGAGTACGGGACCGCTGAGTGATGTCACTAAGCACTAATGACCTAGAACCTTACTTGACCATCCTGACCTTTTATTAGGGGTAGTGAGATGACCGGCTTTGGTGCAGTCCGAAGTTGGTAGATACTCGATACTACGCTCATTGAGGGTTGTTTTCTTGGAATATTTTGGTCGCTAGTTAAGTGGCTAAACCAAAACAATGAACAGTGAAAACAATCCAGTGATATTGAGCTCCTTAGAACCCGGTTACTATTTATAGGACAGGTTTTTAAGCCAACTACACTCAAGAGGGTACTTACCTATGAAACCCCATGCAAGCCTGAAATTAGGGTTTGGTGTGATTTGCTTGTACATATGTTTTGTGCATACATCATAAACATCATAAAACATCATATGCATTCACTAACCATTTCAAGGGTTTTGGATCTTCATCTTTGTTCTTGTTTTGTAGGACATGGAAATCCCTCGCAGAAATACCATTCAAGTCAACCTTGTGAGAATCTCTCCTCAACTCAAGGAGATCACCTCAAGAATTCCGGAAAATTCATCCTTCAGTGAAAGACATGGTAGACTGCTCAGCCTAGTCAACACCAACATTGAAGAAGACATGATGAAAGTGCTATTCCAGTTCTTTGACCCTCTTCACCACTGCTTTACTTTCCCTGATTATCAGTTGGTACCCACTTTGGAGGAGTTTTCTCAACTCCTAAGAATCCCTATCCTTAATCAACTACCCTTCAACGGTACGGAAAAGGAACCAAAGCCGACAGATGTTGCTCGAGCATTACATCTTCAACCATCTGACATCAAGGGGCATTGGGAAACCAGAAGCGGCGTCAAAGGATTCTTAGCAAAGTTCTTGATTGAGAAGGCACAAGAATGTTGGAATTCATTGGACCTGCAAGCCTTTGAAGAAATTGTGGCACTCCTTATCTATGGGTTGGTCTTGTTCCCAAATCTTGACCAATTGGTAGATGTCAACACCGTCAAAATCTTCTTGTCCAGAAATCCAATACCAACATTGCTTGGGGACATCCTTCACTCATTTTACACACGAACAATGAGAAAGAGGGGTGTTCTCATGTGCTGCACTCCTCTCCTTGCAAGGTGGTTTATTTCGCACCTTCCACAATCTGTCTTGAAGAATGACCAGGGTACAAGGTGGTCCCAACGGTTGATGACTCTTACTCATTCTGATGTGCATTGGTGTTCTCGGTCCAGAGAAAATGTCATCATCGTCGATCGTTGCGGAGAATTTCCTAATGTTCCTTTACTTGGAATTAGGGGAGGTATCACCTACAACCCTTGCCTAGCTTTGAGGCAATTTGGATATGCACGGAGGGATGGCCCTCATGACATGTTGATTCCTAGCCTAGTTTTTGACTTCGACAACGATGCGCAAGGACTTCGCCAAAGATTCATCAGAGCTTGGGGAAAACTCAACAAGGTTGATAGCAAGACTCTGGGACACAAGAACTCCATCCCTCTTGAGCCCTATCTCAAGTGGGTACGAGCCCGAGCCCAAAGTCTAATGATGCCTTATCCTCATGTTCTCCCTATGATTAAAGAGCCCGTCAATGAAGGAGAGGTTCCCTACACCATCCTACATCCAGACATGCCTACATCGTGGGAGGAAATGCAGAAAAGTTGGATTCAGCTCAAGGAGGAACGGAACACTTTTGAAGCTAGCTACTACGCTAGTGAAAAGAAGGTTCTAGAGCTTACCCGCCGACTCCACGAGCAAGAGGCCCTCAACACCTACATCGCACCAAAGAGGATGCGCAATGTCTTTCTGCCTTAAGAAGTTTATTTTGTAACATTTGGCCCATGGGGCATTTATGTACTAACAAATTTCTTCTTATTAATATGACGTGCGTTCTTCTTTGTTTGAAACAATTTTGAATGTCCTAAATCCTTGAATGCATTGCATACATCAGCATACCATTCATCATGTGCATATGCAGGTCTCACTCCAGGTTTCCTTATTTGTCTGCTGTTTATTTCAGTAGGATGGATCTCGAGCAAACAGTCAAAGACCTACAAGCCCAGAATGCACAGTTCCAGCAACTCTTGATGACTTTGGTTAAAAATCAAGAGGATATCAAGACTCATTTGGAGAATAAGGACCCAATGAAGAAGAAAAAGAGGATCGGGGTGGCTACTTTGGGGAGAAGATTTGACAGAGAAGCTCGGAGAGTGCTTGAATTTCCTCCTACTTCTGATGAAGGGACTAGTAAAAGAGATCGAGTTGCGGTGCCTTCCGAGTCTGATGCGAAGGAGGAAGAGGTTGAAGAGGATGAAGATTATTCTGACCAGCAATACCCCCCAGCTGATGATAAATACAAGGGTTTAGAAGACAAATTGGTCGTCGTGGAATTGCAAAGAGTACCGGGTTTGGATTTTGAAGACTTGGGCTTGGTTGCCGGAATTGTGATTCCCCCAAAATTCAAAGTGCCAGTGTTTGTGAGGTATGATGGGCTGTCCTGTCCCAAAATGCATCTCAGGTCCTACGTGAGAAAAATTCAACCCTATACGGCAGATAAAAATCTCTGGATTCATTTCTTTCAAGACAGCCTATCGGGAGCTCAGTTGGAGTGGTTTTATCAGCTAGAAGGAACCAGTGTCAGAAATTGGGAAGATTTGGCCACCGCTTTCTACAAACAATACCAGTATAATTCTGATCTTGCTCCTACTCGTACCCAACTTCAGGGTATGTCACTAGGAACAAGTGAGGGATTCAAAGAATATGCACAAAAATGGAGGGATTTGGCTGGCAGGGTGCAGCCTCCTTTAACCGATCGTGAGATCGTTGATATGTTTCTTGGGACCCTATCTGGGCCATTTTTCAATCATCTAATTGGTAACTCTTTTGCAGGGTTTACCGATTTGATCTTAACCGGCGAAAGAATAGAAGCTGGCATCAAGCCAGGAAAGATTCAGAAGGGTGTTGCTGCAAGTGTTGAGAAGAAGCCTTTTAAGAAGGAGACAACTATGGTATATTCTCAGAGAAGAGCAGGGAAGATGGAGCGTCGGCCAACTGTGGGGGCCGTAATGATTCAAAACACTCCAAGTGAGCAGCCTCGCTATAACCAGTCCAGACCAAATCAGCAACGGGTGGAACGGCCACAACGGCAGTTCACCCGTATTAATATGACTCCAGCACAAGTGCTCCACCATCTATTGAAGTTAAATCTTGCCACCATCAAGGAGGCGCCAAAGAATGTGAATACGTCCTCCCCGCATTATCATGCCAATGCTAAATGCGCCTACCATTCAGACAGTGTTGGACACGACACCAATGATTGTTGGGCACTCAAGCATAAAATCCAAGACCTGATAGAGGCTAAGGAGGTAGAGTTTGACGCTCCAGAGAAACCTAATGTGATATCTGCACCTATGCCGAAGCACGGCCGAAATATCAATGTCGTTGAAGAGGATTTGTATGTTGCTGACGTCAGTGATCTGACTACTCCACTGCTAACCATTAAGTTGAATTTGTTAAGGGCCGGGATCTTCCCGGGATGTAAAGAAGACTGCTAATGTTGCCACTCTCTGCCGTTTGATTGTCCGCTATTAAAGAAAGGCATCCAAGGCCTTATGGATAGCCGACAAATTTTGTTCGAAAAAGTTTCTGCTGCTCCAGTTCATGTTGAAAATGTCTCAATCATAACCATTCACGCCAATCTTTCCAAGGCCGTCAAAAAGCCAGTTAAGATTACACCAGCTGCAAAATCTGTTCCTTTAAAGATAACAATGCCAAGGCCTGTTCCCTATGTTTCTGAGAAGTCGATACCTTGGAACTATGGTGGTGATATCTACTACCATGGTATCAAGCAAATCGAAGTAATTGAAGAAAGTTCGGATGATGAAGAAGCCAGCATTAGTAACATTGCGGGCACCAGCAAAATCACCAGGAGCGGGAGAATATTTTCTCCAGAGATTGCCCCCCAAGAGCAGTCTTTGGACCCTCATCAGCTAAAGAAGTCATCCCTGCACCAATAAAACTCTCTGCTAGAACTCCTTTGATTGAAGAAGTTGTTGTTCCTAGTGCTGTCCCTCCTACCATTGCTGATAAAGGAAAGGGAATACAGGATGAGCCCGTCAGGACGAGGGCTCAACCCTTGGTGATCCCGGAAACCTCCAAGAAAGAAATGGACGAGATTTTGAGGATAATCAAGAGAAGTGATTACGATGTGGTGGAACAGTTGGGGCAAACCCCCTCCAAGATCTCCATGCTGGCACTATTGCTTTGCTCAGAAGCGCACGCTAAAGCTTTGATTAAGTTTCTGAAGGCAGCTCATGTGCCCCAGGAAACCTCTGCGGATCAATTTCAACATTGCGTGGCTAGCCTGATTGCGGACAATGGATTAGGTTTTTCTGATGCCGACCTAACCCCTAAAGGCCGAAACCACAATGATGCTTTGCATATTTCAATCGAGTGTCGCGGAACCACCCTTGCACATGTTTTGGTTGATACCAGTTCGTCGCTGAATGTTTTGCCTAAGAAGGCCTTGGACCGGCTAGATTGCGAAGGGTTGGAATTGAAGCCGAGTGATATTGTCGTCAGAGCTTTCGATGGGTCGAAGAGAATGGTCCATGGAGAGGTTGAAATCCCCATCAAGATAGGTACTGAGGTGTTTAAATCCACTTTCTATGTAATGGATATCCGTCCATCATACTCCTGCCTGCTGGGTAGACCTTGGATACACCATGCTGGGGCAGTCACTTCCTCCTTGCATCAGATGCTGAAATATCCTGTCAAGGGAAAGATCATCATTGTCCACGGCGAAGAAGAGTACATGATTAGCCACTTAAATTATTTCCGGTATGTGGAGGTTGAAGGAGAGTTCATTGAGACACCGTTTCAACATTTCGAAGAAGTTCTTCCTGAAATAGCAGTAGCAAAGTTGGCAGCTGAGACACCGAGACAGATGGCCAGGATGGCATCTCTGGAGGATGCAAGGGCCGCAATTAAAGAAGGGAAGAATTCAGCATGGGGGAAGTTACCCGACTTTCCGCATAAGACTGACAAGTTTGGATTAGGGTTCACAGCCGCTGGCCAGAAAGCTATGCGCCAGTCAAAGATTGAAAGAGCGCCAGTCAAAATTTCTCCTTACAGAATCAACGCCCTGGAAGATGAAGACAAGGAAAGCAACATTGAAGAGTGGATTTATCCAACTGTCAGAGGAGGATTGAGCAATTGGGAGGCTAAAGACTTTGTCCCCATCACTTTTATTCATCAGTAATTTATCTGTTAAACATTTCCTATTTGGTATGTAATATTTTACTTTCAAACAATCCGTACACTATCTTTTCACCTCCTGCCTTGCCCGGGGCATGTAGGTCCACTTGTAAGGGTTTTGACTATTTTTCATATTCATATGCCATGTTTAATGATTCATTGGACATTTTTCATTTGATAAACTGCTTATGTTCATTTTCTTTCCTTTTGCATTTTTTGTTTAAGGATGGCTATCCCTTACACACACCCACACTCACCAATGCAGGTACCCATCCACTCCGGATTCCATGGGTGACTATTCTGCAGTATCTTTCAATAACTCTGAAGATCTGGTCAATCTAGCCGAGTATGAAGATGACGAAGGTTGTGAAGTACCCGGGGAACTAGCCAGACTTCTGCAACAAGAGGAAAGGGCCATCTTACCGCATGAAGAGCCATTGGAAGCTGTTAACTTGGGAACCGAGGAGGATTGGAAGGAGGTGCAAGTGGGTGCCAACCTGGAACCAAACGTCAAGGAGCGCTTGGTACAGTTGCTGAATGAGTATGTTGAAATCCTCGCTTGGTCCTATGAAGACATGTCGGGTCTAGACACAGACATCGTGGTTCACCGTCTCCCCACAAGAGAAGACTGTCCACCAATCAAGCAAAAAGTTCGCCGAATGAGGCCTGACATGTCCGAAAAGATCAAAGCAGAAGTAATGAAGCAATTCGATGCTGGCTTCCTGGCTGTTACGTCCTATCCTCAATGGGTCGCTAACATCGTACCGGTACCGAAGAAAGATGGCAAAGTCAGAATGTGTGTGGACTACCGGGATTTGAATAGGGCCAGCCCTAAAGATGATTTCCCGCTACCTCATATTGACATCTTGATCGACAATACAACTCAGCATAAGGTGTTTTCCTTCATGGACGGATTCTTGGGCTACAATCAAATCAAAATGGCTCCCGAGGATATGGAGAAAACAACTTTTGTCACGCAATGGGGCACTTTTTGTTACAAAGTGATGCCGTTCGGGCTGAAGAACGCAGGGGCAACTTATCAACGCGCCATGGTAGCTTTATTTCATGACATGATACATCATGAGATTGAAGTCTACGTAGACGATATGATAGCTCGGTCACAAACGGAGGAAGAGCACCTTGAGCATTTGGAGAAGCTGTTTGCCAGGTTAAAAGAATACAAGCTCAGGTTGAATCCAAGTAAATGCACTTTTGGAGTTAGGTCTGGTAAACTCCTGGGATTCATTGTAAGCAACAAAGGCATTGAAGTCGATCCGGCAAAAGTGAAAGCAATACAAGAGATGCCTGCTCCCCGTACTGAAAAGGAGGTTAGAGGATTCTTGGGGCGCATAAACTATATTTCCAGATTCATCTCACATCTGACTTCTACCTGTGAGCCAATTTTCAAACTCTTGAAAAAGGATCAGGTAGTGGAATGGAACGACGATTGTCAAGCTGCTTTTGATAGAATCAAGGAGTATTTGCTAGAACCTCCAATTCTGATGCCACCCGTCGAAGGAAGACCATTGATCATGTACTTAACCGTCTTGGATAACTCAATGGGGTGTGTTTTGGGCCAGCATGACGAGTCTGGTCGAAAAGAGCATGCTATTTATTACCTTAGTAAAAAGTTTACCGACTGTGAGACTCGCTACTCACTGCTCGAGAAAACTTGCTGCGCTTTGGTATGGGTTGCTCGCCGACTAAGACAGTATATACTGACTCATACTACCTTGTTAATATCCAAAATGGACCCTATCAAGTATATCTTCGAGAAGCCCTCTTTATCTGGAAGGGTAGGTAGATGGAAAATGATCTTAACCGAGTATGACATCCAGTACACCACCCAAAAGGCTATAAAAGGGAGTGTACTAGCTGACCATCTGGCTCATCAGGCTATCGAAGACTATCAACCCATGAGATTTGACTTCCCAGACGAGGACATCATGAATTTGGACAACATTGAAAGTGACGGACCGTATGACGGACCCGAAAAGGGATCCCGATGGACCTTGTACTTTGATGGTGCTTCAAATGCACTTGGAAACGGTATTGGCGCAATACTCATTTCTCCGGAAGGTTGTCACACTCATTTCACGGCCCGACTTTGCTTCAGCTGCACAAACAACATGGCTGAGTATGAAGCTTGCATCTTTGGTCTCGAGGCTGCTATAGACTTGGGGATCAAATCTTTGATCGTATTTGGGGACTCAGCTTTGGTCATCAGCCAAATCAAAGGAGACTGGGATACCAAGCATCCTAATCTTATCCCATACAAAGAACATGTCCTGACATTGTTGCCTCATTTCGAGCAAATTACCTTCGAGCATTTCCCGCGAGAAGAGAATCAGCTAGCCGATGCTCTAGCCACAATGTCCTCCATGTTTAAACTCAACTGGGATAACAAGGCTCCCCAAATCACCATCAAGCGAATGGATGAACCGGCACATTGCCACGAGATTAATACCGAAGAAGTATTGGAACAACCTTGGTTCCATGAAATCAAAAGGTATCTCGAGACTAGAGATTATCCTGAAGGAGCTTCCGTAAATGACAAGAAGTTCTTAAGGAAATTCGCTGCTAAGTTCTTCCTGAGCAACGACATCCTTTACAAACGAAGCCATGATTGTGTATTACTCCGATGTGTGGATAAAGCTGAAGCAGAGTTGATCATGACTGATATACACAGCGGCACATTTGGCACTCACTTGAGCGGGCATACAATGGCTAAGAAGATCCTAAGGGCAGGCTATTATTGGTCTACCATGGAGGCTGACTGCCATCAACATTCCCGTACTTGCCACAAGTGTCAAGTCTATGCTGACAAAGTTCATATCCCTCCGGTTCCTCTCAACATCCTGACTGCTCCGTGGCCCTTTGCAATGTGGGGCATTGATATGATTGGAGAGATCAAGCCCACGACTTCCAATGGACATTGCTTCATCCTGGTTGCCATTGATTACTTCACTAAATGGGTCGAAGCAGCTTCCTTCGCCTCTGTGACTAAAAACGTGGTTGCCCGCTTTATCAAGCAAAATCTCATATGCCGGTATGGTGTCCCCGATAGGATCATCACAGACAATGGTACAAATCTGAATAACACGATGATCACTGCATTGTGCGAACAGTTCAAGATTTATCATCACAATTCATCTCCCTATCGGCCGAAGATGAACGGTGCTGTTGAAGCTGCGAACAAAAACATTAAGAAGATCATTCAGAAAATGACAGTCACTTACAAAGACTGGCATGAAATGTTACCGTTTTATCTGCATGGATACCGTACGACGACACGTACTTCAACTGGGGCAACCCCATTTTCTTTGGTTTATGGCATGGAAGCTGTTTTGCCTATGGAAGTCCAGATCCCTTCTCTAAGGATTATGAAGGATGCAGGTTTGAATGAAGATGATTGGATGCAGACCCGACTTGATCAACTCAATCTGATCGACGAGAAGCGACTTGCTGCTATATGCCATGGTCAGACGTATCAAAAGCGGATGATCAAGGCCTTCAATAAGAAAGTCAGACGTCAAGTGTATCAAGTCGGAGATCTCGTAATCAAGCGGATTATCTTGCCGCAAAGTGATCCCAGGGGCAAATGGACTCCTACATATGAAGGACCATTTGTGATCAAGAGCATATTTTCTGGTGGTGCAATGATTCTGACCACCATGGACGGCGACGATTTGCCGCACCCTGCGAACGCAGACATAGTCAAAAGATACTACACATAAAATAACCCGACAAGTCGAAAACCCGAAAGGGCGGCTTGGGCAAAAATGGGCATCCCGGTGAACCGAAAACCCGAAAGGGAGGTTCAGGCAAAAATTAGGGATAAAAACGAAAAAATCTGTACTCCCGGCAAGTCGAAAACCCGAAAGGGCGGCTTGGGCAAAAAGGGGTTTCCCGGTGGATCGAAAACCCGAAAGGGCGATTCAGGCAAAAGTTAGGGAATTAAAGCGTATAACTATGTCTCGTCGGATCACTTCAAAGACAATCTCTTCATCAACCAGTTCCAGGCTTCTGATCAATCCAGTCATCGGCAAGCAAAGCATTGAATGGACAGATATTCAGAGTTGTGAAAGCTATAGCGGAACAGAATCCCATGGAATTATTTCACATAGCCATCCTTTATTTTGTATAAAATCTTTCAATATTTACGACAAAGTCCTCTTACTAGGATGATTGTCTCCTTTGTACAAATATACTCAAAGAAAATCAATACAAATACTTTTCCCAGAAACTTGTGTCATTTCCTTTTCTTTTCTCTTGCATTATTTGTTTTATTTTGAGAAACGTCCAATGTTTTGTTAAATAGGCATATGCATTTGAAACATAATCATTCTCTTATGAGCTGGGAAAGAGGATTACTGATAGGTCAAAAGTACAGTTGGATACCCGATACCCTTTCAAAGGAAACCCCCAGTAGATTCTGGAAGCTTATCCCCCGTAGAGAATGGACGTTTCTCCCGAGTTTTATTCAAAGTTATTCCTCACAAGGCCTTATAACTGGGTTATCCTCAGCTAACAATCATGGAAGATCGCACTCGCCAAAATTCTTCCTATCCCCAGCGGAGTTCATCAAAATTCCCCAGCTGTAACTTATCTTTGCAAATCCCCAGCCAGAGAATCCTCCGGAATTCAATTCCCCTCAGAGTTTAAGTTTCAGTGTCCCCAGCGGAGCCGGACTAATGAACCTTCTCCCCACAGAGTTTTTGGAGGGCAAATCTTAAGTTCCCCAGTGAAGTCGCCAGAGTTACTTTCCGCCAGACTAAAGATTCTCAGTCTTACGTCCCCAGCATGAGCCTATTAGATTGGAACTCCCCAGTAAAGGTCATCAGGAATTCTCTTCCCTAGCAGCAGCCAAGGATTTATTCTTCCCGGCAACAGTCAAGATACTTTTATCTTCAGCCATCTCGAATTCATCTATCCCTTGCAAAACAGCTCTCCAGCTTACATGCACATCCACTTACATTCATATCATATAACATATATTGTATCATGCATCATGACATGGCATACAATTAACTCTTTACCTTTTCAGGTAAAATCAGTCGAAAGATTAAAATCATTACCTTCCCAGACTTTTGAAAACAGTTTACGGACGCTTCCCAACAACGGATGCTGCTCTATTGCTTATTCAACTTCAAGGTTTCTGAAAACAGTTCACGGGTTCTCCAAGTAAACGGATGTTAACCTATCACTTGTTCAGATTCTTCTTCAAGACTTATGAAAACAGTTTATAGATTCTTCCCAATAACGGATGTTAATCTATCGACTTGTTCAGATGCAACTTTTGAAAACAGTTTACGGACGCTTCCCAACAACGGATGCTGCTCTATTGCTTATTCAACTTCAAGGTTTCTGAAAACAGTTCACGGGTTCTCCAAGTAAACGGATGTTAACCTATCACTTGTTCAAATTCTTCTTCAAGACTTCTGAAAATAGTTTATGGATTCTTCCCAACAACGGATGTTAATCTATCGACTTGTTCAGATGCAACTTTTGAAAACAATTTACGGACGCTTCCCAACGACGGATGCTGCTCTATTGCTTATTCAACTTCAAGATTTCTGAAAACAGTTCGCGGGTTCTCCAAGTAAACGGATGTTAACCTATCGCTTGTTCAGCTTCTTCTCCAAACCACTGAAAACAGTTTACAGATTCCTCCCAACAACGGATGTCAATCTATTGCTTGTTCAGACCCCCCAGTTCAGAGATGGTCCCAAGCTTGGACACCTTCCTGATATTCCCTTCCAGATGGCATCTCTAAGCCCATCCCCGACAAGATTTCTATCACTCTCCAAGATGGCATCGTTAATCCCATCTCCAAATGGCATCTCTAAGCCCATTCCCGCATCTATTGCTTTGACAAGTGCAAATTTCCGGGCACTCTAGTGTCCAATCTCCTTTTACCCTCGAGTCACGAAAGGCAAACTTGCCAATCTAACTCTTCGGATTCAAGAAGATTGAACAGGGGCAACTGTTGTACCCCAAAATTTGCCCTCCCATTTCTCATTGATTTCTCACCACAAAGCCCTTGAAGCTCAAGATCCAGTTAGGGTTTCATCTGCTCAAGACCTCTCCTTGCACTGTTGACTCAAATTAGGGTTTGTGTTTGCACAAAGATGCTTTGACCTAAAATGCCTAAGATGACTTTCATGCTTCATATTGGACTCCCAAGTTTATCCATACCAAGTTTCAAACTTTGATTCCAAATTTTTCCCAGTCAATTGGACAGTTGACCTAGAAATCAGCTGTATCAGGGAAAAAGTCAACTGTGGCCAATTAACAGTCAAACCTCATGAAAATTGACCTACATCAACATTATGAACTCATATGGTCCATTTGATCAAGTTTGGATCACAACTCCATAAGAAATTTGATCAGATCACCAAAAGGGCAAAATAGTCATTTTTAGGGTTTTGACTGCACAAAGGCAATTCTTGACTGTTTGACCTAGCCAATGGCAAACCAAGCTCATATATGGACTCAAGGACCCCATGGAATTATCTTGACATGCTCAACAAGCTCAAAAGACCCCAAGTACACAAGGTTGACAGTTGAATTTCCCAGTCAACTGATCAATTTTGACTGTATACTGAAAAGTCAAACTTTGACTTTTTGGTCAAAATCAAGAGTCAAGATTCATTTTTCATCAAAACATGCCAAATCATGAAACTTGTTCACCAAGAAACCAAGAAATGCAAATTAGGGTTTAAAATGGAATTTTTCATAACTTAGAATTTTTCTAAGTTATGGAAAACCCTAATTTTTCCCCAACTTTGCCCCACTTTTTCACCAAGATTCATTTGGATTCAAACAAAAGTCAAAACATGAAAGTTGTATCTTGTTGCATAATATACAACTTTTATTCACAAAGTTTTCTCATTTGAAGCTTGTATCTCAAGTTACAAATTTTTGAATAAGGGCACTAAACCATTCTTAACTTAGTGAATTTTTGACCTATTTTGACAAGGTTTTCTACCCCACTTCAAGGCCATTTTCCATACACTTCCACTTGGAATTTCAAATTTCACTTCAAAGATGGATTGTAGTACACATTCTAAGCTTTCCAAAATGTCCAAGAACTTCTCAAACAACCTCATGGTTAGGGAGAATCGAATTTCACAATATGGCAAAAACTCACTTTGTTCATGACCAAGTTACATGTCCATAACCTTGCAATTTGAACTCAGCATGCCTTAAGCTAGATTACAGGTCTTTTATCTCATCTACACTCCATAATTTAATGCCAATCCTTTGTGCCAAGGTGTTATTCTATGAGTTTGGACATTGTATGCAAGATTAATCCATTTATAAATAAAGCATAATATCCATTCTTGAAAAGTTGCACTTTATGTCAAATTGAAAATCCAACAAGTACATTGCAAATCTGATTGGATAGCGTCATCGAGGGACTATGATCTTTTTGTTTTGATTTTGTTTTGCCAAGATACCTAGTATGCATACCATGGCCATTTTAAGGCAACAAAGTGGATGAAACCCTAGGGGTGCTTGTGTGCATTGTGTTGTCATTTTCATGCATTTTTGTCTTGTGTTTAGGTCATGCTATTTGTTTGATTTTTGATCTTTGCATACAAAACCCTAATTTACTATCATGGCATATGAAAGCAATAAAATGCGTAAAGTAAATCTAGACTATTACAACATTATTATGGGGATGGGGATACAAGTTTTGAATAGGGGATATTGCTCAAAATAAAACCCTAATTTACTATTACAACCCAATTGAATTTATATAATAAATAAATGAACAATTATTTAAATGTACAATAAAATGTAAATATGCACAAATGTTTTTGTATTGATTTTTATGTATGTAAAAATGAATTTATTTATGTCTTCAAAATAAGAAAATAAAATGATTATTTTTTGAAAGGGTGGAAACCCTAATTTTTGGTTTAAAAGAAAATATGCTTTATATTATTTATTTATTCATTTTTTGTTTAAGAAAAATAATAATAATATATACAAAAATGTTAAAAAATTAAATATTGTATGAAAATATTAATTTAAGTGTATAAATAATAAAAATAAAAATATATAATATTTTTGTATTATTTACAAGTTTTATTTAGAAAAATAAGTTATATTATTATTAATAAACTATTTTTATGCCCAAAAAATAATAAAAATAATAAAATAAAATACAAAAAATTAAGAAAATATTTTTGAGATTTTTCAATGTTTAGAAAAAATAAATAAAGTCAGAAAATATAAAAGAAATGGAAAATATACAAAAATAAAACAAATGGGCCAAGGGGGTGTAGAAAGCAAAAGGGGGGTGCAGAAAGAACCAAGCCCAAGCGCCAGGCCCAAGTTCACTTCATCCCTGTCCTTGAGAAAGCCACACGCGCGCCCTGTACTTCAAATTCTGTTCTCTCTATTGCTTGCATGAAATCAAAAATTTACAACATGAAAGTTATAACCTTTTCAATCACGATTCCAACCATATCCATTTTGTGACCGAACTCTCAAAGGACAGAGAGAATTTTAATGGCCCTAAATTTTAACCTAAAATTTTCAGCATGTTCATCATCCAAATTCTCCTAGCTCAGTTAATATAAATAAGAACTATGCATATGTACAACTCAAGCACATTAAAGACTACATTTTTGCTTCACAAACCTAAGCCTAATGATGCCTAAATAAGGAGATAGAAACTTAGAAAATACCTTGTTCAGTTGAGTTTGGCTATGGCAATGTAGCAACTTTGAGTGAGGCCTGAAGTTCTTTTGAGCTTGCTTGATGTTCCCTCAACCTTTCCCAATGCTCAGCTTGCTTTGAAATGGCTTGAATCCCCTTGTAGAAGTCAACCTGCAAACTCAGAAATTGAAAATGGTGAAGTACGAAACAGGGGTTACAGTTGGTTGGGAAGGGCTTGGACAGCTTAGGTGTGATGTATGGAGTGTGTTTTAAGTGGTTCAAAGCAAAACGCATGAGTGGAATATGTTTTGGAAGTGGTTCTGCAGAAGATGTCCTGTTTTGGGCAGAAATGGGGTTTTCTGTGTTAGAGGGTGTTTGAGAGCTTAGCAAATCGTGTCTTAGGCTTGTTACAATATTCTGAGGTCGTTTCAAATGATAGCAAGACTTGGTTTTATCAGATGGAAGAGTTGTGGACTTTTTGTAAGCTTAATTGCTTTTGAAGCAAAAGTTGAGTTGACAAAGCTCAAAGGTTGTACTTGCTAAATTGAGGTCTAAACATAGTTGGTGTACTTTTCCTCAAGTTTGTGGATCTTGTTTGCACAAAGAGATCAGGTCCATGGTTCAAGAAATACAAAATTGCAAAAAGTATGCTTTATGGAAATGGTATTGCCACCTTTATGCCATTTTTGGATTAAACCTTTGTACAAAGCTCTAAAGGTCAGAACAAGGCCATTGTCCAATGTATTTGCATTAAATTAAGGAGTTTAGAAAGTATTAGAACCTGTAAACCAAGTACAAACATGATCCAAACTGATTTGCAACTTGTATCAATGTGAAAAATGCCATGGACAAAAGTGAGAAATGGCTATTTTCTTTTCTTCGATTCTCCCTAACCATAAATGATTTTGGAGAGTTCTTGGACATTTTGGAAAGCTTGTAACATGATATGCAATCCATATTTGAAATTAATTTTGAGATTCCTCTTAGAACTAGGTGAAAAGTTTCCATGAAGTTAGGTCAAAAATCTGCCTAAACTAGGGCAAAATTTCACCAAGTTAAAAAGTTTTTGGACCCTTATTCACAAAATCATAACTTGAGATCCAAGCATCTTTTGGGAAAACTTTGTGAATTAAAGTTGTATATTTCATGGAGGACTACAACTTTCATGTTGGAAGTTTTGTTTGAATCCAATTGCATCATGGTGAAAAAGTTGGGAAAAGTTGGGGAAAAATAAGAAACTCTCATAACTTAGAAAATTTCTAAGTTATGAAAAATTTCAAACTTAAACCCTAATTTTCAAAATTAGGTTTCTTGGTGAACAAGTTTCATGTTTTGACACATCTTGGTGAAATATGACCCTTGGCACTTGATTTTGACCAAAAAGTCAAAGTTTGACTTTTCAGTGTACAGTTGATTTTTGATCAGTTGACTGAAAAATTCATCTGTCAATTCAATGCATTTGAGATCTTTTGAATCTTGTGATTAGGTCAAGATGATGCCATTGAGTCCTTGAAACCATGCTTGAAGCCAATTTGCCATTGGATAAGTTAAAAATCAGAAATTGCCCTTCTACAGTCAAAACCCTAAAAATGACCATTTTGCCCTTTTGATGATCTGATCAAATTTCTTGAGGAGTTGTGGTCCAAACTTGATCAAATGGTTCATATGAGTCTATAATGTTGTTTTGGATAAAAAATTATGAGGTTTGACTGTAAATTGGCCATGGTTGACTTTTTCCCCAATACAGCTGATTTTTAGGTCAACTGTCCAATTGACTGGGCAAAAATGTGATTCAAGGCGTGAAACTTGGTATGGGAAATCTTATAAGTCCAACATGAACTATGAAAGTCACATGAGGCATTGAAAGTCCAAAAATCCCTGTGCAAACTCAAGCCCTAATTTCAGGTCAATAGTGCAAAGAGATGTCTTGAGCTGAGCAAACCCTAATCTGGTCTTGAGTCCAAAGAATCTTGTGAGGAGAATCTTGATAAAATGAGAGGGAAAATTTTGGGGTACAACAATCATGGAGAAGGCATATAGGAAAATTAACAAGTGTGTCATTATTAATTCATAATAAATTAATTGATGTTATAATTTCTACGTATTTTTACTAATGCAAGTATGATTATTTGAAATCATAGGTATTTATATGTCAATACACCAAGAGACAAGACACCAAGAGACAAAGACACCTAGAGACATGAAACTAAAATACCAAGATACTTTTATACGATGTTTTGTAATGTGTAAACTTGATGTTGTTTTAATTATGACATTTTGGTTTTGAAGTAATATACAATTTTTTGTTCTTAATCCAATTTTTATTGTTATTATGATACAATAATAATAATAATAATAATAATAATAATAATAATAATAATAATAATAATAATAATTATTATTATTATTATTATTATTATTATTATTATTATTATGATAACTATGTCACAAATATAAATTATCAATTCTGCTGAGATTGATCTGCTATGATATGATCCACAAATTACAGGTTAAGAAATGGAGAAAATTATAAAAGTAAGATTAAATTTATTACTTCGGCAGAAAATTTCACCGCTTACATAACACAATTGTTATAATATCTCGCGCGCTGTCTAGAATAATATAAATACTAAAATGGAGCTGCTGAGAATCAAACCATGGACCTATATGAATATCACAACGGTTCTTTGGAACAACCATTGTGATAGGACGCGTGTTTTTCAATTTTCTATAACAGTCCCTGAATCGTAATTTAAAGTTACACATATAATATCACACGCTACACAACAACACCTGATGCCGCATGATTTTATATCATTTTCAACCGTTGTTAAAGATCATATCTATCCAATTGAAGAAACAGTCGAGAGAGACACATGTAAAAACCACCTTCATTTACTATTTTAGTTGAGATTTCATCAATTCATTACTAAACTTGAAGCTAAAGTTTCTTATTATTTTATTATTATAAAAATAAAATAAAAGTTTCATCATCACACCAACTATTTAACACTGACCCTTATTAATATTGTATTTCTTAAATCTTTATGTAAATTAAAATAAAATAAATACAACATTAACAGAAAACCAACAACATTGGAAAACTTATAATACAAAATCAAAAGTAGCTTATCAAACAAAAATGATCAAACTTATTTTAAATAGAAAATAACAACTAACACAATAGAAAAAGTAGCACAACAATAAAACTATGACATTTGTATCATCTGATCCATGGTTGAACCATTGGTCATCCTCACTCTTGTTCTTCTTTTCACTCTCCTCTTAGGTTGGCCACCAAATATCATCACAAGCCATCTTGGCTTTCCAAATAAAAACATGCAATATCCAAGGCCTATTCCAAACACAAATCCACATCCATATCCAATTGCCACTGGTTTCCATCCAAATCCAAATTTCTCTTCACTCCAAAGCTTGTCGGGTGAAGGTGGAGATTGTTGTTCAGGTCCACATTTCTTGGACAAGGGTAATCCACATAACCCCGAGTTTCCTTCATATGAATCATTTGAAAACGTATTGAACTGCTTTCCTTGAGGTATGTCACCCACAAGATGGTTATTGGAAAGATCCAAGAATTCAAGAAAATTCAAATTGGATAATTCTGCAGGTATAACACCACTGAGTATATTTGATGAGAGATCCAAAGATTCTAAAGTTGTCATGTTTCCCATGGATCGGGGAATAATACCAGTGAGGCTGTTATGGGAAAGGTTAAGCCCTATGAGTGCATGAAACTCTCCAACAACATCTGGAATATCTCCTTCAAATTTATTTCTTGACATATCAATAGTTGCAAAGTTCCTTGAAATTTTCACCAGTGTTGAATTGATCCCCTTTATCCTCACAGACACAGAATCATAAAATAGTGTACTATTCAGTAATTGCATGTCCATGTATTGCAAATTGCTATTATCGCCCCCTTGAGGATCAATCATCCTGCCTTGAAAACTTCTCAAATAGGTTGTTGGTAGCAGACCACTGAAGTTATTTCCTGAGATATCAAAAATCATTAATCTTGGAAATGGGTGTTTGAACTTTATATTAGAAATGAGGCCATTCAACTTATTGTCTCTCAAAACCAGCACATTTAATTGTTGCAGAGTTTGAAGCCAATCAGGAAAATTGTCTTCTATTTTATTGTTGCCAAGGTTTAGAACCTCCAAGTATTCACACTGGGACAAAGATTTAGGAAGATGGCCTTCTAATTGGTTGTCATTGAGATTCAGCTCATGAAGCTGGCAGTACTGTGAAAATTTACTAGGCAAAGTGCCGTGAAACTTGTTCACTTGTAGATCCAAAACTTGAAGGTATGGAAAATTAGCAACACACTGCGGAATGGGACCTGTCAGTTTATTATTTGCCATGTTGAGAATTCGAAGTGAAATCAAATTGCAAATTGACATAGAGAGTTCACCATGTAGTAAGTTAGAACTTAGATCAAGGTGATCGAACTGGTAATTATTGCTTGAGATTTCGTCCATTGACGTGAACAAGTTTTGAGAAAGGTTTAACATTTCTAAAGAGACCCTTTCAAGTAACCAATTAGGCACTGTGCCATTAATTTTATTATTAGACAAATCAAGATATTGGATCAACCTTAAGGAGTTTTCAGAAAGTTTAGGAAGTGTAGTCAAATTCAAAGAAGACAATTCCAATCTTCTTAGTTGAGAAAAGTTGTAAATGACATTTGATTCAAAGCTTAATGATAAATGACTGTTATAAGAAAGGGACAAAGAATACAAATTTTGAAATTTGGTAAAGTGTTGAAAATCAACAACGCCACTCAAATTGTTTGATGATAGACATAATATATTTAGGTTTGCAAGGTCAAATATTGATTTTGGAATATTTCCTTGCAGCTTGTTGCCACAAAGAGATATCTCCTCTAAGGAATACGACGAGATTGCACCGATATGTCCTGTGAATAGATTATTTGATAGATCTAAGTGTATCAATGAAGGCAAAGACAACAACCAAAAAGGAAATGTTCCATTTAGAAAGTTGTGACTTAACCTCAAATGAATTAGCTTTTGGAACCCTGTAAGTTTGTTGGGAAGGGAGGCCTCTAGTTTATTATAAGAACAATCTAATTTAGTAAGCTTTGTCAAGTTAAATAAAGAAGATGGAAGTTGTCCTTTTAAATTGTTTGAACGTATACGGAGTTTGTGTAGTTTATTCATTCTACCAAACACATCTGGGATTTGACCACTAAGTAAATTGAATGAAAGATCTAAGTGAATGAGATGTTGAAAGTTTGAAAGGGATGTTGGAAGCTCACCTTCAATTTTGTTATGACTCAGATCTAATTCTTGAAATCTATTTGTTTGGGAAAATGCATTTGAGATGTGACCACTAAGATGATTTTTATTGAGATATAAAAAAGTAAGACGAGGAAGGGATTGAACCATTAAGGTTGTTCCCTGTGAGAGTTAGGGAGTTAAGATGTGTGAGGTTAGAAAAAGAAAGAGAAATTGGCCCTTGTAATTGACATTCTGAGAGATCTAAGATTCTAAGAAAAGTGTTGCAACTAAATTCAGGAAGCTGGCCTCTAAAGTCATTACCTGACAAATATAGTTCTTGAATACTTGGTAAGCAGAGAATTCTTTTTTTGAAGTTTCTTCTTAGTCCGGTGTTTCCAAGATTAAGAGTACTCAAAGAGGAAGAATGATTGAAGAGAAAATCAATGGAGTTAGGTCTTACTGAATGCATGTTTGTTCCATCTAAAAATAGCTCTTTCAAATTTGTTGCATTTTGCATGAGCCTCTTCAAAGTGGTTTCTTTCCAACTTAACTCATTATTTTCAGATAGACGAAGTGATGTTAATTTAGAAAGATGTGAGATTTGAGAAGGAATTTCACCTATAAAGTCACAATAAGTCAAGTCAAGATATGTGAGACTAGGAAACTCGTCAAACTTAAAATAAAAAATGTAGGCAGATAAGGAATTTGAAGAAAGGTTGAGTATTTGTAGGTGAGAAAGATGGAAAAGGGTACTGTTAGGATAGATTACACCCTCAAGGCCTTCACAACCAAGGTTGAGGCCAATCACATGTCCAGATATCGTGTCACATGTGACGCCAACCCATGAACAACAATCAGTTCCATTTATCCATGTTTTTGTTTTCGCAAGATATTCATCACAAAAATAAGGATAAGAATTTAGAAAGGAACTGGATTCAACTTGAAGAAAAGGACAAGTGAATTGAAGCAAGGCAGAACTCTCATCATGATGACATAAGAAATTGAAAGAAGAAGAAGAAGAAGAGAAGGATGGAAAATGGATGAGAAAAAGATGTAACCACATAAGAAACCACCCCATGGATAATTCACTTAGCTTGAAATCAATGGAGATTTTGTAGAAATTATCAATACTGTATCTAAAAGAGAGAAAACTGAGAAAAGAAAGTATGTGTGAAAATGGCAAGGAATGTAAGATAAATATTTATAGCCAAATTTTGGTTTCTGGTTAAGATTTATAGCCAAATTTTAAATACATATAACTCGAATTTAATTTTCAAGGAAAATTTTAGTTCTATAAAAGTCACAAATAATAATGCTTTCATTTTCACTTAAATAATTTTTTATATTGCTATCGGAATTTAAACGCTGGAAAATCTCTATCCACATATATTTTAGACCGAATGTATATTCTTAGAATGCATAACATGCTTCAATTAATACATATAAATTTAATATTAACTTTATTGTTTTAATACATATTTACTAATAAATTTAAATATATAATTGGTCTTTAAGAATATAATTTTTAACAGTTTGTTATCTTGACATATTCCTACAATAATATTTACACCATATATATTATTTATCGTATTTATACGATGAATAATATTTTTTTAATAAAAATAATATTATATTAAAATTTTTTTAAATATTTATTTTTAAAATTTTTTATAACACAAATATAAAATTGTGTTGCTAATCAACTATTTTATTTAGAATTAAATATGTTTTTAAGTCTATATAAATATGACGACCTTCAATTTTAATTTTAAAATTTTTTTTTCAAATAATAATTTTCGCAATATTTTTCGTTCTTATTTTTAGTCTCTTCCGTTAAATTCCATTAACATACGTCATATCAGTTAAAATTATTATTAAGAAAAAAGAGACAGATGCGGGGGTTTTAAACCCCCTTTAAATAACTTTAAAACAATAATATTTCACAATCAATTAATCAAACTGTTGGTAGAGAAATCATTGTTATCTCCATTCTTCACATCATGATCGTGAATATAGAGGAAACTTGTACCCAAGTAACAAAGTAGCAATAGTCCATACAAAATGTTAGAAATCTGTAAATATCATTAATGAGTCCAAATTTTAAAATCAACAACACATAAGGATAACATATGTAATATTTTCATCGCTAAGGTCTTGAATACAGTTAGGACTCTAATATAACAGTGACTAGATTCTCATCCATGTATTTGGCATTTTACTCCATCATAGCTATGTATCATACAAACCAGCAGAAGCAACCTTTTTGCAACTTATAAACATCAAAAGTTGAGCAATAATACGTTGAAATACCTTTGGTGTTGCATAATGAAGACTTTCATAACTAATATCATGGTTTTCAGAAATGAAGTAAACTTGCTTGTCTTTGTATTTTCCTTGTGCATTCAAACCAAATATATGTTTAAAGCGATTGAAAGACTCCTCCCATCTGTACATCCGAAAGAGCATAACTTTAGTTTTTGACAAGATAATTAAGTATATAATTTTTCAACGCATTTCTTCTTTATGCACTCATATTAGCATTTAATTTCCTTTTATATCCATAAAATGTTTTTGACTTATTTCACTAGGTTTTTTTGTAATGGCTCACGAATAAGTGCTTGTCTAAGCTCCATAAAATAGATAAATGCTTACCTAAATTTTTTACAAAATGCTCCCTTAATAAGTTACCACTTACCACCTATATTATTTTTTATCTTACCGATTGATCAGAATTTGAGAAGTGACTGGAAGATGATTTGCAGTCGGGCTGTGAAGTCGAGGAGAAAAAAAGGGTTGTACCTGCAAGGCACTCCGACGATCAAGTAATAGTGGGAACAAGGAAGTACAAGCAAAGTATAAGGTGGTGAATAGTGGATATTCGATACCTGACCCTCACAGGTGTGAGGGTATATATAATGCCCCTGGCGCGTGGCCATTGGTCCCTGATTTCACGCCTAGATATGCGGGTCCGTGAAATCGGGTAACTACCAAGACTTGGTCAAACCAGGCAGATGTTCTCGTAACTAGCCGTTGGTCCCGAGGAGGGGGAAAGTTACAAACATCTCTCTGGTCGGTTCTTGGTGGTTTGCACGACGTTGATGTCAGGCAGGCTGAGGGGATGCTCGTCGATAACCCTGGGTCAGTGCTGGTTCGGGAGGACAAACAGCTGACATTGGCCGACGTGTAGCGGTCAATCTGAGCCATGGGCGTGTGAGCCGTACCAAAGGGAATTTCTATACTGGGCCCACTCTAGCTGTCGGTACAATCCAGAATAATAGCCCCCAAGTCGTTGCTTCTGGACACGGAAGTGATGACTTTAACATCTGCTTGTGGAACTGGGCGTGTCTGACGGGGAAGTGAGTGTCGCCTGTTACGCCTTGCTTGCGGAGAGACGAGGAGTTGGTCATTAAGACTTTTGAATTTGGAGTGATAGTTTGTTTTGGGAAGCATGCTAGCAGAGTGGCGCAATAATGACCTAGGGCTAGGGTGTAATGATGACGACCCTAGGGTTCCCCAGGCGCATGTCTCGTACGCGCGGACTGTTTCAGCTATAAATACGGGAGGAACAGGGTGTTTAGTATTTTTCGTCTTCTCTCTCAACTGCTCGTATCAGCTCTACAGTCAGCCACCGGTGTTCGTTGATTTTTCTCTGTTCGCAGCTGCTAACTTTTGTCTTTTCTTCTGTTACTGGTGAGTTTCTGATCTTCCGTTGTTGTTTTCTTTTGCAATTTTTCCTTTTCCCTTCTAGAGATGCATGTGGTTAGGATTTAGAATTCCGTTAGGGAGGACTTTGTTAGAAGTGAATGTTGTTTCCGTGATTTAGGATCGCCAGAGCCGCCGTGGGGTCTCTTCGGGGATTTCGTGGTGCGCCGTAGGCGGCTCATTAGGGTTTAGGGCTTTTTCTGCAATTCATGCCCATTAGTGTGCCTCAATGAGGGTTCTGGTCGGATATATGATCCTCATTTCTCAGCGCCCTTTCGCTTGTTTAGCAGTGGAAGGGTGGTTCTGGCATTAATGTCGAGCTCATCTTTTTCCTCTGCTTTTCAGGTGCCATGTCAGATACTGCTCGGGTCTTTATTTCGAGTGAATCTACACAGTCTTCTGGGAGTTTCTCAGACGAGACAAGTAGCTCGTCAAGCATCCTGGAAATCTCTGAGGAAATGCAGAACCAGATGGGACAGAAAATGGGGGAGCCTGACATGGGGGCGACTTCCACAGACCAGGGCAGCTTGTTTCCTCCTGGAGACGAGGAGGACCCCCGGGATTGGGTCGCGAACGAACCCTGGAAGTGGAGGTCGTATTTTTACGAGCACGGGGAAGATGTCTTCACGGACGTATACACTCATGAGGAGGGTGTTGTACCCCAAAATTTTCCCTCTCATATTTCTCAAAACATGTCAAGAAAAATCTCCAAGTTGCTCAAGATAGCCCAAGAGTTGGTCAGACAAGCTCTCTCCTAAGACAGTCTTCCCCAAACTAGGGTTTCACATTGCATCAAGATCCTTGAGTCCAAGTAACCCCAAGTGCTCACCAATGTCCTAATATATTCTCAAGATAATCCATGTCAAGTTTCAAGCCTTGCAGAGGAATTTTGCTCAGTCAATTGCTCAAAGATCCAAAAATCGATTGTGCTAGGGCAAAAGTCAACTGTGACCCCCATACAGTCAAACTTCAAGATTTTTTGTCAACATCCTCATTTTAAAGTGCATTTCCTAATTTGATCAAGGTTTGATCATGATTCATCAAGGATTGCTCAAAATTCATCAAGATTCAAAAGTTGCTAAATTAGGGTTTTGTAGGAAAAGTCAACTCAACTTTGACCAAGCATAACTTTCTCATACTTTATGATAAATGACCCATCCAAAGCTAATTTTTAAGAGGATTTAATTCCCTACAATCCATCTTCATATCCCAAGATCAAAATATGCACTCACAAGAAGTTATGAATTTGGACATTATAGGTCATTTTGAAAAGTCAACAAAAACACCTTTTTTGTCAAATCTTCAAGCTTGAACATGCAATATAAAATTGAGATGATACCAAAAGGGTTGGTTAGAGGACATCTCAATATTTCTAAAAAGTCCAAGAACACCTCCAAAGGTTCAAAATTGAGGAAGTTATGCATTGTTGAAGTTGGACTTTTTTGCAAAATTGCCAAAAGTCAACTATGCCCAAAACTTCAAATTTTGCCAAATGGGCCCATTCTTTTTCACTTGCTTTTAGTTGGCATTGTAGCCCACGTTCTCCAGCCTTGGCCATGTGTCCATATCATATTTTTATTAATTATTTTGATTTTTATTTGAATTGATTTGATTTAAATCAAATAAAATCAAATACAATCCAAAGCATTGATAACAATGTATCTTTTGATTGTTTCAGGCTTTAATCACAGCTAGCAAGGCATTGAAACTAGAATCAAGGCAGGTTGTGTACAAAAAGATTCAAGTCAATCCAAATTTGGAAGGTTGAAAAAGAAAATCAAATCAAATATCCAAGCATTGATACAGGAAGATTTGGACAGCAAATTCAAACCTAATACATTATACAATACATAAGGGTCGTGTGCAGACCAAAATAGGGGTGGGAGATCAATTGGAGAGCAAGAACAAAGTTTGCAAAAACACCAAAAAAGTGTGAGATCGAAATCAAGTCTAGAGGAAGTTTCAAGGCTTGGTGTTGATCTCAATCTCTTCCTGGCCATCTCCACAAGCGAAACAAATCAAAATCACGCATTTCCAGACCCTCCCAAGCGCTGTAAGTCATTCACGAAGCCGCCCTGTTCTTGAATTCGATTTATACAATTCTTGCATCTATAATGAAAAACAATTGCATATTCTGAATCACCATGTCATTTGCTAGCTTTTTGCAATAACCAATTTCATTCATATGCTTTATATCGTGGATTACCATTGTAGGGTTTTCTAGGTTTTTTTAGGGCTTTTTGTTACAGGAATAATTGGCCCCAGTGATGGACATGGTTGTGATCAGAAGAAGATGACGAATCAAACCATGGTCCTAGAACTCATTTATATTGCCTGTGGAAGAATTTAGAGTGAAGCTACGATTTTAGCTGCGAATAAAAATCCGCAGGTAAAAGTTGCAGGATTTAGAGGACAGGGATGATGAGTTGTCGTCCATCCATAGGCCTGTTCAAATAACACGCGCACTTTTTCTTTGTCTGACCATTGAATTTTGTTTTTTATATTATTATTACTTTGTGTTTTATTAACAACAAGAACCACTTGGCCTAGTGGTTGCCACGCTTGAGTTCAGGGCATTAGAGGCTGGAGGTCAGGGGTTCGATCCCTGCCTCCAGCATTTGTTATTTTTCCAATTTCTTTCAGGAAATCATGTGCATATTCAAGCTGGAGGTTCACCATGGACTCTCACTATTCGACATGCCAGATGGCCAGATGGCCAGATCTGGTGGTCAAGCATGGAAGGCATACCATAAGCCAGTCAACGCATACGCAGGGGATCCCAAAAAGTCCAATGGACTGCATGCTAATGGGCCAACAGAATTGCTATTCACACATCCATAAACCAGGCCCAATTTCTCTAATTTCTCACATTTTATTTATTTAATTTAATTACTTTATTTTGTTTAATTAATTTACTAACCAATAACTTAATTTATTTTTTTTTATCAAAAAAATCACAAAAATATGTTTTATCCAATTAAAATTCATAAATTTATTTTTTCATTAATAAATATTAATAAATTAATTAGGTTAGTAATTGTAGATAATTTTAATTAATTTTGTAAATAATAAAAATCAATTAGAATTAATAGGTTTTAACTTTAATTTGATTATTCTATTTTTCTTTTCCTAAAATATCAAAAACTCCAAAAATATTGTTATTGTACCCCAAAATTTGCCCTCTCATGTTTTCAAAGGTCTTCCCTTACATGGTTGGTCACAAACCCTTGCCTAAGGAAAGAGAAAATTTTTGAGTGGTGCTTTAAGTACCTTTCGATTTACATTCTGAAAAGCACTTCGATTGACATTCCAAAAATGCTTCGATTGGCATTATGGACAAGCACTTCAATTGGCATTGTGTCAAGGCCTTCGATTGGAATTCTGAAAGACCTTTTCGTTTGGCACCCTGGGCCAAGCCTTTCAATTGGCATGCCAAGGGATCCTTCGATTTAGCATTGTGTCAAGGTAGCTTCGACAGGCATGTTAACCATGTCCTTCGATTAGCATGAACAAGATCCTTCGATTAGCATGAACAAGTGTCCTTCGATTGGCACTGTAACAGTGTCCTTCGATTGGCAGGATAACAAGTATCTTTCGATTGGTATTATAGCAGTATCTTTCGATTAGAATTTTAACAAGTACCCTTTGATTGGTATATGGACAAATACCCTTCAATTGGAATTTCAAAAGGTACTTGGACTGGAACTTCAAAGTGTCCTTCGACTGGAACTTCAGAGTTTCCCTTAATAAGAACATCAGAACGAAATGACCTTCGAATGGCATTTCAGTGTAGAGTTTCTCTTAATCTAAGATGCTCTGATGAAGGAAGTTCTGAACACTTCGAATCAGAACTTAGACTCATCACAAGGCCAAAGGCTGGTCAAAGTTGTCTAATAGGGAATGTTCTAAATAGATTCGAATTGGACTTTGAAGCTGACAAAGAAGGCAGATTCGAAGGAATGAAGTAGGCTGGCATGACTAAGCAAAAACACATATCCTAACCTGTCCAGGTTCACCCAAAGTTCACAATGGCATGTGTCCCTTGCAAATATAGAAATAATTAAATGCTGATTGTGGACTCAATTATTTGAATTAAAGGCCACATTCTTGCCTTGTTTGCTCCCAACCCTACAAGAGTTGATTCGACCAGGGTGATCTTTTTCGAATCAAGCAATCGAAGCAGAGGGAGGCTCAATCGAAGGGGCTATGCAATTGAAGCTGGGGTAATTCGAAGTGGAGCTTAGAGCTATCGAAGAGAGCAAATTCGAAGGGAAGTGGATCTGCAGGGGTAGGTCAGCTTTCGATTCTTATCATGTTGGAGGCCTAAACAGCTCATAACAGGCTAGCAGTAACGCATGAAAACAGATTGGCACGTGATTGAATCAAATATAACAAGTCTTTATGAAGAAATCAAATCAAATCTCTTCATCATAATGGACCAAGATTTGATACACAAATATTGACCTAAATTCCTTTGTCTATATAAACCTCATGCTCACAAAGAAAAAAGGACACAAAACTCTGCAAAAAGAAAAACGCACAAAAACTCTGTGGAAACGGCCAGAACAGTTTTTGCCAAAAAACCTTGAAAAAGTGGTGATCGGATTTTGGTTTAGAGGTGAATTCAGACCAAAAGCAAAACGCAGTTCTCTTCCTTGACACCCAGTGGAGCTACACTAATCAAAACCAAGCCCTAAGGCAGCCCAAAACTCGCTATAAGTGTTCTTGAAATTGCCTCTGCACATGAAATCGTGAACCACTTTCCTTGCATCTTTTTGCCAAATGGTTGGCACATTCATACTCACCATGTAATTTACATTGATTCTGCATTAGTTGATTTGATTGTTGTGGCCTCAAACCCCCTATGCAGAACCTAGGTTTCTTTTGTATGTTTTTTAGGCGTTTTGTGTGCAGGTTAAATTAAGGCCAATAAGGGCCATGGACGAGTTCAGGGGAGGGAGACGAATCCAATGATGGTCGTAACCTGTATTGTTGTGACCTAGGATGGATTTTGGAGATGTCCCACTAAACTTCCTGCGGATGGAAATCCGCAGGTAAATAACCAGGCCTTCGTGAAGAAGACGATAACGTGTCTTAGTGCCATTGGTCTATTCAAAACATTAGCGCGTTTCTTTTTATTTCCAGGCTTGACATTTTGTTTTTTCATTTAATATTTGTTGTCTATCCCAATAACAAGAAACATCAATAGCTCAGCTGGCAAGGCGTTAGTGGGTGGCACCATTGGGACCTGGATTCGAATCCCAGGTCCCCCAAAACTTTTTTGTGTTTTTCCTTCAAGTATTCAGGCGCAACATCCCAAGCGTGAACTGCCATACGTCCTCAGATCTCAACGTACCAAGTGGCTTCAAGCTAGATCCAAAGTCCAGAACCATTGATCCACCATGGATTCAAGTCAATGCAAGCATAGGCAATCTGGAGGGTCAACAAGGGCCAGCGTTCCGGGCCTGGAAAAATTGTTGATCATACAACCTCTTCAGGCCCAAACCCCCCCTCTGGTTTACCTTTTCTCTTTTCTATATTTCTTTTGTTTAATTTGCGTTATTTTTACCTTTTAACCAATTAACCAATTAACCAATTAACCCTTTTTATAAAAAAAAACCAGAAATCAAAAAACATTATTTTCATCATTAATTTCATCATTTTTGTAAATAAACCATTAACCAATTAATTTAGTTTTAATTAGGTTTAAACTCAACATTTTTTGCAATAAATAAAAATTTATTTAGAATTAGGTTTTTGATATAATTTTACCTTTCTAATTTTATTTCCTTAATTAAAATAAAACTCAAAAAAAATATTTTCTTTTTTAATTCATTAATCATTAATTTAGACTTAATTCTTAATTCAAAAAAGACCAAAAAAACGCTTTATTTATTTGAAAAAAAAGGGCAAAGCCCTATGACGTTCTGATTCAATTTTCTCGCGCGCATATTATTTTTTATCCATATAATTGTAATTGCTCCGAGGATGTAATAGCTTTAACTTAGGATTTTATTTACCGCATTTATTTACTTTTCGCATTTAATTTTAAGGGTTTGTTTTTGGCGATGTAAATACCCGACGCCTTGTAATAACTTAGTTTTATTTTCCGCAATTTATTTTCCGCAACCATTAACTGCTAGATGTTTGGATAATAGGCTATGCATGACAAGATTAACCTTTAATTCAAAATCAACCGTAGTTCACCATAACATGTACAAAGATAATATAAACTGAAAATTGACACACTCGCACATGCCATTCCTAGGGTACGCCTCACTTGGTTGCCTCGAACGTGGTCATTAAGTATAGGATGTTTTAGAGGTCTTCCTCTTGTCCAAAGATCATAAGTTGCCTCGAAACAGTTGCCTCGGATAAAATGATCTAAGACATTAGGGTTACCGCTAAGGCTTCCTAACATTGCTTTAGTGACCACACGTCCCTTAAATCGAATTGACCCGAAAACTCCAACGATGGTGCTACCTACTCCTCAATAGTGGGATAGCATTGTCTAAAGGACATTTGCACAGTTTAATTCCTTTTTGAGTAGGTAGATGTTCTTAAGTACTTGCTCTTTTGAAAACAAAAACAAAACTTTTCGCACTTACACTTCTTTCAAACGAAAACTCTTTTCAAACCCACAATCACGAAGAAAAGCAAACTTTTGAAAATATAGTGAAAAAGTACCTAAGAGCCCGTGGATAACCACAGATAGAAAGGGTGCTAACACCTTCCATTTCTATAATCTACCTCCCGAACCCGAGAAACATCTCAAAAAGGAATTTTTTTGTGCTTTTTTCCTTTCCTTGTTGGATAAAATAAAAGACGGTGGCGACTCTTGCTTACCGCGACTCTTTGCAAAAACAAACGCAAACGCGAACCAACATTCCAAAACAGTCAGTTCTCATTCCCACCGATCACAATTGTCATTTAATATTTTTCATTAATTTATTTAATAATTGATTTAGTATTTAATTTTAGGATTTATTTTCTTTTCTTAAATAAAAACAACAAAAAAAACCATTTTCTTTAACTAAAAGGGTCAAAACCCTAATTTCGCATCTGATTTAATTTCACATCGTGCACTTTATTTTTCTTTATCCAATTAATGTATCTGCTCCCGGATTGTAATAATTAATTAGGATATTTATTTTTCCACTTTTATTTTATTTTCAAAGTATTGTTTTTGGCGATGTAAATACCCGACGCCTTGTAATAATTTAGTTTAAATTCCGCACCTCTAATTTCTGCAAATATACAACTGCTAGATGTTTGATAATAAGGTTTACATGAAAAGAATGAATGCTTAATCTAAAATCAAATTAGATCACCCTAAACATGTGCAAAGATAAAAATAACTGAAAACAACACACTCGCACATGCGCACTTCTAGGGTACACCCCACTTGGTTGCCTTCGGTAAACGGTCATTGAGTATAGGTTATTTTAGAGGTCGCCCTCTTGTCTAAAAGATCATAGTTGCCTAGAAATGGTTGCCTCGGATATTGTTGCCTCGAATAAATGATCTAAGACATTAGGGTTATTGCTAAGACGCCCTAACGTTGCTTTAGTGACCGTATGTCCCGCTTTTGAATTGACCCTCAAACTCCAACGACGGTGCTACCTACTCACTAATAGTGGGATAGCATTGTCCAAAGAAAGTTAGCATAGAACGATTCCTTTTTCGAGGAGGTAGATTAGTTCTTAGATACTTTCTCATCCAAAACAAAACTTTCTTCACACTTACACTCTTTTACAAACAAGTTTTCAAAAACACTTCATTACACTCTTGAAGACAGACGCAAGAGTTAAATCAAAGTTAAAACAAAAAATTTTTAAAACCCACAAGCACAAAGAAATTTTTTTGAAAATGATGAGCAAGTACCTATGAGCCCGTAGATAACTATAGATAGAAAGGGTGATAATACCTTCCCTTTCTATAATCTACCCCCCGTACTCAGAAATATCTCAATAAAGGAATTTTTCTGTGCTTTTTTCCTTTCCTTATTGTATAAAATAAAAGACGGTGGCGACTCTTTCTTACCGCGACATTTTGCAAAAACAAACGCAAAATGCAAACCAGCATTCCAAAAATAGTCGGTTCTGCCACCATATCACAGAGGGTCCCATAGAGGAATGGTCATTATAGATTCCTGGGAAGGAGAGCAGGATATGCTTGAAGTATGACAGAAGGTGGATCCTAATGTATGATATTGTCTTTCGAGAGATAGGTCTTCGCCTCCCCTTTTCTGACTTTGAGGTGACCGTTTTCAGGCATTTGCGTGTGGCTCCTTCTCAACTACACCTGAACGGTATCGCATTCGTGCGAGAGTTCGAGATAGTATGTGACCATCTGAAGATAGGGGCCACCATCCCACTTTTTTTCTACTGCTTCCATATTCAGAGGAGTAAGGTCAATGAAAAGTGGGGATGGGTCTCCCTTAAGCAAGGCACATAGAATGCTCGCCAGAACTCGGTCTCTGGGAAAAATGCTTTTCAAGATTACGTGTTTGAAGGGGAAATGCTTTTCGAAATGAAGCGCCGAAGGAGGTTCTTTTTAGAATAATTTTTTTGAAGGAAATGCTTTTCAGAATGAAGTGCTGAAGGGGAAATGCGTTTCAGAACTCCTCTGAAAGAAATTCTCGCCAGAACTCGGTCTCTGGGGAAAATGCTTTTCAGGATTCCATATCTGAAGGGCAAATTCTTTTCAGAAAGAAATGTTGAAGGAGATGCTTTTCAGAATAAGAATTCTGAAGGAGATGCTTTTCAAAATGAAGTGCTGAAGGGAAATGCGTTTCAGAACTCCTCTGAAGGAAATGCTCGCCAGAACTCGGTTTCTGGGGAAAATGCTTTTCAAGATTATGTATCTGAAGGGGAAATGCTTTTCAGAACAAATAACTGAAGGAGATGATTTTCAGAATAAAACTTCTGAAGGAGATGCTTTTCAGAGTGAAGTGCTGAAGGGAAAATGCGTTTCAGAACTCCTCTGAAGGAAATGCTCGTCATGTAGAAAGTTGTCCCGTCTTGTTTCGGGAATTGATCTACAATCAATTTGTTCACAGATAGTTGTCCTGTCTTGTTTCAGGTATTAAGTTGGAACTTGTTTTTTTGTTGGTCGTAGAGATTGTTGCTCTGGCTTGTTTCAGGAATTAATCTCTAACCTTAGAGAAAGAAAGATAGTTTCACCGACTTGTTTCGGGAGTTAATCTTCAATTTGCTCATGTAGATAGTTGTCCTGTCTTGCTTCAGGTATTAATCTATAATCAGTCGCTCACAGATAGTTGTCCTGTCTTGCTTCAGGTATTAATCTGGAACTTGTTTTTGTTGGTCGTAGAGATAGTTTCCCTGGCTTGTTTCAGGAATCAATCTATGACCTATTTGAGAAAGAAAGATAGTTTTCCCGGATTGTTTCGGGAGTTAATCTTCAATCTGCTCATGTAGATAGTTGTCCTGTCTTGTTTAAGGTATTAATCTACAATCAGTCGCTCACAGATAGTTGTCTTGTCCTATTTCAGGTATTAATCTGGAACTTGCTTTTTGTTGGTCGTAGAGATAGTTGCCTTGGCTTGTTTCAAGAATTAATCTCTGACCTATTTGAGAAAAAAAGATAGTTTCTTTGGCTTGTTTCGGGAGTTAATGTTCAATCTGCTCATGTAGATAGTTGTCCTGTCTTATTTCAGGTATAAATCTATAATCAGTCACTCACATATAGTTATCCTATCTTGTTTCAGGTATTAATCTGGAACTTGCTTTTTGTTGGTCGTAGAGATAGTTTCCTTGTCTTGTTTCAGGAATTAATCTCTGACCTATTAAGAAATGGTTGTGATGTTTTCCAAAGAGGACTTTTGTTGATTGACTTTTCCCTGCAAGGAAGAGGGTTAGTTTCATGCAGATGTATGCATGACTTGATGATGTTCTCAAAATAAATGAGATTATGTTTTACGCATTTATCATGTATGTAATATGATGTATGAATGTGAAATATTTGTTGAAATGTATCTTTGCTTCGGAAAATAAATCCTTGACAAGTGTTGGGGAGCTTTGGGAAGTTAAATCCTGGAATGATGTTGGGGATGAAGAGTAGACACATCTTCAAACCTTGTTTAGAATGTTTCCATTGGGGATTCCTATTTTGTTGTTTGAGAAAAATAGGTTTAGGAAGATTGGCTTTGGCTTGAGAAATCTCTGTGGAGAGTGTTGATTTCTGCTTGAGGGAAAGAAGTGCAGGAGTTTTAGTTGTCCGTTGCTCTACAGGGGAGTTATACCCTTGATCAGAGAGAATGGAAGTTAACAACTTGGTGGGGATAAAGAAGTTAACTATTATCTGGTCGACTTCCAGGCTTTGCAGCAACTCACTGGTGATAGTGGTAAACTCTATTGGGGAAGAGGAGTTTTGTTGATGACTTCACTGGAGATTAGGGATTGTAGTCCCTTGATTTGTAATAGTTGGGGAGGCAAACTCAAACTTGGGAGGACAGACTCAGCTGGGGAATTTTGCTGTTTGTTTGGGGAAATAAACTCATTTGACAATCTACTAGAGAAGTGTTTTCTTCTGGTAGAAATCCTCGAGGATTATTTAAATCAACTCAGATTGGGAGAGGTTTTTAGGAGATCGAAACTCTGGCTGGGGATTTCTTGGATCCAACCTTGTGGGGATATCCATGAATTTGTCCTTGAGGGGTTTGTACCCTTATCCGTGAAGATTATTCTGTGGGGATAACCTTATAGAGATGACTATGTGGGGACTTGACTGGGGATCATCTTATGAAGGGGATTTTGTGAAGATTTGTCACTATCCCTAGTAGTAAGTGTTGTAGTACTGCCAAAAAATGTTTGCTTGGCCGTATATGACCCTTTGCTAGAAATCAAATTCGCTGCCCCTAAGTGATTCAGACGGAGACCTGCCCCTGATTATGAGATATTTCTTGGAATCTTGACCTGACTGCCTCAGACGAGTTGGACAGTAGAATTTCATGCCCCCTTTGCTTATAGGAGATTTGTCATTGGAAGTGTCTTCCCACTTGAAGTGATTCTGTTTCTTGAGAATTTCCGTTTATTGGATATTCATCGTGTGAATTTCTCCACTGTCAAATAATTAGCCATATGCAAATAGTGATATTCAAACAATGCAATTTTTATGCTTGTCTTGAAGTTTTGAGAATGAAATTTTAACAAATAAAGAGTTTTGTAAGAATATGAATTCAACTCAGGATTTGCAGTAAGCCTTACAGGAGTCAGGATACCTTTTGTAACAGTATGTTTTCGAACTAACTGATGCTTCAATTAGGACTTATGAAGGGTTGTAGCATGGTCTGGTTCACGGTTTTAGAAACAAAGGATAAGGCTCAAAGTGTATTTGTACCCGCCCGTTCTTCATGATGTTCTCCAGTCCTAAACTTAGTTAATTATGCGTTTGAATTCCAATTGAGTCTGGAATGACGTTTTGGTGATGGTTTGGAAACTTGGAAGTTTATTTGTGAAGGAAGTCATTTTTGCAACATTTTTCATGTTGTCGAGGATTTGTAGTGACCACTTTTTTTTTCTATTGTCCCTAATTTTTGCCTGACTACTCTTGTTTTGAGATTACAGCCAGCGGGATGCCCCCGTTTTTCTTAAGTCTCTTTCGTAGGTTTTGACTTAGTGGACTTTTCTTTTGAGAGTTAATGGCTGCCTATTTGATAAGGAACCATCACCGTATTTTGATTCAGAAGGACGTTCTTGATGTCATTCATTGTGCATGAAGTGAAAGCTTGCGACTGAACACACATTTGAATTAACTGAGAAACTACTCTGCCCCAGGTTTTGATTAAAGGTTTCAATTTGTGTGAAAAAGAAAACTCCTACTTCTTTGGCTCAAAGAGGTTGACTAGGGATCATCTTCCTTATAACTCCAGTGTTTAGGGATTGAAAGAACACTCGTACATCGTCAGCAAGGTCTATCCAAAAGCATACTATATGAGATTATGGCATTGTTTTCATCATCCTCCGTCTAAAGGCTTGCAACTTTTAACGAGAGTTGAATATCACGAAAAACAAGGAATAAAAACACAGTTTAAATATAGTGAAGACAAATGGATTAATTCAAGACAAACATATGCAATGCATTAATGAAAGTAAACAAAGTCTGACATACAGTTAAGTGTTTAAAAAAACAAAGAAATTACAAATGAAATTTAAAAATGAACTGGACGCTCAATCATTTGGCATGGGAGCAGTGGCCATGTTGAGAGTTTCAAGAGGGTCGAATTCAATCTCCTTGGAATCAATCATGTCTTGAATTTTGTTCTTCAGAGCCCAACAACTATTCGTATCGTGCCCATGACTATCGGAATGGCATGCACACCTTTCATTGGGATGGTAACTAGGAGCAGAGGTATTGGGATTCCAGAGAAGGGCCTTTGACGTAATCAGCTCTGCCTTTAATATGTGTTGTAACGCTTGAGCCAATGACATGTTGATCTTGGTGAATTGTCTTTTAGGCGCGACCTCCTTATGATGATTCCCTTGTTGACATTGTTGCACTGATGCAGGACTAGAGATTAGGACTGATCGTACATGTCCGTCGTGGTTACTATGGTTATGACCCTTTTGGCCGTACACAACATTGGACTCTTACTTCCCATTGTAAGGCTTCTTTAATGCACTTGAAGATGCACCCCTTTGAATTTTACCGCTCTTGATGCCAACTTCTACTCTTTCGCCAATCAGTATTAGCTCGGTGAACCTAGCTGAGGAGCTTCTGATTAGGTAATTGAAGAAAGATCCTGTCAAAGTCCCCATAAAGATATCAATTAGCTCCCTGTTAGTTAAGGGTGGCTGCACCTGGCCGGCCAGGTCTCTCCACTTTTGGGCGTATTCTTTGAAGCCCTCGTTAGAACCCATGGTCATATTCTGCAACTGCACATGAGTTGGTGCAAGATCAGCGTTGTATTGGTACTGCTTGTAGAAAGCAGTAGCTAGATCCTCCCAGGTGTGGATGCGAGAACCTTCCAATTGATAGAATCATTCAAGTTGAGTCCCAGTTAGACTCTCTTGGAAGAAATGGACCCAGAGCTTCTGATCAGTGGTGTGTGGCTTCTTGAATTCGATTTATACGATTCTTGCATCTATAATGAAAAACAATTGCATATTCTGAATCACCATGTCATTTGCTAGCTTTTTGCAATAACCAATTTCATTCATATGCTTTATATCGTGGATCACCATTGTAGGGTTTTCTAGGTTTTTTTAGGGCTTTTTGTTACAGGAATAATTGGCCCCATTGATGGACATGGTTGTGATCAGAAGAAGATGACGAATCAAACCATGGTCCTAGAACACATTTACATTGCCTGTGGAAGAATTTAGAGTGAAGCCACGATTTTAGCTGCGGATAAAAATCCGCAGATAAAAGTTGCAGGATTTAGAGGACAAGGATGATGAGTTGTCGTCCATCCAAAGGCCTGTTCAAATAATACGCGCGCTTTTTCTTTTTCTGACCATTCAATTTTGTTTTTTTATATTATTATTACTTTGTGTTTTATTAACAACAAGAACCACTTGGCCTAGTGGTTGCCACGCTTGAGTTCAGGGCATTAGAGGCTGGAGGTCAGGGGTTCGATCCCTGCCTCCAGCATTTGTTATTTTTCCAATTTCTTTCAGGAAATCATGTGCATATTCAAGCTGGAGGTTCACCATGGACTCTCACTATTCAACATGTCAGATGGCCAGATGTCCAGATCTGGTGGTCAAGCATGGAAGGCATACCATAAGCCAGTCAACACATACGCAGGGGATCCCAAAAAGTCCAATGGACTGCATGCTAATGGGCCAACAGAATTGCTATTCACACATCCATAAACCATGCCCAATTTCTCTACTTTCTCACATTTTATTTATTTTATTTAATTATTTTATTTTGTTTAATTAATTTACTAACCAATAACTTAATTTCATTTTTTTAATCAAAAAAATCACAAAAATATGTTTTATCCAATTAAAATTCAGAAATTTATTTTTTCATTAATAAATATTAATAAATTAATTAGGTCATTAATTGTAGATAACTTTAATTAATTTTTTAAATAATAAAAATCAATTAGAATTAATAGCTTTTAACTTTAATTTGATTATTCTATTTTTCTTTTCCTAAAATATCAAAAACTCCAAAAATATTGTCATTTAATATTTTTCATTAATTTATTTAATAATTGATTTAGTATTTAATTTTAGGATTTATTTTATTTTCTTAAATAAAAAAAACCATTTTCTTTAACTAAAAGGGTCAAAACGCTAATTTCATATCCGATTTAATTTCGCATCGTGCGCTTGATTTTTCTTTATCCAATTATTGTATCTGTTCCCGAATTGTAATAATTAATTAGAATATTTATTTTTCCGCTTTTATTTTATTTTCAAAGGGTTGTTTTTGGCGATGTAAATACCCGACGCCTTGTAATAATTTAGTTTAAATTCCGCACCTCTAATTTCTGCAAATATATAACTGCTAGATGTTTGATAATAGGGTTTGCATGACAAGAATGAATGCTTAATCTAAAATCAAATTAGATCACCCTAAACATGTGCAAAGATAAAAATAACTGAAAACAACACACTCGCACATGCACACTTCTAGGGTACACCTCATTGGTTGCCTTCGGTAAACGGTCATTGAGTATAGGTTATTTTAGAGGTCGCCCTCTTGTCTAAAAGATCATAGTTGCCTCGAAATGGTTGCCTCGGATATTGTTGCCTTGAATAAATGATCTAAGACATTAGGGTTATTGCTAAGACGTCCTAATGTTGCTTTAGTGACCGTATGTCCCGCTTTCGAATTGACCCCCAAACTCCAACGACGGTGCTACCTACTCACTAATAGTGGGATAGCATTGTCCAAAGAAAGTTAGCATAGAACGATTCCTTTTTCGAGTAGGTAGATTAGTTCTTAGATACTTGCTCATCCAAAACAAAACTTTTTTCACACTTACACTATTTTACAATTAAGTTTTCAAAAACACTTCATTACTCTCTTGAAGACACTTTCTAAGTTAAAACAAAAACTTTTCAAAACCCACAAGCACAAAGAAAACATTTTGAAAATGATGAGCAAGTACCTAAGAGCCCGTAGATAACTACGGATAGAAAGGGTGCTAATACCTTCCCTTTCTATAATCTACCCCCCGTACTCAAAAATATCTCAAAAAAGGAATTTTTTTGTATTTTTTTCCTTTCCTTATTGGATAAAATAAAAGACGGTGGCGACTCTTGCTTACCGCGACATTTTCGAAAACAAACGCAAGACGCAAACCAGCATTCAAAAAATAGTCGGTTCTGCCACCGTATCATAGAACTGGCGAATTTGCTAGGGAGAATAAGTGGGGTGTACCTTAGGATTAGTTCATCATAATGTTTTCAATTGCTTGATTTGTATGCTTTATCTTTGTGGGTTTGAATCGGAGTTACTATAGATCCTAACCCGGATCTGGGGATACCTTTTAGGTAAGTAGCAATAGACTGTGAGGGAACTGTACAGCATAGACCGATATGGTTGAAGCAGTAGCTACGTTGGTGTGGCACTTTAGTTTATACTGATATCCCTTATGGTGGAACAAGGAGAATATGAGTCAGCTAAGGGGCCATTAAGCACCAACTGACCCTAGAACCTATAATTGACCAACTTGACCATAGAAAAGTAGCAGTATGCTACACTCATTGAGATCAAACTCTCACGATGATTCCGGCTGCAAGAAAAGGTTTCCAAACTGGAATTATGACCGATCGAGGGTGGTCAGCGATATTGAGATCCTCTAGAACCCGGTTACTATTACTAGGACAGGTTGAACCAATTAAATTGAAAGAGGGTAATACCTAAACTCCGTGTCAGCCTGAAATATAAGGGTTAATGTGTAACTTGTTTGCCCTTACAATGTTTGTTATCTGTGAATACTTGTGGTGTGTTTCTATCATAACATCATGCATCATGACATTGCATGCATCTTACATCAAGACTAACCTATTTCAAAGACAGAGGGGATTCATCTTTGTTCTGTTTTGTAGGTCATGGCCTCTATGCGTAGAAACACTATTCGGATCAGTTTTGTACAGATTCCTACTTAGCTTAGAGATTTGGTTTCCAAAGTTCCAAATACTTACTACTTTATCAGAAGACATGGTCACCTCCTTGGTTTGGTCACTTCCAAGATGGATGAGCAGATGTTGAGTGTCTTGTGCCAGTTCTTTGACCCATTGCACCACTGCTTCACCTTCCTGGACTATCAGTTGGTCCCTACATTGGAAGAGTTCTCTGATCTACTTGGTATTTCTATTCTAGAGCAGACGCCATTCACAGGTTGTGAGAAAGCTCTTAGGCCAGAGGATGTTGCTACAGGCCTACATCTGACAAAAGGCTTCTTGGCTAAGTTCTTGGTTGATCAGGCTAATCAGTTTTGGGACAGTTTGGATTTCCAAGCATTCGAAGACATCCTGGCTCTTCTCATATATGGTCTGGTCCTGTTTCCTAATTCAGATTCTTTCGTCGACGTGAACGCAGTGAAGATCTTCATGTCCCGTAATACGGTACCCATTCTCTTAGGTGATATCCTGCACGCTCTTTATGCCCGTACTGCTCGGAAACGGGGAACCCTTATGTGTTGTGCACCATTGCTGGCGAGGTGGTTTATTTCTCACCTCTCCAAATCTGTTTTGAAGAACAAGGAAGGTATGGGATGGGCCTACAGGATTATGTCCCTTGCTCACACAGACATCATTTGGACTACTAAAGACATGGAAGAAGTAGTTGTTATTGACCGGTGCAGAGAATACCCCAATGTTCCTTTACTTGGAATTAGGGGAGGGATCACCTATAATCCTTGTCTGGACTTACGACAGATTGGGTGAGCTAGAAAGGATGGTCCTCATGAGTTGTTGATTCCGAGCATTGTCTTTGACTTCCAAGGGGATAGTAAGGAGCATCGCCGCAGGTTCATATGAGCTTGGAACAGGGTGCACCGGTCTGATCCACATGAGTTAGGGATGAAGACTTCTCTTCCAATGGAACCATATCTCTGATGGTTTCGAACCCGTGCCCAAAAGCTAGGGATGCCGTACGAAGCTATCTTACCGGTAATTATTGAGAGTGCGGATGAAGAAGGGGTTTCACCTACCATCCTCCACCCATACATGCCTACTGACATTGTGGCATTAAAGAGGTCTTGGATACAACTGAGAGAAGAGCGGGATACTTATAGAGAAAAGTATCATGAGCAGGAGCGGAAGATTTTAAAGCTTACAAGACAACTGGAGAATGAGAAGGTCCTCAACGACTATGTCAGCACCAACGGAAGACGATCATGTGAGTGCTGATGTCCTTTGTTATTTCTAGTTTTGATTTACTTTTTCAGTTTTTTCTTTTTGTAACGCCTTAAAGGAATTTGTCAAACATTGTTTCCAATTTTTAATCTAATAAAAGTGTGTTTCATTTTTTATTACGAATTTGAATCTCCCAAAGTCTATGAAATCATATCATATGCATTCCATCCCCATGCACCTCATTACAGGTACCCTTACAGGTCTCTTATCTTCTTCGCTATTTATTTCAGCATCATGTCTACTGAAACATCAACTGATCAAGCTATTAAGGCTCTTCAAGCTTAAAACGCGCAGTTCCAGGAAATGTTCATGAACCTGGCCAAAGGGCAGAAAGATCTGAAGACTCTTATCTTGAAGGATAAGAAGAAGAAGAAGAAGAAGAAGAAGAAGATAGTCCTCTTGAATATGGGTCATAGGTTTGGAAATAGGTTGCAGGAAGAAGTTGATTTGTCCCACTCATCTGGAGGGGGAGTGAATCAAGAAGAAAGGAGGGCTCCTAGCCCTGTGGTTTCTGACAACGAGACTGACTTTAACGAAGACCAGTATCCTCTGGCCGAGGATAGATATAAATAGCTTGAAGACCGGTTAAGCGCGATGGAGATCCAGAAGATACCTGGACTGGATTTTGGAGAGTTGGGTCTAGCATCTGGGGTGGTGATTCCCCATAAGTTTAAAGCACCTGTATTTTCTAAGTACGACGGGGTCTCCTGCCCAAAGCTACATCTTCGTTTGTATGTTAGAAAGATTCAGCCATATACTGATGACAAGAACCTCAGGATCCACTTCTTTCAAGATAGTCTTTTAGGGACTCAACTTGAGTGGTTCTATCAGCTAGAAGGAGCTAACGTCCGTAATTGGGAGGACTTTGCTGCTACTTTTTACAAGCAGTACCAATACAATGCCGACCTTGCTCCTAAGCGTACCCAACTTCAGGGTATGTCTATGGGTGTGAGCGAAGGTTTCAAAGATTACACTCAGAAGTGAAGGGATCTTGCTGGTAGAGTCCAACCCCCGCTGGCTGACAGGGAATTAGTGGATATGTTTCTGGGGACTATGTTTGGTCCGTATTTTAATCATTTGATCAGAAGTTCATCGTCTGGTTTCACTGAGTTGATTATGACTGGGGAGAGGATTGAAGCCGGTATCAAGAGCAGCAAAATACAGAAGGGTGCCTCGTCAAGCATAGAGAAGAAGCCTTTTAAGAAGGAATCAAGTGCAGTTTACAGTTTGAAGAACCAAAATCGTCCTGAACGTCGCCAAGCTGTTAATGCGGTAGTTATTTCAAGACCAATTATTGCCCCACAACGCAACAATCAGCAAAGAGCAGAGAGACCGCAAAGACAGTTCACTCGGATCAATATGACTTTATCCCAAATTCTGCCACAGTTGTTGAAGACCAACTTGGTGACTCTGAGGGAAGCCCCAAAGAATCCCAACACCACTTCACCCCTATATAATCCGAACGCCCATTGTACTTATCACTCTGATAGCCCAGAGCATAATACCAATAATTGTCGGGCCTTGAAGAACAAGGTATAAGATCTGATTGACGCTAAGGAGATTGAATTTGAAGCGCCGGAAAAGCCTAATGTCATAACAACTCCTATGCCAAAACATGATGCGGGAGTAAATGCTATTGGGGATGATGATGAAGAGTTTGATATTGACAATTGGATTTATCCGACTACTGATGGTGGCTTGAGAAATTGGACGGAAACGGATTCCATGCTTGTTTCTTTTATTACATAGTAATATACTTTTGTTTTGGATTTGTAACAGACAATTTTTTAAACTTTACGGCCTGGTGCCTTACCCGAGACACCGTAGTTTTGTTTAAGGGCTTATTATATGTCATTTCCATATATCATTAATAAAAGCATTGGACGTTTTCTTGCATTTCAAATTTTGCGCTCCTTGTTTTTATTTTTTTTTATCTTGCAAATCAGTTATTTTACACACACTCACATATACAGGTCTACATCCACTCTGGATCCCACTGATAATGACTCTGCTACTGCCAGTTATGACTTCGAAATTCCAATCAACCAAGTCGAGGACGAAGGTGAGGATGATTGCGAAGTGCCTGGTGAACTTGCTAGATTGTTACTCCAGGAAGAGAGGGCCATACAGCCGCATGAAGAGCCAGTGGAAATAGTAAATCTGGGTACATAGGTAGACAAGAAAGAAGTCAAGATTGGTGTAAATCTGAAGCCTAGTGTTAAGCAACGGTTAATTCAGATGTTGCATAACTATGTTGAGATCTTTGCCTGGTCTTATGAAGATATGCCTGGGTTGGATACTGATATCGTGGTTCACCGCTTACCCACCAAAGAAGACTGTCCTCCAGTGAAATAGAAAGTCCGCTGAATGCGCCCAGAGATGTGCGAGAAAATCAAGGCCGAAGTTATGAAACAGTTTGACGCCGGTTTTCTAGCAGTTACTTCTTACCCACACTGGGTGGCCAACGTGGTTCCGGTACCGAAGAAGGATGGTAAGGTCCTAATGTGTGTCGACTATAGGGATCTGAACAGGGCAAGCCCTAAGGATGATTTCCCTCTGCCTCATATCGACGTTCTAGTTGACAACACCGCACAGCATAAGGTCTTCTCCTTTATGGACGGTTTCTCCGGTTATAATCAGATTAAGATGGCTCCCGAAGACATGGAGAAGACAACCTTTGTTACTCAATGGGGTACCTTTTTCTACAAGGTCATGCCTTTCAGATTGAAAAATGTTGGGGCAACGTATCAGCGCGCCATGGTCGCTTTGTTCCATGACATGATCCATCATGAGATTGAGGTATACGTTGACGACATGATTGCAAGGTCCCAGACTGAGGAAGAACACCTTGACCATCTTCAGAAGCTATTTGACAGGTTGAAGTTGTACAGGCTAAGGTTAAACCCGAACAAGTGCACCTCCAGGGTGAGGTCTGGTAAGCTGTTGGGTTTCGTCGTTAGTGATAAAGGTATTCAAGTGGATCCTGCAAAGGTGAAGGCTATACAGGAAATGCCAGCTCCCTGAACTGAAAAAGAAGTCAGAGGATTTTTGGGACGTCTGGACTATATCGCCCGATTCATCTCACACCTAACTGCTACTTGTGAGCCAATCTTCAAGTTATTGAAGAAAGATCAAGTGGTAAGATGGAATAATGAATTCCAGGCCGCTTTCGAAAGGATCAAGGAGTATCTCCAGGAACCACCTATTCTGATGCCTCCAGTTAAAGGGAGACCTTTGATCTTATACTTGACAGTACTCGATAATTCAATGGGGTGCGTGTTGGGGCAGCATGACGAGTCTGGCCGAAAAGAGCATGCTATTTATTACCTTAGCAAAAAGTTTACCGACTGCGAGACCCGATACTCGTTGCTCGAGAAAACTTGTTGCGCTTTGGCATGGGCTGCTCACCGGCTGAGAGAGTATATGCTGACTCACACTACTCTATTGATATCAAAGATGGATCTAATCAAGTACATCTTCGAAAATCCTGCCTTATCCGGAAGAATAGCAAAATGGCAGATGATCTTGACTGAGTATGACATCTAATATATGACCCAAAAGGCAATTAAGGGAAGTGTGTTGGTAGATCATTTGGCACATCAGGCAGTGGACGATTACCAGTCTATGAACTTTTAGTTTCCAGATGAGAATATCATGATAGTGACCGACTGTGAAACACCTGGACCGGATGAAGGACCTGAGGAAGGATCCCGATGGTCTCTGTATTTTGATGGAGCTTAAAACGCTTTAGGTAATGGCATTGGCGCCGTGATCATATCTCCTGAAGGCTCTCATACTCCGTTCACCGCCCGACTATGTTTCAACTGCACCAACAACATGGCGGAGTATGAAGCATGCATCATGGGCCTTCGAGCAACAATTGACCTAGGGATTAAGTTTCTGAGTGTTTTCGGAGATTCCGCTCTTGTGATCAGTCAGATCAAGGGCAAGTGGGATACAAAACACCCAAATCTTATTCCTTACAAAGAGTATGTGTTGACGTTGCTTCCGCATTTCGAGGAGATTACCTTTGAACACTTCCCTAGAGAGGAGAATCAGTTGGCGGACGCGCTAGCTATGATGTCTTCTATATTCGAGGTCAGATGGGACAATGAGGCTCCCCAGATTACCATTGAAAGTTTGGACGAACCGACACATTACTGTGACATTGAGACTGAAGAGATAGTAGATAAACCCTGGTTTCATGAGGTGAAGAGGTATCTTGAAGCTCAGGAGTACCCCGAGGGTGCATCTGTTAATGATAAGAAGGTTCTGAGGAGGTTCGCGGCGAAATTCTTCATCAGCAATGGCATCCTTTACAAGCATAACCATGATTCAACCTTACTGCGATGTATGGATAAGAACGAAGCAGAAAGGATTATGGTAGAGTTACATGAAAGTACTTTCGGGACTCATTCCAGTGGACACACCATGGCAAAGAAAATCCTACGGGCAGGATATTACTGGTCCACAATGGAAGCTGATTGTTATCAGCATTCTCGGACCTGTCACAAGTGCCAAGTTTATGCTGATAAGGTGCACATACCTCCAGTACCTCTGAACATTTTGACAACTCCTTGGCCTTTTGCAATGTGGGGCATCGACATGATCGGCAAGATCATACCTACTGCGTCTAACGGGAATCGTTTCATCCTGGTAGCAATTGATTACTTTACAAAGTGGGTTTAGGCAGCTTCCTTTGCTACTGTAACCAAGAACTTCATGGCACGGTTTATTTGGCACAATCTGATCTGTCGATACGGTGTACCAGAGAGGATCATTATGGATAATGGTACAAATCTCAATAATAAGATGATCACCGAGCTCTGGAAGCAGTTCAAGATACAGCATCACAACTCTTCTCCATACCGGCCGAAGATGAATGGGGCTGTTAAAGCGGCTTATAAGAACATTAAGAAGATTGTGTAGAAGATGACGGTGACATACAAAGATTGGTACAAGATGTTTCCGTTTGCTCTTCATGGGTACCGTACCTCAGCACGGACGTCAACAGGGGCAACACCCTATTCCTTGGTTTATGGCATGGAGGTCGTCTTGCCCATTGAAGTTAAGATACCCTCTCTTCGGATTATGAAGGATGCAGGTTTGAGAGAAGATGACTGGATTCATACCCGGTTTGATCAACTGAACTTAATCAACGAAAAGAGACTTACTGCTATTTGTCATGGTCAGACGTACCAAAAAAGGATGATCAAGGCATTTTACAAGAAAGTCAGACGACAAGAGTATCAAGTTGGGGATCTAGTGATCAAGCGCATCATTCTACCTCAAGGTGATCCCAGGGGCAAATGGACTCCCACGTACGAAGGGTCATTTGTGGTTAAGAACATTTTCTCGGGAGGAGCTATGATTCTAACCACCATGGATATTGACGACCTTCCTCACCCGTCAATGCAGACATAGTGAAAAGATACTATGCCTAATCAAAGACCCGCTAGGTTGACTGGCCTAGGCAAAAATAAGGGCTTCCCGGCGAACCAAAAGGGTTCGGGCAAAAATAAGGGATGAAAATGAAAAACTGTACACCCGGCAAGTCAAAAACCTGAAAAGGAGGCTTGGGAAAAAAAGGGTATCCCGGTGGACTGAAAACCCGAAAGGGCGATCCAGGCAAAAGTTAGAGATTAAATCATAACACTATGTCTCATTGGATCACCTTGCAAACAGACTTCGGTATCGACTATCAAGCTCGGACGACACTAATCAATCTAATCTACTTTCAACCAAGTAGCAAAGTGATGAGATGCTCGAGGACATAAAGGCAATAGCAGAGTTGGAACCTGTTGTACCCCAAAATTTTCCCTCCCATAATCTTCAAAGTTTCACCTCAAATGGTTCAAAGTCTACTCAAGGGCTACACAACCAAGCACCCTCCTAAGCCAGTCAAACTAGGGTTTTGGTTCTTGCAAGGAAGATGAAGTTTTAAAGGGCTCAATCAAGTCCCATATGCTCATACACATTGTCAAGCACCTACATGTCAAGTTTCAAGGCTCACAAGGTCAAGTTGCACAATTAAAAACCCTAATTGCTCCACAGTCAACTGCAGGGGCAAAATGGTCATTTGGCAGTCAAAAGTCAAAATTTTTGGTCAACATCTTATTTTGAAGCCACAATCATCATTTGATCAAGTCTTGATCATGATTTCACAAGAATGGCTCAAAAATCATCAAGATGCAAAAGTTCCTATTTTTGGACAGTTGAAAAGTCAACTGTAACTTGACCAATGCATAACTTTTTCATGGTTCATCAGAAAAATCCCATCCAATTCTCATTTTGAAGGGGAGGACATTTCCTACAACTCATCTTCACATTCCAAGTCCAAGAAATGCTCTCACAAAAAGTTATCAATTTCAACATTATAGGTCATTTTCAAAAGTCAACAAAAAGGCACTTTAAGTCAAAAACCATAACTTCATATTCGTAAATAAAAATGACATGGGACCAAAGACATTGGTTAGAGGACTTCAAGACCTTTCCAAAATGTCCAAGAACACGTTCATAGCTTCAAAATTGAGCAAGATATGCATTGGAGAAGTTGGGAAATTTTTGTGAAAAGGCCAAAGTCAATTATCCTTGAAACTTCATTTTTGACAAAAGGGCCCCACTTTTTCCACTTGGTTAAGCTTGGCCATGCCTCCCACGTATCCCACAATTTATTTCAAGATTTAAAATTAATTTTTCCATTTTTATTTAATTTTATTTGATTTAATTCATTTTAAATCTTTAAAATTCAAATAAAAATCAAAGAAATTAATGGAGGGATATATTTTGTGTTGAATAGCTTTGATACACCTTGAAACACATTCCAAATTCGTGCAAGGCCTATTCCAAGCAAGAAAATTCAAATTTTCACAAATATGGCAAGTGGTTCAATGTTGGTTATGGAGGAAATCAAGAACATAATTGCATAAGCTTAATGACCATTATTTGGATTGATACACATTACATAACATATATGCAAGCTTGCCAATAACATTACACGACCTAGAAACACATAGACACCAGAAACAACTTTCAAATTTTCAAGAGCAAATTCACAAACTGAAAACGACCTTGCAGTGCAATTCAACCTTCAATTTCAATCCAAACACACTCCTGACCCTTCCAGGAAGCCATTGCAATCAAGAACGAGGCTTAACACTATCAGAATCATCCCCACCAACTCATACAGTTTGCATACATTTCCAAATTTACATATCACGTTCCATGCGTTTTTGATACATTCTTTTGACTGATTTATGTTGCTGACATCCTTCCAAAGCTATTGGCATTGTCTAATTTCATTATCATGGACAGAATCATGATTTGCCATTAAAACATTTTAGGGTTTTCAAGGTTTAGAATTAGGGGTTTCACCATACTGCAAAATCAGGGCTCCAAATAGGCATGGACGAATTCAGCTGGACGAGACGAATAAAATGGACCCATCGCGCCCTTTTTATGTTGCCCCAATTTCTATTCGTTATTTTCTGCCATTGCACTTAGTGGGGGTTAAAAACCCCCGCTATCTTATTTCTTTTTTGCAGGTATGAAGAAGACGACGATGACGTGTTCATATACGTCTGGTTGATTTGAATTAAAGCGCGCGTTTTCTTATTTCCAGTATATAATGCAGTTATTTTATATAATATTTCCTTTCCATGTTACTAACAAACGTGCGTGAGTGCTTTAGTGGCTGGGAACGTGGCCAAGCATCCTTGGGACCTGGGTTCGATTCCCAGGTCCCCTTATAATTTCCATATTGTTTTTTCAATTGCTTTCCTGTGCAGCATTCCAAGCGCTGGACACCATGAGCCTCACCCATCCAACAAGCCAAGTGTCATTCAAGGCAGATCTAAAGGACAAAAAGCAAGGAACACCATGGTCTGGAGTCAAGCATGCTGTAGGCGATCCAAGAAAGTCAACGAGCTGAAGGTTCAATGGGCCACCATTTCAGCAATGCATCCTCCATTTCAGCCCACACCCCCCTTGGTTTTATTTCTTTTTTTATTTTGTTTTGTCATTATCTCTTACTTTAACTACTAACCTTTCATTTTTTATTATTATTAACAATTAAATCAATTAACATTTTCATAAAAAAAAAATCCAAAAAAGAATTAACATCATTATTATTATTATTATTATTTTATTTTGGTAAATAAACAATAATTGAATTAGTTTTTTTAATTAGGCAATTTTAATTTCTTTTCTTAAATAATTAAAATAGATTTAGAATTAGGTTAACCTAGAATTTTATTTCTTTTTATTTTATTTCATAAAAAACATAAAAACAAAAAATTATTTTCTTTTAATTAAATTAATTAATTAGTCATTAATTAGCTTTAATTTCATTTTAATTACAAAAAAGACCAAAAAATCAATTTCTTTTTTTTCTTCTAAAAAAGGGTCAACACCCTTAAGACATTCCCGATTCTTCTTTCGCGCGCATTTTAATTTTAATTCCTTATTTTGGATTATTATGTAACTGCCTCCGGATGTAATAGTAATTAGGACTTTTACTGTTTTTATTTACTTTCCGTACTTATTTATCAAAACGGGTCTTTGTAATTTTTGGCGATGTATAGACCCGCGCCTTGTAATAGCGTAGGATTTATGTTTCCGCAATTTACTTTCTGCACCCCTTAACTGTTAAATGCATGCAAGAATGTATGGTAAATAAAGATAACTCGTAGCTCACAAATAACAAACATTAACTGAATACAACACACAATGCACACACCACTTCTAGGGTACGCCTCACTCGTTGCCTTCGAAATGTGGTCATCAAGTATAGGGTGTCTTAGAGGTCGCCTTTTGTCTAAAGATCCAGTTGCCTCGAAACGGTTGCCTCGGATAAAAGGATCTAGGACATTAGGGTTACTTCTAAGATGTCCTACCATTGCTTCGGTGACCACACTGTCCCGATAATCGAATTGACCCGAACACCTCCAACGATGGTTCTACCTACCTCTCAATGGTGGGATAGCACTATCTAAAAGACTCTTACATAGCTTAATTCCTTAGGGTAGGTAGATGACTCATGGGTACTTGCTCTTTTCAAAATAAACAAAATACTTTTCACACCTTACACTTTCTAAAAGTTTTCAAACAATACTTCATACACTCTTGAGGACTGATACAAGAGTTACCTAGAAGTTTTCAAACGAACTTCTTTTTTTCAAAACCCACACACACTTGAAAAGCAAATAAATTTTGAAAACATAAGAGCAAGTACCTAAGAGCCCGTGGATAACCACAGATAGAAAGGGTGCTAACACCTTCCCTTTCTATAAATCTACCTCCCGAACCGAGAGACATCTCGAATAAGGAATTTTGCTGTGCTTTTGTCCTTTCCATATTGGAGAACATAAAAGACGGTGGAGACTCTTGCTTACCGCGAAATTTCGTGAAACCAGCTTTAAACAGTCAGTTCTCATTTCCACCGATCACAGAACTGGCGACTCTGCTGGGGAATATTTAAAGTGAGGTGTACCTTAGGATAGCTCATACTTGTGTTTTCAATTGCTTTGTTTTGCTTGCTTTAATATTATTGGGCCTGTCTTGGGAGTTCTATAGATCCTAACCCGGATCTGGGGGATACCTCTTAGAAAGTAGCAACAAGACTGTATGGGAACTGTGTGGGGTATACCGACACGGTTGAAGCAGTCTGCTACGTTGATGTGGCACTTTGGTGAGTACCGGTAACCCTTGAGTCAAGTCAAGGAGAGTACGGGGCCTCCGCGTGGTGTCGTGAAGCATCAACTGACCTTAGGAACCTTAATTGAACCATCCTGGCCTCTTTAGGGGTAGTGAGATGACTGAGTTTGGTGCAGTCCGAAGTTGGTTGATACTCGATACTACACTCATTGAGGGTTGTTTTCTTGGAATATTTTGATCGCCAGTTTAGTGGCTAAATCGAAACAATGAACACAGAAAACAATCCAATGATATTGAGATCCTTAGAACCCGGTTACTTTTGATAGGACAGGTTTTGAGCCCACCAACTTCAAGAGGGTAGTACCCCAAACTCCATGCTGGCCTGAACTCTAAGGGCTATTTGTGTGACTTGTGTGCCTTCAAACTTGACTACTTGCATGCTTGTTATCTGACACATGAGTTCCTTGCAGGTTTTGTTTACAGTCATTAATTGGGACTCATTACAGGGCCTACTTACATCACTCCATGCATAGCATAACATCATACCATTGCATGCATCCTGCATAAAGACTAATCCATTTCAAGGATCTCAAGGGCTTGTGATGCAGGTCATGATGAATCAAAGTGTCTAGCAAGGGGCAAAGGGGATTTATTTTCCTCTAGCCAAGATTGTCAGGGGCTATGACCCACTCGATATGGTGAGCCTTGACTCTTGAAGAAGGACTCTCATCAACATGAAGTCCCTTCCATCAAGCTACAAAATTCAAATTCTGACAATTTTTCTTGTTTACTCCGCGAGGTCCTTGAAAACATTGCATGCATATCATACATATCATTGCATTACAGGTACCCTTGTTGCAGGTCACTTACCTTCTTCGCTGTTTATTTCAGCGATGGCTTCCCAACAAGATAACCAGGGTCTTCATGCTCAAGAGACTCAGTTCAGGGAGATCTTCCTAAGCCTATCCAAGGGGCAGGAAGAGTTGAGGACACTCCTCATGGGGAATTTGGCAAAGAAAAGTCCCGAAGATGATAAGGACGAACAGTTGAAACGTCTGCAAGCTGAGGTAGATGCAATGAGGACTCAGATGCTGGGGCAGATGGCCCTTATCCAAAGTTTGGCTCGGGAGCAAGAAGAGTTGAAAGTCATGGTCAACCAGCTTCATCAAGACAGACACAACATGAAGCAAACAGTCCAAGTCAGGGACCAGGTCATTGACCAGATTCCGAGAGGACAAGAGTCTGGCATGGTGAAGATTAGACCTCTCCAAATTGCTACCACTTCACAGGTCCAACCACAACCTCGCCCAGAGCAACGGGTTGATTAGAGCAAGCCAGACAAGCCTAGGAGGCAATTTACCAAGCTCAACACGTTACTGTCTCAAGCTTTACAACATCTGTTGAGGTTGAATTTGGTAACTCTAAGGGACCCTCCTAAGAACCCCAACAAGACATCTTCAAGGTATAACCCCAACGCCCACTGCGCTTATCATTCGGACAGCCCGGGGCATACCACAAACGACTGCTGGTCTCTGAAGAACGAGATCCAGGATCTGATTGATGAAGGAGCAGTGAAATTCACCCAAGATGGCCAGGATGAGTTCTTCTACTATCCCTGCAAGATTCATCACTTGAAGTGACTAGTTCAAATTAGAAGACTTTTGTTCATTAGATTTTTCAAGTTTTAATTTTCTTTTGATTGTTCAAACAATTATTGTCATAGAAAACTTTATTACTTTATCAATGCATCGCATATGTCTGTTTTGAATCAATATATTCGCATTCGCTATATGCAAACTGTTTTCATATTTTTATGATGATCAACTCTGGGTTGAAAATTCTAAGCCTCTTGAGGGAGGATGACGAAAACGATACCACGATCTACAGTATGCTTTTGAACAGACCCCGCTGATGAGGTACAGGCATTGTTTCAATTCCTAAACACTGGAGTTATAAGGAAGATAATCCCTCGTCAACCCCTCTGAGCCAAAGAAGTTGGAGTTTTTCTTTTCACAAAAATTAAAACCCTTAATCATAACCTGGGGCAGGGTAGTTTTCTCAGCTGATCCATGTGCACAATGAACAACATCAAGGGAGTCCTTACAAAACAAAAGACAGTGATGGTTCCGATTAATCATAAAGACAGGCAGTCATTATCTCTCAAAAAATAAAAGCCCATTAAGTCAAAACCTATGAAGGAGACTTACAAAACTGGGGCATCCCGCTGACTGTAATCACAAAAGAAACAGTTCAGGCAAAAAACAAGGATAACAAAATCAAAAAGGAAAGAGGTCCTACAAACCCTCACCAAAAAAATAACTGCCTATTCCGAATAAACTGTCAATATCCGAACCATCACTGGTATATCAGGACCAAGACTCAAACAAGGTCTAACGCACGATCAACTGAGTTTAGGTTTGAAGAACATCACGAAGAGCGGGTGGGTACAAATAAAATTTGAGCCTTTATCCTTTGTTTCTTAAACCGTGAACCAGGCCACGCTACAACCCCTAAAAGTCCTAGCTGAAGCATGGGTTAGTTCGAAAGCATACTGTTACCAAAGGTATCCTGACTCCTTAAGGCTTGTGGTAAAATAACGAGTTGACATCACAGGTTAAAAAAAATCACTTGTTTTTATGAAAAAAATGCATTTTCAAAAACCTCAAGACAGACATAAACTTTGCATTTTTAATATAACATTGCTCGCATATGACTATTTGTTTGAACAACATAGAAGTTCGCACGATGAATGTCTAATGAACAAAAGCACCTCCAATCAAGGGGCATGGCATGATCATCGTCCATCATCTGGGGAAGTTAAGTCAAGATTCGGAGAATCTCTCAAAAGGCCAACCAGCTTGGGGAAAATCTCCATCTGGATCACTTGGGGCATTAGACATGGATTCCAGCAACGAATCTTGCATGATCAAACATCTTCGGGTAGCATGGCAACACAACAACAGGGGCAACTCCCTACATTCTGAGAACGTAGACATAGTCGAAAAAAATACTACGCATAATCAAAGACCCGCTAGGTTGACACACCTAGGCAAAAATAAGGGCTTCCCGGCGAACCAAAAGGGTTCGGGCAAAAATAAGGGATGAAATGAAAAAATATGTACACCCGGCAAGTCGAAAACCTGAAAAGGCGGCTTGGGCAAAAAAGGGTATCCCGGTGGACTGAAAACCCGAAAGGGAGGTCCAGGCAAAAGTTAGAGATCAAAAGCGTACAATTATGTCCCTTCATCTCGTCACTTGCCTACCAGAAGAAGATTTGTCAAATCGGCAATCATCAAGCACCTCCACAGGTACCTTCTCCCACAGAAGCTGGGGCAATAGAAATGGTCCAAACTGTACTAGCTGCTATGTCCACAAGGTACAAGGTATGTTCAGCTGAAGAATGTAACCAAGAGACCTCCACTCCCCACAAGGTAAGACAAGAAACCCCAATTCTCCCCAAGCAGTTGGTCTCCAATCAACCCTAACAAGGCACGGTGTGGTACGGTGGGAGAACTGACTATGGTTTTGCGTTTTGTTTTTGAAAATGTTTCGGTTGAGCAAGAGTCGCCACCGACTTTTTATTTTATCCTAAGGAAAGGTTAAAAAAGCACAGCAAAAACCTTTAAGATTTTTCTTGGGTTCGGGGAGTAGATTATAGAAAGGGAAGGTATTAGCACCCTTTCTATCCATGGTTATCCATGGGCTCTTAGGTACTTGCTTAGATCAACTTGCCTTGGTTTTCAATTGTTTGAAATGGTGCTTTGTGTGTGGTTTTGAAAAGGTTTTGAAAAAAGATGCCTTGTCTAGGCTACCCTTGTAACAATTCTTTACTCGAATGTTTTACAAAAGGTGTTTGTCTTTTTGAAAAGATGTTTCAAGGTTTTTTGAAAGTTTGTTTTGAAAGTGTTTGTGAAGTGTGGTTTGAAAAATAGGCAAGTGTTTTTGTTTTTGCAAGTTGACAAGTACCTAAGAGCTATCTACCATAAAGTTCTCAAAGATTTTTGTTATGTTTTAACCCTTTTAACAATTTTGTTCCACCATTGCATTTGGTGGACAATCTTGTGTTAGGATGTGAAAGGGACGGGTGCGGGTCATCGTTTAGACCATAATTGCAATGGTGTTAAGTATCTTTGGGCAATTTTTCTTGAGAGGGACTTGATCATTTTAGGCAACTTTTCGAAAGCGTCATCGAGGGACTATGATGATTTGAATTGTGTTTGTTTTGCCCAAAGAGACCTAACATGCAATATGGCCCATTATTGAAGGCAACAAGTGGAATACCCTAGGGGTGCAAGTGTGATATGTGTTGTCCATTTTCATGCTTGATTATCTTGAAATTAGGTCAAACTATTTTGTTCTTTTTATTTGCATACAAACCCTAATTCTAACATGGTATATTTAGAAAGCATTAAAGTGCGAAAAGTAAAGTTCTAAAATATTACAACACAATATGGGAAGGGGGGTACAAATGTTCAAATGGGGGTTTTGACAAGGAATTTAAACCTAGCTATTACATCAATTTGGAATTTATTTATAAGATAATTAATTTGCACAAATTAAATAGAAATAAAATAAATATGCAAGATGCAAAAAGGGTTTTTTATATGTATGAAAAAAAAGTATTTTTTATGTCAAATAAACAAAATAAAAAAAGTATTATTTTTGGAGCATTTTAATGTTTAGGGCAAAACCCTAATTTTCTTAGATAAAAGTATTAATTATTTAATATATATTAATATTTATCAATTATATATGAAATAAAAATAAAAATGAAGTATATTTGTCAAAATGATATTTTTACTATTAAATGTTAATAAAAATAAAGTGTATATATTTTTGTATTTTTTTTTACTAAATATTCTAATATATATATATATATATATATATATATATATATATATATATATATATATATATATATATATATATATATATATATATATATATATATATATATATATATATATATATATATATATATATATATATATATATATATATATATATATATATATATATATATATATATATATATATATATATATATATATATATATATATATATATATATATATATATATATATATATATATATATATATATATATATATATATATATATATATATATATATATATATATATATATGTATTAATTTCTAAATATGTATTATATATATGAAAATAATAATATTTAATATTTATAAAAAAGGTATATTTTATACAAAATATTTTAAGAAGATAAAACAAAATAAAAATGAAAATAAAATATGCTTACATTATTTTCTAGTATTTTAAGTAAAAAGTAAGTTTATATAATTATTTATGTACAAATAACTATCTTAAACAAATAAATGCCTAAAAAATGTAAAAATGATGTAAAATTTTTTTTTTTATGTTTTTAATATTATTAGCAAAAATAAACAAATCAGAATAAAAAAAGAAAAGTCAAAAAATCCTTAAAACAAACAAAATGGGCTCAGGGGGTGTCAAAGTGAAAATGTGGTGTGGAAAGAAATAGCACAGAAGGCCTAGCCCACCAAGCCTTTCTTCAACCTCCAGCCAGAAAAATGTTCAAAAACGCGCGCCTGAACACCAATTCAAACATCTGGATTCCTTGATCTTTTGCATAAACTTACAACATAAGAAATGTTAAGCATTGAATCACGATTCTAAATATGTAAATAACTCATCCTAACTCTCAGAAATGAGAGAAAATTTTAACATTCCCAAATCCTGACCTAACTTTTTATCAACATTCAGACCTTAAATTCTTATAGCTCAGGCAAAATAAATGGAAAGTAAAAGTATGTACAGATTCAGGGGCATGAGTAGAACACTTCTTATTCACAAACTTAGAGCCAATGATGCCTACACTAAGAGTTAGAAGTTCATGAATGTACCTTCTCAGTTGGAATTGTATCTGATGATGGAGGTACTTTCAGAGCAAGGTGATGATTGGTACAGCTTCCTTGATGTCCAGGGATGCTATTCCAAGTTTTACTTTGCTTTGAAACACTTTGAATCGAGCTATGGAACTTCAACTGCAAAACAAGAAAGTGAAAATGGTGGAACTGATTAGAGGAGTTACAGGTCGTGTTTGAGACTTTGGTTAGCTTCAAGTGATGCTAGGGAATGTGTTTGATGAGCTTTTAGCAAGAATGCATGAAAGGGATGAGAGTTGGCACTTAAACTGCAGTAGGAGCTCTGTTTGGGCAGTTTGAGGGTGGTTCTGTATTCTAGAGGGTAATGGAGGTGTTGGAGTCGTGTGCTAGCTCAGTTAGGATGTCTTGAATGTGTACAAAATATTTGCTTAAGGGTTCTATTGCTGAGATCAAAGTTGTGTTGTGATATGCTCTATTTCTTACACTTTAAGCAACCAAAAGCCAAGTTGGTGTTTAGACAGGTAGAGGCCCCCATAACATGCTGCAAACCTTGGCATTGATCAGTGTGATTAGTCCCTAAACTTGTGCCAAGGGGATTTTATCTGTACTTCTTGGATTTTCATTTTGACATAAAGCTTACTTTTGCAAAAATGGTTAAAGTGCTTTATCTATTTTGGGATTAATCCATCATGCAATGCTTGAACACATAGAACGTGGTCTTGGCACAAAGAGTTTGCATTAAATTTATGAGTGTTGGATGGTTTAGAGGCCTGTAATCAAGGGAAGCATGCTGATTTGAAAAATTGCACAAGTTATGAACATGGAAATTGGCCAATTCAAAAGTGAGTTTTTGCCATATTGCAAAATTCGATTCTCTCTAACCATGAGGTTGTTTGATGAGTTATTGGACATTTTGGAAAGCTTGGAATGTGTACTACAATCCATCTTTGAAATGCCAATTGAAATTCCAAGTGGAAGTATGTGAAAAATGGTCTTGAAGTTAGGTAAAAACCTTGCCTAAAAAGGTCAAAATTTCACTAAGTTAAGAATGGTTTAGTACCCTTATTCCAAAAATTGTAACTTGAGATACAAGCTTCTTTTGGGAAAACTTTGTGAATCAAAGTTGTAGTTTATGCAATAAGCTACAACTTTCATGTTTTGACTTTTGCTTGAATTCAAATGAATCTTGGTGAGAAAGTGGGGCAAAGTTAGGAAAAAATTAGGGTTTTTCATAACTTAGAAAAATTCTAAGTTATGAAAAATTCTCACTTCAAACCCTAATTTGCAATTTTTGATTTCTTGGTGAACAAGTTTCATGATTTGGCATGTTTTGATGAAAAATGAATCTTGACTCTTGACTTTGACCAAAAAGTCAAAGTTTGACTTTTCAGTATACAGTCAAAATTGATCAATTGACTGGGAAGTTCAATTGTCAATCAAGTGTATTTGGGATCTTTTGAACTTGTTGAGCATGTCAAGATAATTCCATGGGGTCCTTGAGTCCATATGTGAGCTTGGTTTGCTATTGGCTAGGTCAAACAGTCAAAAATTGCCTTTGTGCAGTCAAAACCCTAAAAATGACCATTTTGCCCTTTTGGTGATCTGATCAAATTTCTTGTGGAGTTGTGATTCAAACTTGATCAAATGGTCCCTTTGAGTTCATGATGTTGATGTGGGTCTATTTTCATGAGGTTTGACTGTCAATTGGCCACAGTTGACTTTTTCCCCAATACAGCTGATTTCTAGGTCAACTGTCCAATTGACTGGGCAAAACTTGGAATCAAGACTTGAAACTTGATGTGGATAAACTTGGGAGTCCATAATGAAGCATGAAAGTCATTTTGGGAATTTTAGGTCAAAACATCTTTGTGCAAACTCAAACCCTAATTTGGGTCTACAGTGCAAGGAGAAGTCTTGAGCAGATGAAACCCTAACTGGATCTTGATCTCCAAGGGCTTTGTGATGAGAAATCATTGAGAAATGGGAGGGAAAATTTTGGGGTACAACAGTTTCCTCTGTTCAATCTTCTTGAATCCGAAGAGTTAGATTGGAAAATTTGCCTTTCGCGACTCGAGGGTAAAAGGAGATTGGACACTAGAGTGCCCTTAAATTTGCACTCGTCAAAGCAATGGATGGGGGGATGGGCTTAGAGATGCCATTTGGTGATGGGCTTAAAGATGCCATCTGGAAGAGTGACATAAAACTTGTCGGGGATGGGCTTAAAGATGCCATCTGGAATGAGTATCAGAAAGGTGTCCATGTTTTGAACCACATCTGAATTGGGGGTCTGAATAAGCAATAGATTGACATCCGTTGTTTGGAAGAATCCATAAACTGTTTTCAGAAGTTGAGAAGAGTCTGAACAAGCGATAGATTAACATCTGTTGTTGGGAAGAATCCGTGAACTGTTTTCAGAAGTCTGGAGAAGAATCTGAACAAGCGATAGGTTAACATCCGTTACTTGGAGAACCCGTGAACTGTTTTCAGAAATCTTGAAGTTGAATAAGCAATAGAGCAACATCCGTTATTGGGAAGCGTCCGTAAACTGTTTTCAAAAAGTTGCATCTGAACAAGCGATAGATTAACATCCGTTGTTGGGAAGAATCCATAAACTGTTTTCAGAAGTCTTGAGAAGAAACTGAACAAGCGATAGATTAACATCCGTTGTTGGGAAGAATCCGTAAACTATTTTCAGAAATCTTGAAGTTGAATAAGCAATAGAGCAACATCCGTTGTTGGGAAGCGTCCGTAAACTGTTTCCAAAAATCTTGAAGTTGAATAAGCAATAGAGCAACATCCGTTGTTGGGAAGCGCCCGTGAACTGTTTTCAAAGGTTGCATCTGAACAAGTGATAGATTAACATCCGTTGTTGGGAAGAATCCATAAACTGTTTTCAGAAGTCTTGAATTTGGAGGAAGAACCGGTGTAGGGTCTCCTGATGATGAGCTCGCGTAAAACTGCATCTGGATAAATCTGGAATAAGCATTAGAATGTTGCCATGTCTGGGTCACATCTGAACTATTCCTGGAAAGAATCTCGGAAGATAATGATTCTAGTCTTTCGACTGATCTTACCTGAAAAGGTAGAGAGTTAGTTATATGCAATGTCATGATGCATGATGCAACGTATGTTATATGATATGAATGTAAATGAATGCGTATGTAAGTTGATGAGCTATCTTGCTGAGGATAGATGAATCCGAGATGGCTGAAGATAAAAGTATCTTGACTGCTGCCGGGAAGAATAATTCCTGGTTGTTGCTGGAGAATAAGGAGCTTGGGTTGTATACCAATCTTCTGGGGAATTCCTGATGACTTCTACTGGGGAGTTCCAATCTAATAGACTCATGATGGGGATGTAAGACTGAGAATCTTCAGTTTGGTGGGAAGTATCTCTGGCGACTTCACTGGGGAACTCAAGATTTGCCCTCCCAAAACTCTGTGGGGAGAAGGTTCATTAGTCTGGCTCCGCCGGGGATTGATAATTTGAAGCTTTAGCTCGGCTGGGGATACTGAAACTTAAACTCTTAGGGGAAATGAGTTCTGGAGGATTCTCTGGCTGGGGGTAACAAAGATAGGTTCCTCTGGGGGATTGTATTGATAAGTTATGCTAGGGAACTCTGATGAACTCTGCTGGAGGTAGGAATAATTTTGGCGAGTGCGATCTTCCATGGCAATAAGCTGAGGATAACCCAGTTATAAGCCCTTGTGAGGAATAACTTTGACTAAAACTCGGGAGAGACGTCTGTACTCTGCAGGGGATAAGCTTACAAAATCTACTGGGGATAAGCTTCAGGGTTTGCTGGGGATATGGATTCCAAATCTCCTGGGGGTTTCCTTTGAAGGGTATCAAGATATCCAACTGCACCTTTGACCTATCAGTAATCCTCTTTCTTGATTCGTAAGGAATGATTATGTTCAAATGCATATGCCTATTTAACAAAACATTGGACGTTTCTCAAAATAAAACAAATAGTGCAAGAGAAAAGAAAAGGAAATGACACAAATTTCTGGGAAAAGTATTTGTATTGACTTTCTATGAGTATATTTGTACAAAGGAGACAATCATCCTAGTAAGAGGATTTTGTCGTAAATATTGAAAGATTTATACAAAATAAAGATGGCTATGTGAAATAATTCCATGGGATTCCATTCCGCTATAGCTTTCACAACTCTGAATATCTGTCCATTCAATGCTTCATTTGCCGATGACTGGATTGATCAGAAGCCTGGAACTGGTTGATGAAGAGATTGTCTTTGAAGTGATCCGACGAGACATAGTCATACGCTTTAATTCCCTAACTTTTGCCTGAATCGCCCTTTCGGGTTTTCGATCCACCGGGAAACCCCTTTTTGCCCAAGCCGCCCTTTCAGGTTTTCAACTTGCCAGGTGTACAGATTTTTTATTTTTATCCCTAACTTTTGCCTGAACCGCCCTTTCGGGTTTTCGGTTCACCGGGATGCCTATTTTTGCCCAAGCCGCCCTTTTGGGTTTTCGACTTGTCGGGTTATTTTATGCGTAGTATCTTTTGACTATGTCTGCGTTCGCAGGGTGCGGCAAATCGTCGCCGTCCATGGTGGTCAGAATCATTGCACCACCAGAAAATATGCTCTTGATCACAAATGGTCCTTCATATGTAGGAGTCCATTTGCCCCTGGGATCACTTTGCGGCAAGATAATCCGCTTGATCACGAGATCTCCGACTTGATACACTTGACGTATGACTTTCTTATTGAAGGCCTTGATCATCCGTTTTTGATACGTCTGACCATGGCATATAGCAGCGAGTCGCTTCTCGTCGATCAGATTGAGTTGATCAAGTCGGGTCTGCATCCAATCATCTTCATTCAAACCTGTATCCTTCATAATCCTTAGAGAAGGAATCTGAACTTCCATAGGCAAGACAGCTTCCATGCCATATACCAAAGAAAATGGGGTTGCCCCTGTTGAAGTACGTGCCGTCGTACGGTATCCATGCAGAGCAAACGATACCATCTCATGCCAGTCTTTGTAAGTGACTGTCATTTTCTGAATGATCTTCTTAATGTTTTTGTTCGCAGCTTCAACAGCACCGTTCATCTTCGGCCGATAGGGATATGAATTGTGATGATAAATCTTGAATTGTTCGCACAATGCGGTGATCATCGTGTTATTCAGATTTGTACCGTTGTCTGTGATGATCCTGTCTGGAACACCATACCGACATATGAGATTTTGCTTGATGAAGCGGGCAACCACATTTTTAGTAACAGAGGCGAAGGAAGCTGCTTCGACCCATTTGGTGAAATAGTCAATGGCAACCAGGATGAAACGATGTCCGTTGGAAGCCGTGGGCTTGATCTCTCCAATCATGTCAATGCCCCACATTGCAAATGGCCAAGGAGCAGTCAGAACATTGAGAGGAACCAGAGGGATATGAACTTTGTCAGCGTAGACTTGACATTTGTGGCAAGTACGGGAATGTTGATGGCAGTCAGCTTCCATGGTAGACCAGTAATAGCCTGCCCTTAGGATCTTCTTAGCCATTGTATGCCTGCTCAAGTGAGTGCCAAATGTGCCGCTGTGTATCTCAGTCATGATTAACTCTGCTTCAGCTTTGTCTACGCATCGGAGTAATACACAATTATGGCTTCGTTTGTAAAGGATGTCGTTGCTCAGGAAGAATTTGGCAGCAAATTTCCTTAAGAACTTCTTGTCATTTACGGAAGCTCCTTCGGGATAATCTCTAGTCTCGAGATACCTTTTGATTTCATGGAACCAAGGTTGTTCCACTACTTCTTCGGTATTAATCTCGTGGCAATGTGCCAGTTCATCCATTCGCTCGATGGTGATTTGGGGAGCCTCGTTATCCCAGTTGAGTTTAAACATGGAGGACATTGTGGCTAGAGCATATGCTAGCTGATTCTCTTCTCGCGGGAAATGCTCGAAGGTAATTTGCTCGAAATGAGGCAACAATGTCAGGACATGTTCTTTGTATGGGATAAGATTAGGATGCTTGGTATCCCACTCTCCTTTGATTTGACTGATAATCAAAGCCGAGTCCCCAAATACGATCAAAGATTTGATCCCCAAGTCTATAGCAGCCTTGAGACCAAAGATGCAAGCTTCATACTCATCCATGTTGTTTGTGCAGCTGAAGCAAAGTCGGGCCGTGAAAGGTGTGTGACAACCTTCCGGGGAAATGAGTACCACGCCGATACCGTTTCCAAGTGCATTTGAAGCACCATCAAAGTACAGGGTCCATCGGGATCCCTTTTCGGGTCCGTCATACGGTCCGTTACTTTCAATGTTGTCCAAATTCATGATGTCCTCGTCTGGGAAGTCAAATCTCATGGGTTGATAATCTTCGATAGCTTGATGAGCCAGATGGTCAGCTAGTACACTCCCTTTTATAGCTTTTTGGGTGGTGTACTGGATGTCATACTCAGTTAGGATCATTTTCCATCTAGCTATCCTTCCAGATAAAGCAGGCTTTTCGAAGATATACTTGATAGGATCCATTTTGGAAATCAACAAGGTAGTATGAGTCAACATATACTGTCTCAGTCGGCGAGCAGCCCATACCAAAGCGCAACAAGTTTTCTCGAGCAGCGAGTAGCGAGTCTCACAGTCGGTAAACTTTTTGCTAAGGTAATAAATAGCATGCTCTTTTCGACCAGACTCGTCATGCTGGCCCAAAACACACCCCATTGAGTTATCCAAGACGGTCAGATACATGATCAATGGTCTTCCTTCGACGAGTGGCATCAGAATAGGAGGTTCTAGCAAATACTCCTTGATCTTATCAAAAGCAGCTTGGCAATCATCGTTCCATTCGACTACCTGATCTTTTTTCAAGAGTTTGAAAATTGGCTCACAGGTAGAAGTCAGATGAGAGATGAATCTGGAAATATAGTTCAAGCGCCCCAAGAATCCTCTAACCTCCTTTTCAGTACGGGGAGAAGGCATCTCTTGTATTGCTTTCACTTTTGCGGGATCAACTTTAATGCCTTTGTTGCTCACAATAAATCCTAGAAGTTTACCAGACCTAACTCCAAAAGTGCACTTACTTGGATTCAACCTGAGTTTGTATTCTTTCAACCTGGAAAACAACTTTTCTAGATGTTCAAGGTGCTCTTCCTCTGTTTGTGACCGAGCTATCATATCGTCTACGTAAACTTCGATCTCATGATGTATCATATCATGAAACAAAGCTACCATGGCGCGTTGATAAGTTGCCCATGCGTTCTTCAACCCGAACGGCATCACTTTGTAACAGAAAGTGCCCCATTATGTGACAAAAGTTGTTTTCTCCATATCCTCGGGGGCCATTTTGATTTGATTGTAGCCCGAGAATCCATCCATGAAGGAAAACACTTTGTGCTGAGCTGTGTTGTCGATCAAAATGTCAATATGAGGTAGCGGAAAATGATCTTTGGGGCTGGCCCTGTTCAAATCTCGGTAGTCCACACACATCCTGACTTTGCCATCTTTCTTAGGTACTGGCACGATGTTAGCGACCCATTGAGGATAGGACGTAACAGCCAGAAAGCCGGCGTCGAATTGCTTCATCACTTCTGCTTTGATCTTTTCAGACATGTCGGGCCTCATTCGGAGGACTTTTTGCTTGATCAGTGGACAATCCTCTCTCGTGGGGAGACGGTGAACCACGATGTCTGTGTCTAAACCCAGCATGTCTTCGTAAGACCAAGCGAAGACTTCAACATACTCATTCAACAACTGTATCAGGCGTTCCTTGACACTTGGTTCCAGATTGGCACCCACTTGCACCTCCTTTCGGTCTTCCTCGGTCCCCAAGTTGACAGTTTCCAATGACTCTTCGTGCGGTAAGATAGCCCTTTCCTCTTGCTGTAGAAGTTTGGCTAGTTCCCCTGGTACTTCACAACCTTCGTCATCTTCATACTCGGCTTGATTGACCAGATCTTCAGAGTTAGTGAAGGATATAGCAGAATCGTCACCCATGGAATCTGGAGTGGATGGGTACCTGCATTTGTGAGTGTGGGTGTGTGTAAGGGATAGCCATCCTTAAACAAAAAATGCAAAAGGAAAGAAAATGAACATAAGCAGTTTATCAAATGAAAAACGTCCAATGAATCATTAAACATGGCATATGGATATGAAAAATAATCAAAACCCTTACAAATGGACCTACATGCCCCGGGCAAGGCATGAGGTGAAAAGATAGTGTACGGATTGTTTGAAAATAAAATATTACAGACCAAATAGGAAATGTTTGACAGATAAATTACTGATGAATAAAAGTGATGGGGACAAAGTCTTTTGCCTCCCAGTTTCACAATCCTCCTTTGACAGTTGGGTAAATCCACTCTTCGATGTTGCGCTGTTTGTCTTCATCCTCCAAAGCGTTGATTCCGTAGGGAGAAATTTTGACTGGCGCTCTTTCAATCTTCGAACGGCGCATAGCTTTCTGGCCCGCGGTAGTGAACCCTAATCCAAATTTGTCTGTTTTATGCGGAATATCAGGCAACCTCCCCCATGCTAAATTCTTCCCTTCCTTTATTGCGGCCCTTGCGTCCTCCAGAGATGCCATCCTGGCCATCTGCCTCGGTGCCTCAGCTGCCAACTTTGCTACTGTTATTTCAGGAAGGACTTCTTCGAAATGCTGAAAAGGAGTTTCAATGAACTCCCCTTCTACCTCCACGTACCGGAAAGAATTCAAGTGGCTAATCATGTACTCCTCTTCACCATGGACAATAATGATCTTTTCCTTGACAGGATACTTCAACATCTAATATAAGGAGGAGGTGACTGCCCCAGCATGGTGTATCCAAGGTCTACCCAGCAAGCAAGAGTATGACGGACGGATGTCCATCACATAGAAAGTGGATTTAAACACCTCAGTGCCTATCTTGATGGGAATTTCAACCTCCCCATGGACCATTCTCTTCGAACCATCGAAAGCTCTGACAACAATATCACTCGGCTTCAACTCCAACCCTTCACAATCCAGTCGGTCCAAGGCCTTCTTAGGCAGTACATTCAGCGACGAACCAGTGTCGACCAAGACATGTGCGAGAGTAGTTCCCCGACACTCGACTGAAATATGCAAAGCATCATTGTGGTTTCTACCTTTAGGAGTTAGGTCGGCATCAGAGAAACCTAATCCATTGTCCGCAGTCAGGCTAGCCACGCAATTTTGAAATTGATCTGCAGAGGTTTCCTGGGGCACATGGGCTGCCTTCAGGAATTTTATCAGAGCTTTAGCGTGCGCTTCCGAGCAAAGTAGCAGTGCCAGCATGGAGATCTTTGAGGGGGTTTTCCCCAGTTGTTCTACCACATCGTAATCACTCCTTTTGATTATCCTCAAGATCTCATCCATTTCCTTCTTGGAGGTCTCCGGGATGACCAAGGGTTGAGCCCTCGTCCTGACGAGCTCATCTTGGATTCCCTTACCTTTGTCAGCAGTGGTAGGAGGGACAGTACTAGGAACAACAACATCTTCAATCAAAGGGGTTATAGCAGAGAGTTTTATTGGTGCAGGGATGACCTTGTCGGCAGCCGAGGGTCCAAAGATTGCTCTTGGAGGGGCAATCTCTGGAGAAAATATTCTCCCGCTCCTGGTGATTTTGCTCGTGCCTGCAATGTTACTAATGTTGGCTTCTTCATCATCCAAACTTTCTTCAGTTATTTCGATTTGTTTAATACCATGGTAGTAGACGTCACCGCCATAGTTCCATGGTATTGACTTCTCAAAAACATAGGGGACAGGCCCTGGCATTGTTATCTTCAAAGGAACAGATTTCGTAGCTGGTGTAATCTTAACAGGCTTTTTGACGGCCTTGGAAAGATTGGCGTGAATGGTTATGATTGAGACATCTTCGGTATGGTTTGGAACAGCAGAAAGTTTTTCAAACAAAATTTGTCGACTATCCATAAGGCCTTGGATGCCTTTCTTCAGTAACGGACAATCAAACGGCAGAGAGTAACAACAATAGCAGTCTTCTTTACATCCCGGGAAGATCCCGACCCTTAACAGATTCAACTTGATGGTTAACAATGGAGTTATCAGATCATTGACGTCAGCAACATACAAATCTTCTTCAATGGCATTGACATTTCGGCCGTGCTTCAGCATGGGTGCAGATATCACATTAGGCTTCTCCGGAGCGTCGAACTCCACTTCCTTCGCCTCTATCAGGTCTTGGATTTTATGCTTGAGTGCCCAACAATCATTGGTGTCGTGCCCGACACTGTCAGAATGGTAGGCGCATTTGGCATTAGGATGATAATGCGGAGAGGACGTATTCACATTTTTTGGTGCCTCTTTGATAATGGCAAGATTCAACTTCAATAGATGGGGAAGCACTTGCGCTGGAGTCATATTAATACGGGTGAACTGCCGTTGTGGCCGTTCCACCCGTTGTTGATTTGGTCTGGACTGGTTATAGCGAGGCTGCTCACTTGAAGGATTTTGAATCATTATGGCCCCCACAGTTGGCCGACGTTCCGTCTTCCCTGCTCTTCTCTGAGAATATACCACAGCCGTTTCCTTCTTAAAATGTTTCTTCTCAACACCTGCAACAACACCCTTCTGAATCTTTCCTGACTTGATGCCAGCTTCTATTCTTTCGCCTGTTAGGATCAAATCGGTAAACCCCGCGAAAGAGTTACCAATCAGATGATTGAAAAATGGCCCAGATAGGGTCCCTAGAAACATATCAACAAGCTCACGATCGGTTAAAAGAGGCTGCACCCTGCCAGCCAAATCCCTCCACTTTTGTGCGTATTCTTTGAATCCTTCGCCTGTTCCTAATGACATACCCTGAAGTTGGGTACGAGTAGGAGCAAGGTCAGAATTGTACTGATATTGTTTGTAAAAGGCGGTGGCCAAATCTTCCCAATTTCGGACGCTGGTTCCCTCTAGCTGATAAAACCACTCCAGTTGAGCCCCAGAAAGGCTGTCTTGAAAGAAATGAATCCAAAGGTTTTTATCTGCCGTATAGGGTTGGATCTTTCTCACGTAGGACCTGAGATGCATTTTTGGACAAGACAGCCCATCATACCTCACAAACACTGGCACTTTGAACTTTGGGGGAATCACAATCCCGGCGACTAAACCCAAGTCTTCAAAATCCAAACCCGGTACTCTTTGTAGCTCCACGGCGGCCAACCTGTCTTCTAAACCTTTGTATTTATCATCAGCTGGAGGGTATTGCTGATCAGAATAGTCTTCATCCTCTTCGACCTCTTCTTCTTCCATATCGGACTCAGAAGGTACCGCAGCCCCACCTCCTTTACTGGTCCCTTCATCAGAAGTAGGAGGAAATTCAAGCACTCTCCGAGATTCTCCGTCAAATCTTCTCCCTAAAGTAGCCACCCCGAGTCTCTTTTTCTTCTTTTTCACTGGGTCTTTATTCCCCAGCAAGGTCTTGAGATCCTCCTGACCTTTAGCCAAAGTCGTCAGGAGTTGCTGGAACTGTGCATTTTGAGCTTGCAGGTCTTTGACTATTTGCTCGAGATCCATCCTATTGAAATAAACAGCAGACAAATAAGGAAACCTGGAGTGAGACCTGCTTATGCATATGATGAATGATATGCTTATGTATGCAATGCATTCAAGGATTTAGAACATTTAAAATTGTTGCAGACAAAGAAGAACGCACGTCATATTAATAAGAAGAAATTTGGTAGTACATAAATGCCCCATGGGCCAAATATTACAAAAACAACTTCTCAAGGTAAAAAGACATTGCGCATCCTCTTTGGCACAATGTAGGTATTGAGGGCCTCTTGCTCATGGAGTCGGCGGGTAAGCTCTAGAACCTTCTTCTCACTGGCGTAGAAGCTAGCTTCAAAAGTGTTCCGTTCTTCCTTGAGCTGAATCCAACTTTTATGCATTTCCTCCCACGATGTAGGCATGTCAGGATGTAGGATGGTGTAGGGAACCTCTCCTTCATTGACGGGCTCTCTAGTCACAGGGAGTACATGAGGATAAGGCATCATTAGACTTTGGGCCCGGGCTCGTACCCACTTGAGATAAGGCTCAAGAGGGATGGAGTTCTTGTGTCCCAGAGTCTTGCTATCAACCTTGTTAGGCCTCCCCCAAGCTCTGATGAATCTTTGGCGAAGTCCTTACGCATCATTGTCGAAGTCAAAAACTAGGTCAGGAATCAACATATCATGAGGGCCATCCCTCCGTGCATATCCAAATTGCCTCAAAGCTAGGCAAGGGTTCTAGGTGATACCTCCTCTGATTCCAAGTAAAGGAACATTAGGAAACTCTCAACAATGATCGATGATGATGACATTTTCTCTGGACCAAGAACACCAATGTACATCAGAGTGAGGAAGAGTCATCAACCATTGGGACCACCTTGAGCCTTGGTCATTCTTTAAGACAGATTGTGGAAGGTGCGAAATAAACCACCTTGCAAGGAGAGGAGTACAACACATGAGAACACCCCTCTGTCTCATTGTTCGTGTGTAAAATGAGTGAAGGATGTCCCCAAGCAATGTTGGTATTGGATTTCTGGACAAGAAGATTTTGACGGTGTTGACATCTATCAATTGGTCAGAGTTTGGGAACAAGACCAACCCATAGATAAGGAGTGCCACAATTTCTTCAAAGGCTTGTAGGTCCAATGAATTCCAACATTCTTGTGCCTTCTCAAATAAGAATTTTGCTAAGAATCCTTTGACGCCGCTTCTGGTTTCCCAATGCCCCTTGATGTCGGATGGTTGTAGATGTAATGCTCGAGCAACATCTTCCGGCTTTGGTTCCTTTTCCGTACCGTTGAAGGGTAGTTGATTAAGGATAGGGATTCTTAGGAGTTGAGAAAACTCCTCCAAAGTGGGCACCAACTGGTAATCGGGGAAAGTGAAACAGTGGTGAAGAGGGTCAAAGAACTGGAATAACACTTTCATCATGTCTTCTTCAATGTTGGTGTTGACTAAGCTGAGCAGTCTACCATGTCTTTCACTGAAGGATGAGTTTTCCGGAATTCTTGAGGTGAGCTCCTTGAGTTGAGGAGAGATTCTCACAAGGTTGACTTGGATTGTTTTTCTGCGAGGAATTTCCATGATCTACAAAACAAGAACAAAGATGAAGATCTAAACCCTTGAAATGGTTAGTGAATGCATATGATGTTTTATGATGTTTATGATGTATGCACAAAACATATGTACAAGAAATTCACACCAAACCCTAGTTTCAGGCTTGCATGGGGTTTCATAGGTAAGTACCCTTTTGAGTGTAGTTGGCTTAAAAACCTGTCCTATAAATAGTAACCGGGTTCTAAGGAGCTCAATATCATTGGATTGTTTTTATTGTTCATTGTTTCGGTTTAGCCACTTAACTAGCGACCAAAATATTCCAAGAAAACAACCCTCAATGAGTGTAGTATCGAGTATCTACCAACTTCGGACTGCACCAAAGCCGGTCATCTCACTACCCCTAATAAAAGGCCAAGATGGTCAAGTAAGGTTCTAGGTCATTAGTGCTTAGTGACATCACTCAGCGGCCCCGTACTCTCCTTGATTGAACTCAAGGGTTACCGGGACTCACAAATATGTCGCACTAATATAGCTATTGCTTCGACCGTGTCGGTATACCCCGCACAGTTTCCACAACGTATTGCTATCTATGAAATGTTTCCCAAAATCCAGGTGTAGGATTTGCAAACCCAAACAAGAGAGCCAAAATATAAAGCAATCAAATCAAACAATTAGTCATGCAAGAGGGTGATCTAAGCCCTAAGGTTACTCCACTTTTAAAGTTATCCCCATCAGAGTCGCCAGTTCTGTGGTACGGTGGGAGAACTGACTATGGTTTTGCGTTTTGTTTTCGCAAATCTATCGGTTGAGCAAGAGTCGCCACCGACTTTTTATTTTATCCTAAGGAAAGGTTAAAAAAGCACAGCAAAAACCTTTGAGATTTTTCTTGGGTTCGGGGAGTAGATTATAGAAAGGGAAGGTATTAGCACCCTTTCTATCCATGGTTATCCATGGGCTCTTAGGTACTTGCTTAGATCTTCTTGCCTTGGTTTTCAATTGTTTGAAATGGTGCTTTGTGTGTGGTTTTGAAAAGGTTTTGAAAAAAGATGCCTTGTCTAGGCTACCCTTGTAACAATTCTTTACTCGAATGTTTTACAAAAGGAGTTTGTCTTTTTGAAAAGATGTTTCAAGGTTTTTTGAAAGTTTGTTTTGAAAGTGTTTGTGAAGTGTGGTTTGAAAAATAGGCAAGTGTTTTTGTTTTTGCAAGTTGACAAGTACCTAAGAGCTATCTACCCTAAAGTTCTCAAAGATTTTTGTTATGTTTTAACCCTTTTAACAATTTTGTTCCACCATTGCATTTGGTGGACAATCTTATGTTAGGATGTGAAAGGGACGGGCGCGGGTCATCGTTTAGACCATAATTGCAATGGTGTTAAGTATCTTTGGACAATTTTTCTTGAGAGGGACTTGATCATTTTAGGCAACTTTTCGAAAGCGTCATCGAGGGACTATGATCATTTGAATTGTGTTTGTTTTTCCCAAAGAGACCTAACATGCAATATGGCCCATTATTGAAGGCAACAAGTGGAATACCCTAGGGGTGCAAGTGTGATATGTGTTGTCCATTTTCATGCTTGATTATCTTGAAATTAGGTCAAACTATTTTGTTCTTTTTATTTGCATACAAACCCTAATTCTAACATGGTATATTTAGAAAGCATTAAAGTGCGAAAAGTAAAGTTCTAAACTATTACAACACAATATGGGAAGGGGGTACAAATGTTCAAATGGGGGTTTTGACAAGGAATTTAAACCTAGCTATTACATCAATTTGGAATTTATTTACAAGATAATTAATTTGCACAAATTAAATAGAAATAAAATAAATATGCAAGATGCAAAAAGGGTTTTTTATATGTATGAAAAAAAAGTATTTTTTATGTCAAATAAACAAAATAAAAAAAAGTATTATTTTTGGAGCTTTTTAATGTTTAGGGCAAAACCCTAATTTTCTTAGATAAAAGTATTAATTATTTAATATATATTAATATTTATCAATTATATATGAAATAAAAATAAAAGTGAAGTATATTTGTTAAAATGATATTTTTACTATTAAATGTTAATAAAAATAAAGTGTATATATTTTTGTATTTTTTTTACTAAATATTCTAATAAATAAATAAATAAATATATATATATATATATATATATATATATATATATATATATATATATATATATATATATATATATATATATATATATATATATATATATATATATATATATATATATATATATATATATATATATATATGTATTAATTTCTAAATATGTATTATATATATGAAAATAATAATATTTAATATTTATAAAAAAGGTATATTTTATACAAAATATTTTAAGAAGATAAAACAAAATAAAAATGAAAATAAAATATGCTTACATTATTTTCTAGTATTTTAAGTAAAAAGTAAGTTTATATAATTATTTATGTACAAATAACTATCTTAAACAAATAAATGCCTAAAAAATATAAAAATGATGTAAAAAATATTTTTTATGTTTTTAATATTATTAGCAAAAATAAACAAATCAGAATAAAAAAAGAAAAGTCAAAAAATCCTTAAAACAAACAAAATGGGCTCAGGGGGTGTCAAAGTGAAAATGTGGTGTGGAAAGAAATAGCACAGAAGGCCCAGCCCACCAAGCCTTTCTTCAACCTCCAGCCAGAAAAATGTTCAAAAACGCGCGCCTGAACACCAATTCAAACATCTGGATTCCTTGATCTTTTGCACAAACTTACAACATAAGAAATGTTAAGCATTGAATCACGATTCTAAATATGTAAAGAACTCATCCTAACTCTCAGAAATGAGAGAGAATTTTAACATTCCCAAATCCTGACCTAACTTTTTATCAACATTCAGACCTTAAATTCTTATAGCTCAGGCAAAATAAATGGAAAGTAAAAGTATGTACAGATTCAGGGGCATGAGTAGAACACTTCTTATTCACAAACTTAGAGCTAATGATGCCTACACTAAGAGTTAGAAGTTCATGAATATACCTTCTCAGTTGGAATTGTATCTGATGATGGAGGTACTTTCAGAGCAAGGTGATGATTGGTACAGCTTCCTTGATGTCCAGGGATGCTATTCCAAGTTTTACTTTGCTTTGAAACACTTTGAATCGAGCTATGGAACTTCAACTGCAAAATAAGAAAGTGAAAATGGTGGAACTGATTAGAGGAGTTACAGGTCGTGTTTGAGACTTTGGTTAGCTTCAAGTGATGCTAGGGAATGTGTTTGATGAGCTTTTAGCAAGAATGCATGAAAGGGATGAGAGTTGGCACTCAAACTGCAGTAGGAGCTCTGTTTGGGCAGTTTGAGGGTGGTTCTGTATTCTAGAGGGCAATGAAGGTGTTGGAGTCGTGTGCTAGCTCAGTTAGGATGTCTTGAATGTGTACAAAATATTTGCTTAAGGGTTCTATTGCTGAGATCAAAGTTGTGTTGTGATATGCTCTATTTCTTACACTTTAAGCAACCAAAAGCCAAGTTGGTGTTTAGACAGGTAGAGGCCCCCATAACATGCTGAAAACCTTGGCATTGATCAGTGTGATTAGTCCCTAAACTTGTGCCAAGGGTATTTGATCTGTACTTCTTGGATTTTCATTTTGACATAAAGCTTACTTTTGCAAAAATGGTTAAAGTGCTTTATCTATTTTGGGATTAATCCATCATGCAATGCTTGAACACATAGAACATGGTCTTGGCACAAAGAGTTTGCATTAAATTTATGAGTGTTGGATGGTTTAGAGGCCTGTAATCAAGGGAAGCATGCTGATTTGAAAAATTGCACAAGTTATGAACATGGAAATTGGCCAATTCAAAAGTGAGTTGTTGCCATATTGCAAAATTCGATTCTCTCTAACCATGAGGTTGTTTGATGAGTTCTTGGACATTTTGGAAAGCTTGGAATGTATACTACAATCCATCTTTGAAATGCCAATTGAAATTAGAAGTGTAAGTATGTGAAAAATGGTCTTGAAGTTAGGTAAAAACCTTGCCTAAAAAGGTCAAAATTTCACTAAGTTAAGAATGGTTTAGTACCCTTATTCCAAAAATTGTAACTTGAGATACAAGCTTCTTTTGGGAAAACTTTGTGAATAAAAGTTGTAGATTATGCAATAAGCTACAACTTTCATGTTTTGACTTTTGCTTGAATTCAAATGAATCTTGGTGAGAAAGTGGGGCAAAGTTAGGAAAAAATTAGGGTTTTTCATAACTTAGAAAAATTCTAAGTTATGAAAAATTCTCACTTCAAACCCTAATTTGCAATTTTTGATTTCTTGGTGAACAAGTTTCATGATTTGGCATGTTTTGATGAAAAATGAATCTTGACTCTTGACTTTGACCAAAAAGTCAAAGTTTGACTTTTCAGTATACAGTCAAAATTGATCAATTGACTGGGAAATTTAATTGTCAATCAAGTGTATTTGGGATCTTTTGAACTTGTTGAGCATGTCAAGATAATTCCATGGGGTCCTTGAGTCCATATGTGAGCTTGGTTTGCTATTGGCTAGGTCAAACAGTCAAAAATTGCCTTTGTGCAGTCAAAACCCTGAAAATGACCATTTTGCCCTTTTGGTGATCTGATCAAATTTCTTGTGGAGTTGTGATCCAAACTTGATAAAATAGTCCCTGTGAGTTCATGATGTTGATGTGGGTCAATTTTCATGAGGTTTGACTGTCAATTGGCCACAGTTGACTTTTTCCCCAATACAGTTGATTTCTAGGTGAACTGTCCAATTGACTGGGCAAAACTTGGAATCAAGACTTGAAACTTGATGTGGATAAACTTGGGAGTCCAACATGAAGAATGAAAGTCATTTTGGGCATTTTAGGTCAAAACATCTTTGTGCAAACTCAAACCCTAATTTGGGTCTACGGTGCAAGGAGAAGTCTTGAGCAGATGAAACCCTAACTGGATCTTGATCTCCAAGGGCTTTGTGATGAAAAATCATTGAGAAATGGGAGGGCAAATTTTGGGGTACAACACACGGTATCCCAAGCAGGTCAGCAACACTCTCCCCGAGCAGAGCAAACCTACTGTCAGCCTTAAGGAAGTTGGGTATCCCCAGAAGATCTCAACATTCCCCAACGGAGTAAACAAACATTCCTAACAAGCATCCCCGACAATCTTGATCTAAGATTGTTCCCCGACAGTATACCGGACATCCAGTGGAGCCATTCCCCAGTACAGTCCAATCTGAAAAGTTTCACCAGGAGAACTCAATCAATCTCCCCAGTAGACTCGGGAAGCTTATCCCTAGTAGATTCTGGAGGCTTATCCCATGCAGGGTACGAACGCCTCTCCCCGGCTTTATTCAGAAGGTTATTCCTCACCAGAGCTTATAACTGGGTTATCCTCAGCCAGTTGCCACAGAAAGATCGTCCCCGGCGAAGTCTTCCTATCCCCGGCGGAGTTCATCAAATCTTCTAACAGAGCTCAACAATGGTATCCCCAGCGGAGTTATCATCAACATCTCAGCAAAGTACTCCTCTCCCCGCAGAGTAGTTCCCCACAGAATAATCTCTCCAGCAAAGTTTATTCCTCAACGGAGTCATCTTCTCCTACCGGTTTATTCTTGCAATCATTATCCCCAGCGGAAGCGAAGAACTCTGTTCTTCAAACATCAGCCCAAGATTCGGCTTCCCGGCATTCGTCAAGGATTTATTTTCCTAGACGACAATACATTCATAAACATATCACATTTCATACATCCTGCTTACATACACAATGCATGCACATACGCATCATATCATACAATCTCATTTATTCTGAGAACATCACGCATGTCATACATCATGACATTGCATACAACTAACGTTTTGTCTTTTCAGGACCAAGATCAATACAAAGATGATTACTATCAACTGTCGCAATTCCAGATTCGATACCTGTATCTAGCCAGGGCATGTCTGTGAGCGACTATTTTTCCAGACTCGATTCCTGTATCCTGCCAGGGCACGTCTGAAGAGTTTGAAGATCCGATTCCTGTATCTTGCCAGGGTGTATCTGTTGACGACTAATTCCAGACTCGATTCCTGTATCCTGCCAGGGCACGTCTGAAGAGTTTAAAGATCCGATTCCAGTATCCTGCCAGGGTGTATCTGTTGACGACTAATTCCAGACTCGATTCCTGTATCCTGCCAGGGCACGTCTGAAGAGTTTGAAGATCCGATTCCTGTATCCTGCCAGGGTGTATCTGTTGACGACTATATTCCAGACTCGATTCCTGTATCCTGCCAGGGCACGTCTGAAGAGTTTGAAGATCCGATTGCTGTATCTTGCCAGGGTGTATCTGTTGACGACTAATTCCAGACTCGATTCCTGTATCCTGCCAGGGCACGTCTGAAGAGTTTGAAGATCTGATTCCTGTATCTTGCCAGGGTGTATCTGTTGACGACTAATTCCAGACTCGATTCCTGTATCCTGCCAGGGCACGTCTAAAGAGTTTGAAGATCCGATTCCTGTATACTGAATGGGTGTATCTGTTGACGACTATATTCCAGACTCGATTCCTGTATCCTGCCAGGGCACGTCTGAAGAGTTTGGAGATCCGATTCCTGTATCCTGCCAGGGTGTATCTGTTGACGACTATTTTCCAGACTCGATTCCTGTATCCTTCCAGGGCACGTCTGAAGAGTTTGAAGATCCGATTCCTGTATCCTGCCAGGGTGTATCTGTTGATGACTATATTCCAGACTCGATTCCTGTATCCTGCTAGGGCACGTCTGAAGAGTTTGAAGATCCGATTCCTGTATCTTGCCAGGGTGTATCTATTGACGACTAATTCTAGACTCGATTCCTGTATCCTGCCAGGGCACGTCTGAAGAATTTGAAGATCCGATTCCTGTATCCTGCCAGGGTGTATCTGTTGACGACTATTTTCCGGACTCGATTCCTGTATCCTGCCAGGGCACGTCTGAAGAGTTTGAAGATCCGATTCCTGTATCCTGCCAGGGTGTATCTGTTGACGACTATTTTCCGGACTCGATTCCTGTATCCTGCCAGGGCACGTCTGAAGAGTTTGAAGATCCGATTCCTGTATCCTGCCAGGGTGTATCTGTTGACGACTATTTTCCGGACTCGATTCTTGTATCTTGCTAGGGCACGTCTGAAGAGTTTGAAGATCCGATTCCTGTATCCTGCCAGGGTGTATCTGTTGACGACTATATTCCAGACTCGATTCCTGTATCCTTCCAGGGCACGTCTGAAGAGTTTGAAGATCCGACTCCTGTATCTTGCCAGGGTGTATCTGTTGACGACTATTTTCCAGACTCGATTCCTGTATCTTTCCAGGGCACGTCTGAAGAGTTTGAAGATCTGATTCCTGTATCCTTCCAGGGTGTATCCGTTGACGACTATATTCCAGACTCGATTCCTGTATCCTGCCAGGGCACGTCTGAAGAGTTTGAAGATCCGATTCCTGTATCCTGCCAGGGTGTATCTGTTGACGACTATTTTCCGGACTCGATTCCTGTATCCTGCCAGGGCATGTCTGTAAGCAACCTTTTGAAGTTCCAGATTCGACACCTGTATCTAGCCAGGGCATGTCTGTGAACGACTGAGTGAAGATCAACACCTGTAACAGGCTAGGTAATTATCTTTCTTTCTCAGGTACGCAAGTTCTTGCTAAGAAATCTCTTACGCGATCGACACCTAGATGGAATCTATAAGCCCATCCTCCCATTACAGTTCCAAATGGCATCTATAAGCCCATTCTCGACAAGGTTCTGTCACATCTCCAGATGGCATCTATAAGCCTATCCCCCTATCCATCATCTTTCCAAATGGCATCTGTAAGCCCATTCCCGTCATCACACTACTGATACTGTACTATGTGAGTGCAAATTTCTGGGCACTCTAGTGTTCAATCATCTTCCACCTTCGGATCACGAAAGTCACACAAGCCAATCTACATCCTCAGGTATAAGAAGATTGAACAAGGGCAACTGTTGTACCCCAAAATTTGCCCTCCCATAATCTTCAAAGTTTCACCTCAAATGGTTCAAAGTCTACTCAAGGGCTACACAGCCAAGCACCCTCTTAAGCCAGTCAAACTAGGGTTTTGGTTCTTGCAAGGAAGATGAAGTTTTCAAGGGCTCAATCAAGTCCCATATGCTCAAACACATTGTCAAGCACCTACATGTCAAGTTTCAAGGCTCACAAGGTCAAGTTGCACAGTCAAAAACCCTAATTGCTCCACAGTCAACTGTAGGGGCAAAATGGTCATTTGGTAGTCAAAAGTCAAAAATTTTGGTCAACATCTTATTTTGAAGCCACAATCATCATTTTATCAAGTCTTGATCATGATTTCACAAGAATGGCTCAAAAATCATCAAGATGCAAAAGTTTCTATTTTTGGACAGCTGAAAAGTCAACTGTAACTTGACCAATGCATAACTTTTTCATGGTTCATCATAAAAATCCCATCCAATGCTCATTTTGAAGGGGAGGACATTTCCTACAACTCATATTCACATTCCAAGTCCAAGAAATGCTCTCACAAAAAGTTATCAATTTCAACATTATAGGTCATTTTCAAAAGTCAACAAAAAGGCACTTTAAGTCAAAAACCATAACTTGAGATTGGTAAATCAAAATGACATGGTACCAAAGACATTGGTTAGAGGACTTCAAGACCTTTCCAAAATGTCCAAGAACATGTTCATATCTTCATAATTGAGCAAGATATGCATTGGAGAAGTTGGGAAATTTTTGTGAAAAGGCTAAAGTCAATTATCCTTGAAACTTCATTTTTGACAAAAGGGGCCCGCTTTTTCCACTTGGTTCAGCTTGGCCATGCCTCCCACGTGTCCCACAATTTATTTCAAGATTTAAAATTAATTTTTCCATTTTTATTTAATTTTATTTGATTTAATTCATTTTAAATCTTTAAAATTCAAATAAAAATCAAAGAAATTAATGGAGGGATATATTTTGTGTTGAATAGCTTTGATACACCTTGAAACACATTCCAAATTCGTGCAAGGCCTATTCCAAGCAAGAAAATTCAAATTTTCACAAATATGGCAAGTGGTTCAATGTTGGTTATGGAGGAAATCAAGAACATAATTGCATAAGCTTAATGACCATTATTTGGATTGATACACATTACATAACATATATGTAAGCTTGCCAATAACATTACACGACCTAGAAACACATAGACGGCAGAAACAACTTTCAAATTTTCAAGAGCAAATTCACAAACTGAAAACGACCTTGCAGTGCAATTCAACTTTCCCTTTCAATCCAAACACACTCCTGACCCTTCCAGGAAGCCATTGCAATCAAGAACGAGGCTTAACACTATCAGAATCATCCCCACCAAGTCATACGGTTTGCATACATTTCCAAATTTACATATCACGTTCCATGCGTTTTTGATACATTCTTTTGACTGATTTATGTTGCTGACATCCTTCCAAAGCTATTGGCATTGTCTAATTTCATTATCATGGACAGAATCACGATTTGCCATTAAAACATTTTAGGGTTTTCAAGGTTTAGAATTGGGGGTTTCACCATACTGCAAAATCAGGGCTCCAAACAGGCATGGACGAATTCAGCTGGACGAGACGAATAAAATGGACCCATCGCGCCCTTTTTATGTTGCCCCAATTTCTATTCGTTATTTTCTGCCATTGCACTTAGTGGGGGTTAAAAACCCCCGCTATCTTATTTCTTTTTTGCAGGTATGAAGAAGACGATGATGATGTGTTCATATACGTCTGGTTGATTTGACTTAAAGCGCACGTTTTCTTATTTCCAGTATATAATGCAGTTATTTTATATAATATTTCCTTTCCATGTTACTAACAAACGCGTGTGAGTGCTTCAGTGGCTGGGAACATGGCCAAGCATCCTTGGGACCTGGGTTCGATTCCCAGGTCCCCTTATAATTTCCATATTGTTTTTTCAATTGCTTTCCTGTGCAGCATTCCAAGCGCTGAACACCATGAGCCTCACCCATCCAACAAGCCAAGTGTCATTCAAGGCAGATCCAAAGGACAAAAAGCAAGGAACACCGTGGTCTGGAGTCAAGCATGCTGTAGGCGATCCAAGAAAGTCAACGAGCTGAAGGTTCAATGGGCCACCATTTCAGCAATGCATCCTCCATTTCAGCCCATACCCCCCTTGGTTTTATTTCTTTTTTTATTTTGTTTTGTCATTATCTCTTACTTTAACTACTAACCTTTCATTTTTTTTTATTATTAACAATTAAATCAATTAACATTTTCATAAAAAAAAATCCAAAAAAGAATTAACATCATTATTATTATTCTTATTTTATTTTGGTAAATAAACAATAATTGAATTAGTTTTTTTAATTAGGCAATTTTAATTTCTTTTCTTAAATAATTAAAATAGATTTAGAATTAGGTTAACCTAGAATTTTATTTCTTTTTATTTTATTTCATAAAAAACATAAAAACAAAAAAATATTTTCTTTTAATTAAATTAATTAATTAGTCATTCATTAGCTTTAATTTCATTTTAATTACAAAAAAGACCAAAAAATCAATTTCTTTTTTTTCTAAAAAAGGGTCAACACCCTTAAGACATTCCCGATTCTTCTTTCGCGCGCATTTTAATTTTAATTCCTTATTTTGGATTATTATGTAACTGCCTCCGGATGTAATAGTAATTAGGACTTTTACTGTTTTTATTTACTTTCCGTACTTATTTATCAAAACGGGTCTTTGTAATTTTTGGCGATGTATAGACCCGCGCCTTGTAATAGCGTAGGATTTATGTTTCCGCAATTTACTTTCTGCACCCCTTAACTGTTAAATGCATGCAAGAATGTATGGTAAATAAAGATAACCCGTAGCTCACAAATAACAAACATTAACTGAATACAACACACAATGCACACACCACTTCTAGGGTACGCCTCACTCGTTGCCTTCGAAACGTGGTCATCAAGTATAGGGTGTCTTAGAGGTCGCCCTTTGTCTAAAGATCCAGTTGCCTCGAAACGGTTGCCTCAGATAAAAGGATCTAGGACATTAGGGTTACTTCTAAGATGTCCTACCATTACTTCGGTGACCATACTGTCCCGATAATCGAATTGACCCGAACACCTCCAACGATGGTGCTACCTACCTCTCAATGGTGGGATAGCACTATCTAAAGGACTCTTACACATCTTAATTCCTTAGGGTAGGTAGATGACTCATGGGTACTTGCTCTTTTCAAAACAAACAAAATACTTTTCACACCTTACACTTTCTAAAAGTTTTCAAACAATACTTCATACACTCTTGAGGACTGATACAAGAGTTACCTAGAAGTTTTCAAACGAACTTTTTTTTTCAAAACCCACACACACTTGAAAAGCAAATAAATTTTGAAAACATAATAGCAAGTACCTAAGAGCCCGTGGATAACCACGGATAGAAAGGGTGCTAAAACCTTCCCTTTCTATAAATCTACCTCCCGAACCGAGAGACATCTCGAATAAGGAATTTTGCTGTGCTTTTGTCCTTTCCATGTTGGAGAACATAAAAGAAGGTGGCGACTCTTGCTTACCGCGACATTTCGCGAAACCAGCTTTAAACAGTCAGTTCTCATTTCCACCGATCACAGAACCCAGTGGGATTTTTCACATAGCTGTTTTTTCTTTGTTTTTCACAAATTGTATAAACTCTATTGATCGGCGGCGTTCTCTTACTACGACGTCGGCCTCTTGTACAAAAAATGCCTATTGACAGGCCAAACTTCAAATCAATACAAGTCATTTTCACGAATAAATTTCAAACTGTTTCCTTTTTCTGTTTTGTTTTGCAAAGAGCGTCCAATGTTCAATTTTTGATATATGCATTTGACATTAATTGCTGCTCATAAATATTTACATGCGAAACAAAAAATATTACTTGTAATATCAGAAACAGGGGCAAACGAGAAATGTCCAAACTGTACAGTTGCTCTGTCCACTAGGTATAGGGATAGACCTAGCTGGAGGAAATGATTGAAAGTACATTCATTCCCTGCAGAGTAAGAGAAGCACATTGGTGTTAGTTCTCCCCAGCTGAGACTCGCAACTGTGAATGAATCGGTAATATTCTCCCAAAGAAGAAATTACCTACCATCAGCACTGAGAAGTCTTGTCATCCCCAGCGGAGTATATACAAAATATATATCCCTTGCAGAGTATAAAAATATCCAATGGAGTTTGAAGAATTGTCCCCAGTAGACTCTGGAAGATTATCCCCAGTAGAGTCTAAAAGGCTATCCCCAGTAAGGTCGCTATTGGAAAGTCATCCCCAGCGGAGTTCATTCCTTTCACAAGCAGAAATTCAATCCCCAACAAGGTTCATTATCACCAGCAACAGTAATTTATCCCCAGCTGAATTTATCAACGGAATCCTCCGGCAGAGCATCTCTTCCCCACAAAGTCATTCTCTCATAAGTTTATTCCCCAGCAGAATTATCTTCCTCTGCAGGTTTATTCTCACAATCATTTTCATCCACTATCTCCGGCGGAAACGAAGAATCCAATTCTTTTCTCCAGCAGTGATACGGGATTTATTTTCCCCAGCTCAAAACATCACATTTTCATACATCATGACATGCATACGCATCATACAACACAATCTCATTTATTTTGAGAACATCATTGCTTGATACATATCATGCATTACATACAGTTAACCTTTACCTTTCAGGAAATATTTTCACAAAATTCAAGCTATGAAGCTTTTACATTAGTTGAAAAACGGACGATGTTCCTAAATCTCAGCGAAGTTGTTGAATTACGGACGAGTTCCTAAATCTCAGCAAAGTTTTTCTCAAGTTGAATTACGGACAAGCTCATAAATCTCAGTGAAGTTGTTGAATTACGGACGATGTTCCTAAATCTCGACAGATATGTTCCTCAAGTTGAATTACGGACGGGCTCATAAATCTCAACAAATCTGCGGCAGTCGAATTACGGGAAGGCTCTTAAATCTCAGCGAAGTTATTGAATTACAGACAATGTTCCTAAATCTCGACAGATAGTTCCTCAAGTTAAATTACGGACGGACTCCTAAATCTCAACAAAGCTGCGGCAGTCGAATTACAGACGAGTTCCTAAATCTCGACAGATATTACCTCAGTCGAATTACAGATGATTTCCTAAATCTAGACAGATATTTCATAAGTTGAATTACAGACGATGCTCCTAAATCTCAGCAAAGCAGTCGAATTACAGACGAGTTCCTAAATCTCGACAGATATGTTCCTCGGTTGAATTATGGACGAGTTCCTAAATGTCAGCAGAGATGTTTCCCCAGTTGAATTATGGACGAGTTCCTAAATCTCAACAGATGGTTGTTTAGTTGAATTACGGACAAGCTCTTAAATCCCGACAAAACCAGTTGAATTACGGACAAGCTCCTAAATCTCGACAAAATTAGTTGAATTACGGACAGGCTCTTAAATCTCGACAAAATCAGTTGAATTACAGACAAGCTCCTAAATCTCGATAAAGTCAGTTGAATTACGGACAAACTCCTAAATCTCGACAAAGTCAGTTGAATTATGGACGAGCTCCTAATCTCAGTAAAAGTTGTTCCCTCAGTTGAGTACGGACGATTGAAGTTCCTAAGTATCAACAGAGACGACTCACCAGCAGAATGACGGACGACGAAGCTCCCAAATTTCTATCTCTCTCCACGAAAGATCAGACTTCCCCAGCGGAATCTTCCTCAACAACAAGTATACAATCTCTCGCTAAGGAATCTCTTATGCGATCAAAACTCCTACAAATGGCATCTGTAAGCCCATTCCTAACATCATAAGACAATTATCGCTTCATGCGAGTGCAAATTTCTGGGCACTCTAGTGTTCAATCCACTTCCACCTTCGGATTACGAAAGGCACGAAAGCCAATCTGCATCCTCAGGTTTAAGAAGATTGAACAGGGGAAGCTGTTGTACCCCAAAATTTGCCCTCTCATATTTCTCAAAACATGTCAAGAAAAATCTCCAAGTTGCTCAACATAGCCCAAGAGTTGGTCAGACAAGCTCTCTCCTAATGCAGTCTTCCCCAAACTAGGGTTTCACATTGCATCAATATCCTTGAGTCCAAGTAACCCCAAGTGCTCACCAATGTCCTAATATGTTCTCAAGATCATCCATGTCAAGTTTCAAGCCTTGCAGAGGAATTTTGCTTAGTCAATTGCTCAAAGGTCCAAAAATCGACTATGCTAGGGCAAAAGTCAACTATGACCCCTATACACTCAAACTTCAAGATATTTTGTCAACATCCTCATTTTTAAGTGTATTTCATCATTTGATCAAGGTTTGATCATGATTCATCAAGGATTACTCAAAATTCATCAAGATTCAAAAGTTGCTAAATTAGGGTTTTGCAGGAAAAGTCAACTCAACTTTGACCAAGCATAACTTTCTCATAATTTATGATAAATGACCCATCCAAAGATAATTTTTAAGAGGATGTAATTACCTACAATCCATCTTCATATCCCAAGATCAAAATATGCACTCACAAGAAGTTATGAATTTGGACATTATAGGTCATTTTGAAAAGTCAACAAAAACACCTTTTTTGTCAAAGCTTCAAACTTGAACATGGAATATAAAATGAGATGAGACAAAAAGGGTTGGTTAGAGGACATCTCAATATTTCTAAAAAGTCCAAGAACACCTCCAAAGGTTCAAAATTGAGGAAGTTATGCATTGTTGAAGTTGGACTTTTTTTGCAAAATTGCCAAAAGTCAACTATGCCCAAAACTTCAAATTTTGCCAAATGGGCCCATTCTTTTTCACTTGATTTTAGTTGGCATTGTAGCCCACGTGCTCCAGCCATGTCCATGTGTCCATATCATATTTTCATTAATTATTTTGATTTTTATTTGAATTGATTTGATTTAAATCAAATAAAATCAAATACAATCCAAAGCATTGATAACAATGGATCTTTTGATTGTTTCAGGCTTTAATCACAGCTAGCAAGGCATTGAAACTAGAATCAAGGCAGGTTGTGTACAAAAAGATTCAAATCAAGCCAAATTTGGAAGGTTGAAAAAGAAAATCAAATCAAATATCCAAGCATTGATACAGGAATATTTGGACAGCAAATTCAAACCTAATACATTGTACAATACATAAGGGTCGTGTGCAGACCAAAATAGGGGTGGGAGATCAATTGGAGAGCAAGAACAAAGTTTGCAAAAACACCAAAAAAGTGTGAGATCGAAATCAAGTCTAGAGGCAGTTTCAAGGCTTGGTGTTGATCTCAATCTCTTCTTGGCCATCTCCACAAGCGAAACCAATCAAAATCACACATTTCCAGACCCTCCCAAGCGCTGTAAGTCATTCACGAAGCCGCCCTGTTCTTGAATTCGATTTATACAATTGTTGCATCTATAATGAAAAACAATTGCATATTCTGAATCACCATGTCATTTGCTATCTTTTTGCAATAACCAATTTCATTCATATGCTTTATATCGTGGATCACCATTGTAGGGTTTTCTAGGTTTTTTTAGGGCTTTTTATTACAGGAATAATTGGCCCCAGTGATGGACATGGTTGTGATCAGAAGAAGATGACGAATCAAACCATGGTCCTAAAACTCATTTACATTGCCTGTGGAAGAATTTAGAGTGAAGCCACGATTTTAGCTGCGGATAAAAATCCGCAGGTAAAAGTTGTAGGATTTAGAGGACAGGGATGATGAGTTGTCATCCATCCATAGGCCTGTTCAAATAACACGCACGCTTTTTCTTTTTCTGACCATTGAATTTTATTTTTTTATATTATTATTACTTTGTGTTTTATTAACAACAAGAACCACTTGGCCTAGTGGTTGCCACGCTTGAGTTCAGGGCATTAGAGGCTGGAGGTCAGGGGTTCGATCCCTACCTCCAGCATTTGTTATTTTTCCATTTTCTTTCAGGAAATCATGTGCATATTCAAGCTGGAGGTTCACCATGGACTCTCACTATTCAACATGCCAGATGGCAAGATGGCCAGATCTGCTGGTCAAGCATGGAAGGCATACCATAAGCCAGTCAACGCATATGCAGGGGATCCCAAAAAGTCCAATGGACTGCATGCTAATGGGCCAACATAATTTCTATTCACACATCCATAAACCAGGCTCAATTTCTCTACTTTCTCACATTTTATTTATTTTATTTTATTACTTTATTTTGTTTAATTAATTTACTAACCAATAACTTAATTTCTTTTTTTTATCAAAAAAATCACAAAAATATGTTTTATCCAATTAAAATTTAGAAATTTATTTTTTCATTAATAAATATTAATAAATTAATTAGGTCATTAATTGTAGATAACTTTAATTAATTTTGTAAATAATAATTATCATTTAGAATTAATAGGTTTTAACTTTAATTTGATTATTCTATTTTTCTTTTCCTAAAATATCAAAAACTCCAAAAATATTGTCATTTAATATTTTTCATTAATTTATTTAATAATTGATTTAGTATTAATTTTAGGATTTATTTTCCTTTCTTAAATAAAAACAACAAAAAAACAATTTTCTTTAACTAAAAGGGTCAAAACCCTAATTTCGCATCTGATTTAATTTTGCATCGTGCGCTTTATTTTTCTTTATCCAATTAATGTATCTGCTCCCGGATTGTAATAATTGATTAGGATATTTATTTTTCCGCTTTTATTTTATTTTCAAAGGGTTGTTTTTTGTGATGTAAATACCCGACGCCTTGTAATAATTTAGTTTAAATTCTGCACCTCTAATTTCTGCAAATATACAACTGCTAGATGTTTGATAATAGGGTTTACATGACAAGAATGAATACTTAATCTAAAATCAAATTAGACCACCCTAAACATGTGCAAAGATAAAAATATCTGAAAACAACACACTCGCACATGCACACTTCTAGGGTACACCCCACTTGGTTGCCTTCGGTAAACGGTCATTGAGTATAGGTTATTTTAGAGGTCGCCCTATTGTCTAAAAGATCATAGTTGCCTCGAAATGGTTGCCTCGGATATTGTTGCCTCGAATAAAAGATCTAAGACATTAGGGTTAATGCTAAGACGTCCTAACATTGATTGAGTGACCGTATGTCCCGCTTTCAAATTGACCCTCAAACTCTAACGAAGGTGCTACCTACTCACTAATAGTGGGATAACATTGTCCAAAGAAAGTTAGAATAGAACGATTCCTTTTTCGAGTAGGTAGATTAGTTCTTAGATACTTGCTCATCCAAAACAAAACTTTCTTCACACTTACACTCTTTTACAAATAAGTTTTCAAAAACACTTCATTACACTCTTGAAGACAGACGCAAGAGTTAAATCGAAGTTAAAACAAAAACTTTTCAAAACCCACAAGCACAAAGAAAACATTTTGAAAATGATGAGCAAGTACCTAAGAGCCCGTAGATAACTACGGATAGAAAGGGTGCTAATACCTTCCCTTTCTATAATCTACCCCCCGTACTAAGAAATATCTCAAAAAAGGAATTTTTCTGTGCTTTTTCCTTTCCTTATTGGATAAAATAAAAGACGGTGGCGACTCTTGCTTACTGCGACGTTTTGCAAAAACAAACGCAAAATGCAAACCAGTATTCCAAAAACAGTCGGTTCTGCCACCGTATCACAGAGGGCCCCCTGGAGGAATGGTCATTATAGATTCCTGGGAAGGAGAGCAGGATATGCTTGAAGTATGACAGGAGGTGGATCCCAATGTATGATATTGTCTTTCGAGAGATGGGTCTTCGCCTCCCCTTTTCTGACTTTGAGGTGACCGTTTTCAGGCATTTGCGTGTGGCTCCTTCTCAACTACACCCGAAAGGTATCACATTCGTGCGAGCGTTAGAGATAGTATGTGACCATCTGAAGAAAGGGGCCATCATCCCACTTTTTTCCACTGCTTCCATATTCATAGGATTAAGGTCGACGAAAAGTGGGGATGGGTCTCCCTTAAGCAAGGCACATAGAATGCTCTCCAGAACTCGGTCTCTGGGAAAAATTCTTTTTAGGATTCCGTATCTGAAGGGGAAATGCTTTTCAGAATGAAGCGCCGAAGGAGGTGCTGTTTAGAATAAAACTTTTGAAGGAAATGCTTTTCCGAATGAAGTGCTGAAGGGGAAATGCATTTCAAAACTCTTCTGAAGGAAATGCTCGCCAGAACTCGGTCTATGGGGAAAATGCTTTTCAGGATTCCGTATCTGAAGGGAAAATTCTTTTCAGAAAGAAATGTTGAAGGAGATGCTTTTCAGAATAAAAATTCTGAAGGAGATGCTTTTCAGAATAAAGTGCTAAAGGGAAATGCGTTTCAGAACTCCTCTGAAGGAAATGCTCGCCAGAACTCGGGTTCTGGGGAAAATGTTTTTCAAGATTATGTATCTGAAGGGGAAATGCTTTTCAGAACAAAGAACTGAAGGAGATGATTTTTAGAATAAAACTTCTGAAGGAGATACTTTTCAGAGTGAAGTGCTGAAGGGGAAATGCGTTTCAGAACTCCTCTGAAGGAAATTCTCGTCATGTAGACAGTTTCCCCGTCTTGTTTTGGGAATTGATCTACAATCAATTTGTTCACAGATAGTTGTCCTGTCTTGTTTCAGGTATTAAGCTAGAACTTGTTTTTTTGTTGGTCGTAGAGATTGTTGCCCTGGCTTGTTTCAGGAATTAATCTCTGACCTTAGAGAAAGAAAGGTAGTTTCACCGGCTTGTTTCGGGAGTTAATCTTAAATTTGCTCATGTAGATAGTTGTCTTGTCTTGCTTCAGGTATTAATCTATAATCAATCTCTCACAGATAGTTGTCCTGTCTTGCTTCAGGTATTAATCTGGGACTTGTTTTTGTTGGTCGTAGAGATAGTTTCCCTGGCTTGTTTCAGGAATTAATCTCTGACCTATTTGAGAAAGAAAGATGGTTTTCCCGGCTTGTTTCGGGAGTTAATCTTCAATCTGCTCATGTAGATAGTTGTCCTGTCTTGTTTCAGGTATTAATCTACAATCAGTCCCTCACAGATAGTTGTCTTGTCCTATTTCAGGTATTAATCTGGAACTTGCTTTTTGTTGGTCGTAGAGATAGTTGCCTTGGCTTGTTTCAGGAATTAATCTCTGACCTATTTGAGAAAGAAAGATAGTTTCTTCGGCTTGTTTCGGGAGTTAATGTTCAATCTGCTCATGTAGATAGTTGTCCTGTCTTATTTCAGGTATTAATCTACAATCAGTCACTCACATATAGTTATCCTATCTTGTTTCAGGTATTAATCTGGAACTTGCTTTTTGTTGGTCGTAGAGATAGTTTCCTTGTCTTGTTTCAGGAATTAATCTCTGACCTATTAAGAAATGGTTGTGATGTTTTCCAAAGAGGACTTTTCTTGATTAACTTTTCCCTACAAGGAAGAGGGTTAGTTGCATGTAGATGTATGCATGACTTGATGATGTTCTCAAAATAAATGAGATTATGTTTTACGCATTTATCATGTATGTAATATGATGTATGAATGTGAAATATTTGTTGAATTGTATCTTTGCTTCGGAAAATAAATCCTTGACAAGTGTTGGGGAGCTTTGGGAAGTTAAATCCTGGAATGATGTTGGGGATGAAGAGTAGACACATCTTCAAACCTTGTTTAGAATGTTTCCATTGGGGATTCCTGTTTTGTTGTTTGAGGAAAAATCGGTTGGGGAAGATTGGCTTTGGCTTGAGAAATCTCTATGGAGAGTGTTGATTTATGCTTGAGGGAAAGAAGTTCAGGAGTTTTAGTTGTCTGTTGCTCTACTGGGGAGTTATACCCTTGATCAGAGAGAATGGAAGTTAACAACTTGTTGGGGATAAAGAAGTTAACTATTATCTAGTCGACTTCCAGGCTTTGCAGAAACTCACTGGTGATAGTGGTAAACTCTATTGGGGAAGAGGAGTTTTGTTGATGACTTCATTGGAGATTAGGGATTGCAGTCCCTTGATTTGTAATAGTTGGGGAGGCAAACTCAAACTTGGGAGGACAGACTCAACTGGGGAATTTTGTTGTTTGTTTGGGGAAATAAACCCATTTGACAATCTACTAGAGAAGTGTTTTCTTCTGGTAGAAATCCTTGAGGATTCTTTAAATCAACTCAGATTGGGAGAGGTTTTTAGGAGACCAAAACTCTGGCGGGGGATTTCTTGGATCCAACCTTGTGGGGATATCCATGAATTTGTCCTTGAGGGGTTTGTACCCTTATCCATGAAGATTATTCTGTGGGGATAACCTTATAGAGATGACTCTGTGGGGACTTGACTGGGGATCATCTTATGAAGGGGATCATCTTATGAAGGGGATTTTGTGAAGATTTGTCACTATCCCTAGTAGTAAGTGTTGTAGTACTGCCAAAAAATATTTGCTTGGCAGTATATGACCCTTTCTAGAAATCAAATTCGCTACCCCTAAGTGATTCAGACGGAGACCTGCCCCTGATTATGAGATATTTCTTTGAGTCTTGACCTGACTGCCTCAGACGAGTTGGACAGTGGCATTTCATGCCCCCTTTGCTTATAGGAGATTTTTCATTGGAAGTTTCTTCCCACTTGAAGTGATTCTGTTTCTTGAGAATTTCCGTTTATTGGATATTCGTCGTGTAAATTTCTCCGCTGTCAAACAATTAGCCATATGCAAACAGTGATATTCAAACAATGCAATTTTTATGCTTGTCTTGAAGTTTTGAGAATGCAATTTTAACAAATAAATAGTTTTGTAAGAATATGAATTCAACTCAGGATTTGCAGTAAGCCTTACAGGAGTCAGGATACCTTTTGTAGCAGTATGCTTTCGAACTAACTGATGATTCAATTAGGACTTATGAAGGGTTGTAGCATGGTCTGGTTCATGGTTTAAGAAGCAAAGGATAAGGCTCAAAGTGTATTTGTACCCTCCTGTTCTTCATGATGTTCTCCAGTCCTAAACTCAGTTAATTATGTGTTTGAATTCCAATTGAGTCTGGAATGACGTTTTGGTGATGGTTTGGAAACTTGGAAGTTTATTTGTGAAGGAAGTCATTTTTGCAACATTTTTCATGTTGTCGAGGATTTGTAGTGACCTCTTTTTTTTCTATTATCCCTAATTTTTGCCTGACTGCTCTTGTTTTGAGATTACAGCCAACGGGATGCCCCTGTTTTTCTTAAGTCTCTTTCGTAGGTTTTGACTTAGTGGACTTTTCTTTTGAGAGATAATGGATGCCTATTTGATAGGGAACCATCACCATCTTTTGATTCAGAAGGACGTTCTTGATGTCATTCATTGTGTATGAAGTGAAAGCTTGCGACTGAACACACATTTGAATTAAATGAGAAACTACTCTGCCCCAGGTTTTGATTAAAGGTTTCAATTTGTGTGAAAAAGAAAACTCCTACTTCTTTGGCTTAAAGAGGTTGACTAGGGATCATCTTCCTACTAACTCCAGTGTTTAGGGATTGAAATAACACATGTACATCGTCAGCAAGGTCTATCCAAAAGCATACTATATGAGATTATGGCATTGTTTTCATCATCCTCCATCTAAAGGCTTGCAACTTTTAACGAGAGTTGAATATCACGAAAAACAAGGAATAAAAACATAGTTTAAATATAGTGAAGACAAATGGATTAATTCAAGACAAACATATGCAATGCATTAATGAAAGTAAACAAAGTCTGACATACAGTTAAGTGTTTAAACAAACAAAGAAATTACAAATGAAATTTAAAAATGAACTGGACGCTCAATGATTTGGCATGGGAGCAGTGGCCATGTTGAGAGTTTCAAGATGGTCGAATTCAATCTCCTTGGAATCAATCATGTCTTGAATTTTGTTCTTCAGAGCCCAACAACTATCCGTATCGTGCCCAGGACTATCAGAATGTCATGCACACCTTTCATTGGGATGATAACTAGGAGCAGAGGTATTGGGATTCCAGAGAGGGGCCTTTGACGTAATCAGCTCTGCCTTTAACATGTGTTGTAACGCTTGAGCCAATGACATGTTGATCTTGGTGAATTTTCTTTTAGGCGCGACCTCCTTATGCTGATTCCCTTATTGACATTGTTGCACTGATGCAGGACTAGATATCAGGACTGATCGTACATGTTGGTCGTGGTTACTCTGGTTATGACCCTTTTGGCTGTACACAACATTGGACTCTTACTTCCCATTGTAAGGCTGCTTTAATGCACTTGAAGATGCACCCCTTTGAATTTTACCGCTCTTGATGCCAACTTCTACTCTTTCGCCAGTCAGTATTAGCTCGGTGAACCTAGTTGAGGAGCTTCCGATTAGGTAATTGAAGAAAGATCCTGTCAAAGTCCCCATAAAGATATCAATTAGCTCCCTGTTAGTTAAGGGTGGATGCACTTGGCCGGCCAGGTCTCTCCACTTTTGGGCGTATTCTTTGAAGCCCTCGTTGGAACCCATGGTCATATTCTGCAACTGCACACGAGTTGGTGCAAGATCAGCATTGTATTGGTACTGCTTGTAGAAAGCAGTAGCTAGATCCTCCCAGGTGTGGATGCGAGAACCTTCCAATTGATAGAACCATTCAAGTTGAGTCCCAGTTAGACTCTCTTGGAAGAAATGGACCCAGAGCTTCTGATCAGTGGTGTGTGGCTGAATCTTGTGGACATAAGATCTCAGATGCATCTTAGAACAAGAGACCCCATCATACTTGGCAAAATCAAGGATCTTGAACTTCGGTGGGATGACCACTCCAGAAACCAAACCAAATTATTCAAAATCCAGACCAGGTTCCTTCTGGATTTCCATGGCGTTGAGACGATCCTCCAGCTGTTTGTATTTGTCATCCATAAGAGGATACTGCTCTTCGACGTACTCAACCTCTTCTTCATTAGACCCTAGACTGTGGTCCCTTTTTTTTGTCTTCTCCTCCCGATTGTCCCTCTCAGTTGACGGAGTTGCAAATTCTAGAGCTTAATTTGCTAGTCCTCTAAGTCTCCTTCCCATGTTCAGGACATCCACTATTTTCTTTGTCTTTTTCTTCTTGTCTTTGAGAAGGAGAGTCTTCAGGTCCTCTTGCCCTTTAGCCAAATCCAGGAACATCTGTTGGAATTGAGCATTTTGTGCTTGAAGATCCTTCATGTTTGCTCTAGAGCCATCTAAGATTGGAATAAACAGTAAGTATGTGATAAAACCTGTTATGACATGCATGATATGTGGATGCAAAGTTTTCAAGGATCTCGCGGGGTAATCACAAGAAGATGTTAGAAGTTAAACTTTGATCACATCTTTTATTAGATAACTTCGTATCGGTGGATGCCCTTCCACGAGAATCAAGCTCACCATGTCGAGTGGATCATAGCCCTTGACTCTTGTCACCGTGCTTTGATTCATGATGATGTTTGGTTAGAGGAGAATAAGTCCTCTTGCCCCTTGGTAGATGTCTGGTTCATCATGACTCTGCATCACAGGCCCTTTGAGATCCTTGAAATGGTTATTGATAATGCTATGGTATGATGTCATGATGTTATGTACAAGTATGCAAAGCAAACAAGTTGTTATGTACAAATAATCCTATACACACAAAGTAGACAAGTCCTTAGGTTTACGCTTACATGGGGTTTGTAGGTAAGTACCCTCTTGAAGTTCAGTTGGCTCAACCTATCCTAGTAATAGTAACCGGGTTCTAGGGGATCTCAATATCAAAGATCTTTCTTCATCGGGCATTGTTTCAGGGCAAGGCTCTTTATTGGAGACCGAAATATCCCGAAAGTCCAATCTCAATGAGTGTAGCATCGAGTATTAACCAATCTTAGTTAGAAAATAAATTCGGCTATCTCACTACTTCTTAATGGCCAAGTTGTTCAATTAAAAGTTCTAAAGGTCAGTTAGCGCTTAATGACACTATAAGGAAGCCTAATGTTATCCTTGACTGCCTCAAGGAACATTAGTACAAGCCAGAGTATCACGCTAATGTAGCTATCACTTCGTTCATATTGGTATACACCGTACAACCTCTATGATTTATTGCTACTTACCTAAAAAGGTGCCCCAGATTCGGGTGTAGGATCTTTAACAATAATCCAAACAAGGACCCAAAAATGTAAAGCAAGCAAGTCAAACAAGGAAAGCAAGTAAACGTGATCTAGCTCTAAGGTAACCCCACTTTTAAGTTTCTCCCCAACAGAGTCGCCAGTTTTGTAATACGGTGGGAGAACTGACTTGGTTTTTTTGTGTTTGATCGTAATTGTTGTGGATAGCAAGAGTCGCCACAGACTTTTCTTTTATCCAATAAGGAAAGGGTGAAAAGAACAGGAAAGACCTTTGAGATGTTTTCTTGATTTCGGGGGGTAGGTTATGAAAAGGGAAGGTGTTAGCACCCTTTTCATTCGTAGCTATCTACGGTCTATTAGTTGCTTGCTAGATCACTTGCTTTGTTTGAAAATGTGTTTGTGGTGGGTTTTGAAAGTATTTTTGAAAAGTGCCTTCGTTGAGGCAAACTTTGTAATGATTCTCATCTCTATAATAATGCATACAAAGTGTTGGACTTTTTGAAAATATTTTCATGTTTTGAAAGTGTTTGAGGTGTTTGAAAGATGTTTATTTTTGAAGTTGTTTTGAAAGTGTAAGTGTGGAAATGATTTTAGTTCAAGAGCAAGCAACTACGTGCGTTCTACCTACTCAAAAGGTCTATGTTCTTTTTCTCATCCTTTAGATGTTGCTATCTTACCATTGATTTAACAAGAAGCTCCATTGTAGGATGTGAAGGGACGGGCGTGGGTCAATCGTATAGTCATAGAAGGAAACCTATGAGACGTTTTAGCAATTTTGTTAGGGACTAGATCGTTTATCGAAGGCAACATCGAGGGACATCGAGGGACTATGTTCTTTTTATCGAGGTACTTTGCTAAAACGCCCATATTCGAGGGACATGATCATTTTCCGAGGCAACAAGTGAGATTACCTTAGAGGTGTATGTGTGTGCAGTGTGTTTGATTGCATGCATTTAGTTTTGAATTTGAGTGGTCTAAGTATTGGTTTTAATCTTGCCATACACACCCTAGTTACTAACATTTATGAAAGCAATAAAAATATAGAAAATAAATATCCTACGCTATTACATGTTTTGGGGGATGGGGTATACAAGTTTACAAATGGGGGTTGAAAAGAAATAAAAGTCCTAATTATTACAACCATATTGAATATAAAGAAAATGTAAACATATAGAAAATATAAAGACAAAAATAGTGTAAAAGAGAGAAAGAAAAGACATCCTGGATCGAAGGATGTGTCTTTCGATTCCAACACTATTTCTTTCTTTCAATTGGGCCTGCAACCTATGTTGCATCCTCCGATTCATACTCCCTTTCCTTTTGTTTGGGCATGGAAATCAATGTGTATCAAAGCACACCCTTCGATTCACACACCCTTTTTTTGTTTTCTTTTGTTTGGGACATGATAACAGTATAGGTCAAAGCCATGCTAATATGGCATGTACAGGTTAGTCTCTAACATATATTTGAACAAGAAAAGCAAACAAACGAAAGGGTGGAAACGAAAAAATAAGTAAAAGGTTATTTACATGCTTGAAATGAAAGGGTTAAAGTCAGGAAGACTTACCTTGAATCTGGAGTTGGTGCTTTTGGACTTTAAGTGATTTCTCTAGATATCCTTGAATTCGAAAGTGTGATACAGTGGGAAGAACTGACTATTTTTTGGAATACTGGTTTGCGTTTTGCGTTTGTTTTTGCAAAATGTCGCGGTAAGCAAGAGTCACCACCGACTTTTATTTTATCCAACAAGGAAAGGAAAAAAGCACAGAAAAATTCCTTTTTCGAGATATTTCTCAGGTTCCGGGGGTAGATTATAGAAAGGGAAGGTGTTAGCACCCTTTCTATCAGTGGTTATCCACGGGCTCTTAAGTACTTGCTCATATTGTTTTCAAAATTACTTCTTTGTGTTTGTGGGTTTGAAAAAAAGTTTTTATTTGAAACTTCGATTTAACTCTTGCTTCTGTCCTCAAGAGTGTATGAAGTGTTTTGGAAAACTTTGTTCGAAAAGGAGTGTAAATGTGAAAAAGGTTTTGTTTTTTGAAAGAGCAAGTATCTAAGAACCAGCTACCCACTCGAAAAAGGAATCGTTCTATGCAATTTTCCTTTAGACAATGCTATCCTACTATTGATGAGTAGGTAGCACCGTCGTTGGAGTTTGAGGGTCAATTCAAATGAGGGACATACGGTCACCAAAGCAATGTTAGGACGCCTTAGCGGTAACCCTAATGTCTTATATCATTTGTTTGAGGCAACAATATCCGAGGCGACCGTTTCGAGGCGACTATGATCTTTAGACAAGAGGGCAACCTCTAAAACTACCTATACTCAATGACCACGTACGAAGGCAACCAAGTGGGGTGTACCCTAAGAGTGTGCATGTGTGAGTGTGTCGTTTTCAGTTAATTTTATCTTTCTACAAGTTAAGGGTGATCTAAGTTGATTTTAGGTTAAAACATTCAGTCTTGTCATGCCATCCTATTATCAAACATCTAACAGTTATATTTTGCGGAAATTAAAATGCGGAATTTAAATTACAAGGCGTCGGGTATTTACATCGCCAAAGACAAACCCTTTAAAAATAAATAAAGCGGTAAATAAATAAAATGTCCTAATTACTATTACAAACCGGAGGCAAGTACATTATTGGATAAAGAAAGTAAATCGCGTGTGGGAAATTAAATCGAGCGCAAAGTTCTAGGGTTTTGACCCTTTTTTGTTAAAGAAAAGATTTTTGTTGTTTTTTTATTTTAAGAAAGAAATTAACCTAAATTAATCACTAAATTGAATTAAATAAATTAATTAATAAAAATAAATTATTTTTGGTTTTTTTGGTATTTTAAGAAATAAATAAAAATTAATTGAATTAGTAAAAACCTAATTAAGTCTAATTAAATATAAAAATATTTTTGTGGTTTTTATTTTATAAAGAAAAGAATTTTTTAATTGGTTAGTCAATTAAATAAAACAATAAAAACAATAAAAATAAATAAAATAAGTAAAATAGAAAGAGAGAGGTTTGGGCCTGAAATTGGGTGTCTGAATAGCAATGCTGAGGCCCAAAACACATTGGCCTTGTTTGACTTTTTTGGACTTGGTGTGCATGCGCTGACTTGGATCATGATGGACCTTCAGATCCTGGCCACCAGATTTTTCCTTTGTCCATCTGGCCACTGAATGGGCGAGGGCGTTTGGTGTTCCGCGCGCTTGAATATGCACAGGAGTACCTGAAGAGGAAAAATATAGAGAAAGTGGGGGACCTGGGATTCGAACCCAGGTCCGGATGGATGACGCCTCGCCTGCCTTGCCACTACGCTGTTTCGTTTTATTTGTTAATAATATACAAAATAATGATAATAACACAAAACAACGCTTATTGATCAGAAAAACAAAACGCGCGAAAAACATTTGAATGGGCCAATGAGTTAATGCCAGCTCTTCCTCCCTGTCCTTCCACTACTGTAATTTTACCTGCGGATTTGAATCCGCAACTAAAAACGCAGCTCATTCCAAAAATCGTTTCCTGGCAATAAAAATGACCTTCAAGGGCATGGTTGGGTTCGTCTCCTTCTCCTGAGTGCAACCATGCCCATTATATGGACCAATTTCACCTGAAACAAGAATTCCTAAAAACAAAAACGCAACCCTAGCTATGGTGTTTTGGGGTTACAGCGCCTATAAACCAAATTGATTATTTCCAAAAGCTTGGAAATGTTGTAAGGATTATACATATGCCAATAATTTATTCAAATGATGCAAGAATGAAGATTTTATAATTTCATGAACAGAGCAGGTTATCGTGATACTTACAGCGCTTTGTGATGTGTGAGGAAGCGTGCTTTTGATCCAAATCGCTTGTGTGAACATCCAGGAAGAGATTGGGACCGGTCTCAGCTCCTGAAAATGCCTCTAGCTATGGATTTGATCTCCAACTTTTTGTGACTTTTTTCAATTTCTGTTCTGCCTATGCCTGCACTCTCCAACCCTTGTCTTGATTCCTCTGGCTTCTTTATGTATGGTACCATGTGCTAGGGTAACAAACTTGGCTCAAATCTTCCCCCATCAATGCTTGCCAATTTGATTTGATTCACTCTTTAAACCTTTCCAATTTTTCCAAATCTCAATCTTTTTGCACATGTCTTTGCTTGATACGAATTTGATGATGTTAATGATGATAATTACAACCTGAAACAGCCAAAAAATCTCATGTAATCAAAGCTTTGGATTTTTTATGATTTAATTTGATTAAAAATGAATAAATTCAATAAAAAATCAAATAAAATAATAAAAATGAAATATGGGCTCATGGCTGAAGCTAGGACACGTGGACAACGATTCAAGCTCAAATCAAGTGGAAAAGAATGGGCCCATTTGACAAAGTTTGTAGTTTTGGGGATAGTTGACTTTTGGCAATTTTGCAAAAATGTCCAACTTCAATAATGCATAACTTCTTCAATTTTTAACTTTTGGAAGTGTTCTTGGACTTTTTAGAAAGCTTGAGATGTCCTCTAACCAACCCGTTTTGTCTCATATCCTTTTGATATTCCATGCTCAAGTTATAAGCTTTGGAAAAAATAGGTGTTTTTGTTGACTTTCAAAAATGACATATAATGTCCAAATTTGTAACTTCTTGTGAGTGTATTTCTTGATCTTGGGGTATGAATATGGATTGTAGGAAATTGGATCCTCTTAAAAATCAGATTTGGATGGGTCATTTCTCATAAAGTATGAGAAAGTTATGCTTGGTCAAAATTGAGTTGACTTTTCCTACAAAACCCTAATTTAGAAACTTTTGAGTCTTGATGAATTTTGAGAAATCCTTGATGAATCATGATCAACCCTTGATCAAATGATTAAATATCCTTCAAAATGAGAATGTTGGCAAAAAAATCTTGAAGTTTGACTGTTTGTAGGCTATAGTTGACTTTTGCCCTAACATAATCGATTTTTGGACCCTTGAGCAATTGACTGAGCAAACTTCCTCTGCAAGGCTTGAAATTTGGCATGGATGATCAGATAAATCTCTCAACGGTTTATTATGATTCGTCTCCAGATTTTTTTTACTGGTTCAGATAAATCTCTCAACGGTTCATTCTGATTCATCTCCATACTTTCACTGGTTCAGATAAATCTCTTAACGGTTTATTCTGATTCCTCTCCAGATTTTTACTGGTTCAGATAAATCTCTCAACGGTTTATTCTGATTCATCTCCAGATTATTTCACTGGTTCAGATGAATCTCTCAACGGTTTATTCTGATTCGTCTCCAGATTTTTATTTCATTTATTTCAGATAAATATCTCAATGGTTTATTCTGATTCATCACCAGATTATTTCTTTGTTTCAGATAAATCTCTCAATGGTTTATTCTGATTTGTTCTCTGTTCAGATCCAGTTCAAACTTTCCGTCAACAATCACCTTTGGATGGGATCTATAAGCCCATCTCCTACAATTCTCCTATGTTTCTCCAAATGGCATCTTTAAGCCCATTTCCATACACAATCAAACCAGCGCGTCATCGAGTGCAAATTTATTGACACTCTAGTGTTCAATCATCTTCTACTTTCAAACCACGAACGACAAGCATGTCGATCTCGCTTTTCAAGTTTAAGAAGATTAAACAGGGGCAGCTATTGTACCCCAAATTTTTCCCTCCCATTTTTCATAGAAAATACAACCCTAGGGTTTCTTGGATATTCAAGTTGGTTCAGAAATCAATCAGACAGATTCTCTTCTGGGGCAGTAAATCAGCAATTAGGGTTTTTTTGCAATTCTCAAAAGAAAAGGAGTTTTCAAAGATCCAATTGGCCTTCATAGGTCTTCATGCTTCCTCAAGGTTGTATTTATGATTTCTTCAAGCTACAAGATTTTGAGACGATTATGTTTGTTCATGGTCACATGTGATGTCACTCACGGGTTTATCTTCAAAGAATCGGAAGAAGTTTGAGTTTGGAAGACTTTAAATTTATCAAATCATCGCAAGGCATTTGATTGATTTCGAATTTTTCTTAAACACAATTTACTAAAATGATAATGTTTGTTCTCAGAGCATGATTTGTTTGGGACAAGAGATAGGGGTTAAGACTATCATTTAGGACAATCATGATTTTGGGATCCAGGTTGACCAGATGATTTACGTCTTTAAAACATCTATTTTGTTTAGTAAATGGAGTACAAAGTGCATGTTTGTTTTAAATGTAGTTACAAAGTTATTGGGATTATTTGGAATTTAAGTTACCAGACTGGAGCATTATATTTCAAATATCCTGATTGGGAATTTAAAAAAAAATCAATTAGGATGTGTGATACGGTGGGAGAACTGACTTGAGGTTTTGTGTTTGTGTTCACAAATGTTTCGGTTTAGCAAGAGTCGCCACCGACTTTTCTTTTATCCAAAAGGAAAGGTGAAAAAGCATAAGAAAGACCTTTAGAGATGTTTCTTGGGTTCGGGGGGTAGATTATGAAAAGGGAAGGTGCTAGCACCCTTTCCATCCATGGTTATCCATGGGCTCTTAGTTACTTGCTTAGATCACTTGCTTTTGTTTGAATGTGCTTGTGGTGTGTGTTTTGAAAGTATTTTGAAAATGGAACTTCGTAATGGTTCTCATTTCTATAAGAACGCCTACAAAGTGTTTGTTTCGAAAATAGTTCAAAGATGAGAGTGTGGGTGTATAAAAATGTTTTTGTTGTTGTGAGCAAGCGAGTAACTAGGAGCGAATCTACCTACTCGAAAGGTCTTAAATGTGCTTTTCCTTCTCCTTTAGATGTGGCTATCTTACCATTGATTTGGTAAGAAGCCCCATCATTAGGTGTGAAGGGACGGGCATTGGGACGTTTGTATAGTCATAGAAGGCAACATATGGGATGTTTTAGCAATGTCGTTTTAGGGACTAGATCGTTTACCGAAGGCAACATCAAGGGTCATCGAGGGACTACGATCTTTTATCGAGGGTCTTTGCTAAAACTCCCATGCTCGAGGGACATGACTATTTTCCGAGGTAACAAGTGAGATTACCCTAAGGGTGCACGTGTGCAAAGTGTGTTTTATTGCATGCATTTGTCTTTGATTAGGGGTTGTCTACTTGTTGGTTTTATCTTTCCATACACACCTAGTTACTAGCATTTGTACAAAAAAAAATGCAAGAAATAAATATCTTACACTATTACAACCATATTGAAAGGCAAGAAAATATAAAGGCAAAAAAAAACAAAATAAAAAAAAACAAGGAAAATGAGCTTTTCGACCCAGGGAGCAGCACCCTTCGACTTGCTTTCTGTTGGCCTCCTTCGATTGGGGCCAGCACCAGTGAGGTTCTGTCCTTCGACTGGCTTGGAAGTCAGTGTATGGCGAAGCCTTCTGGTTCTACCTTGTTGTCTTCTTCGACTGGAGGTTGAAAGCAGTGAGGGAATGCCTTTCGACTGAGCCTGGAATCAGTGAAGGCATGTTTATCGTCCTGGTTGTCTCTTTTGTTTGACCTGGAGAAAGAGGGTAGAAGCCAGAAGCTTCGTTTCCTATTTCATGTTTCCTGTTTTCTTTCATTTAAAGCATTAAATGGCAACATGGCCTGAGGCCATGCTAGTATTTGTCTTGTAAACAGTTTAACAGTTAAAGCAAGTTCAAGTAAACAGAAAGCAAAATGAAAGGGGTTAAGTAGGTGTAAACGAAAAGAACCAAAGTGTTATGTACATGCTTTGAAATGAAAGGGAAGATTATTCACATACTATGCCATGAAATGAAAGGTTCAAGGGTAAGAGTGACTTACCTTGCTTCAGGCCTTGAATGGATGTGGGATTCGAACTTGAACTTCTACCTGGACGTTTCTGGAATTCAAAGAGTAGTCACAGGGGGGTTGCTTTTGGTTCGAAGAGTTATCACACAAGGTTGTCTTTGAGTTTGAACAAACTTCTATGTGTGGGGTGTTCTACAGAATCGAAAGAGGTGAGTGTTTGGGATTCTGGGTTTTTTGATTTCTCAAGTGTTGATGAACTTGAGAGTTTTGTTGTGTTTGAGAAAATTTGGGGGATTCGTTCCTCTGGTCCAAATATCCTCCTCTAGCTTTGTAAATGTTCCTATATTTATAGAGAAAGAATGGACATGTTGTCCAAATCCAACCTTGCAAATAAATGATAAAATAATGTAACGTGAAAGTACATGTGGGGGGCCTCTTGGCAGTTGGGGTGCAGAAGATGTGACTTATGCTTCTGACGTTGCTTGTGCTCAGACTAAAATAAGGTTGAAAGCTGACTTTGTGACTAAAGTAATCTCTATGAAAGGAAAGAGCATGTAGCCTTTAACAAATAATAGTAGTATCTAAAAGACAAAGTTTAAAACCCGTGTACAAGCTTCTGACTATGTAAAGATTTGGAAGCAACATAGCCTGGAAAACGAGATTTGGTCTTGATTCGAATGCAAGAGTGAGATCGAAGCACACCTGTTTGAAGGAAGCCTTTGCCTCAGTCGAAGCTTGTGGTCGAAACAAACTAACTCGAAGGAAGCTATTGCCCAATCGAAGCTTGGGTCGAAACAAACATATTACTAAATCGAAAGCTCATGCTCGAAGGAAGTATATTGCCCAATCGAAAGACTGTGTTCGAAGGAAGAAATGTTTCCTAATCGAAGCATGTGGATAAAAACAAACATAAAGGGAGTCATTTCCTTTTAGCGTGAGGGAAGTTCCTGACTTCTGAGTCAAAGGGTGTTCCTTCAAGGGAAGCAAGAACTTGGTCAAATCTTATATGAAGATATCTCTTGGCTCAAACGAAACTTGTATGAAGCAAAGTATGCAAGAGGCCCTTGGTGCAAGTGTATTTGAAGGATGCATAGAGATGGTTACTTTGTCCCATCGAAACTTGTCCAAACGAAGTAAGCATGCAGGCAGCAAACTTGTCCAGTCGAAGCAGGCTTGTAGGCAGTAAACTTGTCCAAATCGAAGTAGGCTTTGCAGGCAGCACACTTGGTGAATCGAAAAGGTTTCCTTACAGGGGGCATGTGTGGCCAACATGTCATGGCCTTTGATTGTAACCATGTAGGCAACACACTTGTCCAATCAAAAGGTTGAATCGAAGGAGGTTTCAAATCCAAACGAAGGATGTACCTAAGTTGCATTCGAAGGAGGTTTCAAATCCAAACGAAGGATGTACCTAAACTGGCATTCGAAAGAGGCTTTCAGTTCAAAATGAAGGATGTAATCCAAGTTGCATTCGAAGGAGGTTTCAAATCCAAACGAAGGATGCACCTAAACTTGCATTCGAAGGAGGTTTAGAGTCAGCCAAAGGGTGCTGGATCGAAGGAGACCTATTTTCCTTCAAATTTGTCAAAATGTTATTTTTATCTGTTTTCTCCCTTTTTGACAGTTTCCTTTTAATTTTGGTACTGTAAAATTCCAAAGTACTTGTGCAAGCTTGAACCTTGAGAATCCTTGTGAGAAAGGCCTTGATAATTGAGAGGGCAAATTTTGGGGTACAACAGTTGCCCCTGTTCAATTTTCTTAAACCTGAGGATATAGATTGGCTTTCGAGCCTTTCGTGATCCGAAGGTGGAAGATAATTGAACACTAGAGTGCCCAAAATTTGCACTCGTATGGTGTAGTATCAGCATTGTGATGTCGGGAATGGGCTTACAGATGCCATTTGGAGATTGTTGGTAGGAGGATAGGCTTATAGATGCCATCTGCAGGAGTGTCGATCGCATAAGAGACTCCTTAGCGAGAACTTGCATACTTGTTGTTTGTAGAAGACTCCGCTGGGGAAGTCTAACTTTGTTGAGATTTAGGAACTGTCTCATTCCCACCGGGAGTATACCGCTGAGGTTATAGAACTCGTCCACACTATGACGTAGGGAAACATCTTCATCAAGATCTAGGAACTGTCTCGTGCTCAATGGAGTATACCGCTGAGGTTATAGAACTTGTCCACACTATGACGGAGGAGAACATCAAGATCCAGGAACTGACTCGTGCTCAATGGAGTATACCGTTGAGGTTATAGTACTCGTCCACACTATGACGTAGGAGAAACATCTTCATCAAGATCTAGGAACTGTCTCGTGCTCAATGGAGTATACCGTTAAGGTTATAGAACTTGTCCACACTATGACGGAGGAGAACATCAAGATCTAGGCACTGACTCGTGCTCAATGGAGTATACCGTTGAGGTTATAGTACTCGTCCACACTATGACGTAGGGAAACATCTTCATCAAGATCTAGGAACTGTCTCGTGCTCACCGGGAGTATACCGTTGAGGTTATAGAACTCGTCCATACTATGACGGAGGAAAAGATCAAGATCTAGGAACTGACTCGTGCTCACCGGGAGTATACCGTTGAGGTTATAGTACTCATCCACACTATGACGTAGGGAAGCATCTTCATCAAGTTCTAGGAACTGTCTCGTGCTCAATGGAGTATAGCGTTGAGGTTATAGAACTTGTCCACACTATGACGGAGGAGAACATCAAGATCTAGGAACTGACTCGTGCTCAATGGAGTATACCGTTGAGGTTATAGTACTCGTCCACACTATGACATAGGGAAACATCTTCATCAAGATCTAGGAACTGTCTCGTGCTCAATGGAGTATACCGTTGAGGTTATAGAACTTGTCCACACTATGACGGAGAAGAACATCAAGATCTAGGAACTGACTCGTTCTCAATGGAGTATACCGTTGAGGTTATAGTACTCGTCCACACTATGACGTAGGGAAACATCTTCATCAAGATCTAAGAACTGTCTCGTTCTCAATGGAGTATACCGTTGAGGTTATAGAACTTGTCCACACTATGACGGAGGAGAACATCAAGATCTAGGAACTGACTCGTGCTCAATGGAGTATACCGTTGAGGTTATAGTACTCGTCCACACTGTGACGTAGGGAAGCATCTTCATCAAGATCTAGGAACTGTCTCGTGCTCACCGGGAGTATACCGTTGAGGTTATAGAACTTGTCCACACTATGACGGAGGAAAACATCAAGATCTAGGAACTGACTCGTGCTCACCGGGAGTATATCGTTGAGGTTATATTACTCATCCACACTATGACATAGGGAAGCATCTTCATCAAGATCTAGGAACTGTCTCGTGCTCAATGGAGTATACCATTGAGGTTATAGAACTTGTCCACACTATGACGGAGGAGACTGTCAAGATCGAGAACCTTATCTGAAATTCAACTGATGATAATTCAACTGAGATTTAAGAACTGGTCAGATCTTTGACTAAGCTGAGAACTTAATTGCATTTTTCCTGAAAGGTAAAGGTCAGTCATATGCAATGCATGATATGGATCAAGCAATGGTGTTCTCAACATAAATGAGATTGTATGGTATGATGCATATATGCATGTATCATGATGTATGGAAGTGTGATGTTTTAGCTGGGGAAAATAAATCTCGGAGCTGCCGGAGAGTAGAGTTGAGTTCTTCGTTTCTGATGGGGATGATGGACGAAAATGATTTGTGAGAATAAACCTGCAGGAGAAGAAAACTCCGTTGGGGATTAAGCTGATGAAGAGATTACTCTGCGGGGAATTACTCTGTGGGGAAGAGATGTTCTGCTGAGGATTTTAACGATAAGCTCCGCTGGGGATTCCGTTGATAAGATCTGTTGGGGATTTTAAGGATGAACTCCGCTGGGGATAGAAAGAACTTCGCTGGGGATGATCTTTCAGTTGCAACTTGCTGAGGATAACCCGGTTAGACTCTTGTGAGGATAACCTCTGAATTTGGCTGAGGAGACTTATTTTTGCTTCGCAGGGGACAAGCTTCCAGAGTCTACTGGGGAAGATGATTCAACTCCATCGGGGAAGCTTTTTTAGATTGCGCTGGAGAAATGACTCCATTATGGTATCTTGTATTTCGCCGGGGAACATTCTTATATTCTGTTGAGGATTACTAAGACTGTCGGGGATGCTCTTACACTTGCTGGAGAATATCTTTATACTCCGCTGGGGAATATTAAGATCTTCTGGGGATACCAAGCCTTTTCGGGGCTGATGGTAGACTAACACTGCTTGGGGGAAGTCCTCGAGGATTCTTGAAGTTGATTCAGCTGGGGAAAGGGGGTCAGAGATTATACTCTTGCTGGGGAATCATCCTATGAGAAGGACTTTGGGGAGACTTGTCATTGCCCCTAGTAGCGAATGTTTGTGGTATTGCCAAAAAGTTTGATTTTACGCAACCCTTTATTTGGATTGACGCTCAATGTCCCAAGTGACGGAGATGGAGACCTGCCCCTGGTTACTCTGCACTTCTTTGAGAGATTTCCTGGAATCTTGACTGGACTGCCCCAGGTGTGCTGGATAGTGACATGTCATTCCCCCTTGTTGATAGGAGATTTGTCAATGGAAGTGTAATCCTTTTTGAAGTGATTTTGTTCACTGAGAGGGCTTTCGTTCATCAGATATTCGTTGTGTGAATTTCTCCGCTGTCAAACAAATAGCCAAATGCAAACAGTGATATTCAAGTAATGCAAAGTTTATGTTTGTCTTGAAGTTTTTTTGAAAATGCATTTTAGCGAGTAAAGAAATTTTGCTAAGAAAATTCAAACTCAGGATTTAGAGCAGAGCCTAACAGGAGTCAGGATACCTTTTGTAACAGTTAGCTTTCGAACTAACCCATGCTTCAATTAGGACTTTTGAAGGGTTGTAACGTGGCTTGGTTCACGTTTTTAAGAAGCAAAGGATAAAGGCTCAAAGTATATTTGTACCCACCCGCTCTTCGTGATGTTCTTTAATCCTAAACTCAGTTAATTGTGCGTCGAACTCTATTTGAGTTTGGAATGACATTTTGGTGATGGTTCACACCAGTTGAATTTTGGAAGGCAGTCATCATTTGCAACATTTTTCATGTTGTTGAGGATTTGTAATGACCTCGTTCTTTTGATTTATTATCCCTAACTTTTGCCTTACTGTTCCTGTTTTCGAGATTACAGTCAGCGGGATGCCCCAGCTTTCTTAAGCCTTCTTTATAGGTTTTGGCTCAGTGGGCTTTTCTCTTTTGAGAGATTGACTTCCTATGAGGTAAGGAACCACCACTGTCTTTTGATTCCAGAGGAATGCTTTTGATGTCGTTCGTTGTATTATGAACTGAGAGTTTTGCGATTTCAATGCGCATCTTTTGAATTAACTGAGAGACTACCCTGCCCCAGGTTTAAATTAAAGGTTTTAATTTGTGTTTAAAACAGAAAACTCCTACTTCTTTGGCTCGAAGGGGTTGACTAGGGATTATCTTCCTTATAATTCCAGTGTTTAGGATTTGAAAGAAACGCCTGTACACCGTCAGCAAGGTCTGTTCAAAAGCATACTGTATGAGATTATGGTATTGTTTCGTCATCCTCCCTCTAAAGGCTTGTAACTTTTAGCAAGAGTTGAATGTCATGAAGTGAGTAAAAAAAACATAGTTTAAATGTAATGAAAATGAGTGGATCAAATCAAGACAAACATATGCAATGCATTAATGAAACAAAGTTTGACATTAATAGATAATTGTTTGAATAACAAAGAGATTACAACTTGAAAATTCAAATGAACAAAAGCTTTTAATGATTCGTCATAGGAACAGTGATTATGTTTGGAGTCTCTAGAGGGTCAAACTCGATCTCCTTGGCATCAATCATGTCTTGGACCTTGTAAGTTTCCCCGTGTTGGATGGAGTTGAAAGATCTAGGGCTTTAGGTCTTCTTCTCAAGTTCAGGACACCTACTGTCTTCTTGGACTTCTTCTTCTTGTCTTTGAGAAGGAGAGCTTTCAGGTCCTCTTGCCCTTTACCCATAGCCAGAAGCATTTGTTGGAATTGAGAGTTTTGAGCTTGGAGATCTTTCACCGTTTGTTCCATATCCATCTTACTGAAATAAACAATAGGAAGATAAGGAGACCTGTATGGGAGAAACCTGTCATGATATGATGCATGATATATGGATGCATGTTTTCAAGTACCTCGCGGGGTAAACACAAGAAAATGTTAGAGCTTGAACTTTGATCAACATCTTTGATTGGAGAACTTTGTATCGGTGGATGTCTTTCCACGAGAATCAAGCTCACCATGTCAAGTGGGTCATAGCCCCTGATTCAAGTTGTTGCATTTGATCTTTGACGGTGTTTGTTTAGAGGAGAACCCTCTTGCCCCTTGGTAGACATCTGGTTCAACGTGACCCTTCATCGAAAGACCCTCGAGATCCTTGAAATGGTTATTGAAAAAATGTTATGGTATGATGTTATGATGTTATGTACATGCATGCAAAAGTAGGCAAGTGTATATACAGACAGTCATATTCACACAAAGCAAATAAGTCCTTAGGTTTAGGCTTGCATGGGGTTTGTAGGTAAGTACCCTCTTGAAGTTAGTTGGCTCAACCTGTCCTAAAATAGAAACCGGGTTCTAAGGAGCTCAATATCACTGGATTATTTTCCATGTTCATTGTTTTGGTTTAGCCACTTAACTGGCGACCAAAATATCCCAAGAAAACAATCTTCAATAAGTGTAGTATCGAGTATCTACCAACTTCAGACTGCACCAAAGTCGGTCTTCTCACTACCCCTAAAAAGGCCAAGATGGTCAAGTAAGGTTATAAGAGTTCGTTAGTGCTTCATGACATCACTCAGCGGCCCCGTATTCTCCTTGACTACTCAAGGGCTACCGGTACCCACAAATATGTCACACTAACGTAGCTACTGCTTCAACCATGTCGGTATGAATATGGATTGTAGGAAATTGGATCCTCTTCAAAATGATCTTTGGATGGGTCATTTCTCATAAAGTATGAGAAAGTTATGCTTGGTCAAAATTGAGTTGACTTTTCCTGCAAAACCCTAATTTAGAAACTTTTGAGTCTTGATGAATTTTGAGAAATCCTTGATGAATCATGATCAAACCTTGATCAAATGATGAAATATCCTTCAAAATGAGAATGTTGGCAAAAAAATCTTGAAATTTGACTGTTTGTAGGCTATAGTTGACTTTTGCCCTAGCATAGTCGATTTTTGGACCCTTGAGCAATTGACTGAGCAAACTTCCTCTGCAAGGCTTGAAATTTGGCATGGATGATCAGATAAATCTCTCAACGGTTTATTATGATTCGTCTCCAAATTTTTTTTACTGGTTCAGATAAATCTCTCAACGGTTTATTCTGATTCGTCTCTAGACTTTCACTGGTTCAGATAAATCTCTCAACAGTTTATTCTAATTCGTCTCCAGATTTTTACTGGTTCAGATAAATCTCTCAACGGTTTATTCTGATTCATCTCCAGATTATTTCACTGGTTCAGATAAATCTCTCAACGGTTTATTCTGATTCGTCTCCAGATTTTTATTTCATTTATTTCAGATAAATCTCTCAATGGTTTATTCTGATTCATCTCCAGATTATTTCTTTGTTTCAGATAAATCTCTCAACGGTTTATTCTGATTTGTTCTCTATTCAGATCCAGTTCAAACTTTCCGTCAATAATCACCTTTGGATGGGATCTATAAGCCCATCTCCGACAATTCTCCTCTGTTTCTCCAAATGGCATCTTTAAGCCCATTTCCATACACAATCAAACCAGCGCGTCATCGAGTGCAAATTTCTTGGCACTCTAGTGTTCAATCATATTCTACTTTCAAACCACGAACGACAAGCATGTCGATCTCGCTTTTCAAGTTTAAGAAGATTAAACAGGGGCAGCTATTGTACCCCAAAATTTTCCCTCCAATTTTTCATAGAAAATACAACCCTAGGGTTTCTTGGATATTCAAGTTGGTTCAGAAATCAATCAGACAGATTCTCTTCTGGGGTAGTAAATCAGCAATTAGGTTTTTTTTGCAATTCTCAAAAGAAAATGAGTTTTCAAAGATCCAATTGGCCTTCATAGGTCTTCATGCTTCCTCAAGGTTGTATTTATGATTTCTTCAAGCTACAAGATTTTGAGACGATTATGTTTGTTCATGGTCACATGTGATGTCGCTCACGGGTTTATCTTCAAAGAATCGGAAGAAGTTTGAGTTTGGAAGACTTTAAATTTATCAAATCATCGCAAGGCATTTGATTGATTTCAAATTTTTCTTAAACACAATTTACTAAAAGGATAATGTTTATTCTCAGAGCATGATTTGTTTGGGACAAGAGATGGAGGTTAAGACTATCATTTAGGACAATCATGATTTCGGGATCCAGGTTGACCAGATGATTTACGTCTTTAAAACATCTATTTTGTTTTGGAAATGGAGTACAAAGTGCATGTTTGTTTGAAATGCAGTTACAAAGTTATTGGGATTATTTGGAATTTAAGTTACCAGACTGGAGCATTATATTTCAAATATCCTGATTGGGAATTTAAAAAAAAAATCAATTAGGATGTGTGATACGGTGGGAGAATTGACTTGAGGTTTTGCGTTTGTGTTCGCAAATGTTTCGGTTTAGCAAGAGTCGCCACCGACTTTTCTTTTATCCAAAAGGAAAGGTGAAAAAGCACAGGAAAGATCTTTAGAGATGTTTCTTGGTTTCGGGGGGTAGATTATGAAAAGGGAAGGTGCTAGCACCCTTTTCATCCATGGTTATCCATGGGCTCTTAGTTACTTGCTTAGATCACTTGCTTTTGTTTGAATGTGCTTGTGGTGTGTGTTTTAAAAGTATTTTGAAAATGGAACTTCGTAATGGTTCTCGTTTCTATAAGAACGCCTACAAAGTGTTTGTTTCGAAAATAGTTCAAAGATGAGATTGTGGGTGTATACAAATGTTTTTGTTGTTGTGAGCAAGCGAGTAACTAGGAGCGAATCTACCTACTCGAAAGGTCTTAAATGTGCTTTTCCTTCTCCTTTAGATGTGGCTATCTTACCATTGATTTGGTAAGAAGCCTCATCGTTGGATGTGAAGGGACGGGCATTGGGACGTTTGTATAGTCATAGAAGGCAACATATGAGATGTTTTAGCAATGTCGTTGTAGGGACTAGATCGTTTTCCGAAGGCAACATCAAGGGTCATCGAGGGACTACGATCTTTTATCGAGGGTCTTTGCTAAAACTCCCATGCTCGAGGGACATGACTATTTTCCGAGGTAACAAGTGAGATTACCCTAAGCGTGCACGTGTGCAAAGTGTGTTTTATTGCATGCATTTGTCTTTGATTAGGGGTTGTCTACTTGTTGGTTTTATCTTGCCATACACACCTAGTTACTAGCATTTGTACAAAAAAAAATGCAAGAAATAAATATCCTACACTATTACAACCATGTTGAAAGGCAAGAAAATATAAAGGCAAAAAAAACAAAATAAAAAAAAACAAGGAAAATGAGCTTTTCGATCCAGGCAGCAGCACCCTTTGACTTGCATTCTGTTGGCCTCCTTCGATTGGGGCCAGCCCTAGTGAGGTTCTGTCCTTCGACTGGCTTGGAAGTTAGTGTATGGTGAAGCCTTCTGGTTCTGCCTTGTTGTCTTCTTCGACTGGAGGTTGAAAGCAGTGAGGGAATGCCTTTCGACTGAGCCTGGAATCAGTGAAGGCATGTTTATCGTCCTGGTTGTCTCTTTCGTTTGACTTGGAGAAAGAGGGTAGAAGTCAGAAGCTTTGTTTCCTATTTCCTGTTTCCTGTTTTCTTTCATTTAAAGCATTAAATGGCAACATGGCCTGAGGCCATGCTAGTATTTGTCTTGTAAACAGTTTAACAGTTAAAGCAAGTTCAGGTAAACAGAAAGCAAAATGAAAATGGTTAGCTCTGAAAACATATTAAGTAGGTGGAAACGAAAAGAACCAAAGTGTTATGTACATGCTTTGAAATGAAAGGGATGATTATTCACATACTATGCCATGAAACGAAAGGTTCAAGGGTAAGAGTGACTTACCTTGCTTCAGGCCTTGAATGGATGTGGGATTCGAACTTGAACTTCTACCTGGACATTTCTGGAATTCAAAGAGTAGTCACAGGGGGTTTTCTTTTGGTTCAAAGAGTTATCACACAAGGTTATCTTTGAGTTTGAACAAACTTCTATGTGTGGGGTGTTCTTCATAATCGAAAGAGGTGAGAGTTTGGGATTCTGGTTTTTTTTTATTTTTCATGTGTTGATGAACTTGAGAGTTTTGTTGTGTTTGAGAAAATATGGGAGATTCGTTCCTCTGGTCCAAAGATCCTCCTCTAGCTTTGTAAATGTTCCTCTATTTATAGAGAAAGAATGGACATGTTGTCCAAAGCCAGCCTTGCAAATAAATGATAAAATAATGTAACGTGAAAGTACATGTGGGGGCCTCTTGGCAGTTGGGGTGCAGAAGATGTGACTTATGCTTCTGACGTTGCTTGCGCTCAGACTAAAATCAGGTTGAAAGCTGATTTTGTGACTAAAGTACTCTCTATGAAAGGAAAGATCATGTAGCCTTTAACCAATAATAGTAGTATCTAAAAGACAAAGTTTAAAACCCTTGTACAAGCTTCTGACTATGTAAAGACTTGGAAGCAACATAGCCTGGAAAACGAGATTTGGTCTTGAGTCGAATGCAAGAGTGAGATCGAAGCACACCTGTTTGAAGGAAGCCTTTGCCTCAGTCGAAGCTTGTGGTCGAAACAAACTAACTCGAAGGAAGCTATTTCCCAATTGAAGCTTGGGTCGAAACAAACATATTACCAAATCGAAAGCTCATGCTCGAAGGAAGTATATTGCCCAATCGAAAGACTGTGTTCGAAGGAAGCAATGTTTCCTAATCGAAGCATGTGGATCTAAACAAACATAAAGGGAGTCATTGCCTTTTAGCGTGAGGGAAGTTCCTGACTTCTAAGTCGAAGGGTGTTCCTTCAAGGGAAGCAAGAACTTAGTCAAATCTTATATGAAGATATCTCTTGGCTCAAACGAAACTTGTATAAAGCAAAGTATGCAAGATTCCCTTGGTGCAAGTGGATTTGAAGGATGCATAGAGATGGTTACTTTGTCCCATCGAAACTTGTCCAAACAAAGCAAGCATGCATGCAGAAAACTTGTCCGGTCGAAGCAGGCTTGTAGGCAGTAAACTTGTCCAAATCGAAGTAGGCTTTGCAGGCAGCACGCTTGGTGAATCGAAAAGGTTTCCTTATAGGGGGCATGTGTGACCAACATGTCATGGCCTTTGATTGCAACCATGTAGGCAGCACACTTGTCCAATCAAAAGGTTGAATCGAAGGAGGTTTCAAATCCAAATGAAGGATGTACCTAAGTTGCATTCGAAGGAGGTTTCAAATCCAAACGAAGGATGTACCTAAACTGGCATTCGAAAGAGGCTTTCAGTTCAAAATGAAGGATGTAATCCAAGTTTCATTCGAAGGAGGTTTCAAATCCAAACGAAGGATGCACCTAAACTTGCATTCGAAGGAGGTTTAGAGTCAGCCGAAGGGTGCTGGATCGAAGGAGACCTATTTTCCTTCAAATTTGTCAAAATGTTATTTTTATTTGTTTTCTCCCTTTTTGACAGTTTCCTTTTAATTTTGGTACTGGAAAATTCCAAAGTACTTGTGCAAGCTTGAACCTTGAGAATCCTTGTGAGAAAGGCCTTGATAATTGAGAGGGCAAATTTTGGGGTACAACAGGATGCAAAGAGAAATTACAAAGTGTTGTTAATAAAGGATTTCAAGTTATAAAATGACACAAGAATACTTTATGCTACAATTCAAGATTTTCTCCAATTTCAAACACACCATCCAAGATTGTTACAAAACTTCGAATTCTTTTAATATTTTATGTTTTACAACTTATTGTATTTAAAGATAAAATGGTACAACTATTGGATACAATACATCAAAATACAAGAAGATTTTTCTAAGTTACAAAGAAAATCAAAGTGAATGTTTGGCCTAAGAGAACTAATCTATGTTTAAGTTGTTTGAAGACTAAAGTCATATCATATTCCTTTTCTTATCTCCAAGACTTTCATGTTTGGCACGAATTTCTTGTGTTCTTTGCTTTGTCATCTCCAATTTTGCTCACATGAAAACAAGAGAAAGAAAGCATGATTAATACAAAATTATATGGGCATGAACAAGGAATTTTCCAAAAGTTATTTCATAAATTCATCATTAAGGTTTGCAACGTGGAATCATAATGCTATTTATTTCATCACAACCTATTTCCCCCAGTTGCAAATCACAAGAAGGTTGCCCTCCTTGGTTCACAAAAAGAAGGAAAGAGAAATTCGCGAACATGATAGCCCAAGGTTGCACACAATAACAAAATGATACAGCAGTCCAAACAAACAGCATCATCACAAATTGAAACAAACAGCAGCATCACAAACTGAACAAACAGCAGCATCACAAATTGGACAAGCAGCGTCATCATAAACAAGTAGCGTCATCACAAACAAACAACATCATCACAAATTGAAATAAACAGCATCGTCACAAACTGAACAAGCAGCGTCATCACAAACAAACAACATCATCATAAGCTAAAACAAGGCAACAGTGTGGAAAATAAAACAAATATCTAGATGCTAAATCAAACAAAATAGCAATTCAACTTGCTCAAGCAACAATGTCATCATTTTCTAAGTGCTGCAAACCTTTCAGAATGGTAAAATAAGCAAAAGAGAAATTTGCTTTTTTTTATTGTATTTGAGAGAGAAGAAAGGAAAGAGGTCACCTAGGCTACAGAATTGCCCAAAATACATCATGCAAAAGCTCTGCTACAAAAAGAAGAGCTGTTGTAAAATACAAAAACAGTCCAAACAGCCTTGCTGCCCTGTCCACAATCTATCCACAATTTGCATAGAAAATGAAAAAAAAAAACAAAACTGCAACCAAAAGGCCATCATAACAGCATACCAAAATGTTTAAATACATTTTGGTTTCCCACCATTTTCTCACTGATATAACAGAAGTGTTTGGGAGAAGAAAAAGGGATTAAAAAAAACTAGCAAAAAGAGAACAATTATTGATTTTTATTCAAAGACAGTAACAGAGAGAGCAAGAACAAAATAACCATCACCAAAATACCAAAGCTTGATAACCATCATCAAGAACTCAGAACAAAAATAACCATCACCAAAATCCCAAAGCTTGATAACCATCATCAAGAACTCAGAACAAAATAAACATCACCAAAATCCCAAAGCTTGGTAACCATCATCAAGAACTCAGAATAAAATAACCATCACCAAAAATCCCAAAGCCTGATAACCATCATCAAAACTCAGAACCAAAGAGCCATCACCCAAAACACAGAAATAACACAATCATTATTCAACAAAAGAGACAGAAAAGTTACCAACAAGCCAGAAAAGCCACGCTCCCATCCTCATCTCTTTCCCTCGTAAATCTTCTGCCACCACTGAATACCGTCCTCAGTCCCGCCTCCCCATTCCTAATTCACAGAAAATCACAAGAATAACAAGGCAAGAGAGAAGTTGTAAAGCTCCAACAGGTATGAGTTCTCCCCCTTTCTCATACTTCCATAGCATAATGTTTGCATTTGTAAAGAACTGATGGGTACTTAGAGAAGAAAAATCAATAAAAATCTATAAGCTAGAGAAAAAACAACGAAAAGATCTTACCTTTTTCAGAATCGCTAGAGTTTGATTAGGGAGACGAGAGAGGTGTATTCCGGTAACAGAGAGGTTGAGGGAGGTCAAGGATGAGACGATTTTGGGTCTCTCTGATCTAAATCTGAATTCACGAAAAAGGGTTTCAAAAAGATGTAAACCATTGCGAGACAAAGAGGCGCAGTATGAGGGCGATTCGGCCGTGAGGTAAGACATGGATGGGGTAGTGAGAAAGTGTAGAAGGTTTTAGCAAATGGAAAAGATGAACAGAGAAGGACAGCGCTGCATGAACTGGAAAATTCCAAACCCTAAATTTCTTGATTACCCCATTAATCCGTGATTAGCATTTGGTTTAGAAACTTGGGTTTTGGTTTGTTTGATTTGTGTTGGGTGACCCTTTACCTTTTCTCCATAATCCCAATTCGTTTTACTGGCCTCACCCACATTTTGTTTTATTTTTGTTACAGCAAGTAAATAATCAATTTCTTTGGGCCTCCGCCCCAAATCTTCACGATAAGCCCAGAGAATTTAGTTTCACTCCAACTCCATATTTAGTACTTACACCTTTTTTTTAGTTTAAATAATCTTATTTTGTTTACTAATTTAGTCTTATTTATTTTTGTTATCAATTAGATAAAAATATAGTTTTCTTTTTAAAAATTAGTTTAAGACTTTGTGAATACTTTTGTTAATATTTTTTTTACCGTTTAGTTAACTTTCTTTCAAATTATTTAGTTTCTACATGATAAAGTTCAAAAAAAATATAATAGAATAGATTCTTTATTATTTTCAAAAAAACTTACAAACAAAAATATTATAGTGTTATTTATCTTGCTAATTAATTTGTTAGATTAAGCTAGTTTAAATATTTGTTCATTTTCAATTCGATTTGGTTGTATTGTTTGCTATTTATACTTTTAATCACATTCGACTCATCCCCATTTGTAAAAAAATTGTACCCCCATTCCCGAAAGCTTTGTAATAGCGTAGAATTTCAATTTCTGCATTTTACTGTTTTACTTATTACTGTATAGTAATTAGGCGTGTATGGCAAGACATAAAATCAATCGCTAGATAACCTAATCAAAGAATAAAATAACTTGAAACCAACACACTTTTTCACACGCGCACCTCTAGGGTAACCTCGCTCGTTGCCTCGAAAATACAGTCATGTCCCTCGAATATGGGACGCCTTAGCAATGACCCTTTGATAAAAAAAGATCGTAGTCCCTCGATGACCCCCGATGTTGCCTTCGATAAAACGATCTCGTCCCTTACAAAAATTGCTAAAGTGTCTCATAAGTTGCCTTCGATGACTGTAAAATTGACCCGCGCCTGTCCCTTCACATCCAACGATGGGGCTTCTTACCAAATTAATGGTAAGATAACACCATTAAAAGGAGGAAGAAAAGAATAATTTAAGACCTTTCGAGTAGATAGATTCGCTCCTAGTTACTCGCTTGCTCACGATAAAAACATTTTTACACCTACACTTTCATTTCAAAACATTTTAAAAAGACAAAACGTTTTGTATACGTTCTTATAGAGACGAGAACCATTGCAAAACATCTTTTCAAAACACTTTCTCAAACACAATTCACAAACACATCTTTGAACCACTTTTTTGAAACAAAACTTTGTACGCGTTCTTATAGAAACGAGAACCATTACAAAGAGATTTTTCAAAATACTTTCAAAAGCCCACACCACAAGCACACTGTCAAATGAAAGCAAGTGATCTAAACAAGTAACTAAGAGCCCATGGAAAACCATGGTGAAAATGGTGCTAATACCTTCCCTTTTCATAATCTACCCCCCGAACCCGAGAAATAATCTCGAAAGGTCTTTCCTGTGCTTTTTTACCTCTCCCTTGGATAAAAGAAAAGTCGGTGGCGACTCTTTCTAAACCGCAACATTTGCAAACACAAACGCAAAACCTCAAGTCAGTTCTCCCACCGTATCACACTTACCCTTCCATCTACCCTGTTATCATAAAGCCCGTTGTTGAAGGAGACATCCCATACACCGTTCTTCATCCTGACATGCCTACCTCTCTCAAAGACTTGCAGAAAGCTTAGGTTCAGTTGAAGGAAGAGCGAGACACCTTCGAAGCCCAGTTTTACGCCAGTGAGAAGAAGGTTATGGAGCTCACCAAGATGCTTCATGAAGAGAAAAACTCGAATGCCTACATTGCTCCAAAGAGGATGCGTTCAACCTTCTTGTCTTAGGAGTTTTTGTTGTATTCTGTAAGCCCGAAGAGGCGTGATGTATTCAAACTTGGATTTAATATAACGTGTGTTCTTTTTGGTTTGAACAAATTTAAATCTCTAAATTTCCTTGAAATCATTTTCATATTGCATATTCATTCATCATAACATCATACGGGTTTCTTATAACAGGTCTCCTTATCCTTCCATTATTTATTTTAGTGAGATGGATGTTGAACAGACTGTGAAAGATCTTCAGGTGCAGAACGCCCAGTTTCAACAAATGCTCTTGACTCTGACAAAAGGACAAGAGGAGTTGAAGTCTCTACTGGCCAAAGAGAAGAAGAAAGCGAAGAAATCAACCGGTATTGTGATCATGGGAAGAAGGTTCAAAGGTCAAGCCAGACGAACTTTGGACTTTGCAACATCATCCGGTGAAGGAGATAATCAAGGAGACGGGACCCAGGAAGTGAAAACGACCCAGCATCCGAGGAAGAGGAAGAGACTGATTACTCTAAGGAACAATATCCTCTTGCTAATGATAAATACAAACAGCTAGAGGATCGTTTGAATGCTATGGAGATTCAAAGGGTACCCGGATTGGATTTTGAAGAATTAGGACTTATCTCAGGGGTTGTTATCCCACAGAAATTCAAGGTCCCCACTTTCGCCAAATACGACGGTGTCTCTTGCCCAAAGCTACATCTAAGGTCATACGTCAGAAAGATTCAACCCCATACGACTAACAAGAATCTGTGGGTGCATTTCTTCCAAGAGAGATTGTCTGGGACACAATTGGATTGGTTCTATCAATTGGAAGGGACCAATGTTCGCAATTGGGAAGATTTGGCCGCCGCCTTCTACAAACAATATCAGTATAATATTGATTTAGCTCCAACTCGGACGCAATTGCAAGGCATATCTATGGGAACAGGTAAAGGTTTCAAAACCTATGCTTAGAAATGGAGGGATCTCGCAGGCAGAGTCCAACCCCCTCTATCTGACAGAGAATTAGTGGATATGTTCCTAGGCACCTTATCAGGTCCATTCTTCAACCACCTGATCAGAAGTTCCTCAGCTGGATTTACTGAACTGATCATGACTGGTTAGCGGTTCGAAGCCGGTATAAAAAATCGAAAAATTCAAAAAGATGCATCTTCGAGCATAACAAAGAAACCATTCACTGGTAAGAAGGAGGCCAGTGCCATTTGTGATTGGTGGGAAGAGAACTGACTGTTTTTTGGAATGCTGGTTCGCGTTTTGCGTTTGTTTTTGCAAAATGTCGCGGTAAGCAAGAGTCGCCACCGTCTTTTATTTTATCCAACAAGGAAAGGACAAAAGCACAGAAAAATTCCTTTTTGAGATATTTCTCGGGTTCGGGAGGTAGATTATAGAAAGGGAATGTGTTAGCACCCTTTCTATCCGTGGTTATCCACGGGCTCTTAGGTACTTGCTCATTGTGTTTTCAAAAGTTTGCTTTTCTTTGTGTTTATGGGTTTGAAAAGAGTTTTTATTTTGAAGAGAGTGTAAGTGCGAAAAGTTTTGTTTTGTTTTAAAAGGAGCAAGTACTTAAGAACCATCTACCTACTCGAAAAAGGAATTAAATTGTGCTAATGTCCTTTAGACAATGTTACCCCACTATTGAGGAGCAGGTAGCATCATCGTTGGAGTTTTCGGGTCAATTCGATTAGGGGACGTGTGGTCACTAAAGCAATGTTAGGACGCCTTAGCGGTTACCCTAATATCCTAGATCATTTTTCCGAGGAAACCGTTTCGAGGCAACTATGATCTTTGGACAAGAGGGATACCTCTAAAACTTCCTATACTCAATGACCACGTTCGAGGCAACCAAGTGAGGTGTACCCTAAGAGTGGCACGTGCGAGTGTGTTATTTTCAGTTAATTTTATCTGTACATGTCATGGGTGAGCTATGTTGATTTTAAGTTCATACATTGGATCTTGTCATGCATTCCCTATTATCAAACATCTAACAGTTAATATTGTGCGGAAATTAAATTGTGAGAAATTAATTCTAAGCTATTACAAGGCGTTGGGTATTTACATCGCCAAAGACAAACCCTTTAATTTAAATTGCAGAAAGTAAATAAAAGCGATAAATAATTAAAAGTCCTATTGAAACTATTACATACTGGAAGCAATTACAATATTGGATAAAAATAAGACGCGTGCGAGAAAATTAAGACGGTGCATTTTTTAGGGTTTTGACCCTGTTTGAAAAGAAAGCATGTTTTTTGTTATTTTGAATTAAATGGAAATTAAATCTAAGTTATATAATTAATTAGATAAAAATATATTTTTTGGTTTTTTTGAATATTTAAGGAAATAAAAATAAAATGGTCAAAATTATTAAAACCTAACATTCTAATTAATTTTAATTTATTGCAAAAATGTTAAAATTATACCTAATTAAAAAAACTAAGTTCATTAAATTATTTACTTACACAAATAATGAAATTAATAAAAATAATATTTTTATTGTTTTCTGATTTTATTAGGAAAATTACTAATTAGTGATAATAAGATAATTAATTAAAATAATAAGATAAAAAAAATAAATATAATAGAAAGTAAAAGAAATAAAACCAAGGGGGTGTTAGGCCCAGAAAGGAGGTATGGTTTGCAATTTCCAGCCCAAAAACGTCCAAGCCTGTTTGACTTTTCCCATCCAATGCATGCTTGTTGACTTGAGTTCATGGTGAACCTTCAATCTTGGCCTTCAGATTTGGCCTGAAGGCCATCTGGCGCCTGGATCTATGAGGCATATGGTGGACTGCATCTTGAGCGTTGCATAAGAGTACCGGAATAAAAATTGCACAAATGTATTGGGGGACCTCGGTTTCGAACCCAGGTCCCAATGGTATTCCACTCACGCTTCCACCAACTGAGCCATGCTGCATATTTGTTAATGGAATACAAAACAAATAATATATTGAAAACATTTAATATGCCTGGGAATTAAAAATAAACGCGCTAAACTTTTGAATGACTCAATGAAGCAGAGACACGTCTTCGTCTTCTTCAACGAAGACTGTATTTTTTTCCTGCGGATTTTATTCCGCACCAAAATCTGTGGCATCATCCTATAATGCATTCTAGGTCACCAAAATGCAAACCAAACCCATCATCATGTTCGTCTCGTTCTCCTAATCATCTCTATACCCATTATTAGTCCTAATTTTACCTGTAAAGCAAACGCCAAAAAACCAAGAAAAGAAACCCTAGGTTCGGGCATTACAATACAGGCTATGAAAACAAAATTAAACAATGCAGAATGCTTAGAAATTATGCAAGGATCACAAATATATCAATATTTTGGCAAGAAAACGCAAGAATCCAAGGTTACGAATTCGTGCACAGGGCTATGTTCAGGATGACTTACAGCGCGTTTCAAGTGGTCTCAAAGCCTGGTTTTGATTGCTTTAGCTCCACTAGATATCAGGCAAGGAAGATACGTTGAGATCTTGGATTGAATCGTGCTCTAACCAAGGTTTTGATCTCACACTTTTGCAAGCTTTTTTCAATTTTGGTTTGGCCGTTTCTTGCAGTTTCAGGTCGTGTTCTTGATGTGTATGGCTTGTGTGTGTATATGGGAATGAATTAGGTCAAGAGTTGGGCTTTCAATCCATGTGCATTCAAGGTTTGGGATTTGATATGATCACCATCGATAAAGTTTCCAAAATTGTACCAAATCTGATATTTTGTGCACAATAATGCTTGATACGAATTTGATTAGGTGTATCTTGATATTTGAAAGCTGTAATGATCACAAAGATCTCATTCCATCAATTTTTGGATTTTATTTGAATTAATAATGATTTAAAATGAATTAAATCAATAAAAATTGAATAAAATAGAAAAATAAATGATTGGTCATGAAATTGAAGATGGGACACGTGTGTGGTGTGAAAATACCAAATCAAGTGGAAAAAAGTGGGCCCTTTTGTCAAAAATTTGAGTTTTGAGGATAGTTGAGTTTTGGCACTTTTGGAAAAATGCCCAACTTCAACAATGCATAACTTCTTCAATTTTGAACTTTTGGAGGTGTTCTTTGACTTTTTAGAAACATTGAGATTTCCTCTAACCAACCCGTTTGGTCTCATATCATTTTGATGTTCCATGCTCAAGTTATAAGCTTTGGAAAAAAATGTGTTTTTGTTGACTTTCAAAAATGACCTATAATATCCAAATTTGTAACTTTTTGTGAGAGCATTTCTTGATCTTGGGGTGTGAAGATGGATTGTAGGAAATAGCATCCTCTTCAAAATGAGATTTGGATGGGTCATTTCTCATAAATTATGAGAAAGTTATGCTTGGTCAAAGTTGAGTTGACTTTTCCTACAAAACCCTAATTTAGCAACTTTTGAATCTTGGTGAATCTTGAGCAATCCTTGATGAATCATGATCAACCCTTGATAAAATGATGAATTATCCTTCAAAATGAGAATGTTGACAAAAAATCTTGAGGTTTGACTGTATTTAGGTCACAGTTGACTTTTGCCCTAGCACAGTCGATTTTTGGACTTCTTGAGCAATTGACTGACCAAACTTTCTCTGCAAGGCTTGAAATTTGACCTGGATGAGCTTGAGAACATATTAGGAAATTTGGGAGCAATTTAGACCATTTGGATGTGAGTACCTTGATGCAACACAAAACCCTAATTTTGAATTGACTGCCTTAGGAGGTGATTTGACTGTCCAACTCTTGAGCCATCTTGAACAACTTGGAGATGATTCTTGACATGTATTGAGGAATATGGGAGGGAAACTTTTGTGGTACAACCGTTTCCCCTGTTCAATCTTCTTAAACCTGAGGATATAGATTGGCGTTCGGGCCTTTCGTGATCCGAAGGTGGAAGATGATTGAACACTAGAGTGCCCAAAAATTTGCACTCGGATGAAGTAGTATTTGTCTTGTGATGTCGGGAATGGGCTTACATAGGCCATTTGGATATTTATGATGGGATATGGGCTTAAAGATGCCATCCGAAGGAGTGTCAATCGCGTAAGAGATTCCTTAGTGAGAGCTTGTATACCTGTCGTTGGGGGAGATTCTACTGGGGAATGTTGTTCTTTATCTTAGGAGAAATAGAACTTTAGGAGCTTCGGTCGTCTGTTATTCTGCTGGGAAATCGTCTCTGTTGAATTTTAGGAGCTTCGGTCGTCCGTTATTCTATTGAGCAATCATCTCTGTTGAAGAGGTGAGAGTGAACTACTATTTGGTCGTAACCCAGGCTTCATAGTGATAAGACCGACTACTATTTTGTCGTAATCCAGGCTTTACAGTGACTTACTGGGGAGATGAGATTAAACTTGCTATCCGGTCGTAATCCAGGCTTTGTAATTTCTCACTTCTTATCTGGTCGAAATCCAGGCTTCAGAACAAATCAAGTTGTTATCCGGTCGCATTCGGGCTTCAACTTGACTTTAGGGCACACTAATATCTGGCCGACTCCGGGCTTCTTAGTAACTGTCCATGTAAACTGCTATTTGGTCGGAATCCAAGCTTCATAGTGTCTTGTACCGCTATCTGGTCGTGATCCAGGCTTCATGATGTGTTATACCATTATCTTGTCGAATTCAGGCTTCATGGTGTCACATACTGCTATCTGGTCGAATCCAATCTTCACAATACCTCACTTCTTATCTGGTCGAAATCCAGGCTTCAGAACAAATCAAGTGGTTATCCGGTCGCATCCGGGCTTCCCTTTGACGGTTTGGTTTACTAATATCCGGTCGAATCCGGGCTTCATAGTAACTGGCTGGGTAAACTACTATTTGGTTGCAATCCAAGATTCACAGTGTCCCTTAATGCTATCTGGTCATAATCCAGGCTTCACGATGTATAATACCACTATCTAGTTGAAATCCAGGCTTCGTAGTACTCTTGGTTGCTATCTGGTCGTAATCCAGTCTTCACAACATCTTCTACCATTATCTGGTTGTAATATAGACTTCATGGTCTTGTATTGCTTTCTGGTCGTAATCCAGGCTTCACAATAACTTGCTGAGCTGTTATCCGGACGTGATCCGGGCTTCACGGCTTGTGTTTATGATATACCACTATCTGGTCAAATCCAGGCTTTATGGTGCTTACTGAGCTGCTATCCGGTCGTAATCCGGGCTTCATGACTCACTGGGGAATAAACTATTATCCGGTCGTTCTCCGGGCTTTATAGCTTATTTTTGAGAGATATCACTATCTGGTCATAATCCAGGCTTCGCGGTAGTCTGATATTGTTGTTCGGTCGTAATCCGGGCTTCACAATATGCTGTAGAAATCAAGATACTATCCTGGTCGTAACTTGGTTTCATAACTTGAATTTTGATTGTATCTTTCCTGAAAGGTAAAGGTTAGTTGTATGTAATGCATGATATGTATCAGGAAATGGTGTTCTCAAAATAAATGAGATTGTATGGTATGATGTGTATATGCATGTAGCATGATGTATGGACATGTAATGTTTTAGCTGGGGAAAATAAATCCCGGAGCTGCTGGAGAATAAAGTTGAATGCTTCGCTTCCGCCAGGGATGGTGAACGAAGATGATTGTGAGGATAAACCTGCAGGAGAAAAGAACTCCGTTGGGGAATAAACTGATGAAGAGATTACTCTGAGGGGAATTGCTCTGTGGGGAAGGGGTATTTTGCTTAAGATTTTAACGATAAACTCTGCTGGAGATTCCGCTGATAAACTCCGCTAGGGATGGATTACTGTTGCTGGTGACACTGGATCTGTTGAGGATTGAACTCCTGCTTGGGGAAAGGAAAGAACTTCGTTGGGGATGATCTTATGCTTGCTGGGGAATGTCTTTATACTCCTTTGAGGAATATTAAGACCTTCTGGGAATACTAAACCTTTTTAGCACTGATGGTGGATGACTCTGCTTGAGGAAAGTATTGCTGATTCGTCCATAGTTGCAAGTCTCAGCCGAGAGCTATCATTATTGTCTTACCCTGCGGGGAATGAAGGTATCTTAGCCATATTCTTCAGCTGGATGTACCTTGGTACCTGGTGGACAGAGAAACTTGTACAGTTCGGACAATTCTTATTTCCCCTATTTCTGATATTACCAGTAATTCGTCCTTTGTTTCGTATGTACATATTTATGATCAGCAATTAATGTCAAATGCATATATCAAAAATGAACTTTGGACGTTCTTTGCAAAACAAAACAGATAAAGGAAAAAGAAATTTGTTTGGAAATGAATTTGTATTGATTTTGAAGTTTGGCCTGTAAATAGGCGTTTTTATACATGAGGCTGACGTCCTAGTAAGTGAACGCCGCCGAACAAATAGAGTTTATACGATTTGTGAAAAGGAAACAAAACAGATATGTGAATAATCCCACTGGGTTCCAACTCAGCTATTGCCTTTATATCTTCAAGCATCTCATCACTTTGTTGCTTAGTTGAAGATGAATCTGATTGATTAGTGTCGTCCGAGTTTGATAGTCGATACCGAAGTTTGGATGCAAGGTGATCCAATGAGACATAGTGTTACGCTTTGATCCCTAACTTCTACCTGGACCGCCCTTTCGGGTTTTCAGTCCACCGGGATAACCATTTTTACCCAAGCCGCCTTTTCAGGTTTTCAACTTGCCGGGTGTATAGTTTTTTTTTCATTTTCATCCCTTATTTTTGCCCGAACCCTTTTGGTTCTCCGGGAAGCCCTTATTTTTGCCTAGGCCAGTCAACCTAGCGGGTCTTTGATTTATGCGTAGTATCTTTTTACTATGTATGCATTGACGGGGTGAGGAAGGTCGTCACCATCCATGGTGGTCAGAATCATAGCTCCTCCTGAGAAGATGTTCTTAACCACAAATGGCCCTTCGTAATTAGGGGTCCATTTTCCCCTGGGGTCACCTTGAGGTAGGATAATGCGCTTGATTACCAGTTCCCCAACTTGATACTCTTGTCGTTTGACTTTCTTGTTAAATGCCTTGATCATTCGTTTTTGGTACGTTTGACCATGACAAATAGCAGTGAGTCTCTTTTCGTCGATTAGGTTCAGTTGATCAAGTCGAGTCTGAATCTAGTCATCTTCACTCAAACCTGCATCCTTCATGATCCGAAGAGAGGGTATCTGAACTTCAATGGGCAAGACTTCCTCCATGCCATATACCAAGGAATAGGGTGTTGCCCGTGTTGACGTCAGTGCTGAGGTACGGTACCCATGAAGAGCAAATGGTAACATCTCATGCCAGTATTTGTATGTCACTGTTATCTTCTGCACAATCTTCTTAATGTTCTTGTTTGCCGCTTCGACAACCCCATTCATCTTCGGCCGGTAGGGAGAAGAGTTATGATGTTGTATCTTGAATTGCTCGCAGAGCTCAGTGATCATTTTATTGTTGAGATTGGTGCCATTGTCCGTAATGATCCTCTCTGGTACACCGTATCGACAAATCAGATTGTGCCGAATGAACCGTGCAACGACGTTCTTGGTTACGGTAGTAAAGGAAGCTGCTTCAACCCACTTCGTAAAGTAATCAATTGCTACCAGGATGAAACGATGCCCGTTGGATGCCGTAGGTCTGATTTCACCGATCATATCAATGCCCCACATTGCAAAAGGCCAAGGTGCCGTCAAGACGTTCAGAGGAACCAGAGGTATGTGCACCTTATCAGCATAGACTTGACACTTGTGACATGTCCGAGAGTGCTGATAACAGTCAGCTTCCATTGTGGACCAGTAATATCCTGCCCGAAGGATTTTCTTTGCCATGGTATGTCCACTGGAATGAGTGCCGAAAGTACCTTCATGCAGCTCTGCCATGATCCTTTCTGCTTCAATCTTATCCACACAACGCAGTAAGGTCGAATCATGGTTACATTTGTAAAGGATGCCATTGCTGATGAAGAACTTCGCCGCGAACCTCCTCAGAAACTTCTTGTCATTAACAGATGCACCCTCGGGGTATTCCTGAGCTTCAAGGTACCTCTTCACCTCATGATACCAGGGCTTTCCTGGCACCTCTTCAGTCTCAAGATCACAACAATGTGCAGGTTCGTCTAATCTTTCAATAATGATCCGGGGAGCCTCATTGTCCCAATTGACTTTGAACATAGAAGACATTGTAGCCAGCGCGTCCGCCAATTGATTCTCCTCTCTAGGGAAGTGTTCAAAGGTTATCTCTTCAAAATGGGGAAGCAACGTCAATACATACTCCTTGTAAGGAATAAGATTTGGGTGTTTCATATCCCACTCGCCTTTGATCTGACTGATCACGAGAGCGGAATCTCCTAATACACTTAGAAACTTAATCCTTAGGTCAATTGCAGCTCGAAGACCCAAGATGCACGCTTCATACTCCGACATGTTGTTGGTGCAGTTGAAACATAGTCGGGCGGTAAACGAAGTATGAGAGCCTTTAGGAGATATGATCACGGTGCCAATGCCATTACCCAAAGTATTCGAAGCTCCATCAAAGTACATAGACCATCGGGATCCCTCCTCAGGTCCTTCATCCGGTCCAGGTGTCTCACAATCAGTTATCAACATGATATTCTCGTCTGGGAATTCAAAGTTCATAGACTGGTAGTCATCCACTACCTGATGTACCAAATGGTCTGCCAATACACTTCCCTTGATTGCCTTTTGAGTCGTGTACTGGATGTCATACTCAGTCAAGATCATCTGCCATCTTGCTATTCTTCCGGACAAGGCAGGTTTTTCGAAGATATACTTGATTGGATCCATCTTTGAAATTAATAGAGTAGTGTGAGTCAACATATACTGTCTCAGCCGGCGATCATCCCATGCCAAAGCGCAACAAGTTTTCTCAAGCAGTGAGTATCGAGTCTCATAGTTGGTAAAATTTTTGCTAAGGTAATAAATAGCATGCTCTTTTTGGCCAGACTCGTCATGCTGACCCAGAACACACCCCCATTGAGTTATCGAGCACTGTCAAAAGGTCTCCCTTCAACTGGTGGCATCAGAATAGGTGGCTTTTGGAGATACTCTTTGATCCTTTCAAAAGCGGCCTGGCATCCATCATTCCAACGTACCACTTTATCTTTCTTCAGCAGCTTGAAGATTGGCTCACAAGTAGTAGTTAGGTGTGAGATGAATCGGGCAATGTAGTTCAGACGTCCCAGAAAGCCTCTGACTTCTTTCTCTGTTCTGGATTTGCATCTCTTGTATAGCTTTCACCTTGGCAGGGTCCACTTGAATACCTTTGTCGCTTACAATAAAACCTAGCAGCTTACCAGACCTCACCCCGAAGGTGCACTTGTTCGGGTTCAATCTCAGCTTGTACAACTTCAACCTGTCAAATAGATTCTGCAGATGGTCAAGGTGTTCCTCCTCGGTCTGGGACCTTGCAATCATATCGTCGACGTATACTTCAATCTCATGATGGATCATGTCATGAAACAAAGCAACCATGGCACGTTGATACGTTGCCCCAGCATTCTTCAACCCAAAAGGCATGACTTTGTAGCAAAAGGTGCCCCACTGAGTAACAAAGGTGGTCTTCTCCATGTCTTCGGGAGCCATTTTGATCTGATTATAACCGGAGAACCCATCCATAAAGGAGAATACCTTGTGCTGAGCGGTGTTGTCAACCAGAACGTCGATATGAGGTAGAGGGAAATCATCCTTGGGGCTTGCCCTGTTCAGATCCCTGTAGTCAACACACATTCAAACCTTCCCATCCTTCTTTGGCACAGGAACCACATTGGCGACCCACTAAGGATAATAAGTCACTTATAGAAAACCGGTGTCAAATTGTTTCATAACTTCAGCCTTGATTTTCTCAGACATTTCTAGGCGCATTCGGCGAACCTTCTGTTTTACAGGAGGACAGTCTTCCTTAGTAGGCAGGAGATGAACCACAATGTCGGTATCCAAACCAGGCATATCTTCATAAGACAAAGCAAAGATCTCAACGTAGTCGTGCAGCATCTGAATTAACCGTTGTTTCACACTGGCTTCCAGATTTGCACCAACCTTGACTTCCTTCTTATTTGTCTCTGTACCCAGATTCACTGATTCTACTGGCTCTTCATGTGGTTAAATGGCCCTCTCTTCCTGGAGTAGCAGTCTTGCAAGTTCACCAGGCACTTCGTAATCATCTTCACCTTCGTCTTCGGCTAAGTTGATCAGATTTTCAAAGTCATAGCCGGTAGTAGCAAAGTCGTTACTAGTGAGATCCAGAGTGGATGTGGACATGTATATGTGAGTGTGTGTAAAATAGCTGTTTTGCAATATATAATAAAGAAAAACAAGGAGCGCAAGATTTGAAATGCAAGAACGTCCAATGTTTTTATTAATGATATATGAAATAGACACACAAAAGCCCTCACAAATGAAGTCACGATGCCCCGGGTAAGACATCGGGCCATAAAGTTTGAAACATTTATCCATTACAAATTTAAAACAAAAGATTTCATTACTGGGTAACAAAAGTAATAGGGATGAAGTCCTTTGCTGTCTAGTTGCTTGGTCCACCGTTGATCGTAGGATAAATCCAGTTGTCGAATTCAGACTCTTCTACATCATCTTCAATGGCATTCACTCCTGAGTTGCTGATGAACACAGGAGGTCTTCTGATCCTTGCACTTCGAACAACCCTTTGAGCTTCTGCAGTGAAACCCAAACCAAACTTGTTAGTCTTCTGTGTAAAGTCAGGGAGTCAGCCCCAATTTGCACACTCACCCTTCTCAATAACAGCCCGGGCATCTTTTAAGGAAGCCATCTTCATAGGAGAATCTTCAACCACGGTTTCAGCTGATGCCAATGTCTGGGGAACCTCTTCAAAGTGCTAAAATGGGGTCTCAATGAACTCCCCATCCATCTCTACGTATCGGAATGGGTTGAGGTGGCTGACCATGTATTCTTCCTCCCCTTGTACTGTCACAATCTTCCCTTTGACCGGGTACTTCAACTTCTGGTGGAGCGTTGAGGTTACGGCCCCAGCTTTATGGATCCATGGACGGCCCAGTAAACAAGAGTAGGATGGCCGAATGTACATCACATAGAACGTAGAATTGAAGACCTGAGAACCAACTTTAATTGGAATATCAACTTCACCGTGCACCATCCTTTTAGACCCATCAAAAGCCCCGACAACGATGTTACTTGGTTTTAGCTCTAACCCTTCGCAATCCAACCGGTCTAGAGCTTTTTTGGGCAAGACGTTCAATGAGGAACCCGTATCAACCAATACATGTGCAAGAGTAGTGCCCCTATATTCAATGGAGACATGCAGGGAATCGTTATGATTTTTCCCCTTGGCAGTCAAATAGGCGTCGGAGAATCCCAACCCATTATCAGCAGTCAAATTAGCCACACAATCTGTAAACTGACCAGTTGATGTCTCTTGTGGCACGTGGGCAGTCTTCATGAAGGTAATCAGAGCCTTGGCATGGGCCTCTGAGCATAGTAATAGTGACAACATAGAAATCCTCGATGGGGTTTGCCCCAGTTGCTCAACTACGTTGTAATCACTCTTCTTAATAATCTTCAGAATCTCTTCCATCTCCTGTTTGGAAGCTTCAACAGTAATTGTCTTCGGTGCCTCCGTCTGGGCAGGCGGATCAGTGGTGATCCCTTTGCCCCGAGCGTCAGATGACTCGGCGACAGGGGTAAGAATAGGGACTTGATCAAGAATAGTGGTAGGTGCGCTTGCAGGTGTAATAACGAAAGGTCTTCGGACAGTTGGTGGAACAATATCAGGTGAGAAAAGTCTGCCACTGCGGGTGACTTTAGCAGGTCCAGTAATGTTGCTGACTCCAGTATCAACATCCAACTCTTGCTTAACTCCATGAAAATAAACATCAGCCCCATAGTGCCAAGGGACAGCTTTATCAGAGGTGTAGGGGATGGGCCCTGGAACAGTGATGATCATAGGTGCGATTTTCGGAACAAATGTAATTCTAACAGGTTTCCTCGAGGGAGCCTTGGAAGAATTGTCGAAAATGGTAATGATGGCGACTTCTTCAGTAGGAATGGAAGGAACAACAGTCTTCTCAAACAGGATCTCCTTACTATCCATCAGGTTTTGGATACCTGACTTCAGGAATGGGCAACCGGTAGGTAAAACAGAACACATATGGCAACCTTCGTCACATCCCGGAAATAAACCGGCTAGTAACAGGTTCTTCTTGATAGTCATTAGAGGGGTAACAATGTCATCCACAGAAACTACAAACAAGTCTTCCTCTACAGCATTCACTCCATGTTTGGGCATGGGAGCAGTCACGACATTAGGCCTTTCGGGCGCCTCGAACTCGATATCTTTTGCAATAATTAAGTCTTGTATCTTACTTTTCAGACTCCAACAATCGTCTGTATTATGCCCCGGGCTATCGGAGTGATAAGCACAGCGGGCATTAGGGTTATACTTTGGTGACGTTGTATTTGAATTCTTTGGGGCTTCCCTTAGAGTCACCAGATTAGTCTTTAGCAACTGTGGAAAAATCTGAGATAAGGTCATGCTGAGACGAGTGAATTTCCTCTTAGGTCTCTCGTCCTTTTGTTGATTGTTATACTGAGGAGCACCATCCGGTTTTGAAATAACAACCGCATTGACAGCTTGGCGGTGTTCAGGTCTATTATGTCTTCTTGCACTGTAGACAGCACTTGACTCTTTCTTAAACGGCTTCTTCTCGGTGCTCGATGAGGCACCCTTCTGTATCTTCCCAGCCTTAATACCAGCCTCAATCCTCTCACCAGTCAAAATAAGATCTGTAAACCCATATGAAGAGCTTCCAATAAAGTGGTTGAAAAATGGACCAGACAGGGTCCCCAGAAACATATCAACAAGTTCCTGATCAGCTAAGGGTGGTTGTACCCTTCCGGCGAGGTCTCTCCACTTTTGAGCATAATCTTTAAATCCTTCACCCGTTCCCATTGACATACCCTGGAGTTGGGTACGCGTAGGAGCGAGGTCAGAGTTGTACTGATACTGCCTGTAGAATGCAGTAGCCAAATCTTTCCAGCTGTGGATACTGGCTCCGTCTAACTGATAGAACCACTCAAGCTGAGTCCCTGAGAGACTGTCTTGAAAGAAATGGATCCATAAGTTCTTATCAGCAGTGTAAGGCTGGATCTTCCTCACATATGACCGGAGGTGCAGCTTCGGACAAGAAACTCCGTCATACTTGGCAAAGGTTGGTGCCTTGAATTTATGGGGAATCACCACCCCAGATGATAGACCTAGATCTCCGAAGTCCAGACCGGGCACCTTCTGAATTTCCATGGCGCTCAAACGGTCTTCCAGCTGTTTGTACTTATCCTCAGCGGGAGGATACTGTTCTTCATCGTAGTCCGTCTCGTTGTCGGAGACCACATGGCTAGGAGCCCTCCTTTCTTGTGGACTATCTTTCCCTCCAGATGAGGTGGTTAAATCAACTTCATTATGTAACCTGTTCTCAAACCTGTGTCCTGTGTTGAACAGGACTGTCCTCTTCTTCTTCTTCTTCTCTTTCAGAATCAAGGTCTTCAGGTCCTGCTGACCCTTAGCTAGATTCATGAACAGCTCTTGAAATTGGGCATTCTGGGCCTAGAGGGCCTTGATAGCTTGCTCAGTTGAAGGTTCGGTAGACATGATGATTGCTTAAATAAACAGCGAAGAAGATAAGAGACCTGTAAAAGGGTACCTGTTTATGAAGTGCATGAGATGAAATGCGTATGATTTATGATTTTAAAGACAATCGGGATTCAAACTTGTAAACAAGAAGGGAAACACACTTTATTAGATTTAAACTTCAAAATTTAAATTGTTCAACAAATTTCCCTTAAGGCATTACAAGAATGGAAATACTGAAAAGTAAATAAAAACTGTAAAGGAAATCATCAAAGGTCCATCAATTCTCTCATGGTCTCTTCTTATCAGTGCGGACATAATCGTTGAGAATACGCTCATTCTCTAACTGTCTAGTCAATCTCTGGATCTTCTTCTCTTGTTCATTGAACTTCTCCCGATAAGAATCCCGTTCTTCCCGCAGTTGCATCCAAGGTCTCTTCAGTGCCCCAATGTCAGTGGGCATATAAGGATGGAGAATGGTTGGAAGAACCCCTTCTTCATTAGCAACTTCAAGAGTGACAGGCCAGACAACTTCATATGGAATACCTAACTTCTGGGCACGGATGCGGACCCATCTGAGATATGGCTCCATTGGCAGAGAAGTCTTTGGACCCAACTCATGTGGATCAGATTAGTGAACTTTGTCCCAAGCCCTTATGAATCTACGACGTTGCTCGTCGCTATCTCCATGAAAATCAAAGATGATATGAGGCATTAACATCTCATGAGGTCCTTCTCTTCTGGCTCTTCCGAACTGACGGAGAGCTAAGCATGGGTTGTAAGAAATTCCTCCATGGGTTCCTAGCAGGGGAACATTGGGATACTCTCCACAGCGATTAATGATAGTCACCTCATCCATACCTTTGAGAGTCCAGATAATGTCATTATGAGAAAGAGACATCACCCTATAAGCCTAACCCATTCCTTCTTTTTTTTTCAGTACTGACTTGGGGAGGTGCGAAATAAACCACCTCGACAATAAAGGAGCACAGCACATCAAGGTTCCCCGCTTTCGGGTAGTACGAGCATAGAGCTGATGAAAAATGTCACCCAAGAGAGTGGGTACAGGGTTCTGAGAGATGAAGATCTTTATGGCATTCACATCAACAAAAGTGTCAGGATTCGGAAACAATACCAAGCCATAAATCAGAAGAGCCAGAATATTTTTGAACGCCTTAAAGTCTAGGCTATCCCAGAAGTAGTTAGCCTTGCCAACCAAGAACTTAGTCAGAAATCCTTTTGCTCCACTCCTAGTCTCCCAATTAGCCATTACCTCCTCTTTGGTCAAATGAAGGGCTGCAGTAATTTCTTCGGGCATAAGAGTCTTCTCCCAACTAGTAAACGGGGTCTGCTCCAAAACAGAGACACCGAGCAGCTCAGAGAACTCTTCTAGGGTGGGAACCAGCTGGAAGTCCTAGAAAGTAAAACAGTGGTACATCGGATCATAGAATTGGACCAGGACACTCATCATCTGCTTGTCCAATTTGGAGGTGACCAAACTGAGAAGAGAACCATGCCTCCTGATGAAGGAAGTAGTGTCAGGCATCTTGGCAACCAACTCTTTAAGCAAGGTAGGGACTTGGACAAAGTTGATCCGGATAGTATTCTTACGCATGGGCATCATGATGACCTACAAAACAGAGCAAAGATGAAACCCTCCTGTCTTTGAAATAGGTTAGTCCTTATGCAAGATGTATGCAATTCTATGATGTCATGATAAAGGCAGACCACAAGTATCCACAAAAAGCAAACATGGTAAAGGCACACAAGTCACACTGAGAGCCCTTAGATTTCAGGCTGGCATGGAGCTTAGGTACTACCCTCTTTCAGTTCAGTTGGTTAAAACCTGTCCTAAAAATAGTAACCGGGTTCTAGAGGATCTCAATATCACTGACTACCCTCAATCGGTCATAATTCCAGTTTAGCAACCTTTTCTTGCAGCCGGAATCATCGCGAGAGTTTAGTCACAATGAGTGTAGCATACTGCTACTGTTCTATGGCCAAGTTGGTCAATTTAAGGTTCTAAGGTCAGTTGGTGCTTAATGACCCCTTAGAAGACCCATATTCTCCTCGTTCCAACACAAGGGATATCGGTACAGACTAAAGTGCCACACCAACATAGCTACTGCTTCATCCGTATCGGTCTACACCGTACAGATCCCTCACAGTTTATTGCTACTTACCTAAAGGGTATCCCCAGATCCGGGTTAGGATCTATAGAACTCCGATACAAGCCCACAAAATTAAAGCATACAAAGCATACAATTGAAAACATAATGATCTAATCCTAAGATACACCTCACTTATAGGATATCCCCAGCAGAGTCGCCAGTTCTGTGATCGGTGGAAAGAGAACTGACTGTTTTTTGGAATGTTGGTTCGCGTTTTGCGTTTGTTTTTGCAAAATGTCGCGGTAAGCAAGAGTCGCCACCGTATTTTATTTTATCCAACAAGGAAAGGACAAAAGCACAGAAAAATTCCTTTTTGAGATATTTCTCGGGTTCGGGAGGTAGATTATAGAAAGGGAAGGTGTTAGCACCCTTTCTATTTGTGGTTATCCACGGGCTCTTAGGTACTTGCTCATTGTGTTTTCAAAAGTTTGCTTTTCTTTGTGTTTGTGGGTTTGAAAAGAGTTTTTGTTTTGAAGAGAGTGTAAGTGCGAAAAGTTTTGTTTTATTTTAAAAGGAGCAAGTACTTAAGAACCATCTACCTACTCGAAAAAGGAACTAAATTGTGCTAATGTCCTTTAGACAATGATATCCCACTATTGAGGAGTAGGTAGCATCGTTGTTGGAGTTTTCGGGTCAATTCGATTAGGGGACGTGTGGTCACTAAAGCAATGTTAGGACGCCTTAGCGGTTACCCTAATATCCTAGATCATTTTTCAGAGACAACCATTTCGAGGCAACTATGATCTTTGGACAAGAGGGCGACCTCTAAAACTTCTTATACTCAATGACCACGTTCGAGGCAACCAAGTGAGGTGTACCCTAAGAGTGGCATGTGTGAGTGTGTTATTTTCAGTTAATTTTATCTGTACATGTCATGGGTGAGCTATGTTGATTTTAAGTTCATACATTGGATCTTGTCATGCATTCCCTATTGTCAAACATCTAACAGTTAATATTGTGCGAAAATTAAATTGCGGGAAATTAAATCTAAGCTATTACAAGGCGTCGGGTATTTACATTGCCAAAGACAAACCCTTTAATTTAAATTGCGGAAAGTAAATAAAAGCGATAAATAATTAAAAGTCCTATTGAAACTATTACATACTGGAAGCAATTACAATATTGGATAAAAATAAGACGCGTGCGAGAAAATTAAGACGACGCATTTTTTAGGGTTTTGACCCTGTTTGAAAAGAAAGCATGTTTTTTGTTAATTTGAATTAAATGGAAATTAAATCTAAGTTATATAATTAATTAGATAAAAATATATTTTTTGGTTTTTTTGAATATTTAAGGAAATAAAAATAAAATGGTCAAAATTATTAAAACCTAACATTCTAATTAATTTTAATTTATTGCAAAAATATTAAAATTATACCTAATTAAAAAAACTAAGTCCATTAAATTATTTACTTACAAAAATAATGAAATTAATAAAAATAATATTTTTATTGTTTTCTGATTTTATTAGGAAAATTACTAATTAGTGATAATAATATAATTAATTAAAATAATAAGATAAAAAAATAAATATAATAGAAAGTAAAAGAAATAAAACCAAGGGGGGTGTTTGGCCCAGAAAGGAGGTATGATTTGCAATTTCCAACCCAAAAACGTCCAAGCCTGTTTGACTTTTCCCATCCAATGCATGCTTGTTGACTTGAGTTCGTGGTGAACCTTCAATCCTGGCCTTCAGATTTGGCATGAAGGCCATCTGGCGCCTGGATCTATGAGGCATATGGTGGACTGCATCTTGAGCGTTGCATAAGAGTACCTGAATAAAAATTGCACAAAGATATTGGGGGACCTGAGATTCGAACCCCGGTCCCAATGGTATTCCACTCACGCTTCCACCAACTGAGCCATGCTGCATATTTGTTAATGGAATACAAAACAAATAATATATTGGAAACATTTAATATGCCTGGGAATTAAAAAAAACGCGCTAAACTTTTGAACGACCCAATGAAGCAGAGACATGTCTTCGTCTTCTTCAACGAAGATTGTATTTTTTTCCTGCGGATTTTATTCCGCACCAAAATCCATGGCATCATCCAATAATGCATTCTAGGTCACCAAAATGCAAACCAAACCCATCATCATGTTCGTCTCATTCTCCTAATCATCTCTATACCCATTATTAGTCCTAATTTTACCTGCAAAGCAAACGCCAAAAAACTAAGAAAAGAAACCCTAGGTTCGGGCATTACAATACAGGCTATGAAAACAAAATTAAACAATGCAGAATGCTTAGAAATTATGCAAGGATCACAAATATATCAATATTTTGGCAAGAAAACGCAAGAATCCAAGGTTACGAATTCGTGCACAGGGCTATGTTCAGGATGACTTACAGCGCGTTTCAAGTGGTCTCAAAGCCTGGTTTTGATTGCTTTAGCTCCACTGGATATTAGGAAAGGAAGCTATGTTGAGATCTTAGATTGAATCGTGCTCTAACCAAGGTTTTGATCTCACACTTTTGCAAGCTTTTTTCAATTCTGGTTTGGCCGTTTCTTGTAGTTTCAGGTCGTGTTCTTGATGTGTATGGCTTGTGTGTGTATATGGGAATGAATTAGGTCAAGAGTTGGGCTTTCAATCCATGTGCATTCAAGGTTTGGGATTTGATATGATCACCATTGATAAAGTTTCCAAAATTGTACCAAATCTGATATTTTGTGCACAAAAATGCTTGATACGAATTTGATTAGGTGTATCTTGATATTTGAAAGCTGTAATGGTCACAAAGATCTCATTCCATCAATTTTTGGATTTTATTTGAATTAATATTAATTTAAAATGAATTAAATCAATAAAAATTGAATAAAATAGAAAAATAAATGATTGGTCATGAAATTGAATATGGGGGCACGTGTGTGGTGTGAAAAGACCAAATCAAGTGGAAAAAAGTGGGCCCTTTTGTCAAAAATTGGAGTTTTAAGGATAGTTGACTTTTGGCACTTTTAGAAAAATGCCCAACTTCAACAATGCATTACTTCTTCAATTTTGAACATTTGGAGGTGTTCTTAGAATTTTTAGAAACCTTGAGATGTCCTCTAACCAACCCTTTTGGTATCATCTCATTTTGATGTTCCATGCTCAAGTTATAAGCTTTGGCAAAAAAGGTGTTTTTGTTGACTTTCAAAAATGACCTATAATATCCAAATTTGTAACTTTTTGTGAGAGCATTTCTTGATCTTGGGGTGTGAAGATGGATTGTAGGAAATTTCATCCTCTTAAAAATTAGCTTTGGATGGGTCATTTCTCATAAAATATGAGAAATTTATGCTTGGTCAAAGTTGAGTTGACTTTTCCTACAAAACCCTGATTTAGCAACTTTTGAATCTTGATGAATCTTGAGCAATCCTTGATGAATCATGATCAACCCTTGATCAAATGATGATTTATCATTAAAAATGAGAATTTTGAAAAAAAATCTTGAGGTTTGACTGTATTTAGGTCACAGTTGACTTTTGCCCTAGCACAGTCGATTTTTGGACTTCTTGAGCAATTGACTGACCAAACTTTCTCTGCAAGGCTTGAAATTTGACCTGGATGAGCTTGAGAACATATTAGGACATTGGGGAGAACTTGAGACCATTTTTATGTGAGGACCTTGATGCAACACAAAACCCTAATTTTGAATTGACTGTCTTAGGAGGTGATTTGATTGTCCAACTCTTGAGCCATCTTGAACAACTTGGCGATGATTCTTGACATGTCTTGAGGAATATGGGAGGGAAAATTTTGGGGTACAACACCATTTATGACCCAAGAGATCGGAGAAGAGCGGGATACCATCCAACGGTAAGTGCTGTAATAATACCTAGGCATGCGGTTGCCCCATAACGCAACAATCAGCAAAGGGTAGAAAGACCACAAAGGCAATTCACCCGGATCAACATGAAATTGACAGAGGTTCTACCCCATCTGTTGAAATCCAACTTGAAAACTTTAATATAGGCTCCCAAGAATCCTAATACCTTTTCTCCTAGTTACAATCCGAACGCTAGGTGCGCCTATCATTCTGGGAGTCCTGGTCATGACACAAATGATTGTTGGACTCTAAGAAATAAAGTACAAGACTTGATTAAAGCTAAGGAGATTGAGTTTGATGCTCCAGAGAAGCCCAATGTCATAACTGCTCCCATGCCTAGGCATAACCATGGAGTTAACGCCATTGATACTAATCTATTTGTAACCTCGGTGGACGATGTTTCCACTCCTCTTATGACTGTTAAGAAGAATTTGTTGTTGGTCGGTTTATTTCCGGGTTGTGGTGAAGGTTGCCACATGTGTTCATTCCTACCGTTTGGTTGCCATTTGCTGAGGTCAAGTGTTCAACACCTAATGGACAGTAAAGAAATTTTATTCGAGAAAACTCTAGTTCCCGTTATTCCATCTGAAGACATTGCTATTATAACCATTTCCGCCAATCCTTCCAAGGCCTCCTCGAGAAGACCTATTAGGATTACACCCGCTACGAGAGTTGCTCCGCTGATAATCACATGTCCTGGTCCTATCTCGTACGCCTCAGACAAAGCCGTCCCTTGGCATTATGGCACCGATATTTACTATCATGGCATTAGACAAAACTTGAAGGTCGAAGAAGTTGATCCCGATGTCAGTAACGTTGTCAGTACCAACAAGATTACTAGAAGTGGAAGGGTTTTCTCTCCTGAGATTTCCCCTAAGACTGTCAACAAGCCTATTATCATTCCATCTATTGTTCCTGCTAGCACATCAACTACTATTCCTGTTCTCACTCCAACTGTTGCCCCTGCCGATAAGTCATCTGAGACTCACGACAAAGAAGTTGTAGATGAGCCTGCCCAGACGGAGGCATCTAGAAAGATTGTTATGGAAGCCTCTAAGTAAGAGATAGAGGAAATTTTGAAAATAATAAAAAAAAAGTGACTACAATGTAGTCGAACAGTTGGGGCAGACCCCCTCAAAGATATCCATGGTATCCCTGCTGTTGTGCTCCGAGGCCCATGCAAAGGCTTTAATTGCATTCCTCAAAATTGTGCATGTTCCGCAAGAGACTTAAATTGATCAATTCAAAGATTGCGTGGCTAGCCTGACTGCCGATAATGGGCTGGGTTTCTCAGATGCCGACTTGACACCGAAGGGAAGAAGGCATAATGATGCTCTGCATGTCTCAATTGAATGCAGAGGCACCACTATGGCTCATATGCTGATAGATACTAGGTCTTCACTAAATGTTTTGCCAAAGAAAGCATTGGACCGGTTGGATTGCGAGGGTTTGACTTTAAAGCCTAGTAACATTGTGGTAAGGGCTTTTGACGGATCGAAGAGAATGGTGCATGGGGAGGTAAACATCCCTGTCAAAGTAGGCTCTCAGACGTTCGAGTCCACCTTATATGTGATGGACATCAGGCTATTATACTCCTGTTTGTTGGGCCGTCCTTGGATCCACGAAGTTGGGGCTGTTACTTCCACACTTCACCAAATGCTGAAGTATCTAGTGAAAGGAAAGATTGTCACAGTATGGGGTGAAGAAGAATACATGGTGAGCCACCTCAATTCCTTCCGCTATGTAGAGATGGACGGAGAATTTATAGAGACTCCTTATCAAAACTTTGAAGAGGTTCCCCAGATTTTAGCGTCAACTGAGACCACTACCAACACCAAACCTCCTCTGAAGATGGCTTCTCTCAAAGACGCAAGAGCGGTAGTTAAAGAAGGTAGGAATACCGATTAGGGACAGCTCCCTGAAATTATTCACAAAACTGACAAGTTTGGCTTGGGCTTTACTTCGGGAGCTCAGAGGGTTGTTCGAAGTGCTCGAGTTGGAGGATCTCCTCTACGCATCAGCAATCGAGAGGTAAATTCTATTGAAGACAGTGAAGAAGACTCCGATTTCGACAGCTGGATTTACCCGACTACCAACGGTGGACCGAGTAATTGGACGGCCAGAGATTTCATACCAGTTTCTTTTATTCCCCAGTAATTGTCTTATTTGTTTTAGATTTATAATGAACAATTTAAGCTTTATAGCCTTGTGTCTTACTCGAGGCACGATGGCTCTATCTGTGAGGGTTATTATATGTTATCTCATATATCATTAATGAAACATTGGACTTTATTTGCAAACAAATTTCGCACTCTCTGTTTTTATTTTTTGCCTTTGCTTTATCAATACAACTATGCTCTTACACACACTCACATATCAAACTACAGATCCATATCCACTCTGGATCCCATTGATAACAATCCTGCTATTTCCAGTTATGACTTCGAAAATCCGATCAACCAAGCCGAGGACGAAGGTAGGGACGATTTTGAGGTACCTGGAGAACTTGCTAGACTGATACAGTAGGAAGAGAGGTCTATACAGCCTCATGAAGAGCCATTCGAGACAATAAACTTGGGTACAGAAGTAGACAGAAAAGAGGTCAAAATAGGCGCAAATCTGGAGTTTAGCGTCAAATAGAGGTTGATACAAATGTTGCACGACTACATTGAGATATTCTCCTGGTCCTATGAAGACATGCCTGGTTTAGACACTGATATTGTGGTACATCGCCTGCTGACTAAGGAAGACTGTCTGCCAGTTTAATAGAAGGTCCTTCGTATGCGCCCTGAAATGTCAGAGAAAATTAAGGCAGATGTCATGAAGCAGTTCGATGCGGGATTCTTAGCTGTCACCTCCTATCCGCATTGGGTTGCTAACGTCGGTCTGGTTTCTAAGAAGGACGATAAGGTACAGATGTGTGTGGATTACAGAGATCTGAACAGGGCAATCCCCAAGGATGATTTCTCGCTTCCTCACATTGACGTTTTGGTCGACAACACCGTGCAACACAAAATCTTTTCTTTCATGGATGGTTTCTCTGGATACAACCAGATCAAAATGGCTCCCGAAGACATGGAAAATACAACTTTCATTACACAGTGGGGTACTTTCTGCTACAAGGTGATGCCTTTTGGGTTGAAGAATACTGGGGCAACTTATCAGTGCGCCATGGTCGCTTTGTTCCACGACATGATTCACCATGAGATTGCAGTTTATGTCGACGACATGATAGACAGGTCTCAGACTGAGGAAGAGCACCTTGATCACCTACAAAAGTTGTTTGATAGGTTGAAGATATATAAGTTGAGGTTGAATCCGAACAAGTGAATTTTCGGGGTAAGATCCAGTAAGCTTCTGGGTTTCATCGTCAGTGACAAAGGTATTCAAGTAGATCCTGCAAAGGTAAAAGCTATACAAGAAATTCCAGCTCCCCATACGGAGAAGGAAGTTAGAGGTTTCTTGGGACGCTTGAATTACATTGTCGATTCATTTCACATATGATTGCTACTTGTGAGCCAATCTTCAAGCTTCTGAAGAAAGATCAAGTGGTAAAGTGGAATGATGAATGCCAGACCGCTTTCGAAAGAATCAAGGAATACCTACAAGAACCACCAATTCTGATGCCTCCAATTGAAGGGAGACCTTTGATATTGTACCTGACAGTATTAGACAATTCAATGGGGTGTGTACTGGGGCAGCATGACGAGTCTGGTCGAAAAGAGCACGCAATATACTAACTTAGCAAAAAGTTTACCGACTGTGAGACACGGTACTCACTGCTCGAGAAAACTTGCTGCGCTTTGGCATGGGCTGCTCGCCGACTGAGATAGTACATGCTGACTCACACTACCTTGTTGATATCTAAGATGGATCCGATCAAGTACATTTTCGAGAATCCCGTTCTCTCTGGAGAATAGCAAGGTGGCAAATGATCTTAACTGAATACGACATATAATATACAACCCAAAAAGCAATAAAAGGGAGCGTATTGGCTGATCATTTGGCTCATCAGACCATGGATGACTACCAGTCAATGAATTTTGAGTTCCCGGATGAGAATATCATGTTAGTAATTGTGATGCGGTGGGAGAACTGACTTGAGGTTTTGTGTTTGTGTTTGCAAATGTTTCGGTTTAGCAAGAGTCGCCATCGACTTTTTATTTATCCAAAGGAAAGGTCAAAAAGCACAGGAAAGACCTTTGAGATATTTTCTTGGGTTCGGGGGGTAGATTATGAAAAGGGAAGGTGCTAGCACCCTTTTCATCCATGGTTTTCCATGGGCTCTTAGTTACTTGTTTTAGATCACTTACTTTTGCTTTTCAATTGTTTGAAATGGTGCTTTTGTGTGTGGTTTTGAAAATATTTTGAAAAGAGGCCTTTGTCTAGGCAACCTTTGTAATAATTCTTGTTTGAATGTATACAAAGGTGTTTGTCTTTTGAAAAATGTTTCAATGTTTGAAAGTTTGTTTTGGGAAAATGTTTTGAAATTGTGTTGTGATGTGTTTTTGAAAATAACAAGGATGTTTGCAAGTTTGATCAAGTAACTAGGAGCGTCTACCTACTTACTCAAAAGTCTTTCCTACACATTTTTAACCCTTTGACATTTTTGTTTTACCATTGCATTTGGTAAACAACCTTGTGTTTGTATGTTAAACGGGACAGGCGTAGGTCATCGTATGGCCATGATAACAATGTTTCCAAGTATCTTAGCAAGCTTTTTTGAGGGACTAGATCATTTTTGTACAGGAAACCAAGATAGCGTCATTGAGGGACTATGATCTTTTGTTTTGTTTTTGTTTTGCCAAGATACCTAGCATGCATACCATGACCATTTTAAAGGCAACAAGTGGATGAAACCCTAAGGGTGCTTGTGTGCATTGTGTTGTCATTTTTCATGCATTTTTGTCTTGTATTAGTCAAGCTATTTGTTTGATTTTGGTTATCATACAAACCCTAATCTTACTATCATGGCATATTGGAAAGCTATAAAGTGCGTAATAATAAATATACGACTACTACAACATTGATTATGGGGAGGGGGATACAAGTTTGAATAGGGGGATATTTACAAGAAAATAAAACCCTAATTCAACTATTACAACCATATTGAATTTATTATACAAATAAATAAATTGACAATATTTAAATACGCAATTAAATATAAATATGCAAAATGTTTTTGTATTTTATTTTTATGTATATAAAAATAAGTTATTTAATGTCTTAAAAAAGGAAAATAAAAAATGATTATTTTTTGAAAGGGTAGAAAACCCTAATTTTTGTTTTAAGAAAATATATATATTACATTATTTATTTATGTACGAAAAATAAATAAAAATAATATATGCAAATGTTAAAAAAAATAAAATATGTGAGAAAATATTATTTAAGTGTATAAATAATAAAAATAAAAATATATAATATATTTTTATAATATTTACAAGTTTTTATTTAAGAAAATAAAAGTATATTATTATAGTAATTATTTTTATGTCCAAAAAATAATAAAAATAATAAAATAAAATGTGAAAATTTAAGAAAATATTTTTGATGTTTTTTAATGTTTAGAAAAATAAACAAAAGTCAGAAAATAAAAAAAGAAATACAAAAATATGCAAAATAATGAAAATGGGCCAATGGAGTGTGAGAAGCAAGCAGAGGGGTGTAAAAAGCAAGGCAAAGTCAAGCCCAACCCACATTCATCTTCGTCCCTGACCTTGTGAAACAGAAAAACGCGCGCCAATGGTTCAAACTCGTATCTCCTGCATTTGTGCTTAAAAATAAAAACTTGCAACATGAAAGTTATAGAGCGTGATCATACGATTCTAACCATATAAAAAACTTAATCTAACTCTCAAAGACCAGAGAGAATTTCTCTGGCCCTAATTTCTAACCTAGTTTTTTCAGAAAGTTCATCATTCAAATTCTCCCAGCTCAGTTAACTTAAATGAATTCTATGCATATGTACAGCTCAAGGGCAACGAGGACTACATTTTTTTATTCACAAACCTAAGCCTAATGATTCCTAAATAGAGAGATAGAAGTTTGAACTTTACCTGTTTCAGTCAAGCTCGAGTATGGCAATGTAGGGGTTGTGAGTGAGGCCTGAGATACTTGTGAGCTTGCTTGAAGTTCCTTTGAGCTTTCCCAATGCTTAGCCTGCTTTGAAATAGCTTGAATATGCTTGTAGAACTCAACCTGTAAAGTCAGAATTTGAAAATGGTGAAGTGTGTAAATGGAGTTACAGTGACTTGGGAATGGTTGGGATAGCTTAGGTATGTTGTATGGAGTATGTTGGAACTGGTTGCAAGCAAAACGCACGAGTGGATTGTGATTTGGCTTATGATTTGCAGATCCTGCTCTGTTTTGGTAGAAAATGGGGTTTTTGGTGTACAAGGGTGTTTGAGAGGTTGCTAGCTCGTGTTTCTGGCTTAGTATAATGTGTTCAAGTTATTTGAAATGTTACAAGGACTTGGTTTTATCAGATTGCAAAGTTATGGACTTTTGGCACAATGACTTGGTTTTGAAGCAAAAGGTGATTTTGACAATGCAAAGGCTTGTACGATCTAGCTTAGGGTATGCACAGAGTTGGTATACTTTTCCCTATCTTTGTGGATGTGGTTTTCTGCAAAATATTAAGTCCAATGCTCAAGACAAACAAAAATGCAAAAGTTGTCCTTTACGTAAATGTCATTGTTGCCTTTTTGCCAAAAAATGGAGTAATTCAATGTGTAATCTTCTAAAGCTCAGAACAAAGCCTTAATCCATTGTGTTTGCATTCAATTTTTGAGTGTGGAAGGGTTTAAGGACCTGTAAATAAGTACAAACATGTTTGGACAGAATTTGCAACTTGTAGCAACATGAAAAATGCCATGGACAAAAGTGAGAAATAGCCATTTTCTTTTCTTCGATTCTCCATAACCATAAATGATTTTTGAGAGTTCTTGGACATTTTGGAAAGCTTGTAACATTCTCTACAATCCATCTTTGAAATGAATTTTGAGATTCCAATTGGAACTGTGTGAAAAATTTCCAAGAAGATAGGTCAAAATCCTGCCTAAACTAGGGCAAAATTTCACTAAGTTAAAAGTTTCATGGACCCTTGTTCACAAAATCATAACTTGAGATCCAAGAATCTTTTGGGAAAACTTTGTGAATAAAAGTTGTAGATTTTGTGGAGTTCTACAACTTTCATGTTGGAAGTTTTCTTTGAATCCAATTGCATCATGGTGAAAAATATGGGAAAAGTTGGGAAAAAATAAGAAATTTTCATAACTTAGAAAATTTCTAAGTTATGAAAATTTTCAATCTTAAACCCTAATTTCCAAAATTAGGTTTCTTGATGAACAAGTTTCATGTTTTGACACATCTTGATGAAAAATGACCCTTGGCACTTGATTTTGATCAAAAAGTCAAAGTTTGACTTCTCAGTGTACAATTGATTTTTGATTAGTTGATTGGAAAATTCATCTGTCAATCCAATGCATTTGAGATCTTTTGAACCTTGTGATTAGGTGAATATGATTCCATTGAGTCCTTAAATCCATGCTTGAACCCAATTTGCCATTGTCTAGGTGAAAAATCAGAAATTGCCCTTCTACAGTCAAAACCCTAAAAATGACCATTTTGCCCTTTTGATGATCTGATCAAATTTCTTGAGGAGTTGTGCTCCAAACTTGATCAAATAGTTCATATGAGTCTATAATGTTGATGTGGATCAAAAATTATGAGGTTTGACTGTAAATTGGCATCAGTTGACTTTTTCCCCAATACAGCTGATTTCTAGGTCAGCTGTCCCATTGACTGGGCAAAAATTTGATTCAAGGCTTGAAACATGGTATGAGCAATCTTATAAGTCCAAAATGAAGTATGAAAGTCACTTGGGGCATTAAAAATCCAAAAATACCAGTGCAAACTCAAACCCTAATTTCAGGTCAACAGTGCAAGGAGATGTCTTGAGCAGAGCAAACCCTAATCCTGGCTGGAGTCCAAAGAGTCTTGTGAGGGGAAAATCTTGATAAAATAGGAGGGAAAATTTTGGGGTACAACAGCTTCCCCTGTTCAATATTTTTGAACCTGAAGAGTTAGATTGGCGAGTTTGTCGTTCGTGACTCGAAGGTAAAAGAGGAATGGACACTAGAGTGCCCGTAAATTTGCACTCGTCAGAATGTAGTTGAGGGAATTGGCTTAAAGATGCCATTTGGAGATGATTGAATCTTGTTGGAGATGGGCTTAAATATTCCATCCAAGAATGTTTGTTGAAAATCAGGAGAATGAACATCAAAATGGTATTCGTATCTGGAACGTATCTGAATTGTAGTTGGAGACTAAATCTGTATGAGCAAGGGAATGGCGTCCGTGTCCGGAGCGTATCCGAGCTGTAACTGTATTTGATTCTTGAATGAATAACATAATGACTACCGTGTTTGGAGTGTATCTGTATTGTATTTTAATCTGAAATTTGAATAAGCGATAGAATGACATCCGTGTCTGGAGCATCTCTGTGCTGGGGAAAGTTAGGATGAGTGACAGAATGGCAACCGTGTATGGAGCGTATCTGGACTATATCTGAAATTGAGATCTGTATGAGTAGCAGAATGACTTCCGTGTCGGGAGTGTATCTGTACTGTAACTGGGATCTGGATATGCAACAAAATGACTTCCATGTCTTGGAGTGTATCTGAGCTTGAAGTTGATAGTTGAATCTGAATGAGAAATAGAATGGCTTCTGTGTCTGGAGCGTATCTAATCTGTATCTGATTGTTGAAGTCTGAATGAGCGACAAAATGGCAACCGTGTCTGGAGCGTATATGTACTGTATCTTGACTTTGAATTCTGAATGAGTAATAGAATGACCTCTGTGTCTGGGGTGTATCCATACTGTATCTGAATAAGAGATTTGAATGAGTAACAGAATGACTTCCATGTCTTCGAGTGTATCCGTAGTATATCTGAAATCTTTGGATATTTGTTAAAGATAGCTTTTAATCTTATCCTGAAAAGGGTAAAATGTTAGCTAAAACACAAAGTTATGTTGCATGAAATGTATGATGCAATAAAATGTGCTTTATCAATGTTTTTGATATATGAATGTAATGTATGCGCATGTAAGATGATTTGATGTCTTGCTGAGGAAAATAAATCCTTGATAGCTGGAAATAATGAAATCTTTGACCGCTGCCGGGGAAAATAAATCCATGAGCGTTGCCGGAGATTAAAAATCTTTGATTGCTGAGGATGAGAAACCCTTGGACCACTGTTGGGGATATAAAATCCTTGGCGACTTGCGGGGATTAACAAGAGCTTTGACAACTTCTGTGGGGATGTGAGAATCCTTCATGACTTCCTGGGGATAAAGATCCTTCAAGTCTGCTTGAGAAACCTGCTTGGGGAATCCTGAGAACTCTGATGACTATGGCTGGAGATTACACGATGGGAATCTTTACTCGACTGAGGAATAAGGAAACTCTGATGGTCTCTACTGGGGATCAAACAAAGGAAAACCTTGATCTGCTGAAGAATAAGGAAGACTTTTATGGCTTCTACAGAGAATTAAGAATGAGAAACTTCGATCTTCTGGGGAAGTTGAATTCCTTGGGGGATTCACTGGAGAAATGAGAATGAGAATCTTCAATCTGCAGGGGATTAAAAATTCTGACAAATTCATGTTGGGAGTAATGAAAACTCTGGCAACTTCACTGGGGAATCAGGAATGAGAATCTTCAATCTGCTAGGGAAACTTGAATTCTTGGGGACTTCAAGCCGGGGAGTTAAGGATGAGAATCTTCATTCTGTTGGGGAGCGAAAACTCTGTGGGGAATAACTATATTGCTGGAGAGTAGCTATCCTGCTGGAAAGTAAGTTCAGGACTCTGGGGGAAGAAGTTTATTCCTGTTTGGAAAAAGTTCAAGAGTTTGGGTTGTATGCCAATCTACTGGGGAATTATCCGGAGGTTGGGGATAAAATTTAACTGTTATCTGGTTGATTCTCAGATTTTAAGACAACTTGTTGGGGAATCTGGGGAACACTGAATGGTTTCCACTGGGGATTGGTAGTTGGAAATTTGACGTCGCTGGGGAAGAAGGTTTCATTTTTGCTGGGGATTTATGACCCAAAGTGTTTGCTCCGCTGGGGATTGGGAGTTTTGAAATCTTAACTCTGATAATGAATTAAAGGTTTGAAATATAACTCCGTCGGGGATTGGGAGTTTGAAGTTTTGACTATGACGGGGATCTTGAAATTTGATTCCGCTGAGGATATGTATTTCAAGGTTTTAGCTCCGCTGGGGATCTAGATGATATACTGCAGGGGATTTCTCTTGGAATAGCCTAAAGACGTTTTCCTATCCTTTCAACCTGTCAGTAATTATTCTTTCACATTTCGTTTATTTGTAAACAGTGATTATATTCAAATGCATATGCTCATTTAATAAACCATCGAACATTTTCAAATAAAACACATATGTAAAGAAAAGGAAAAGGAAAATAGTTATATGCACTTTGAAGTATCTTTGTATTAACTTTGTGTAAGTATTTTGTACAAAGGAGACAGACATCCTAGTAAGAGAATGTTGTCATAAAAATTGAGAAAATTTTATACAAAGAAATATGGCTATGTGTAAAAATTCCATGGGGTTCCCATTCTGCTATAGCCTTCGTAACTCTGGATATCTTGTCCATTCGTTGCTTCGTCCGAAGATAACTGAGTTGATCAGAAGCCCGGAGCTTGTCTGGTGAAGAGATTATCCATAAAGTGATCTGACGAGACATAGTCATACGCTTTAATTCCATAACTTTTGCCTGGACCTCTCTTTCGGGTTTTCGATCCACCGGGAAACCCTTTTTTGCCCAAGTCGCCCTTTCGGGTTTTCAACTTGCCGGGTGTACTGATTTTTTTTATTTATCCCTAATTTTTGCCTGAACCGCCCTTTCGGGTTTTTGATTCACCGGGATGCCCATTTTTGCCCAAGTCGCCCTTTCGGGTTTTTAACTTGCCGGGTCGTTTATGCGTAGTATCTTTTGACTATGTCTACGTTCGCAGGGTGTAGAAGGTCGTCGCCGTCCATGGTGGTTAAGATCATTGCCCCACCAGAAAAGATGTTTTTGATCACAAACGGTACTTCATAAGTAGTAGTCCATTTTCCCCTGGGATCACTTTGCGACAAGATGATCCGCTTGATTACAAGGTCCCCGACTTGATATACCTGGCATCTAACTTTATTGTTGAAAGCCTTGATCATTCGTTTATGATACGCCTGACCATGGAAAACAGCAGTAAGTCGCTTTTCGTCAATCAAGTTAAGTTGATCAAGTCGGGTCTGAATCCAATCGTCTTCACTCAAACCAGCATCTTTCATGATTCTCAAGGAGGGAATCTGAACTTCGATAGGTTAAACAGCTTTCATTCCGTATACCAAAGAATAGGGTGTTGCCCCAATTGAAGTGCGTGCTATGGTACGGTACCCGTGCAGAGCAAACGGTAACATCTCATGCCAGTCCTTGTAGGTGACTGTGATCTTTTGAATGATTTTCTTGATATTTTTGTTCGTAGCTTCGACAACACCGATCATCTTTGGCCGATAGGGAGAGGAATTGTGATGTTGAATCTGGAACTGCTCGCACAAAGCGGTGATCATAGTGTTGTTCAGGTTTGTACCGTTGTTAGTGATAATCCTGTCGGGAATACCATACCGGAAAATGAGGTTCTGCTTGATGAAGCGGGCAACCACATTCTTTGTAACGGATGCGAAGGAAGCTGCTTCGACCCACTTGGTAAAGTAGTCAATGGCCACCAGGATAAAGCGGTGTCCATTGGATGATGTAGGCTTGATCTCTCCAATCATGTCGATTCCCCACATAGCGAATGGCCAAGGAGCTGTTAAGACATTGAGAGGAACTGGAGGTATGTGTACCTTATCCACATAGATTTGACATTTATGGCATGTTCGGGAATGTTGATGGCAGTCTGCTTCCATGGTAGACCAGTAATAGCCTGCCCGTAGAATCTTCTTAGTCATCGTATGTCCGCTAGAGTGAATGCCAAAGGTACCATTGTGCAGTTCAGCCATGATCTGCCCAGCTTCAACACAACGGAGCATAATGCAATCATGATTGCGCTTGTATAGAATACCATTGCTCAGGAAGAACTTGGCAGAGAATCTCCTTAAGAACTTTTTTTCGTTGACTGAAGCTCCTTCAGGGTATTCTTGTGCTTCGAGATACCTTTTGACATCATGAAACCAGGATCGGTCCACTACTTCTCCGGTATTAATCTCGTGACAATGTGCAGGTTCACCCATCCGTTCAATGGTGATTTGGGGAGTCTCATTATCCCAATTAAGTTTAAACATGGATAACATTGTAGCTAGCGCATCTGCTAGCTGATTCTCTTCTCGCGGGAAGTGCTCGAAGGTAATATGCTCGAAATGAGGTAACAATGTCAGGACATGTTCTTTGTAAGGGATGAGGTTTGGATGCTTAGTATCCCACTCTCCTTTGATCTGACTGATGACCAAAGCTGAGTCCCCAAATACAATCAAAGATTTGATTCCCAAGTCAATTGCAGCCTTGAGACCAAAGATACAAGCTTCATACTCGGCCATGTTGTTGGTACAGCTAAAACAGAGCCTGGTTATGAAAGGTGTGTGGCAACCTTCTGGAGAAATAAGTACTGCGCCGATACCGTTGCCAAGTGCGTTGGAGGCACCATCAAAGTACAGAGTCCATCGGGATCCTTGTTCAGGTCCGTCATACGGTCTAAAATCTTTAATGTTGTCCAAAGTCATGATATCCTCGTCGGGGAAGTCGAGTCTCATGGATTGGTAATCTTCGAAAGCTTGATGGGCCAGATGATCGGCTAGCACACTCCCCTTTATAGCTTTTTGGGTCGTGTACTGTATATCATACTCTGTAAGGATCACTGCCACCTTGCTATTCTTCCAGATAAAGCAGGCTTCTCAAAGATGTATTTGATCGGATCCATCTTAGAGATCAGCAAAGTGGTATGAGTCAACATATACTGCCTTAGCTGGCTAGTAGCCCATACCAAAGCGCAGCAAGTTTTCTCGAGCAGTGAGTATCGGGTCTCACAGTCGGTAAACTTTTTGCTAAGGTAATAAATGGCATGCTCTTTTCAGCCAGACTCGTCATGTTGGCCCAGTACGCACCCCATTGAATTCTCTAGGACAGTCAGATATATAATTAGAGGTCTTCCTTCTACGGGAGGCATCAAGATAGGAGGTTCTAGCAAATACTCCTTGATTCTATCGAAAGCAACTTGACAGTAATCATTCCATTTAACCACCTGATCTTTCTTCAACAGCTTAAAGATTGGTTCACATGTAGATGTTAGGTGAGAGATGAACCTTGCAATGTAGTTTAGGCGTCCCAAGAAACCTCTGACCTCCTTCTCAATGCGAGGGGCAGGCATTTCTTGTATAGCTTTGACTTTGGCAGGATCAACCTTGATGCTTTTGTTACTGACAATGAAACCCAAGAGTTTACCGGATCTGACTCCAAAAGTTCACTTATTAGGGTTCAGTCTGAGCTTGTACTCTTTCAACCTGACAAACAGCTTTTGCAAATGGTCGAGGTGTTCTTCTTCAGTTTGTGAACAGGATATCATGTCGTCTACATAGACTTCTATCTCATGATGTATCATATCATGAAACAAAGCTACCATGGCGCGCTGATAGGTCGCCCTGACATTCTTCAGTCCGAATGGCATCACTTTATAACAGAACGTACCCCACTGTGTAACAAAGGTGGTTTTCTCCATGTCTTCAGGGGCCATTTTGATCTGGTTGTACCCTGAAAATCCATCCATGAAAGAAAATACCTTGTGCTGAGCTGTATTGTCAACCAAGATGTCAATGTGCGGTAGTGGAAAGTCATCTTTAGGGTTAGCCCTGTTTAAGTCTCTGTAATCCACGCACATTCTGACTTTGCCTTCCTTCTTAGGCACGGGCACAATGTTAACAACCCATTGTGGATAGGATGTAACTGCAAGAAAGCCAGCATTGAACTGCTTCATAACTTCAGCTTTGATCTTTTCAGATATGTCGGGCCTCATGCGGCGAACTTTCTGTTTAATTGGTGGACAGTCTTCTCTGGTGGGGAGACGGTGAACCACAATATCTGTATCAAGTCCTGGTATGTCTTCGTAGGACCAGGCGAAGGTCTCAACATATTCATTCAACAGCTGAACTAAGCGCTCTTTGACACTTGGCTCTAGGTTGGCACCCACTCTAACTTCTTTTTTGTCTTCCTCTGTACCCAAGTTGATTGTCTCTAACAACTCCTCGTGAGGTAGAATATCCCTTTCTTCCTGTTGTAGCAGTCTAGCCAATTCTCCAGGCACTTCACAGTCTTCATCACCTTCGTATTCGGCATGGTGGACCAAATCTTCAGAGTCACTGAAGGCTGTTATACCCCAAAATTTTCCCTCCCATATTCTTCAAGATTTGTCAAAAGCATGTTTCAAAATTCCCTAAGGGTTGCACAGTTCAAGGGCCTCCTAACAGTCAAAATTAGGGTTTTGGTTCTGACAAAGAAATTGAAGTTTCCAAGGGTCCAATCAAGTCCCACATGCCTATAAACATGGTCAAGCATCCTCATACCAAGTTTCAAGACTTACAGCATAAAATTGCACAGTCAAAAACCCTAATTGCACTACAGTCAACTGTAGGGGCAAAATGGTCATTTGACAGTCAAAAGTTCAAATTTTTGGTCAACATCTAATTTTGAAGCCACAAACATCATTTGATCAATGCTTGATCATGATTCTCAAAGCTTGGCTCAAAAATCATCAAGATGCAAAAGTTTCCATATTTGGACAGTTGAAAAAGTCAACTGTAAATTGACCAGGGCATAACTTCCACATGGATTATCAGAAAAATTCCATCCAAAGCTAATTTTGAAGATAAAGACATTTCCTACAACTCCTCTTCATACTTCAAATCCAAGAAATGCTCTCACAAAAAGTTATCAATTTCAACATTATAGGTCATTTTCAAAAGTCAACAAAAAGGGACTTTAAGTCAAAGGCCATAACTTGAGATTGGTAAATCAAAATGACATGGGACAAAAGGCATTGGTTAGAGGACTCAAAGACCTTTCCAAAATGTCCAAGAACATGAGCAAAGCTTAAAAATTGAGCAAGATATGCCTTGTGGAAGTTGGGAAATTTTTGGATATTTTGAAAAGTCAACATTGCTTCAAAGGACCTAAAATTGCTAATGGGCCTCTTTTTCTTCCACAATTCATCATCCAAGGCATGTGCACGACCATTTGGCCCAAAGGGAAGTTTTTATCATTTTTATTTTATTTATTTGGATTTTTAATTATCAATAATTCATTTAATTAAAATAAATAGGTGAAAAATACTAAACCTAATTTTCTAAATCCTTTTGTGCATAAAATAGGCTTAAGATTTCGTGTACAATCAAATATGGAAGGAATTATGGTGATTGGATATGATTGAGACCAAATATGTTTGAAAAAGATTGGAAAAATTATGGCTTGAAAATCAAATATCCTTTTCATCAATTCATGGATTTTCTGATCAAATTCTTTGACCTAATCGTTCACCTATACATACTAATGCAAACCCTACTCCTCAAAAGGTCCAAGCTGCACAGAAAGACAAAAGAGAACTTTGCAATTTTGATCAAAAAATTCAAAACTGAAATCGTGATTCCAAAGCATTTCAAGGCAAAGTAATCAGTCCATTGCCTTCCTGAGACATCAGGGAAACCTCCTGGACCAAAAGCACGATCTCTAACGCCCAGAATTGGTGAATAGAGTTCAAACTGTTTTCAATAAAATGCATAATCATGTTTTAATATTTAAGCATGTTCATTGCATTTTTTTTATGGATTTGTACTAATGGCATGATTCTGAAGCTAACCACATAATTTGATTGCATTTTCATCACCCATACGCGAATCTGCGATTGTTGTTTTTTAGGGTTCTTCAGCTTTCGAATTAGGGTTTCTTTATTCTGGAACAATTGAGATTCGAGACATATATCATTGAAACAAGCGTGCTTGGATGAAAAGAACCCAACCCTCGCGCTTAATTTATGAGGCCATATGGCCTATTCGCTATTTTTTAGAAAGGTGCTTTTGGGGACGGTTCAAAACTGTTGCCCATTCTTTTTTTGTTTCAGGAAAACACAAAGCAAGGAAGACGAAGGCTAGGTGTAAGGCAGCCGTTGGTTGGTTTGAATTTCGCGCGAAAAAGGAGCACTAACACTTGTTTTGTTTTATTATATTTATTAGTTATATGATACAGATAAACAAAGCAGCTCCAGTGGTAAAGCGTCTTAGTGGTAATCTCCAGGACCTGGGTTCGAGCCCCAGGTCCCCCACCCCTTCAATACTATTTTCTATTAATAATTCTATGCAGTGTCAATACTAAGGACCACCATACGCTCCTCAATCAGTTACGCCACGCGTCCCACTGCACCCAATCAAGGGACCAGATCTGAAGACCATGGTGAACCTCAGTCAACACACATGCGCACTGGCAAGAAAAGTCAACTAGGCCATGAGTTTGGTGGGCCTAAAATGCTAACAAGCCCTCCATTTGGGGACAGACCCCCCTAGGTTTGCAAGTTTCTTTTTATATTTTTCATTATTATTTTATTTACTTCAATTATTGTTCTTTTTAATTAATTCTTTAATTTAAAGATTTTCATAAAAATATATAAAAAACAATATAAAATCAGAAAAAGACAAAAATAAATATTTTGTTTAATTAATATATTTTTTGTAAATAAATATTATACATTAATTTTAGCTATTAAATTAGGTTTAATTCAAGCATTTTCTTAATTAACTCAAAATTGTAGAAATTAGGTTTAATTATTTTAATTACTTTTATTCTTTTTTTTTCACCATTATTAATAATTAAATATTATTTATTTTTGCAATTAACTTACCATGTAATTAATTAGGTTAATTTAGGTTTAACTTTAATATTTTTTTTCTTAATAAATAAAAAATTAGAATTAGGGTTAATTTCTCAATTTAATTCAATTTCATTAAAGTCATAAAATACAAAAATATCAAAAATAATTCCCTTTCATTTTAATTTTCATTAATTTAATCATTTAATTTAATTTCGCAAAAAGGGTCCAACGCCCTCGTTTCTAATTTTAATTCCATTCGCGTATTTATTTCTCCTTCTTTTAAATATTTATGTAACTCTCCCAAAGCCTTGTAAACTTAATTTCTCGCACTTTACTTTATTTATTTACTTTCTGTCAAATCGGGTCCTGGAAATTTTGGCGATGTGGACCCGCACCTTTTGTAATAGTTTAGAACTTTACCTTTTTCGCACTTTTTAACTATTAAATAAATGCATGCAAGAATGAATGACAATAAATAAAAACAAATGCATAGATCACTTTGACATGAACAAGACAAAAATAAACGAATCTGACACACAAATCACACACCACCCCTAGGGTACGCCTCACTGTTGCCTTGCCTCGAAAGGTGATCGTCGAGTAGAGGATGTCTTAGTAAGTCCTCATGATCCGAGAACCTGGCATGAGGGTAGCTTCTAAGGTATCTTCCCATTGCTCCGGTGATCACCATGTCCCGAACCTCGAATTGACCCGAACACCTCCAACGGTGGTGCTACCTACGTCTCAATGGTGGGATGGCACTACTTTAAGGACATTTACACAGACGAATTCCTTAGGGTAGGTAGACGACTCTAGATACTTGCTCTAAATTCAAAAACAAATCAAAAATACTTTTCACACCGACACCTTTTCAAAAAGCTTTCGAAAGCAATTTTTCAAACACTCTTGAGGACCGATACAAGAGTCGAACTGAAATTTTCAAAGAAACTTTTTAAACCCACAGTTGAAAAGCAAACAAACCTTTTGAAAACACAAATGAGCAAGTATCTAAGAGCCCATGGATAACCATGGATAGAAAGGGTGCTAACACCTTCCCTTTCTATAATCTACCTCCCGAACCGAGAGCAATCTCTATAAGGAATTTTTCTGTGCTTTTGTCCTTTCCATTTGGAGAAAATAAAAGACGGTGGCGACTCTTGCTTCCGCGACATTTCGCGAACCAGCGTTAAACAGTCAGTTCCAGATCCACCGATCACAAAATTGGCGACTCTGCTGGGGATATAACTTAAAGTGAGGTGTACCTTATGGTTAGTTCATAACTGTGTTTTCAATTGCTTTCTTTGCCTGCTTTAAATTGTGGGACTGCTTGGGAGTTCTATAGATCCTAACCCGGATCTGGGGATACCTTCTTAGAAAGTAGCAACAAGGCTGTGAGGGAACTGTGCGGGGTATACCGACATGGTTGAAGCAGTCTGCTACGTTGATGTGGCACTTTGGTGTGTACCGGTAACCCTTGAGTTCAGTCAAGGAGAGTACGGGGCCTCCGCGTGGTGTCATGAAGCATCAACAGACCTTAGGAACCTTAATTGAACTATCTTGGCCTCTTTAGGGTAGTGAGATAACTGACTTTGGTGCAGTCCGAGGTTGGTTGATACTCGATACTACACTCAATTGAGGGTTGCTTTCCTGGAATATTTCGGTTGCCAGTTCAGTGGCTAAATCGAAACGATGAACAATGAAAGCAATCCAGTGATATTGGGACCCTTAGAACCCGGTTACTGCTAATAGGACAGGTTGAACCCACCAACTTCAAGAGGGTAATACCCAGACCCCATGCTGGCCTAAACTCTAAGGGTTTCTCTTGTGTGACTTGTGTGCCTTCGTACTTGACTACTTGCATGCTTATTATCTGACACATGAACTACTTGCAGGTTTTGTTTATAGCCCTTAATTGGGACTCATAACAGGGTTTACTAAGTCTCTTGCAGGTTTTGTTTATGGTCCTTAATTGGGACTCCTAACAGGGTGTACTGAATTTCTTGCAGGTTTTGGTTTGCAGTCCTTAATTGGGATTCATAACAGGGTTACCTACATTACCCCATGCATCATGACATCATACCATTGCATACATCCTAACCCATTTCAAGGATCTCAAGGGTTTGTGATGCAGGTCAGGATGAATCAAACATCTATCAAGGGGCAAATAGGATTTATTTTCCTCTAGCCAAGGTTGTCAGGGGCTATGACCCACTTGATATGGCGAGCTTTGACACTGGAAGAAGATTGCCCTAGCCAAGGATGTCAGGGGCTATGACCCACTGGATATGGTGAGCCTTTGATCCTTGAAAAAGGACTCTCAACAAATATGAAGTTCCTTCAATCAAGCTACCGGATCCCAATGCTAACAAATTTTCTTGTTTACCCCGCGAGGTCCTTGAAAACATTACATGCATGTCATACTCATCATTGCATAACAGGTATCCTTGTTGCAGGTCACTTACCTTTCTCGCTGTTTATTTCAGCAATGGCTTCACAACAAGATAACCAGGACCTTCACACTCAAGAGACTCAGTTCAGGGAAATCTTCCTAGGCCTATCCAAGGGGCAGGAAGAGTTGAGGACACTCCTCATGGGGAATCTGATCAGAAAGAGTCCTGAAGATGACAAGGACGAACAGCTGAAACGTTTACAAGCTGAGGTAGACACATTGAAAACCCAGATGCTGGGGCAAAGGGCCCTCATTCAAGGTTTAGCTCAGGAGCAAGGAGAGCTGAGAGCCATGATCAGCCAACTTCCTCAAGGCATGAAACAACCAGCCCAAATCAGGGACCAGGTCATAGAACAGCTTCCAAGAAGGCAAAGGTCGGGTCCAATGAATAGACCTCTCCAAGCTGCTATTACTTCACAGGTCCAACAACGACCTCGCCCAGAACAACGGGCTGATCAGAGCAAACCAGACAAGCCTAAAAGGCAGTTCACCAAGATCAACATGTCGCTGGATCAAGCACTACAACAAATGTTGGAGGCAGGGCTGATCACCTTAAGGGCTCCTCTCTGGAATCCAAACACTTCTGCTCCTAACTATCATCCCAACGATAGGTGCGCATACCATTCTGATAGCCCGGGGCATACTACGGACAACTGTTGGCCTCTCAAAAACAAGATTCAAGACATGATCGACGCTGGAGAGATTCAGTTTGAAGTACCTGAGACTCCGAACATAATCACTGCTCCCTTGCCAAAACATGGCTAGGATTGAGAAATTTTTGTTCATTCGAATGTTCAAGTTGCAATTTTCTTTTGTTCAAACATTTACTCATGTTAAACATTGTTATTTCATTAATGCATCGCATATGTCTGTTCTGAAACAATATATTCGTATTCACTAAATGCAAATTATTTTCATATTTTTTCTGATGATCAACTCTTAATTGATAATTCTAAGCCTCTTGAGGGAGGATGACGAAAATGATATCATGACATTGGCAGTATGCTTTTGAACAGACCCCGCTGATGAGGTACAGGCATTGTTTCAATTCCTAAACACTGGAGTTATAAGGAAGATAATCCCTCGTCAACCCCTCTGAGCCAAAGAAGTAGGAGTTTTTCTTTTCGAAATTTAAAACCCTTTATCATAACCTGGGGCAGGGTAGTTCTCTCAGTTGATTCGAGTGCATAACGAATGGCACCAAAAAGGTCCTTACAAAACAAAGAAAGACAGTGACGGTTCCGAATAATCAATAAGGATAGGCAGTCATTATATCTCTCAAAAAAAAAAAAAAGAAGCCCAATGTGATACGGTGGGAGAACTGACTGTGTTTTGCGTTCGTATTCGCACTTGTGCGGTTGAGCAAGAGTCGCCACCGACTTTTTATTTTATCCTAAAGGAAAGGTTAAAAAAGCACAGCAAAAACCTTTTGAGATGTTTCGTGGGTTCGGGGGGTAGATTATGAAAAGGGAAGGTATTAGCACCCTTTTCATCTATGGTTATCCATGGGCTCTTAGTTACTTGGTTTTTTAGATCACTTGTCTTGATTTTCGATTGCTTGAAAATGGTGTGTGTGTGTGTGTGTGTTTTGAAAATGTTTTTGAAGAGATGCCTTGTCTTAGGCGACCAATGTATTTGACTCATGTTTGAGTGTTTTACAAAAGTGTGGATCTTTTCGAAAAGATGTTTCAAATGTTTTTGAGAGTTTGTTTGAAAGTGTTGTGGATTGTGATTTTTGAAAAGAAGGCAAGTGTTTTTGCAAGTCGATCTCAAGTAACTAAGAGTTTTGTCTACCCTATTGTACTCAAAGGTTTTTGTTATGTTTTAACCCCTTTTAACAATTTTGTTCCACCATTGAAATTGGTGGACAATCTTGCGTTTAGGAAGTTTATTCGGGACGGGCGTGGGTCATCGTATGGACCACGAATTCAATGATGCCAAGTGTCTTTGGCAATTTGTTTTGAAGGGACTATGATCATTCCTTTTAGGCAACACTTTGAGAGACTTATGATCATTTGATTTTGTTTTGCCAAAGATACTCGACGTGCAAGCATGGCCCATTTTGGAAGGCAACATGTGGGATTACCCTAGAGGGTGCAAGTGTGATTGTGTATTGATTTCATGTATTTGTCTTGTATTAGGTTATCTAGCGTTTGATTTTATGTACATGCAAACCCTAGGTCTAACCATGGTATAATTGAAAGCGGTAAATTGCGAAAATGTAAAGTCTACGCTATTACAAAATAAGTATCCGGGAGTGGGGGTACATGTGTATGAATGGGGATGAGACTTATGGTATCCAATAAGTTACAACCAAATCGAATTTGTGATCAAATGTAAATGACGAATATCAATATATAAGCAAATGTGTATAGGGGCAATGTGAATGTATTGTGTAAGTATGAAATGTATTGTGTAAGTGATTATTTACATGTGCGACAAGGTGAAATTAATGTGGATTAGGGTATTTGACCTAGATATGTGTTTAATGAATATTTGATTTGTATATTTTAATATGCACAAAAGAAAAAAATGTTTTAATTGAATGTTCAAGTTCTAATTAAATTATGTATAAAATGATGTTTTAAGAAAAGAAAATATTTCTAAGTTTTAATTATGTATACAAAAAGAGTATTTTTTTTTTCATTTACAATGTACAACAATATTTTAATTAAAAGAAAGGGAAAAAACTTTTCAATTTTAATTACATGGTGTAAAAAAAATGTATTTTATTATTTATGTACAAATATATGTTTTAATTAAAAGAAAAGAAAAAAAAGTATTTTCAAATTTAATTATATGGTGCCATAAAAATGGTATCTTTATTATAAAAGAATATGTTTAAATAAATGTCAAGAAACAAAAGTAGAAAAAATGTATTCTTAATTGTTATGTAAAAAAAAATATTTTAATTAAATAGAAGGAAAGGGTTGAGTTTATTTGAAAAGAAGAAAGGCTTTTGATCAGAGGCAAGATGGGGGGTGCACATTAAAATGTTTGGGTTTGGGTGTCTCAGAAACGCGTTGGGCCCATAGTTGAACGAACAGTTTTAGGGTTTGAAAGTTTTGTTGTTTAGTTGGACATTGGCTTTAGGGTTTGCAGCGAGCAGGAGCGCCGTTTGTGGCTACTTCGTCTTCTCCGTCCGTCTTTTCGCCATAGATTCAAAGCTCCGACCTTCTCGTCCTAGCCACCGTGCCATCTCCTCCTCCATTTGCCCTCCTCCATGGGTCGTTCACGTTAGGTACGGAAATTCGTCTTCGTTTAGAATCTCATTTCGTCTTGCATGCCATGTTTTTTTTCTTCACTTGATTTTTGCTTACTGATTTATGCAAGGTTGCGAAGAAGGAATGAAAGAGATTATACCTTGGCGAAGGAGGAGGAAGGAGGCACTTGGGGGCTTGACGAACGGAGACAACGTGAGGCGCGCTTTGTCTTCTGGTATTTCTGTACTTTCCTTAAGCTTTATGATGTCAATTTGAAGGCTTGATACGCATGTCCTCTTTTCTTCTTCTCTTTCTGTATACTCGTTGCTTAGGTTGGTTGCCTCTTGATTGTCTTTGAACGTATTTTGCTTGCCCAATGAAGAACCTAGGGTTCTGAGGGCCTGAGTTGCCTTTGAATGATTTGCCTTTCTTCTTTTCCTCTGAATGGCCTTGAGATCAGTATGCTTTTGAGTGTTTGTTTTTGCTCAATGATGCTTTTTCTTTTACTGAGGGCTTGAGGGTTCTGACAGGGTTAAGGGTATATGCTGGTATGGCTTTGAGTCGTTTAAGGTTTGAACTGGACAGGTTGGGTTCTTGAGGCTCAGCAGGTTTGAGGGTCATGTGTTTATCAGTTCTGGCTTTGGGTTTTCAGGCCATTTGCAGGTTAATTGGTTTATTGACTTGACAGGTTATGAGGTTTGGATTTTAGCAGGTTATGATAGTCTTAGTAGGTTCAGGATAATGCAGGTTTTACTGGTTTTTGGCCTCTTGCTTCAGGCTGGTTTTGATGCTTATTGCTGGTTATGAGCTTAACAGGTTTGATGGCTTGGTGTCCAAGTTTGTGTGTTCCCCCTGTGTTTGAGTTGTTGACAGGTTATAAGGCTTAAAGGTACAGGCTTGTGTGTTTCTTGTTGATGGCCTCAGCAGGTTTGAGCCAATGCAGGTTTTAAAATGCTTAGCAGGTATGATGCTTTTGGGGTTTTCTGAACTGGTATCCTGGCTTTCTGGGTTAATGCAGGTTTTGTATATGCAGTAGCAGTTTGTATATTTCCCCTTTGCGTTGGTTTGCCCCCCTTGAACTGTGTTTGTTCTTGTGTGTTATATCTTTCTTCCTATGCCTCTAAGCCTAAAAACCTGCTCCCTGCTTACTTTATCTCTCTCTCTTCTAGTACAGTTGCATTATAATATTATGCTTTTTGTACTTAATTCTGAAAGTGGCTACTGATGGGAAATGATGATAAAAGAGTTTGCTTGCATATCATGCTTTCCTCTGCATTCTTTATCTCTTCTTTGACAGCTTTCGTATTTTTTGAACTTTCCATATCTTTGCCAAATCCTTTTCATGACAGCTTTTGGCACTTTTGACAGCAAATTGTACTTCTTGGATTTTGATAGAAAGTTGTAACTTGGCCTTTTTGACATAAAGCAGGAAATTGGATTTCTTCAGTTTGGTTGAACTTGAACTATGCAGTTTTGACATTTTGAATTTATGCATTTGACATTTTGCATTCATGATTAAATGAATAAAATTCTTCCCTCTTTGTGAACCGGGAGAAATCCCGTGATTTGCAGAGAGGGTTAACTGATCCCAATCAGTGGCCCTTAATGATGAATTTATTTTATCTGTATTTATTTTATCTGCTCTTTGACTTTTCTCCCTTTCTTTTGCAGATGAATATTCGGATGGAGAGGAATAAAGTGAAGCATGAAGAATTAGAAATAAATAGGATAGTTTTCTTTTTATTTAAATTTAAATCAATGTAAAACCAATGTTTGTAATTAAATTCCAAACATCAATTGTACAGTTAATTTAAAGATAAATAAAAGTTTCCATTATCCAATTTAATTCTGTTTTCTCTTTATTGTTTATTTATTATTTAAAACTCTTTGAATTAAAATAATTGAAAAATAAATTTCAATCATTTAATTTAGAATAATAAATAAATAAACAATGCTTTAGCACACTGATCAGTTAAACCTGGTATCTCCAAAGCAAAATGACAGTTAACCGAAACAAACCAAATAGGCGCATTCCCTCTTCACTGATTTTCAACAAACACTGTAAATCCAAACTGTGTATTTCTTTTGACTGGCTCAAACAAAACAACGTGAATTCAAACCAACTGCCTTTTTTACTGATTAAATCAAAACAATGCGAATTCAACGCGAATCTCGGAATATCTTGCAAAGTGCTGTGGAATTTTAACCTTTCTGAGAATATGCCCATAAAACCTTAATTCCTGATTAAATGCCAACGAACATTCGCCTGATCGCAATTGAGCCAGAATCAACCAAAACCCTAAGCCAATTATTTGAAGTAATCCAGAGTCCTAAAAATCAATAAAACCCTAATTTTTGTTTGACTGACGAGAAAAGTCCGTTTGTCCGATTCTTGAGCCAGTTTGAAAAGTCAGGAAATGCCTGAAGCTGAGATTTCTTGTGGGAAAATGCGAGGGCAAATTTTGGGGTACAACAGTTTCCCCTGTTCAATCTTCTTGGACCTGAAGATTTAGATTGGCAAGTTTGCCATTCGCGACTTGAAGGTAAAAGAAGATTGGACACTAAAGTGCCCAGAAAATTTGCACTCGGCGATGCGATGGTAGAGGTGAATGGGCTTACAGATGCCATTTGGTGATGGGCTTAAAGATGCCACCTGATGCGATAGAGTTTTGTCGGGGGATGGGCTTAGAGATGCCATCTGGTGACTGCTGGTAGGAGGATGGGCTTATAGATGCCATCTGGACATGTTGAACTGTATGTCAAAAGTGAGTGGGCAAGTATCAAAAGGGCATCCATGTTTTGGAACATCTCTGAATTAGGGGTCCGAATAAGCAACAGATTGACGTCCATGTCTGGAGAATCCGTAAACTATTTTCAGGAGTTGGGATTGAATAAGCAATAGAGCAACGTCCGTTGTTGGGAAGCGTCCGTAAACTGTTTTCAAAAGTTGAGAAGAGTATGAACAAGTTGGTAGATTGACATCCGTTGTAGGGAAGAATCTGTAAACTGTTTTCAGAAGTCTTGAAGTTGAAGAGGAACCGGTGTAGGGTTTCCTGATGATGCGTCTGAATGGATCTGGAATAAGTATCAGAATGTCGCCGTGTCTGGGTCACATCTGAACTATTTCTGGATGTATCTCGGAAGATGATCTGTGTCTGTCGACTGATCTTACCTGAAAAAGTAAAGGGTTAGTTGTATGCAATGTTATGATGCATGATGCAATGTATGTGACATCAATGTTTATGACATGAATGTGATGAATGCGCATGTAAGCTGATGAGCTATCTTGCTGAGGATAAATGAATCCGAGACGGCTGAAGATAAAAGCATCTTGACTGCTGCCGGGGAAAATAAATTCTTGGCTGCTGCTGGGGAAGAGAATTCCTGATGACCTCTACTGGGGAATTCCAATCTAATAGGCTCATGCCGGGGAGGTAAGATTGAGAATCTTCAGCTCGGTGGGAAGTAACTCTGGCGACTTCACTGGGGAACTCAAGATTTTCCCTCCCAAAACTCTGTGGGGAGAAGGTTCAACGGTCTGGCTCCGCTGGGGATTGATAATTTGAAGTTTTAGCTTTGCTGGAGATAATGAAGCTTGACTCTGAGTGGAGTTAGCTTTGAGAAGAGTCTGAACAAGTGATAGGTTAACATCCGTTACTTGGAGAACCCGTGAACTGTTTTCAAAAATCTTGAAGTTGAATAAGCAATAGAGCAGCATCCGTTGTCGGGAAGCGTCCGTAAACTGTTTTCAAAAGTTGCATCTGAACAAGCGATAGATTAACATCCGTTGTTGGGAAGAATCCATAAACTGTTTTCATAAGTCTTGAGAAGAATCTGAACAAGTGATAGGTTAACATCCGTTACTTGGAGAACCCGTGAACTGTTTTCAGAAGTCTTGAAGTTGAATCAGCAATAGAGCCGCATCCGTTGTTGGGAAGCGTCCGTAAACTGTTTTCAAAGGTCTTGAAGAAGAATCTGAACAAGTGATAGGTTAACATCCGTTTACTTGGAGAACCCGTGAACTGTTTTCAGAAATCTTGAAGTTGAATCAGCAATAGAGCCGCATCCGTTGTTGGGAAGCGTCCGTAAACTGTTTTCAAAGGTTGCATCTGAACAAGTTGATAGATTAACATCCGTTGTTGGGAAGAATCCACAAACTGTTTTCAGAAGTCTTGAAGAGGAACCGGTGTAGGGCTTCCTGAAGATGAGCTTGTGTAAAACTGCATCGGGTTTTGAACACTTTTGACATTCGAATGCCCCAAGTGGTGATGTAGATAATTTCCTGGCTTATTACAGGGGTTGGTCTACAATCGGTCGTTCATAGATGTTTTCCTGGGTTGTTACAGGTGTTGATCTGGAATTCTTCAGACATGCCCTGGCTGGATACAGGAATCGAATCTGGAAAGGTGATAGTTGATAGATATGCCCTGGCTGGATACAGGAATCGAATCTTCAAACTCTTCAGACGTGCCCTGGCTAGATACAGGAATCGAGTCTGGAAATGTGGTCAACAGATATGCCCTGGCTGGATACAGGAGTCGAATCTGGAATGGTGATAGTTGATAGATATGCCCTGGCTGGATACAGGAATCGAATCTTCAAACTCTTCAGACGTGCCCTGGCTAGATACAGGAATCGAGTCTGGAAATGTAATAGTTGACTTGTTGAACACTTTTGACATTCGAATGCCCCAAGTGGTGAAGAAGGAGTCTTGAATCAGATTACTCTGCATATTGAGAGATTTCTTGAAATCTTGACTGGACTGCCCCGGGTTAACTGAACTTAGAAAGATCTGTTGGACCTTGACTGGACTACCCCAGGTTAATTGAATTGTGACATGCCATGCCCCTTGTTGATAGGGGATTTGATGGAAGTGTTATCCTCTTGAAGTGATTTTGACTTGCTGAGAGAGTTTTCGTTCCTCCGAACATTCGCTGTATGAATTTCTTCGCTGTCAAACAAAAAGGTCAAATGCAGACAGTGATATTCGAATAATGCAAAGTTTATGTTTGTCTCAAAATTTTGAAAAATGCGTTTTTAGCAGAAAACTTTTCATAAGACAAGTTAACACGAGATTTAGAGCAAAGCCCTACAGGAGTCAGGATACCTTTTGTAACAGTATGCTTTCAAACTAACCCATGCTTCAATTAGGACTTTTAAAGGGTTGTAACGTGGCCTGGTTCACGGTTTAAGAAACAAAGGATAAAGGCTCAAAGTATATTTGTACCCACCCGCTCTTCGTGATGTCCTTCAACCTAAGCTCAGTTAATTGCGTCATACTATGTTTTGAGTTTGGAACGACCTTTGGGCAATGGTTCACCAGTTGAATTTGGGGAGACAGTCATCATCTCCTTTTTATTTTTCAACACTTTTCATGTTGTTGAGGATTTTGTAATGACCTCACTATTTTGATTTTGATTTGTCATCCCTAACTTTTGCCTGACTGTTACCGTATTCCGGGATTACTGTCAGCGGGATGCCCCAGCTTCCTTAAGCCTCCTTTATAGGTTTTGGCTTAGCGGGCTTTTCTCTTTTGAGAGATTGACTGTCTATGTGATAGGGAACCACCCCTGTCTTTTGATTCCAAAGGAACGCTTTCTTTTTTGACGTCGTTCGTTGTATTACGAACTGAGAGTTTGCGACTTCAATGCGCGTTTTCTCTTGAATTAACTGAGATACTACCCTGCCCCAGGTTTATATCAAAGGTTTTGATTGTTTAGAACAGAAAACTCCTACTTCTTTGGCTCGAAGGGGTTGACTAGGGATTAACTTCCTTATAACTCCAGTGTTTGGGAATTGAAAGAAACGCCTGTACATCATCAGCAAGGTCTGTTCAAAAGCATACTGTGTAAGATCATGGTATTGTTTCGTCATCCTCCCTCTAAAGGCTTACAGCTTTTTATCAAGAGTCAAATATCATAAAGAAAAGCATAAGAGTAGTGAAACGAATGGATGAATTCAAGACAAACATATGCAATGCATTAATGAAAACAGAGTTTTAACATCAATAGATAATTGTTTGACAGCAAAAGAAATTACAACTTTGAAAATTCAAAAAGAAGCAAAAGTCTTTTAGCTCGAGCTTCGTCACTTCAAGTGGAGAACCCTTTAACGGAAGATCTTCATCTCGCCGTCTGGCATGAATTCCAGCATCCCAATGTCGATCAGATCTTGAATCTTGTTCTTCAAGGCCCAACAGTCGTTGGTGTCGTGTCCCGGGCTGTAGGAGTGGTAAACACAGAATGCATCGGGATGATAGTGAGGAGAGGAGGTATTGAGCTTCTGAGGAGGGTCCTTTACAGTAAGTAAGTTGACCTCCAACAGGCGCTTCAGTATGAAAAATGATGGTATTTCAGTCTCTGTGAACTGTCTTCCCGACTTTTCTTGCTTACGCTGATTACCCCGTTGACGCTGGCGAGGTTGTTGATGGGCTTGTGACCCTGAAGCAAGCAAAGGAGCTTTCCCCTTGTCTTCTTGAGTGGATGGAGGTTGAGCGGTGACTTGCTCTTCGACCTCAGATGTTTGCCCCAGTTGGTTGTTTGGAAGCAGCTGGGGGACAAGAACCCTGAGTTCCTCTTGTCTTTGAGATAGGTCTTGGATGAGAGCCATCTGGCCCACCAACTGTCCCATCACTTGGGTCCTCAATGTTGTCAGATCAAACCGCAGCTCCGCAAGCTGATCACTCCTGGTATTGTTAGAATTCTCCAGGCCCTTGGTGAGGAGAGCTTTCATCTCATCTTGCCCCAGAGACAAGTTCAGGAACATCTCCTGCAGCTGAGCAGTCTGGTCTTGGATGTCTTTGACAGACCTTTCTAGAGCCATCTCTTGCTGAAATAAACAGCAGGAGAGTAAGGAAACCTGAAAAAGGAAAGACTGTCAAAATGCAATGCATGATATGTGGATGCATGCTTTCAAGGATCTCTTGGGGTAAACACAAGAAAATGTTAGAGGTTAAACTTTGCTCTTGGATTGGAGACGTTTGCACCGGTGGACGTCCTTCCACGAGAATCAAGCTCACCATGTCGAGTGGGTCATAGCCACTGATTCAAGTTGTTGTTCTTGAACTTTTGATCGGAGAGCTTTGTATCGGTGGATGTCTTTCCACGAGAATCAAGCTCACCATGTCGAGTGGGTCATAGCCACTGATTCAAGTTGTTGCACTTGATCTTTGATGGCATTTGTTTTAGAGGAGAAACCTCTTGCCCCTTGGTAGGTGTCTGGTTCAACGTAACCCTGCATCAAAAGAACCCTCGAGATCCTTGAAATGGTTATTGAAAATGCTATGGTATGATGTTATGATGTCATGTACATGTATGCACAAGCAAGTGAGTGTATATGAAGGCAAACATATTCACACAAAGCAAACAAGTCCTTAGGTTTAGGCTTGCATGAGGTTCAGGTACTACCCTCTTTCAGTTCGTTGGTTAAAACCTGTCCTATCAAAAGTAACCGGGTTCTAGAGGATCTCAAATCATTGGCTACCCTCAATCGGTCATAACTCCAGCATCGCAACCTTTTCTCGCGGCCGGAACCATCGCGAGAGTTTAGCCTCAATGAGTGTAGCATACTGCTACTGTTCTAATGGCCAAGTTGGGTCAATTTAGGGTTCTAAGGTCGGTTGGAGCTTAATGACCCCTTGGAAGACCCATATTCTCCCCGTTTCAACACGAGGGATATCGGTACAGACCAAAGCGCCACACCAACGTAGCCACTGCTTCACCCATGTCGGTATACGCCGGACAGGTCCCTCACAGATTATGCTACCTAAAAAGGTTTCCCCCAGATCCGGGTTAGGATCTATGAAACTCCGATACAAAGCCCACAAATGTAAAAGCAAACAAAGCAATCAATTGAAAATAAAGGTGATCTAAACCCTAAGGTAACCCCACTTTAAAAATCTCCCCAGCAGAGTCGCCAGTTCTGTGATACGGTGGGAGAACTGACTGTGTTTTGCGTTCGTATTCGCACTTGTGCGGTTGAGCAAGAGTCGCCACTGACTTTTTATTTTATCCTAAAGGAAAGGTTAAAAAAGCACAGCAAAAACCTTTTGAGATGTTTCATGGGTTCGAGGGGTAGATTATGAAAAGGGAAGGTATTAGCACCCTTTTCATCCATGGTTATCCATGGGCTCTTAGTTACTTGGTTTTTTAGATCACTTGTCTTGATTTTCGATTGCTTGAAAATGGTGTGTGTGTGTGTTTTGAAAATGTTTTTGAAGAGATGCCTTGTCTTAGGCGACCAATGTATTTGACTCATGTTTGAGTGTTTTACAAAAGTGTGGATCTTTTCGAAAAGATGTTTCAAATGTTTTTGAGAGTTTGTTTGAAAGTGTTGTGGATTGTGATTTTTGAAAAGAAGGCAAGTGTTTTTGCAAGTCGATCTCAAGTAACTAAGATTTTTGTCTACCCTATTGTACTCAAAGGTTTTTGTTATGTTTTAACCCCTTTTAACAATTTTGTTCCACCATTGAAATTGGTGGACAATCTTGCGTTTAGGAAGTTTATTCGGGACGGGTGTGGGTCATCGTATGGACCACGAATGCAATGATGCCAAGTGTCTTTGGCAATTTGTTTTAAAGGGACTATGATCATTCCTTTTAGGCAACACTTTGAGAGACTTATGATCATTTGATTTTGTTTTTCCAAAGATACTCGACGTGCAAGCATGGCCCATTTTGGAAGGCAACATGTGGGATTACCCTAGAGGGTGCAAGTGTGATTGTGTATTGATTTCATGTATTTGTCTTGTATTAGGTTATCTAGCGTTTGATTTTATGTACATGCAAACCCTAGGTCTAACCATGGTATAATTGAAAGCGGTAAATTGCGAAAATGTAAAGTCTACGCTATTACAAAATAAGTATCCGGGAGTGGGGGTACATGTGTATGAATGGGGATGAGACTTATGGTATCCAATAAGTTACAACCAAATCGAATTTGCGATCAAATGTAAATGACGAATATCAATATATAAGCAAATGTGTATAGGGGCAATGTGAATGTATTGTGTAAGTATGAAATGTATTGTGTAAGTGATTATTTACATGTGCGACAAGGTGAAATTAATGTGGATTAGGGTATTTGACCTAGATATGTGTTTAATGAATCTTTGATTTGTATATTTTAATATGCACAAAAGAAAAAAATGTTTTAATTGAATGTTCAAGTTCTAATTAAATTATGTATAAAATGATGTTTTAAGAAAAGAAAATATTTCTAAGTTTTAATTATGTATACAAAAAGAGTATTTTTTTTCATTTATTATGTACAACAATATTTTAATTAAAAGAAAGGGAAAAAAGTTTTCAATTTTAATTACATGGTGTAAAAAAAATGTATTTTATTATTTATGTACAAATATATGTTTTAATTAAAAGAAAAGAAAAAAAAGTATTTTCAAATTTAATTATATGGTGCCATAAAAACGGTATCTTTATTATAAAAGAATATGTTTAAATAAATGTCAAGAAACAAAAGTAGACAAAATGTATTCTTAATTGTTATGTAAAAAAAATTTTAATTAAATAGAAGGAAAGGGTTGAGTTTATGTGAAAAGAAGAAAGGCTTTTGATCAGAGGCAAGATGGGGGGTGCACATTAAAATGTTTGGGTTTGGGTGTCTCAGAAACACGTTGGGCCCATAGTTGAACGAACAGTTTTAGTGTTTGAAAGTTTTGTTGTTCAGTTGGACATTGGCTTTAGGGTTTACAGTGAGCAGGAGCGCCGTTTGTGGCTACTTCGTCTTCTCCGTCCGTCTTTTCGCCATAGATTCAAAGCTCCGACCTTCTCGTCCTAGCCACCGTGCCATCTCCTCCTCCATTTGCCCTCCTCCATGGGTCGTTCACGTTAGGTACGGAAATTCGTCTTCGTTTAGAATCTCATTTCGTCTTGCATGCCATGTTTTTTTTCTTCACTTGATTTTTGCTTATTGATTTATGCGAGGTTGCGAAGAAGGAATGAAAGAGATTATACCTTGGCGAAGGAGGAGGAAGGAGGCACTTGGGGGCTTGACGAACGGAGACAACGTGAGGCGCGCTTTGTCTTCTGGTATTTCTGTACTTTCCTTAAGCTTTATGATGTCAATCTGAAGGCTTGATACGCATGTCCTCTTTTCTTCTTCTCTTTCTGTATACTCGTTGCTTACGTTGGTTGCCTCTTGATTGTCTTTGAACGTATTTTGCTTGCCCAATGAAGAACCTAGGGTTCTGAGGGCCTGAGTTGCCTTTGAATGATTTGCCTTTCTTCTTTTCCTCTGAATGGCCTTGAGATCAGTATGCTTTGGAGTGTTTGTTTTTGCTCAATGATGCTTTTTCTTTTACTGAGGGCTTGAGGGTTCTGACAGGGTTAAGGGTATATGCTGGTATGGCTTTGAGTCGTTTAAGGTTTGAACTGGACAGGTTGGGTTCTTGAGGCTCAGCAGGTTTGAGGGTCATGTGTTTATCAATTTTGGCTTTGGGTTTTCAGGCCATTTGCAGGTTAACTGGTTTATTGGCTTGACAGGTTATGAGGTTTGGATTTTAGCAGGTTATGATAGTCTTAGCAGGTTCAGGCTAATGCAGGTTTTACTGGTTTTTGGCCTCTTGCTTCAGGCTGGTTTTGATGCTTATTGTTGGTTATGAGCTTAACAGGTTTGATGGCTTGGTGTCCAGGTTTGTGTGTTCCCCCTGTGTTTGAGTTGTTGACAGGTTATAAGGCTTAAAGGTACAGGCTTGTGTGTTTCTTATTGATGGCCTCAGCAGGTTTGAGCCAATGCAGGTTTTAAAATGCTTAGCAGGTATGATGCTTTTGGGGTTTTCTGAACTGGTATCCTGGCTTTCTGGGTTAATGCAGGTTTTGTATATGCAGTAGCAGTTTGTATATTTCCCCTTTGCGTTGGTTTGCCCCCCTTGAACTGTGTTTGTTCTTGTGTGTTATATCTTTCTTCCTATGCCTCTAAGCCTAAAAACCTGCTCCCTGCTTACTTTATCTCTCTCTCTTCTAGTACAGTTGCATTATAATATTATGCTTTTTGTACTTAATTCTGAAAGTGGCTACTGATGGGAAATGATGATAAAAGAGTTTGCTTGCATATCATGCTTTCCTCTGCATTCTTTATCTCTTCTTTGACAGCTTTCGTATTTTGTGAACTTTCCATATCTTTGCCAAATCCTTTTCATGACAGCTTTTGGCACTTTTGACAGCAAATTGTACTTCTTGGATTTTGATAGAAAGTTGTAACTTGGCCTTTTTAACATAAAGCAGGAAATTGGATTTCTTCAGTTTGGTTGAACTTGAACTATGCAGTTTTGACATTTTGAATTTATGCATTTGACATTTTGCATTCATGATTAAATGAATAAAATTCTTCCCTCTTTGTGAACCGGGAGAAATCCCGTGATTTGCAGAGAGGGTTAACTGATCCCAATCAGTGGCCCTTAATGATGAATTTATTTTATCTGTATTTATTTTATCTGCTCTTTGACTTTTCTCCCTTTCTTTTGCAGATGAATATTCGGATGGAGAGGAATAAAGTGAAGCATGAAGAATTAGAAATAAATAGGATAGTTTTCTTTTTATTTAAATTTAAATCAATGTAAAACCAATGTTTGTAATTAAATTCCAAACATCAATTGTACAGTTAATTTAAAGATAAATAAAAGTTTCCATTATCCAATTTAATTCTGTTTTCTCTTTATTGTTTATTTATTATTTAAAACTCTTTGAATTAAAATAATTGAAAAATAAATTTCAATCATTTAATTTAGAATAATAAATAAATAAACAATGCTTTAGCACACTGATCAGTTAAACCTGGTATCTCCAAAGCAAAATGACAGTTAACCGAAACAAACCAAACAGGCGCATTCCCTCTTCACTGATTTTCAACAAACACTGTAAATCCAAACTGCGTATTTCTTTTGACTGGCTCAAACAAAACAACGTGAATTCAAACCAATTGCCTTTTTTACTGATTAAATCAAAACAATGCGAATTCAACCCGAATCTCGGAATATCTTGCAAAGTGCTGTGGAATTTTAACCTTTCTGAGAATATGCCCATAAAACCTTAATTCCTGATTAAATGCCAACGAACATTCGCCTGATCACAATTGAGCCAGAATCAACCAAAACCCTAAGCCAATTATTTGAAGCAATCCAGAGTCCTAAAAATCAATAAAACCCTAATTTTTGTTTGACTGACGAGAAAAGTCCGTTTGTCCGATTCTTGAGCCAGTTTGAAAAGTCAGGAAATGCCTGAAGCTGAGATTTCTTGTGGGAAAATGCGAGGGCAAATTTTGGGGTACAACACCCAATAAGTCAAAATACCTATGAAAGAGACTTACGAAACTGGGGCATCCCGCTGACTGTAATTCCACAAAAGGAAACAGTTCAGGCAAAAAAATAGGGATAACAAAATCAAAGAAGAAAGAGGTCCTACAAACCCTCGACAAAAACAAAAATGACTGCCTATTCAGAGTAAATCATCAATATCCGAATCATCACTGGAAAATCAGAGCAAAGACTCAAACAAGGTCTAACGCACGATCAACTGAGTTTAGGTTCGAAGAACATCACGAAGAGCGGGTGGGTACAAATAATTTGAGCCTTTATCCTTTGTTTCTTAAACCGTGAACCAGGCCACGCTATAACCCTTAAAAGTCCTAGCTGAAGCACGGGTTAGTTCGAAAGCATACTGTACAAAGGGTATCCTGACTCCTTAAGGCTCACGTTAAAATACGAAGTTGATATCACGTTTACAAACAATCACTTGTTTTATGAAAAAAGAATGCATTTTCAAAATCTTCAAGACAGACATAAGCGTTGCATTTTTAATATAACTCTGTTTGCATATGACTTTTTGTTTGAACAGCAGGAAAATTCGCACGATGAATACCTAGTGAACAAAAGCCCTTTCAATCAAGGGGCACGACATGATCATTGTCCATCATCTGGGGCAGTTCAGTCAAGATTCGGAGAATCTCTCAAAGGCCAAATAGCTTGGGGAAAATCTCTGCCTGAATCACTTGGGGCATTCCAACAACGAATCTTGCCTAATCAAATACCTTGTGGTGGCATGACAAAATACTTCTAACAGGGGCAACTCCCTACATTCTGAGAGCGTGGACCTAGTCGAAAAAATACTACGCAAAATCAAAGACCCGCTAGGTTGACACACCTAGGAAAAAATAAGGGCTTCCCGGCGAACCAAAAGGGTTCGGGCAAAAATAAGGGATGAAATGAAAAAAATCTGTACACCCGGCAAGTCGAAAACCTGAAAAGGCGGCTTGGGCAAAAAGGGGTATCCCGATGGACTGAAAACCCGAAAGGGCGGTCCAGGCAAAAGTTAGGGATTAAAGCGTACGACTATGTCCTGTCATCCTGTCACCTGCCTACCAGAAGAAGGTTTGTCCATCAACAACTATCATCACCTCACAGGTCTTCCTCTCCCACCTCAGAAACAGGGGCAATAAAGAGTTGTCTAAGCGATCTAATTGTTCCGTCCTCCAAGGTATCAAGGTAGGTTCAGCTGAAGAACATAACCAGTACATCCCAATTCCCCAGAGAGTATGTCAGCAAGTCAATGCACTCTCCCTGAGCAAAGTTACAGTCAAACTTAAGGAAGTCGGGTATCCTCCCGCAGAGCTCAACATTCCCCAGCAGTATATATGCATTCCTCAACAAGCATCCCCGGCAATCCTGGCCTAAAGATTGTCCCCCGGCGGTATACCAAATATTCAGTGGAGTTACTTCCAGTACATCTCAAAACTTCCCCAGGAGAGTCCAATCCAGCTCCCCCAGGAAAGTTGGAATCATCTCCCCAGCAGTAAGCTTATCCTCAGTAGATTCTGGAAGCTTATCCTCGCAAAGCACGAACGCGTCCTCCGACTTTATTCAAAGAGTTATTTCCCCACCAGGGTATAACTGGGTTATCCTCAGCCAAAAGCCACGGAAAGAGCGTTCTTGACGAAGTCTTCTTATCCCCAGCGAAGTCTATCAACACTTCCAACACAACAATGGTATCCCCAGCAAGTTATTATCAACAACTCAACAAAGTACCTCGCTCCCCACAGAGTTTTGTTTCCCAGCAAGATCGTTAGAGTATTTTTTTTCCCCGCAGAATATTCCATTCGCCAAGTATATTCCCCAACGGAGTTATCTCTTCCTACCGGTATTCTTGCAATTATCATCCCCAGCGGAGGCAAAAGATCTATTCTCCAACATCAGCCCAGGAGTGACTTCCCGGCACCCGTCAAGGATTTACTTTCCTAGACAAAAAACATACATTCGTAAACATCACATACATCATTATAGCATGCATGTAAGCATCATATCTTACAAATCTCATTTATGTTGAGAACATCATTGTTTGATCCATATTATGCATTGCATATGACTGACCTTTACCTTTCAGGAAAGATCCAGTTAAGTTCTCAGCTATATTTCAAGACCTAGACCGGTTCAGCTAAGTCGACCCTAAGACTTTCCTGTTTCTTATCCAGTCAAAGGCCTTCTCTAGTCCAGTTAAATCGACTCCAAACAGATTTTCCTGATAAAGACTCAGTAGAAGTTATCCAAGATTCTCTCAATGATTTCTATTGAGGTTGTAGTCGCCTATGGTTCTCTCCCCGATACTGCGGAGGTGGTAATCCCAAGATTCTCTCAATGATTGCTGTTGAGGTTGAAGTTATCCAAGATTCTCTCAATGATTGATATTGAGGTTGTAGTCGCCTATGGTTCTCTCCCCGATACTGCGGAGGTGGTAATCCCAAGATTCTCTCAACAATTGCTGTTGAGGTTGAAGTTATCCAAGATTCTCTCAATGATTGCTATTGAGGTTGTAGTCGCCTATGGTTTTCTCCCCGATCCTGCGGAGGTGGTAATCCCAAGATTCGCTCAACGATTGCTGTTGAGGTTGAAGTTATCCAAGATTCTCTCAATGATTGCTGTTGAGGTTGTAGTCGCCTATGGTTCTCTCCCCGATCCTGCGGAGATAGTAATCATCCCAAGTTTCTCTCAACGATTGCTGTTGAGGTTGAAGTTATCCAAGATTCTCTCAATGATTGTTGTTGAGGTTGTAGTCGCCTATGGTTCTCTCCCCGATCCTGCGGAGGTAGTAATCATCCCGAGATTTTCTCAACGATTGCTGTTGAGGTTAAAGTCATCCAAGGTTCTCTCACCGTTCCTGTTGAGGTAGTAACCATCTCTGGTTCATTCATCACCGTTTGAAGCTCCAGATCCAGCTCCTGTAACCAGTCAGGACACATCTACACAAAGAATTTGAAGACCAGCTCCCGTAACAGGTCAGGTAATCATTTTTCTTTTTTGCAGGTATGCAAGTTCTCGCTAAGGAAGCTCTTACGCAATCAACATCCAGATGGCATCTATAAGCCCATCCACCTTCCATCATCTCTTAGCATGGCATCTATAAGCCCATCATCCTATCCATCAATCTCCAAATGGCATCTATAAGCCCATTCCACCATCACACTGCTACTATGTGAGCGCAAATTTCTGGGCACTCTAGTGTTCAATCATCTCCCACCTTCGGATTACGAAAGGCACGTCAGCCAATCTGCATCCTCAGGTCTAAGAAGATTGAACAGGGGAAACTGTTGTACCCCAAAATTTGCCCTCCCATATTCTTCAAGATTTGTCAAAAGCATGTTTCAAAATTCCTCAAGGGTTGCACAGTTCAAGGGCCTCCTAACAGTCAAAATTAGGGTTTTGGTTCTGACAAAGAAATTGAAGTTTCCAAGGGTCCAATCAAGTCCCACATGCCTATAAACATGGTCAAGCATCCTCATACCAAGTTTCAAGACTTACAGCATAAAATTGCACAGTCAAAAACCCTAATTGCACTACAGTCAACTGTAGGGGCAAAATGGTCATTTGACAGTCAAAAGTTCAAATTTTTGGTCAACATCTCATTTTGAAGCCACAAACATCATTTGATAAATGCTTGATCATGATTCTCAAAGCTTGGCTCAAAAATCATCAAGATGCAAAAGTTTCCATATTTGGACAGTTGAAAAAGTCAACTGTAAATTGACCAGGGCATAACTTCCACATGGATTATCAGAAAAATTCCATCCAAAGCTCATTTTGAAGATAAATACATTTCCTACAACTCCTATTCATACTTCAAATCCAAGAAATGCTCTCACAAAAAGTTATCAATTTCAACATTATAGGTCATTTTCAAAAGTCAACAAAAAGGGACTTTAAGTCAAAGGCCATAACTTGAGATTGTTAAATAAAAATGACATGGGACCAAAGGAATTGGTTAGAGGACTCAAAGACCTTTTCAAAATGTCCAAGAACATGAGCAAAGCTTAAAAATTGAGCAAGATATGCCTTGTGGAAGTTGGGAAATTTTTGGATATTTTGAAAAGTCATCATTGCTTCAAAGGACCTAAAATTGCTAATGGGCCTCTTTTTCTTCCACAATTCATCATCCAAGGAATGTGCACGACCATTTGGCCCAAAGGGAAGTTTTTATCATTTTTATTTTATTTATTTGGATTTTTAATTATCAATAATTCATTTAATTAAAATAAATAGGTGAAAAATACTAAACCTAATTTTCTAAATCCTTTTGTGCATAGAATAGGCTTAAGATTTCGTGTACAATCAAATATGGAAGGAATTATGGTGATTGGATATGATTGAGACCAAATATGTTTGAAAAAGATTGGAAAAATTATGGCTTGAAAATCAAATATCCTTTTCATCAATTCATGGATTTTCTGATCAAATTCTTTGACCTAATCGTTCACCTATACATACTAATGCAAACCCTACTCCTCAAAAGGTCCAAGCTGCGCAGAAAGACAAAAGAGAACTTTGCAATTTTGATCAAAAAATTCAAAACTGAAATCGTGATTCCAAAGCATTTCAAGGCAAAGTAATCAGTCCATTGCCTTCCTGAGACATCAGGGAAACCTCCTGGACCAAAAGCACGATCTCTAATGCCCAGAATTGGTGAATAGAGTTCAAACTGTTTTCAATAAAATGCATAATCGTGTTTTAATATTTAAGCAAGTTCATTGCATTTTTTTATGGATTTGTACTAATGGCATGATTCTGAAGCTAACCACATAATTTGATTGCATTTTCATCACCCATACACGAATCTGCCATTGTTGTTTTTTAGGGTTCTTCAGCTTTCGAATTAGGGTTTCTTTATTCTGGAACAATTGAGATTCGAGACATATATCATTGAAACAAGTGTGCTTGGACGAAAAGAACCCAACCCTCGCGCTTAATTTATGAGGCCATATGGCCTATTCGCTATTTTTTAGAAAGGTGCTTTTGGGGACGGTTCAAAACCGTTGCCCATTCTTTTTTTGTTTCAGGAAAACACAAAGCAAGGAAGACGAAGGCTAGGTGTAAGGCAGCCGTTAGTTGGTTTGAATTTCGCGCGAAAAAGGAGCACTAACACTTGTTTTGTTTTATTATATTTATTAGTTATATGATATACAGATAAACAAAGCAGCTCCAGTGGTAAAGCGTCTTAGTGGTAATCTCCAGGACCTGGGTTCGAGCCCCAGGTCCCCCACCCCTTCAATACTATTTTTCTATTAATAATTCTATGCAGTGTCAACACTAAGGACCACCATACGCTCCTCAATCAGTTACGCCACGCGTCCCACTGCACCCAATCAAGGGACCAGATCTGAAGACCATGGTGAACCTCAGTCAACACACATGCGCACTGGCAAGAAAAGTCAACTAGGCCATGAGTTTGGTGGGCCTAAAATGCTAACAAGCCCTCCATTTGGGGACAGACCCCCCTAGGTTTGCAAGTTTCTTTTTATATTTTTCATTATTATTATATTTACTTCAATTATTGTTCTTTTTAATTAATTCTTTAATTTAAATATTTTCATAAAAAAATATAAAAAACAATATAAAATCAGAAAAAGACAAAAATAAATATTTTGTTTAATTAATATTTTTTTGTAAATAAATATTATACATTAATTTTAGCTATTAAATTAGGTTTAATTCAAGCATTTTCTTAATTAACTCAAAATTGTAGAAATTAGGTTTAATTATTTTAATTACTTGTATTCTTTTTTTTCACCATTATTAATAATTAAATATTATTTATTTTTGCAATTAAATTACCATGTAATTAATTAGGCTAATTTAGGTTTAACTTTAATATTTTTTTTCTTAATAAATAAAAAATTAGAATTAGGGTTAATTTCTCAATTTAATTCAATTTCATTAAAGTCATAAAATACAAAAATATCAAAAATAATTCCCTTTCATTTTAATTTTCATTAATTTAATCATTTAATTTAATTTCGCAAAAAGGGTCCAACGCCCTCGTTTCTAATTTTAATTCCATTCGCGTATTTATTTCTCCTTCTTTTAAATATTTATGTAACTCTCCCAAAGCCTTGTAAACTTAATTTCTCGCACTTTACTTTATTTATTTACTTTCTGTCAAATCGGGTCCTGGAAATTTTGGCGATGTGGACCCGCGCCTTTTGTAATAGTTTAGAACTTTACCTTTTTCGCACTTTTTAACTATTAAATAAATGCATGCAAGAATGAATGACAATAAATAAAAACAAACGCATAGATCACTTTGACATGAACAAGACAAAAATAAACGAATCTGACACACAAATCACACACCACCCCTAGGGTACGCCTCACTGTTGCCTTGCCTCGAAAGGTGATCGTCTAGTAGAGGATGTCTTAGTAAGTCCTCATGATCCGGGAACCTGGCATGAGGGTAGCTTCTAAGGTATCTTCCCATTGCTCCGGTGATCACCATGTCCCGAACCTCGAATTGACCCGAACACCTCCAACGGTGGTGCTACCTACCTCTCAATGGTGGGATGGCACTACTTTAAGGACATTTACACAGACGAATTCCTTAGGGTAGGTAGACGACTCTAGATACTTGCTCTAAATTCAAAAACAAATCAAAAATACTTTTCACACCGACACCTTTTCAAAAATCTTTCGAAAGCAATTTTTTAAACACTCTTGAGGACCGATACAAGAGTCGAACTGAAATTTTCAAAGAAACTTTTTAAACCCACAGTTGAAAAGCAAACAAACCTTTTTAAAACACAAATGAGCAAGTATCTAAGAGCCCATGGATAACCATGGATACAAAGGGTCCTAACACCTTCCCTTTCTATAATCTACCTCCCGAACCGAGAGCAATCTCTATAAGGAATTTTTCTGTGCTTTTGTCCTTTCCATTTGGAGAAAATAAAAGACGGTGGCGACTCTTGCTTCCGCGACATTTCGCGAACCAGCGTTAAACAGTCAGTTCCAGATCCACCAATCACAAAGGCCATAGCAGAATTGTTACCCATGGAATCCGGAATGGATGGGTACCTACATTGGTGAGTGTGGGTGTGTGTAAGGGATAGCCACCTTTAAACAAATAAAAATGTAAAAATAAAGACAATGAACACAAAAGTTTATATGTGAAAACGTCCATGATTCATTAAAATGGCATATGAAGATGAAAAATCAAACCCTTACAAATGGACATGTATGCCTCGGGTAAGGCACAAAGTTAAAAGTGTACGAATTGTTTAGGAATTATTACAAACCAACAGAAATGTTTGAAAGATAAATTACTGATTGATAAAAATAATGGGAATAAAGTCCATTGCCTCCCAATTGCACAATCCTCCTTCCACGGTAGGGAAAATCCAGTCTTCTAGGTTGCTTTCCTCTTCACCATCCTCCAAAGCACTGACTCCATGATGGGTGATCTTCACTGGTGGCCCTCCAGCCCGGGAGCGACGCACATCCTTTTAAGCAGGAGCAGTGAAACCCAAACCGAATTTATCAGATTTAAAAGGAATATCATGCAGCTGCCCCCAGATTGTGCTTCCTCCTTCTTCAATCACAGCCTTTGCATCTTTGAGTGACGACATCCGAGGTGGAGGTCGGGTAATCATGGGTACAGAAGGCACTATCTTGGTTGCTGCAATCTCTTCAGAAACTTTCTCGAAGTGTTGAAAGGGGGTTTCGATGAATTCACCATCCAATTCCACATAACGGAAAGAATTAAGATGGTTTATCATGTATTCCTCTTCACCATGAACTGTTACAATTTTCCCCTGAACAGGGTATTTGAGCTTCTGATGCAGAGTTGAAGTAACGGCTCCAACATGATGAATCCAGGGTCTTCCCAACAAGCAAGAATAGGAGGGACGGATGTCCATGACATAGAATATGGAGTTGAAGGTTTCAGTTCCCACTTTAACTGGGATGTCCACCTCCCCGTGGACTATCCTTTTAGAACCATCAAAGGCTCTGACAATGATGTTGCTGGGCTTCAAGGTTAAACCTTCACAATCTAGCCTATCCAATGCCTTCTTTGGTAAGATGTTCAGCGATGAACCGGTGTCTACCAGAACATGTGCCAGAGTAGTCCCTCTGTATTCTACCGAGACATGCAAAGCGTCATTATGCTTTCTCCCTTTGATTGTTATATCAACATCGGAGAATCCTAAACCATTGTCTGCCGTTAGGCTAGCTACACATTCCTGGAACTGGTCCGCGGAGGTTTCTTGGGGCACATGGGCCGTCTTCAAGAATCTGATCAAAGCTTTGGCATGAGCTTCTGAACAAAGAAGCAAGGCCAACATAGAGATTTTTTAGGGGGTTTGCCCCAGTTGCTCCACAACATTATAATCGCTTTTCTTGATTATTTTCAAAATCTCTTCCATTTCTTTCTGAGTGGTTTCAGGGATGATCAACGGCTGAGCCCTCGTCCTGACGGGATCTTCTTGGATCCCTTTCCCTCTATCATCAGCAACAGCAGAGGGGATAACTTCAGGAGTAACAACTTCTTCAACAACTGGAGTTCTCGCAGATATGTTGATCGGTGCAGGAGTAACCTTAGGAGCAGCTGAGGGTCCGAAGATTTCCTTTGGAGGCGCAATCTCCGGAGAGAAAATTCTTCCACTGCGGGTGATTTTACTCGTTCCAGCAATGTTTCCAATGTCGGAAGTCTCTTCATCAGAACTTTCTTCAGCAGATTCGATTTGTTTAACATCATCGTAAAAGATCTCTCCCCCATAATTCCACGGTATTGATTTGTTGGACTTGTACGGGATAGGCCCCGACATAGTTATCTTCAAGGGTACAATCTTCGGATCGGATGTAATCTTAACAGGTCTTTTGGAGACCTTAGAAAGATTGGCGGATATGGTAATTATCGAAACATCATTGACAGGAGTCGGTGTAACAAGAGTCTTATAAAAAAGGATCTCTTGGTTATCCATTAGGCGTTGGATGCCTAATTTCAACAACGGACAATCGGTTGGTAAGGATGAACAAAGGCAACAATCTTCTTCACAGCCTGGGAAAATCCCAGCCTTCAGTAAATTCAACTTGATTATCAGTAGCGGAGTCATCAAATCATCAACAGCAGCAACAAATAGATCCTCTTCAACATCATGGATATTGTGACCATGTTTTGGCATTGGAGCAGAGATCACGTTAGGCTTTTCAGGGGAATCAAATTCAACTTCTTTAGCATCTATTAAATCCTGAATCTTATTCTTGAGGGCCCAACAATTGTTGGTGTCGTGCCATATACTGTCTGAATGATAAGCACACTTGGCATTTGAATGGTAGTAAGGGGAAGATGTATTCGGATTCTTCGGCGCCTCTTTCAAACTTGCAAGGTTTAACTTCAAAAGATGAGGGAGAACCTGAGCAGGTGTCATGTTTATCCGGGTGAATTGTCGTGCAGGCCTTTCCACCCTTTCTTGGTTGGTTCTGGGTTGATTGTTTCTAGGCTGATCAGCTGCAGACTTCTGAATCATTACAGCCCCCACCGCTGGCCGACGCTCAACTCTTCCTTGACTTCTTTGGGAGTAGACAACTGAGACTTCTTTCTTCGCTCGAAAAGTCTTTTTGATGGCAGCGGAAGCAGACACATCCTTTTGAATTTTCTCGCTCTTGATTCCGGCTTCAACTCTCTCACCAGTCAGAATCAACTCGGTGAACCCCGCAGACGAACTTCCGATCAAGTGATTGAAAAAAGGACCTGACAGTGTACCCAAGAACATATCCATGAGCTCTCGTTCAGACAAAGGTGGTTGTACTCGACCCGCCAAGTCTCTCCATTTCTGGGCATACTCTTTGAAACCTTCATTTGAGACCATGCCCATACTCTGTAATTGAGTATGGGTTGGTGCTAAATCCGCATTATATTGATACTGTCTGTAAAAGGCCGCCACCAAATCCTCCCAATTATGCACATCAAACCTCTCTAGCTTGTAAAACCAATTTAACTGTGTCGCCGAAAGACTATCCTGGAAGAAATGGACCCACAAATCCTTATCAGAAGAATGCGGTTGGATTTTTCTGACGGAACATCGCAGATGCATCTTTGGACAAGACAAACCATCATACTTAGCAAATATAGGCACCTTAAACTTGGTGGGAGTCACAACCCCAGAAACCAGCCCTAGATCTTCAAATTCCAGCTCATACACTCTTTGTACCTCCATAGCTGCCAGACGCTCTTCCAGATTCTTGTACTTGTCATCTGCAGGAGGGTACTGCTGCTCAGAATAGTCTTCATCCTCTTCTTCTTCTTCCTCATACTCAGATGGTACTGCAACTCCCTTTCCTGCCCCTTCATCAGTTGTTGAGGGGAAATCCAGGACCCTTCTGGTTTGACCTTCGAATTTTCTACCCAAGGTAGCCACACCAACCCTCTTCTTTTTCTTTTTCTCCTTTTCCTTTTCCTTTTCCAGCAAGGTTTTAAGCTCCTCCTGCCCCTTTGCCAAGGTCAGAAGTAGCTGTTGAAACTGAGAATTCTGCGCTTGTAAGTCTTTAATCGTCTGCTCTATATCCATCTTGCTGAAATAAACAACAAAGAGAAAAGGAATCCTGGTGTGAAGACCTGCTTATGCATATGATGAATGATATGTTATTCATGTAATGCATTCAAGGATTCAGAAATTCAAATTTGTTTTAAACAAAAAGGAACACACGTCATATTAATAAGATAGAATTTGTTAGTACATAAATGCCCCATGGGCAAAATAATACAAAATTCTAATGTAAAAATACGTTGCTCATCCTTTTTGGTGCTATGTAGGTGTTGAGAGTCTGCTCTTCGTGAAGTTGGCGAGTAAGTTCCAAAACCTTCTTCTCACTGGCGTAGAATTGGGCTTCGAACGTATCACGCTCTCCCTTGAGTTGTATGCAACTCCTTTGCAAATCTTCTAATGATGTTGGCATGTCAGGATGTAGGAGGGTGTATGGAACCTCTCCTTCCATAACAGGCTCTTTAATCATAGGAAGCATGTAGGGGTAAGGCATCATAAGACTTTAGGCGTGAGTTCGTACCCACTTGAGGTATGGCTCAAGGGGGATGGAATTCTTGTGTCCCAAGGTCTTACTGTCCACTTTGTTGGGCATTCTCCAAGCTCGGATAAACCTTTGTCGGAGTACTTGATCATTGTTGTCGAAGTCAAAAACCAGGTCTGGAATCAGCATGTCATGTGGGCCATCCCTTCGAGCATACCCAAACTGTCTCAGAGCCAAGCAAGGGTTGTAGGTAATGCCTCCTCTAATGCCAAGTAGAGGGACATTAGGGAATTCCCCACAATGGTCAATGATAATAACATTTTCTCGGGATCGAGAACACCAATGAACATCTGAATGTGTAAGAGCCATCAACTGTTGTGACCACCTCAAACCTTTCTCATTCTTCAAGACTGATTGGGGAAGGTGAGAAATAAACCACCTTTCTAGAAGAGGAGTACAGCACATGAGAACACCTTTTTTCCTCATTGTTCAAGTGTGAAATGAGTGGAGGGTATCCCCAAGAAATGTAGGCACCGGATTGCAAGCCATGAAAATTTTGACAGCACTGACATCTATAAGCTGGTCAGGGTTTGGGAACAAGACCATCCCATAGATGAGAAGAGCTACAATCTCCTCAAAAGCTTCTAAGTCCAATGAATTCCAGCATCTTTGGGCTTTCTCAAACATAAACTTTGACAAGAAACCCTTGACACCACTTCTAGTTTCCCAATGACCTTTGACATTAGATGGTTGCAAGTGTAGGGCTTAAGCAACATCTTCAGGCTTTGGATATCTTTTCGTACCGTTGTAGGGTAGTTGATGGAGAATAGGAATCCTCAGGAGTTGAGAAAATTCCTCCAAAGTAGGCACAAGCTGGTAATCAGGAAATGTGAAGCAGTGGTGTAGGGGATCAAAGAACTGGAAGAGAACTTTCACCATGTCTTCCTCAGTGTTGGTGTTGACTAAGTTGAGAAGACGACCATGCCTCTCGGTGAATGGAGAATCTTTAGGAATCCTTGAAGCTAGCTCCTTGAGTTGAGGAGGAATTCTCACAAGGTTGACTTGGATTGTTTTCCTGCGAAGTGATTCCATTACCTACAAAACAAGAACAAAGATGAAGATCCAAATCCTTGAAATGGTTAGTGGATGCATATGATGCTTCATGATGTTATGATGTTATGCACAAGTATATATGTACAAACAAATCACACAAGATCCTAGTTTCAGGCTTGCATGGGGTTTCATAGGTAAGTACCCTCTTGAAGTTTAGTTGGCTCAACCTGTCCTATAAATAGTAACCGGGTTCTAAGGAGCTCAATATCACTGGATTATTTTCTGTGTTCATTGTTTCAGTTTAGCCACTTTACTGGCGACCGAAATATTCCAAGAAAACAACCCTCAATGAGTGTAGTATCGAGTATCTACCAACTTCGGACTGCACCAAAGCCGGTCATCTCACTACCCCTAAAAAAGGCCAAGTTGGTCAAGTAAAGGTTCTAAAAGTCCATTAGTGCTTTATGACATCACTCAGCGGCCCCGTATTCTCTTTGATTAACTCAAAGGCTACCGGTACCCACAAATATGTCGCACTAATATAACTATTGCTTCAACCATGTCGGTATACCCCTCACAGTTTCCACAACGTATTGCTATTTACCTATGAATATTTCCCAAATCCAGGTAGAGGATTCAAACCCAAACAATAGAACCAAATGTAAAGAAATCAAGTCAAACAAGATAAGCATGTAAAGGTGATCTAAAACCCTAAGGTAACCCCACTTTTATTTCTAAATCCCCAGCAGAGTCGTCAGTTCTGTGATGCGGTGGGAGAAATGACTTGAGGATTTGCGTTTGTGTTGTTTCAGTTTAGCAAGAGTCGCCACCGACTTTTTATTTATCCAAAGGAAAGGTCAAAAAGCACAGGAAAGACCTTTGAGATATTTTCTTGGGTTCGGGGGGTAGATTATGAAAAGGGAAGGTGCTAGCACCCTTTTCATCCATGGTTTTCCATGGGCTCTTAGTTACTTGTTTTAGATCACTTGCTTTTGCTTTTCAATTGTTTGAAATGGTGCTTTCGTGTGTGGTTTTGAAAATATTTTGAATAGAGGCCTTTGTCTAGGCAACCTTTGTAATGATTCTTGTTTGAATGTATACAAAGGTATTTGTCTTTTTAAAAATGTTTCAATGTTTAAAAGTTTGTTATGGGTAAAGGTTTTGAAATTGTGTTGTGATGTGTTTTTTAAAATAGCAAGGATGTTTGCAAGTTTGATCAAGTAACTAGGAGCGTCTACCTACTTACTCAAAATTCTTTCCTACACATTTTTAACCCTTTGACATTGTTGTTTTACCATTGCATTTGGTAAACAACCTTGTGTTTGGATGTTAAATGGGACAGGCGTGGGTCATCGTATGGCCATGATAACAATGTTGCCAAGTATCTTAGCAAGCTTTTTTTAGGGACTAGATTATTTTTGTATAGGCAACCAAGATAGCGTCATCGAGGGAATATGATCTTTTGTTTTGTTTTTGTTTTGCCAAGATACCTAACATGCATACCATGGCCATTTTAAAGGCAACAAGTGGATGAAACCCTAAGGGTTCTTGTGTGCATTGTGTTGTCATTTTTCATGCATTTTTGTCTTGTATTAGTCAAGCTATTTGTTTGATTTTGGTTATCATACAAACCCTAATCTTACTATCATGGCATATTTGAAAGCTATAAAGTGTGTAAAAATAAATCTACGACTATTACAACATTGATTTTGGGGAGGGGGATACAACTTTGAATAGGGGGATATTTGCAAGAAAATAAAACCCTAATTCAACTATTACAACCATATTGAATTTATTGTACAAATAAATAAATTGACAATATTTAAATACGCAATTAAATATAAATATGCAAAATGTTTTTGTATTTTATTTTTATGTATATAAAAATAAGTTATTTAATGTCTTAAAAAAGGAAAATAAAAAATGATTATTTTTTGAAAGGGTAGAAAACCCTAATTTTTGTTTTAAGAAAATATATATATTACATTATTTATTTATGTACGAAAAATAAATAAAAATAATATATGCAAATGTTAAAAAAAATAAAATATGTGAGAAAATATTATTTAAGTGTATAAATAATAAAAATAAAAATATATAATATATTTTTATAATATTTACAAGTTTTTTTTTAAGAAAATAAAAGTATATTATTATAGTAATTATTTCTATATCCAAAAAATAATAAAAATAATAAAATTAAATGTGAAAATTTAAGAAAATATTTTTGATGTTTTTGAATGTTTAGAAAAATAAACAAAAGTCAAAAAATAAAAAAGAAATACAAAAATATGCAAAATAATGAAAATGGGCCAAGGGGGTGTGAGAAGCAAGCATAGGGGTGCTAAAAGCAAGGCAAAGTCAAGCCCAACCCATATTCATCTTCGTCTCTGACCTTGTGAAACAGAAAAACGCGCGTCAATGGTTCAAACTCGTATCTCCTGCATTTGTGCTTAAAAACAAAAACTTGCAACATGAAAGTTATAAAGCATGATCATACGATTCTAACCATATAAAAAACTTAATCTAACTCTCAAAGACCAGAGAGAATTTCTCTGGCCCTAATTTCTAACCTAGTTTTTTCAGAAAGTTCATCATTCAAATTTCCAAGCTCAGTTAACTTAAATGAATTCTATACATATGTACAGCTCAAGGGCAATGAGGACTACATTTTTATTCACAATCCTAAGCCTAATGATTCTTAAATAGAGAGATAGAAGTTTGAACTTTACCTATTTCAGTCAAGCTCGAGTATGGCAATGTAGGGGTTGTGAGTGAGGCCTGAGATACTTGTGAGCTTGCTTGAAGTTCCTTTGAGCTTTCCCAATGCTTAGCCTGCTTTGAAATAGCTTGAATATGCTTGTAGAACTCAACCTGCAAAGTCAGAATTTGAAAATGGTGAAGTGTGTAAATGGAGTTACAGTGACTTGGGAATGGTTGGGATAGCTTAGGTATGTTGTATGGAGTGTGTTGGAACTGGTTGCAAGCAAAACGCACGAGTGGATTGTGATTTGGCTTATGATTTGCAGATCCTGTCCTGTTTTGGCAGAAAATGAGGTTTTTGGTGTACAAGGGTGTTTGAGAGGTTGCTAGCTCATGTTTCTGGCTTAGTATAATGTGTTCAAGTTGTTTTAAATGTTACAAGGACTTGGTTTTATCAGATTGCAAAGTTATGGACTTTTGGCATAATGACTTAGTTTTGAAGCAAAAGGTGATTTTGACAATGCAAAGGCTTGTACAATCTAGCTTAGGGTCTGCACAAAGTTGTTATACTTTTCCCTATATTTGTGGACGTGGTTTGCTGCAAAATATTAAGTCCAATGCTCAAGACAAACAAAAATGCAAAAGTTGTGCTTTATGTAAATGGCATTGTTGCCTTTTTGCCAAAAATGGATTAATTCAATGTGTAATCTTCTAAAGCTCAGAACAAAGCCTTAATCCATTGTGTTTTCATTCAATTTTTTAGTGTGGAAGGGTTTAAGGACCTGTAAATAAGTACAAACATGTTTGGGCAGAATTTGCAACTTGTAGCAACATGAAAAATGCCATGGACAAAAGTGAGAAATGGCCATTTTCTTTTCTTCGATTCTCCCTAACCATAAATTATTTTGGAGATTTCTTGGACATTTTGGAAAGATTGTAACATGCTATACAATCCATCTTTGAAATGAATTTTGAGATTCCAATTGTAACTATGTGAAAAATTGCCAAGAAGATAGGTCAAAATCCTGCCTAAACAAGGGCAAAATTTCACTAAGCTAAAAGTTTCATGTACCCTTGTTCACAAAATCATAACTTGAGATACAAGCATCTTTTGGGAAAAATTTGTGAATAAAAGTTATAGATTTTGTGGAGTACTACAACTTTCATGTTGGAAGTTTTATTTGAATCCAATTGCATCATGGTGAAAAAGTTGGGAAAAGTTGGGAAAAAATAAGAAATTTTCATAACTTAGAAAATTTCTAAGTTATGAAAATTTTCAATCTTAAACCCTAATTTCCAAAATTAGGTTTCTTGATGAAAAAGTTTCATGTTTTGACACATCTTGATGAAAAATGACCCTTGGCACTTGATTTTGACCAAAAAGTCAAAGTTTGACTTTTCAGTGTATAGTTGATTTTTGATCAGTTGACTGGAAAATTCATATGTCAATCCAATGCATTTGAGATCTTTTGAACCTTCTGATTAGGTCAAGATGATGCCATTGAGTCCTTGAATCCATGCTTGAACCCAATTTTCCATTGTCTAGGTGAAAAATTAGAAATTGCCCTTCTGCAGTCAAAACCCTAAAAATGACCATTTTGCCCTTTTGATGATTTGATCAAATTTCTTGAGGAGTTGTGGTCCAAACTTGATCAAATGGTTCATATGAGTCTATAATGTTGATGTGGATAAAAAATTATGAGGTTTGACTGTAAATTGGCCACAATTGACTTTTTCCCCAATACAGTTGATTTCTAGGTCAACTGTCCCATTGACTGGGCAAAAATTTGATTCAAGGCTTGAAACTTGGTATGAGCAATCTTATAAGTCCAAAATGAAGTATGAAAGTCACTTGGGGCATTAAAAATCCAAAAATCCTTGTGCAAACTCAAACCCTAATTTCAGGTCAACAGTGCAAGGAGATGTCTTGAGCAGAGCAAACCCTAATCCTGACTGGAGTCCAAAGAGTCTTGTGAGGGGAAAATATTGATAAAATGAGAGGGGAAAATTTGGGGTACAATAGTAACCGACTGTGAAGAACCTGGGCCGGATGAAGGACCTAAGGAAGGATCCCGATGGTCTATGTACTTTGATGGAGCCTCAAACGCATTGGGCAATGGCATCGGCGCTGTAATCATATCTCTCGAGGGCTGTCATACTCCGTTCACTGCCCGATTATGTTTCAACTGCACCAACAATATGGCGGAGTATGAAGCCTGCATCATGGGTCTTCGAGATTCCATTGACCTAAGGATCAAGTTCTTGAGTGTATTCGGGGATTCCGCTTTGGTGATAAGTCAGATCAAAGGCGAGTGGGATACAAAACATCTGAATCTCATCCCGTACAAATAGCATGTACTGACGTTGCTCCCACACTTCGAGGAGGTATCCTTTGAACATTTCCCACGAGAGGAGAATCAGTTGGCGGACGCGCTAGCTACCATGTCTTCCATGTTCAAAATCAAGTGGGACAATGAAGCTCCCCGAATCACCATTGAAAGGTTGGATGAACTAGCCCATTGTTGTGAAATCGATACCGAGGAAGTGACAGACAAACCCTGGTTTCACGAAGTCAAAAGGTATCTCAAGGCTCATGAGTATCCCAAAGGGGCATCTGTCAATGATAAGAAGTTTCTGAGAAGATTCGCTGCAAATTTCTTCCTCAGTAATGGAATCCTCTATAAACGCAACCATGACTCTACCTTACTGTCGTGTGTAGATAAGGGTGAAGCAGAGAGGATCATGACAGATCTACATGAAGGTAACTTCGGAACCCATTCCAGTGGACACACCCTGGCTAAGAAGATCCTACGGGAAGGATACTACTGGTCCACCATGGAAGCCGATTGTTGTCAGCACTCTCGAACTTGTCATAAATGCCAAATATATGCTGATAAGGTGCATATACCTCAGGTTCCTCTGAATGTCTTGACAGCTCCGTGGCCCTTTGCAATGTGGGGCATCAACATGATCGGAGAAATCAGGCCCACCGCTTCCGTTGGACATCGCTCCATCCTAGTAGCCATTGATTACTTCACGAAGTGGGTTGAAGCAGCCTCTTTTGCCACAGTAACCAAGAACTTGGTGGCGCGATTTATCTGACATAATCTGATCTGTCGATATGGTGTGCCAGAGAGGATCATTACTGACAATGGTATGAATCTCAACAACACAATGATCACCGAGCTCTGTAAACAATTCAAGATACAACATCACAACTCTTCTCCCTACCGGTCGAAGATGAATGGCGTTGTCGAAGCAGCTAATAAAAACATCAAGAAGATTGTAGAGAAGATGATGGTGACATACAAAGACTGACATGAGATGCTACCATTCCCTCTTCATGGGTACCGTACCTCAGCACGGACATCGACAGGGGCAACACCCTACTCTCTGGTATATGGCATGGAGGAAGTCCTACCCATTCAGGTTCAGATTCCTTCCCTAAGGATTATAAGAGATGCAGGCTTAAACAAAGACGACTGGATCCAAACCCGACTTGATCAGTTAAATTTAATCAATGAAAAGAGACTTACTGTTATTTGCCATGGTCAGACGTATTAAAAGCGGATGATCAAGGCTTTTAAAAAGAAAGTTAGGCGTCAAGAATATCGAGTCGGAGATCTAGTGATCAAGCACATCATACTGCCGCAAGGTGACCCCAGGGGCAAATGTACTCCTACATACGAAGGGCCATTTGTGGTTAAAAACATTTTCTCAGGTGGAGCCATGATTCTGACCACCATGGACGGTGACGACCTTCCTCACCCTGTCAATGCAGACATAGTGAAAATATACTACGCATGATAAAAGACCCGCTAGGTTGACTGGCCTAGGCAAAAATAAGGGCTTCCCGGCGAACCAAAAGGGTTCGGGCAAAAATAAGGGATGAAAATGAAAAAATCTGTACACTCGACAAGTTGAAAACCTGAAAATGCGACTTGGGCATAAAAGGGTATCCCGATGGACCGAAAACCCGAAAGGGTGGTCCAGGCAAAAGTTAGGTATGGAAAGCGTATCACTATGTCCCATTGGGTAACCCTACGATCTGACCTCAGTATCAACTATCAAACTCAAACGACATCAATCAATCTAATCAGCTTCAGACAAGCAGCAAAGTAAGGAGACGCTCGAAGACATAGTGGCAATAGCAGACTTGAAACCCAATGGGATTGTTGCACATAGCTGTTTTCTTTTTGTTTTTCACAATATTGTATATCTTTTGTTTTTTACGGCGAAGTTCTCTTACTAGAATGTCAGCCTCCTTATACAAAAATTCTTGTTATAGGCCAACTTCAAAATTAATACAAGTCATTTTTACAAAACTATTTGTTTTTCTTTTTCTGATTTGTTTTTGCAAGAACGTCCAATGATTTATTCTTGACATATGCATTTGAATATGATTGTTGTTCACAAATATTTGCATAGGAAATAAAAGACAATTGCTCATAACTTAAGAAACAGGGACAGAAGATCAGAAATGTCAAATCCGACAGTTACCATGTCCAACAGGTACGAGGGCAGAGACAGCTTTGGAGCACAGTCATCAATACATGTGACCTTGTAACATCTATACTCCCCACAGAGTAGAAGTAATCAAAGCATCAATAACAGTCCTCTCGAAACGGGAAGTAATCTCCCTATCCGAGGGTCATCTAGAAACCTGACACCCATGTCCCCCAGTCGGATTTCATAATCACGAGTGGATCATCATAAAGTTCTGACTCCCCAAGCAGAGTTTATTTCTCTAGGAACAAAAGCTCAATCCCCGACAGAGTCCATTACTTCAGCTAGTGGAAATCCACCTTTCAAGAGGTTCCCCACAGATTTCTTCTCAAGCAGAGTCTCTCCCCGATAGAATATTCGTAAATAAGGAGCAAATCCCCAGCACGGTCACTTCCATTCATCATCCCTAGCGGAAGTAGAAGATCCATATTTCTCTACAACAGTCAGGAATTCTATTTTCTCCAGCAGCAGTCAGGGATTTATTTTTCCAGAATCAGATATGTCACAACTACCATGCTCATACATCATGACATGCGCATACATATCACATACATCATAATCTCATTTATTTTGAGAACATCATTTCACAATGCATTTCATGCATCACATATAACTAACCCTGTTATCTTTTCAGGAAAGACATTTATCACCAACAATTCCAGCAATTATACGTGTCATATCTGCAGACAACCAAGAGAAAATTAGTTCCCGAAACCAAATGGGTTAACTAATCTACATGAGAAAATGAAGTACCCTACTATCCAGGTTCCTTCCCACAAGCCCTACTACCCAGGCTTTCAAACGAAGTAACCCTACTATCCAGGTTCCTTCCCATAAGCCCTACTACCCAGGCTTTCAAACGAAGTAACCCTACTATCCAGGTTCCTTCCCATAAGCCCTACTACCCAGGATTTCAAACGAAGTAACCCTACTATCCAGGTTCCTTCCCACAAGCCCTACTACCCAAGCTTTCAAATGAAGTAACCTTAATATCCTGGTTCCTTCCCACAAGCCCTACTACCCAGGCTTTCAAACAAAGTAACCCTTTTATCCAGGTTCCTTCCCACAAGCTCTACTACCCAGGCTTTCAAACGAAGTAACCCTACTATCCAGGTTCCTTCCCAAAAGCCCTACTACCCAGGCTTTCAAATGAAGTAACCCTACTATCCAGGTTCCTTCCCACAAGCCCTACTACCCAGGCTTTCAAACGAAGTAACCCTACTATCCAGGTTCCTTCCCACAAGCCCTACTATCCAGGCTTTCAAACGAAGTAACCCTATTATCCAGGTTCCTTCCCACAAGCCTTACTATCCAGGCTTTCAAACGAAGTAACCCTACTATCCTGGTTCCTTCCCACAAGCCCTACTACCCAGGCTTTCGAACGAAGTAACCCTACTTTCTAGGTTCCTTCCCACAAGCCCTACTACCTAGGCTTTCAAACGAAGTAACCCTACTATCCAGGTTCCTTCCCACAAGCCCTACTACCCAGGCTTTCAAACGAAGTAACCCTACTATCCAGGTTCCTTCTCACAAGCCCTACTACCCAGGCTTTCAAACGAAGTAACCCTACTATCCAGGTTCCTTCCCACAAGCCCTACTACCCAGGCTTTCAAACGAAGTATCCCTACTATCCAGGTTCCTTCCTACAAGCCCTACTACCTAGGCTTTCAAACAAAGTAACCCTACTATCCAGGTTCCTACCCACAAGCCCTGCTACCCAGGCTTTCAAACGAAGTAACCCTACTATTCAGGTTCCTTCCTACAAGCCCTACTACCCAGGCTTTCAAACGAAGTAACCCTACTATCCAGGTTCCTTCTACCTCATCTCCAAGCAGCAGTTTACAACACTGTAAGGCATGGACCTGACAAGATACGGTCGATTTCACATTTCCCCAGCGAGTTGTTGTACAGCCCGGACCCTGACCAGGCATACGTTCTAATTTCACCTCCTCAGTCAAGAGATAATTCCCCAATAGAGTAATGGACAACCGAAGCTCCTAGAATTTACTTCCCAGTGCATAAATAAACATGCCCCGGCAAAGTCCCCCTCAACAGTAGGTATAGGATTTCTCGCCAAGGAATCTCTTACACAACCGATCTTGTCCGGATGGCATCTTTAAGCCCATCTCCTGGTTTCCTGTCGCCTTCCAAATGACATCTGTAAACCCATTTCTGACTTCACTGATCAGCAATCATGCATGCGAGTGAAAATTTCTGGGCACTCTAGTGTTCAACCTTCTTCCACCTTCAAGTCACGAATGGAAGATTTACCAATCTAACTCTTCAGGTGTAAGAAGATTGAACAGGGGAAACTGTTGTACCCCAAAACTTTCCCTCTCATTTCTCAAGTAATCATCGGGATCCTCAAGTTTGCTTCCATCCAATTGCAAATCTGAAATTACAAATTTTCCAAGAGAATCGTTCACAAGGTCAAAATGGTCATTTACACACTAAAGGAGTCAAACTATGACTTTTGAATAAAAAAATCAAGTTCCAAGAATCATATTTCATTAAGGCATGAAATTGGTTCATCAATAATCAAAAGTCAGAAGTTACTTTGAAAATCAAATTTTCTATGCATTTAGAAAATTTTCTAAGTGTCTAAACAATATGACACTTCAGCATATGGAGGCTGTGTTCAACGCTCTGGCCAGAAGATGCCCCTTCAGCATTTGGAGGTTACGCTTCTGATATTCTGCGATTAGAACATCACCAAAACCTCGTTTAAGTAACCTGCTGCCCTGCTATGGCACAGTCCTGCAACCAGCTGCCACAACACTCTAAGGTGCTGCTGATCCAGTCCACGCCTGCGTTTTTCTTGCACCAAATTAGCCTATGAAAACTGTGATTAAAATACAAAGGGACAGTATGCCAAAAATGTTTAAAACTCATTTGTTTTTACCCCTAAAACCACAACAAATCCATCTATAAATCGTTTGTTCCATCACACGTTCAAGGGGTTGGTTTTTGGAGAGAAAGAATTACCAAAAGAAAGAAAAATCCTTGAATCCCTGCAAAAATTCCAAGAATCTGAAAAGCTGTAAACACCAAAATACAAAACCTTAGCATTTGATTATAGCATCAAAACTCCATTGTTCCTTGACTAAAACCATCCCCACACTTGTTGATTCACATATTAGAAGCTATTCTAACTTCTGTATTCATTCTGCAATACACTCTCCATTCACCTCCACCTCAAAGAAGTCAGAATATCACCCCTTGGTTGTTCCAGAAGTTGAAAACTCCCATCCTGCTGAGTACGTGAAGAAGTTGCTCAGAACATCACTAGAGTTCAGGACCAACCTCCAGTTCACAGAATCTTTTCCAGCTGCAAGGTAAGCTTCTGCTGACTCTTATCACATTACTTAAGCATTACCAGATTTGCATGTTCAAAAATACAATGTAGACATCATGTTTCTGACGTTGTACATATTCTGAGGCTTCACGTATTTGTCTTCCTAAGTATGGAATAAGTCAGTTCAGAACTTCTGGAAGAAATTAGAACTCATAATTAGGATTAGCAAATTCACGCTTACCTCTAATTTATAGTTCTGATATTTCTTGTTTCTGAAATACTATGAAACCTGTCATAACTGTCATATGTACATCTTCTGTTTTGTGGAGAAATGACCAAGTTGCAGATGTTCTGACTAGCATGGAGAGAGAGACCAAGTTCTGACAGTAGTATCAGAACTTCTGAAATCTATTTTGTTGCTGGTGGTATCAAAACTTCTGAAATCTACTTTGTTGCTGGTGTTATCAGAACCTCTGAAATCTACTTTGTTGTCGGTGGTATCAGAACTTCTGGAAACTACTGTGTTCCCAGTGAACTCAGAACTTCTGACTTTACTTATTTTTCACTAACAGGACTTCTATTTTGCAGTATGCCAGAGTCAGAACTTCTGACCTCCCTTAATCAGTAATACGCTGATTATGTTTTTTTTCCTTTTTCTCACTATTTTTGCTATTACCTTCTGTTTCATTAATCAACAAACACCAAAAACATTTTTTTAATGCTTTATTTTATTTCTTAAAAACAAAAAACCAAAAAATATTTTCTTAAGTAAAACTTATTTCTTTTCTTAAATAAATAAGCAATTTACATTTCTTGCACATCCTGATCCATTTCGATATGGTTGTAATAGTAACTTAGGATTTGATTTACTTGCAACCCCATTCATAAATATGTACCCCCATCCCCCTAAAGAGATGTAATAGCTTAGATTTTATTTTCTGCATTTGTACTTGCTTTTCATATATTGCTAGTAAATAGGATGTATGGCAAGATAAAATCAACAAATAGATGGCTTTTAAATACAAGACAAAATGCATGCAAACTAACACACTATTCACACATGCACCCTTAAGGTAATCCCATTTCGTTGCCTATCGGAAAAATAGTCATGTCCCTCGAACATGGGCATTTTAGCAAAAGACCCTCAATAAAAGATCGTAGTCCCTCGATGACCCTCGATGTTGCCTTCGGTAAACGATCTAGCCCCTAAAACGAAAATGCTAAAATGTTCCATGAGTTGCCTTCTATGACTATACAAACGTCCCAACACCCGTCCCTTCACATACAACGATGGGGCTTCTTACCAAATCAATGGTAAGATAAAAACGTCTAAAGGAGGAGGAAAATCACATATAAGACCTTCTGAGTAGGTAGGTTCGCTCTCAGTTACTTGCTTGCTCACAACAAAAACACATTTTATAAATACTACTTTGAACTATTTTCCAAAACAAACACTTTGTACGCGTTCTTATAGAGACAAGAACCGTTACAAAGACGTTTTCAAAATACTTTCAAAAATACACACCACAAGCACATTCAAACAAAAGCAAGTTGATATAACGAGTAACTAAGAGCCCATGGAAAACCATGGATGAAAAGGGTGCTAATACCTTCCCTTTTCATAATCTACCCCCTGAACTCAAAAACATCTCTAAAGGTATTTCCTGTGCTTTTTCACCTTTCCTTTTTGGATAAAAGAAAAGTCGGTGGCGACTCTTGCTAAACCACAACATTTGCAAACACAAATGCAAAACCTAAAGTCAGTTCTCCCACCGTATCAAAATCTTCGACAAGATCTCTAGTGCAAAACGCCTTGGAGTTTGCTTGACAAGCTTTTTCCCAAGCTTTATTGGTAGTTGAAGCTCCACCAATCCTCTACCGAGACCAGTCATTTTGTCATAATCCCATGCAAAGTAGTCTTTAAACTCCTTCAGAAATTGGATTACTTTGGCTCTGAGCTCTGGATCTATCTTTGCACTGATATATATTGGTCTCTTCACCATTCCTTCACCCAATTCTATCTCTTCAAGAGGATCTTGCGCTAGCATTTTAGTATTGCTTGCCAGTGGATCCTTCTCGAAACCCAAAGGCTCATCATCGTAGATGGCATCTAGCCTCTGGCCTTGCACTTCCTCCTCTCTTGCGTCATGTGGTTCTGGGTCGAAATCTTTCCCAGGGCCTTCTGGAAGTGGCACTTGCTCATTGGCTTTGACAGCCATATACTTCACTTCAACCTCTAAGGCCGTTATCATTATGTTTTTGGCTACATATGCCAAAATTCTCTGTAATGCTTGTGACTCAGTCGTGATCACTGAAATCACTTCCCCAGTATGTTGGTCGTATATCATCAATCCCTCCGAAATCAATGTTTGAAAAATCCTCCATATCCCATTGGAATCCATGATCTGAGTGTAGGTATAGGGAGCAGAAAGCGTTGGGTGTTGGCGCCAAGTCGAAGTCTGGAGGATTACATGGCCCTATGTGGGCCAAATTTCTGTTGAAGCTTGTTATGTCGACATTGTTAACTTCGACCATATAGTAACTTTGGTCAGCTTCAATGTTTTCTACTATGTCGTCTAGGCGCCAAATTGTAACACGCTGATGCATCGATGATGCCACTGCTCTTATGCCATAGATCCACTCCCTGCCTAGGAGCAAATTGTAGTTGGGTTTTGCTGAGATGACCATAAACATTGTTGGTCGAACTATGGTCCCCACTTTGAGGTCCAACTGGATTACTCCCATGGTGGTCCCAATTCCACCTTCATAGTTTGATAAAACCATGTTATGGGGTTTGATGTCTTCATCTCCCTTACCCAGCTTTCTCAGCATACATTAAAGGATTATGTTAACTATGACCCCACAATCAACCAAGACTTTGTTGATGGTCACCTCCCTTATTTTTGCCCTTATGAACAAGGGTTTAAGGTGATTCCTCATTGCCTCAGTAGGAAGCTCGAAGAAGGCATTTTTCTCTTATACACATCCATTGTTCATAACATAGTAGCATACTGGCCTATGCATGGCCATTTCTTGTTCGACCTCCCACTCGGTCTCTTCGTCTTCGACCAGTTGGCCGTATTCTTTAGGCAGCACAGACACCACATTTACCATGATGTCTAATGTAGCATCAGACCCAGAATCAGATTCTTCCTTCGATTCATCTTGTTCAGGCCATACCAGCCTTCTAGCAATTGGCTTTTTCTCCAAAGGCATTCTTTGTTTCTGGTTGGGGCTTTTCTGCAGCCTCTCTTTTGGCCTTTCACCATCTCTGATACCTTCTCCATTGGGAGCGGGTCACAGGGTTATTTCCTTTGTAATTGTTCGACACGTGAGCAACCTTGTTTGTTGTTGTTGACTGAAATTCCTTTTTGTAGGCCAAAGAGGATCCTCTTGGCATATCAAACGTTTTCCATTTTTCCTCATTAGGCCTTTTTCTATTCGTTGTCTTCAACCAAGTGTTCACAGGGACATTTGTTGGAGGCTTGAAGGTTGATGGCCTACTCACCTGGTTTACTGGCCCGTTTTGGTATCCCCTTCTAGGGTCGTACCTTACTTTAGGATCCATGTTAGGCTTGGCAATGTTGCCCCATTTTTTCTTTGCTACACGCACACCTTGTTTGTACTCAACAACTTTTTTGTCGAAGATAGAACTGCATCTTGAACACAACATAACTTCTGACTTCTTTTTCTGGCATATGTAGAAAATCTTCCATACTTTCGTTTTCCTTAGGAAATGCAAGCTTGTTAATTTCCTCTTGTCTGATGTTGTCTTCTGAATCTGCAGCTTTAGGTTCAGACACTTCAACCATATTTATTTCCATGTTGCTCTTACCAATGACACTTAGCTTCTGCATCTTGGCCTATAGGCTCTCTGTCGAACCTGTGACAAAAACCAAATAGGAACCTTCAGTAGTTCCTTTATTTGAGCCTTCAGTGGCTACCTTGTTTAGGATTTCAACAACCTTTCTTTGTACCTCTTCGATATCTTTTCTGCTAATGCCCTTAGTGAAATTGCCAAAAACAAGTTTGTTGATAGAGTCTTCTGAGACTTCGACCATATTGATGCATGAAGGTTCAACATAATGGGCATCTGTTTGCAATGGGTTTTCATCAATCTTCATGGGAGGTTTGTCAGCAAACTTGAGTCTGTCGTCTTTTATTGCGCCTTGAACGAGATCCCTGAAAAGAAAACATTATGAAGTTTTATGGCCCAAAAAGTTATGATATTTATAAAACCTCTCTTTTTCCTTTGATCTAAAGGAGGCATTTTTGCCCCTGGGGGCACTATCATCTAGTCATCTTTAACTAACAAGTCAAATATTTCGTCACATTTTGTGATGTCAAAACTATATGTTTTCTTTGGGAACCTATCACTACTCTTTTCAGATTCAGTAGGATTCTTCCCATTTGAGGGTGTTAACAGTTTGCAAGAGTATGGTGGCCCTTGCTTTAATTCTTCTAGATCGATCTCGCTCTCTTCGACAGTTATAGGGTCACTAGATGTCTCTGGATCATCATCTACTTTGACATATGCTACCCTTTCTCTTCAATGATTTTTATTCGCCTTAGCTTTTTCAGTCTTAAGGCGTTCTACCTGTCGAACTCTATCAACCAATTGGGCCATATCTCTCAGGTATTGGGCATCTAATTTCTTCCTAATGGAATAATCTAGACCCATGTATCCATTTCGACCAACTCATGTCCAGGAACTTGTGTAAAGCATCTGGATTTGAGCAGTCGAAATCTGTTCAGATTCTCATCAATTGGCTCAGTGAATCTCCTCTTCACACTAGCCAGTTCTTTCAAACTTATTTTGGTATGTCCCATATAGAATTGTTCATGGAACAATCTTTCTAAATGATTCCAATTGTAAATCAAATTGGCTGGGAGTGTGGTAAGCCAAGTGAAGGCATTTTTAGTTAAGGAGCTTGGGAAATACTTAATCCTAAGATTCTCATTATTTGAGATTTCCCCAGCCCCTATCAAATACCTTGCCACATGTTCGACAGTGGACTTTGTCGTATCCCCTGAAAACTTGGTGGACTTTGGAACTTTCCACCTAGGGGGTAAATCTGATTGCAAGATATAATCTGACAATGGAGATGTAAAGTTTGGCCTATGAAAGCCAATGTTCACTCCATTCTGTGCCATGATTCTTTCGACCATGGTTGTCAAGTTATTATCTGCCGCATGGTTGTGGTGTCGAATCTGATGTATTACCTTATCAAAATTTTGGTTTCTATTTACCATAACTACGTAAAACACTTATGATAAAAACTGTTCTTATCAAAGTTTGTAAAAAAACAAAAAACTTAGCAACGTCCCACCAGGTGTGCCAATTTGTTTACCGTGAAAATTGGTAAACAATCGTTGATCTTCCAAAAAAGGTTATTTTGGTTACTTGCAGGATCGATCAGTTTGATTATAGGACATATGTTAGGTGTTTTTTGGGGTTTGATAAGAAGTCTTAACGTTGTTAATAAACAAGTTCGACTGGACGCTAAGAGTAAAGGCTTGGATAGATTTAAATGCATAGGATGAAGGTAAAAACTTGATAAAAACGCAAGTAAAGTACAAGATAAAGTAAATTTGCAGTAATTTAAAAGGCTGTAATGGTAAAGTTTACAGAAAAATATTAAATGGCAAGGATTGTAAAGAAATGTAAAGACTTTGATTGTAATAAAGTATGGTGATTCAAACGTACATTCTCAATATTCTTTCTCTCACAACGAGTACTTGAATAAAATTGAGTGACTTGTACCATGAGTTGAACACACAAAATTCTACACAAAATTCCTATATTTATACTAGTAATAAGTAACTGCCAAACAGTTGTTTCGTTCCAGGATGAGAACAAGTGTCCTCTGCATGCTCTTCGACCCCTATCTTCACGCCACATCGCTTTTCCCAACTGCCAAATGAATTATCTTTCCCTCCTTTCTTCAAATTCAAATCCACTTGCTGCTGATACAAGAGCTTTTCAATCGAAGCTATCTTTAACTTAGAAAATTCTCTAAGTATTTTCTCCTTCTTAGCAAGGATGACTTCGACACAACTCTTTTCATAGGCTCTTCTGTCGAAGTGTCTTCAACTTAGATTTCTTCAATCTATTTTTAGCCAATAAAACCAATATATGTGAGTGTCGAATTTAGGAGCTAACAGGTACAACAAAGAGGTCTTGAAGCAAATTGATGTGGGTTTCCTTGTAACATCAGTGTATCCTCAGTGGATTGCCAATATTGTTCTCGTTCCAAAGAAAGACGGAAAAGTCCGCATGTGCGTTAATTACAGAGACCTAAATAAGGCTAGTCTGAAAGATGATCTCTCTGCCACATATTGACATGTTGGTAGGTAGAACAGTAAAATTCAAAGTTTTCTCCTTTATAGACAGATTTTCCAGATACAATCAGATTAAGATGACTCCTGAGGATATGGAAAAAACAACGTTTATCACACACTGGGAAACATTATGTTACATTTTTACTTTTAATTTTTGTTTTCTTATTTAAGGCATTTTTTAACAATACTATTTCATTTTATTTGTGTGCATTTTTAGTCCAAAAAAATGTCAAAAATCATAAAAAATATATAAAAGGCAACTTCTCATTTATCTTTGGATCCAAGTTAATCAATATTAGAAAATTTGATTTGATTTTCTCTACATAAGAAAAAAAATCAAAACAAATATTCTTGATGATTGATTTTTTTCATTAAATTTGATTTGATTTTAATTATTTTCCTATTTTATTTTAGCCTAATTGCTTAATATAAATAGATTAAGAATTTCTAACTTAGAGGAGGCCAATTTTCTAACCTAATAACATATACACACGTACAGTGACCTCTCTAGGTTGTTTTCAAGTCAAGAATCACTACCCACAATCATATAAACACATACATAGTTTTCATGCTATATATTACCTTGTACACAATTTTGTTGTGTTGACCAAATTCAAAACACCCACACTTTGTATATATCAATTCTTAACCAAACTCTACTTCCGGTATCATTACTACCAATTCTTAACCTTCACAAATTCACCATTGATGCCGCTGCAGATCCTCCATCACGAAGCTTACTATCTTCGTCGCCGTTTGTCACTATAGGTACCATTAAGGGTGTGCATAGATCAATAACCAAACCAAATTGAATCATATATATGATTTGGTTTGGATCTTAAAACTACTTCATTAAAACTGGTTTATATTTCTAAAATCAGTTTACATGTGGATCGGTTCGGTTTTGAACCGGTTTCTCACAAAAATCAATTTTTAAAAAGAAATTAATTTTAAACTGATTTTTCTAAAAACCAGTTTTTAATTTTCTTTAAAAAATCGATTTCAAAACCAGTTTTATAAAAAACCAGTTTCAAAGTCAATTTTATAAAAAAAAATCAGTTTTAAAATCAATTTAAAAAAATAAAGTTTTATATCAAAAATAATTTTTTATTTTTAAAAGTTCTAAAATTATTTTATGTTAAAAACACTAATTTAAAAAAAAATTGGTCATTTCTCAAAATTTATGGTCATTGACAATTTTAAAACATATGATATGTGATTTTACCTTAAGATATAGTAAAGTAATTTCTCAAAAATTATGGTAGCAGAGCCACAATTCATTATTTGACACAAGTGAAATAGTTGGTGAATTCTTTGACACAATACTTGTTGATTATATAGGGAATGTGCAACATCCTTCACTAATTCACAAAGCTAACAAGATTTAAAATCTTAAAAGTTACATTGTAAATTTATAGGGGTATCAAGAGCCAGATTCTCAAGATTGTCTTTAGCAACACAATTTTCTGGAAGACATTTCATTCCTATACTTCCACCAGAATTCTCCCCTCTGATGACAAAAACCCAATTGTCTGAACACTTCCATCAAGTCTGCAACAGAGCCATAATTCATTATTTGACACAAGTGAAATAGTTGGTGAATTCTTTGACACAAGTGAAATTATAGCTCAAGAGTGGAAAGAAAATGCATATATAAAACTTTAGAATTCTTTACCGTTAAGTCCTCTTCGAGCGCAACAGAGGTTGAAGAGGTTGAACAACTAGCACCATCTTTTGTATAAAGTAATTCTACAAAATATATAAATACATTTCATTATGCCTCAAGTATAATAAATAATAATACATTAGCAAATATACTTAGTTATCATACCTTGCTCCAATCTCTCAAGAATATCAAAATCTTTATTTGTAATCAATGATGAAGATGTTCCTTTGAGCCAATCCTGGATGCATATCAGTGCTTCAACAGTTGTTGGTGTTAATGAGATGCGATATGGATCAAGCACCCTTTCTCCTGTGCTAAATGCAGATTCAGACGCCACTGTATAGCAAGCATGTCTCTTGCAATGTTTGCAAGGATGGGATAACGACCAGAATTTACTTTCCACCACTCGAGAACATTTATCTCCATGTTATTCTCTAACTTCTCTCCAAGATAAGTGGTTAACTCATTATCTGCATTGTCACACCCATCTGAAAGATAAAACTCAGCAGTTCCGTATGGATGACTAACATTACCAAAAACTCCTGACTCATGTGGATTACCTTGAGGAGGCATAAACCCAGTATAATATTCCTCATAAATAGATTTCAATCAAGACTCTAAGGTTTCTTTCAAGGCATCAACATCAACCTTATTATAATATCGTCGTATCATCCAATCAACCAATCTAACCTTGCGTCTAGGGTTAAAAACTAGAGCAATCAACAACATCATGTTAAGCTTCTCATGAGATCCCCAATACTTATCATACTTCTTTTTCATCTTTTGAGATGCTGAACGTAGATGTTCATGTTCACACGCACACATATCCATAATGCTCTTTCCAATACCCAAGACCTCAAACATATAAATATTGCTTGTCAAATAAGAAGACCCTGATATATGTATAGTGGCATCATAAAACAACTTCAAGAATGGAATGATTAAGTTGATATGCTTCCAATCGTCTTTCATCGGGACACTTTTTCCCTTTTTTTGTCAACTCATTCACATACCTAGCACAACATAAAATATTCAACATCAATTCAACTTTATATAAATTCTTCCTTAAAACATAAAATGTCAAATAGTTTAATTCTGTGAAGTTTCTTACTAAATGCTTGGAGAGGAAAGTATACATGGTTGACATATTGTCTTCAATAATTCTTTTATAACTTATGACAATGTAATTAGCTGTTGTAGTTATTACTTGTTACACTAAGATAAATTATGTACTTGCATAATTTTAGAATAGCCGCGGAAACAACAATAAAGTGTCATTGTGTTAGTTTCTATTAATATATAAAGTTTTTATCACATTTATAACTATCATAATAGAATAACTAACTAGTTGTATATGATTTCAAAATTAATTCACATACCTTTTATTTCGAAAACCTAATTCTTCAAAGGTTCTTTCATGTTTTGATGCAGATACTAACATCAAGTAATTTGAACTCCAATGAGTCTCAACATCTAGAGAAACTAAACCTTTATAGTCCATGCTCTCCTCATCAATACATGCCTTGAATTTAGCGAGCCTCGCGGGAGAAGATCTAGCATACCAAACAGCATGACGAACTCTATAAACAGAATCATCAATGTCTTTCAAACCTTCTTTCATAATTAAATTCAATATGTGTGCGCAACACCTCATATGAAAATGGTTTCCACTCATAACTAAACGATTCTTAGACAAAAGCCTTCTCTTGAGACGTTCAACCCCAATATCATTAGATGAAGCATTATCAACCGTCAAACTAAGCACACGGTTTAAACCCCAATTGTTCAAACATATCTCTATTGTTTCACAATAGCATCCCCTGTATGACTTGTGACTTGACCAAAAGTTAAGATCTTCTTCTGTATGTTCCAATTATTGTCAATGAAATGGGCCGTCACACACATATAGCTCAACTTTTGACAAGAAGTCCACATATCAGTGGTGAGACAAACTCTTTGACAATTTAGAGAGAGAAAGTTTTTCAAAATCATTTTTTATGTGTTCCATAGTTTCAATACATCACGTGCCAATGTTGTGCGCGAACAAATCTGAAATCTTGGTTAAGCGAGACTCATAAATTCATGAAAAGACTCATGTTCAACCTTCCGAAAAGGAATCTCCATGTTAATGAACATCTTAACCATTGCTCTTCGAATAGCTTCTTGGTCAAACTTGACAATTAAAGGAGAGCCAACATGTTCTTCAGCACTTGTCATAGAAGATGATGTCCTTTGTCTCTTGTAAACAAGGCATCTTGATAAATGAGCATGCATAGAACTAGTTCCATTATTATACTTAATTTTTGTGTCACAGTACTTGCACAAAGCTTTATGTTCTTCTTCTGACGATATAATGAAATGATTCCAAGCCTCTGAACGGTTCTTTCGCTTCTTAGTGTGAGGAGGTAGCATTTCATTAGAGACGGTAGGTGGAGGGGTTGAAACCGTATTCTCGAACGTTGCATACATTGGCAAGTAACTAACATTAGTCATCTTGATTCTGTTAAATATAGGAAAACAATTTCATATTATAAGAACAAGATCAAATCACAGACATTTTAGATATTGGTCTATAAATCAAATTACATACACAACAGGCACGTGTTTCTATCAATAGGTACAATAGTTATTAGAATATCTACTTGATAAGCCTTGGTCTATGAATAGGTGCAATAGTTATTAGAAGATAAAATATGCTAAAGTATTTTGTCATATGAAATATTTCTATATTGCATACCAATAGCTCTATTTCACAAGTGACCACATCATAACACTAATGTGAAGTCACTTAAACTTGTAGCAGCTTCCTGTTGTATGCTAAAATGTCATAGTTATATTAAGCATATCAGAAATCACGGTCATAATTATTCTATGAATCCCAGATGAAGAACGATAACAGTATGGTGCGGATAAATAACATTCATAAAAAGATAAAACAAAGTGAACAATAGAAAACTTAGATGTATTCAAGATAAAAACCACAAAATTGAGTATGATTTATGCATAAATAATAGGTCTCTCTAAACAACAAATTAAAGCTAACAAAATACCAAACAAAACCAGAGAATCTAAAAAACATTCATAGGAATTTTTTACCAAACAAAAGAAGGTCCAAATGTTTGTTACCCTTTGTCTGAGAGCTCTGTTTGCTTCACATAGCAAGTGTTCCTTCACAAATGACACAAACAAAGTGAGCTAAAACATTGACGTTATACCCTGTTAGGAAGTGCTATCCGGAAGAAACAACTATGGGGATAAAAAATGACATGAAATACAAGGAACGTAGATGAATACGGTATATACCCTTAAACTACAAAGCTTAAAAAAATTACTAAACCCTTAGAATTTAGCTGGAATTTTGCGTTAGTGTTGGATTCATTAAGAAAAATAAGGAATTTCAAATTTGACCAATGAAACTGCAGCATTGCTAATAAGCAATAAGTGAAAAGGGAACAAGAGAAAGGAAGCACCTTTATGGAATTGACGGTGACTTGAAAGGAAGGATCGTGGCCGGCAAAGATGGCGGCGTTGGGTGAATACTTGTTCTGGTAGGAGATGTAGACAACGACTTACGAATGCAGAGCAGAGCTTTGGGAACTAGGGTTGTGTTGTGCGGCTGTGAAATTTGGTCGAAATTGGAATATGGTTACCGATTTTTTTGGTTTTGATAAATGGGCCACAGTTTTTAAAATGTAATTTTGGGTTGGGTTTTAAAATATATATCAATTTGGATACTAATTCAGTTTGTGGTTATTCGTTTTTTTGCACACCCCTAGGTACCATACTCTTTATGTATTTGCTTACTGTTTGTCTGAGAAATTTGAGGAATACATGAACGAAAGAGAAGGAATCGGGACATATATGTTTTTTCATGAGTTCATCACTGTTTCTATGTTATATATGCATTTTGTGTTATTTATTTTTTAAGATAACTAGTCAGAGATCCGTGCTTCCGCACATGTGACTTTTTTCTGATTTAGTATTTTTTAAACGATATAATTAATTAGAATAAAAGGAAATATGAGCAATTTGCCTAATCAAAATGTAAATTAATTAATTTGGAAAAAAATTAAATTTAGATTAAATAGAATTTAATAATTTGATAAGAAGGTTATAAATAAATTATATGATCCATGAAAAAGCTAAACACAAATCAACAACATTATATAAAATTAGGGCCCAATGTTGAGAAAATAGAGGACCTTATTGAAACTATAATTATTTTCATAAATATAATAGACAAATAGTTATTAAAATGTCCCAAATTATATCCAATATAAGTGTAGCTAAGTATTATGACATAAGAGTAAGCATGATCATTTGGAAATGCAATTTTACTTACGTTACCCACAATGACATGTATTGATATACCATTAATTGAATGATATGTTTTGCTAGGTGGAATAGAAATCAGTTTGATCGTGATCTTTTAAAGTAATTCAGTGCCAACAAGCTTCAAGGAAATATTCCAAAATCAATTTTCAAACTTTCAAACCTAACTACACTATGTTTATCATCAAATAACTTGAGTGGTGCTGTTGATTTTCAACACTTTTCCATACTTCAAAATTTGCATTCTTTGTATCTTTCAAATAATAGCCAATTATCACTAAACATTGAATCGAATTTCAGTTACACTTTTGTTGAACTAACTACATTGGAATTGTCTTCTTTGAGTTTGAGTCAACTTCCCAAATTCCTTGGAAAGCCCCCAAGTTTTTATTCTCTTGATATGTCCAATAACAAATTGAATGGAAGGGTGCCGAATTGGTTACTTGAAACAATAAACTCACTTGGATTTTTGAATCTCTCTCAAAACATGTTCACATCAATAGATCATAGCTCAAGAAGTACTTACCAGATAAGTTACCTTGACCTTAGTTATAACTTACTACAAGGTGAACTTTCTGCCTCAATTTGCAACATGAGTTCACTAGAATTTCTCAACCTTGCACACAATAAATTGACAGGTATCATTCCACAATGTCTTGTTAGTTTATCATCTCTTCAAGTTTTGGATCTACAAATGAACAAATTTTATGGAAATTTGCCAAATAAATTTTCGAAGGAGAGTCAACTTCTTACATTGAATCTTTATGGCAACCATTTAGAAGAATGTTTGCCTAAAACTTTGTACCATTGCAAAAATCTTGGCAGCAATAGAATAGAAGACAATTTTCCTAATTGGCTTCAAACACTGGAAAATTTAAAAGTGTTGGTTTTGCGAGACAATAAGTTCCATGGTCCCATTTCTAATCTAAGGATCAATTGTTCATTTCCTAGTTTAATTATTTTTGACATCTCAGGCAATGACTTTAGTGGCTCACTTCCAAAAGCATATTTTAAAAAGTTTGAAGCGATGAAAGATGAGGATGATGGACCTGAACAAGGATCTCGGTGGACTATGGTTTTTGATGGAGCTTCCAACGCTCTGGGCAATGGAATTAGTGTTGTGATAATTTCTCCTGAAGGTTGTCACATTCCTTTCACTGCTAGACTGTGCTTCGATTGTACGAATAACATGGTTGAGTACGAGGCATGCATCTTGGGTTTGAAGACTGCCATTGACTTAAGGATCAAGCACTTGGATGTATTCAGAGACCATGCTCTAGTGATTAGCCAAGTAAAGGGAGAATGAGACACTAAGCATTCTGACTTGATTCCTTACAAGGATCTTGTGTTAAATCTGATTCCATGTTTTGAAGAGATCACCTTTGAACATTTCCCTAGAGAAGAAAATCAGTTGCTGATGCCTTGGCAACAATGTCTTCCATGTTCAAGTTCAAATGAGTCAACGAAGCTCCTATGATTACAATTGAGAAATTTGACGAACCTGTGTGTGATACGGTGGGAGAACTGACTTGGGATTTTGCGTTTGTGTTCGCAAATGTTTCGGTTTAGCAAGAGTCGCCATCGACTTTTTATTTTATCCTAAGGAAAGGTCAAAAAATACAGGAAAGACCTTTGAGATGTTTTCTTGGGTTCGGGGAGTAGATTATAGAAAGGGAAGGTATTAGAACCCTTTCTATCCATGGTTATCTATGGGCTCTTAGTTACTTGCTTAGATCACTTGCTTTGCTTTTCAATTGTTTGAAATGGTGCTCTTCAATTGTTTGAAATGATGCTTTGTGTGTGGTTTTGAAAGATGTTTTGAAAAGAGACCATCGTTGTGGTAACCTTTGTAATGATTCTTGTTTGAATGTATACAAATGTGTTTTTGTCTTTTTGAAAAGTTTTCAATGTTTGAAAGTAGGGTTTTGAAATAGTGTTGTGAAGTGTGTTTTGAAGATAGCAAGGATGTTTTTGCAAGTTTTGATCAAGTAACTAAGAGTTGTCTACCCTATTTTACTCAAAGATCTTTCTTATGTTTTTAACCCTTTTAACAGTGTTGTTTCACCATTGTATTTGGTGAACAACCTTGTGTTAGGATGTTAAACGGGACAGGTGCGGGTCATCGTATAGACCATGATAGCAATTGTGTCAAGTATTTTTGGCAATTTTTTTGAGGGACTTGATCATTTTGTTTAGGCAACTCAGATAGCGTCATCGAGGGACTATGATCTTTGTTTTGTTTTTGTTTTGCCAAAATACTTGACATTAATACCATGGTCCATTTTTGAAGGCAACAAGTGGATTGAAACCCTAGGGGTGCAAGTGTACATTATGTTTGTTTTTCATGCATTTTTGTCTTTGATTAGGTCAAACTATTTGTTGATTTTGATTTTGCACACAAACCCTAAGTCTAATCATGGCATAATTGAAAGAATTTAAAGGTGCGATAATTTAAATTACAATATGATATAAGGAGGGGGATACAAATTTGAATAGGGGATTATTTTGCAAGAAATATAAAACCCTAATTACTATTACATCCAAATTGAATTTGCAAGGCATAATATTTAAATGTACAATATTTAAATAAATACAATAAATAAATATTAAATAAAATGTATTATGCAAAAAAGCTTTTACTTGTTCATGTATGCAAAAAGTATTTTTAATGTGAAGAAATGTAAAGAAATAAATAAAAAAAGTCAATTTTAATATTTTTTTGTTTTTTAGGGCAAAAACCCTAATTTCTTAAGAAAATAAATATAATATATTTATTTATGTACATAAATGTATAAAAATGAAATATATCCTAAAAAGATATTTTTTAGTATAAATAATGATAAAAATAAAATAAAATATTTTTGTGTTTTATTTCTAAATATTTAATAAAGTAAAAATTATATATATATATATATATATATATATATATATATATATATATATATATATATATATATATATATATATATATATATATATATATATATATATATATATATATATATATATATATATATATATATATATATATATATATATATATATATATATATATATATATATATATATATATATATATATATATATATATATATATATATATATATATATATATATATATATATATATATATATATATATATATATATATATATATATATATATATATATATTAAATATATTAAGTGTATATAAAAATAAAATAAAATTATTTACAAAAATGTATGTATTTCAAGAAAATATTTTTAAATGTGTATAAAAATAATAAATGAGAATAAACCTATTTTTTACATTATTTTTTTAAGTTTAAACAAAATAAATATAAATTATTTAATGTATTAATGTTAGAAATAATTGAAATAAATATCAAATAAATATAAAAATTTATGAAAATATTTTTTAAGTATTTTTTATATTTGAAAATAAAATATCAAAGTCAGAAATAAAATAAAAATGCAAAAAATGATAAATATACAAGAAATGGGTCAGGGGGTGTGAATTGAAAATGCAAGTGCTAGAAGCAAAATAAGCCAGCCCAGCCCAATAACTTCATCTTCTTCCTCTGTTCAAACACAAAAAAACGCACCTTCTGTGTACAAACTGCTATCTCCTGATTACTTGCTTTTTTGACAAAACTTAAAACATGAAACTTGTAGAGCATCAAACAACGAATCTAACCATATAAAAAACTTAAGTTAACTCTCAAAGACTAGAGAGAATTTATCTTGCCCTAATTTCTAATCTAGTTTTTTCAGAAAGTTCATGGATGAAATTCTCCTAGCACGATTAATATAAATGAAAACTAAGCACATGTATGGTTTCAGGGCTATGAATACAACATCTTTCATTCACAAACCTAAGTCTAACCATTCCTAAATAGAGAGATAGAAGTTCATGAAATACCTGTTTCAGTTGAGTTCGAGCTGGACAATGCAACAAATTCCAATGGTGCTTGAGGTTCTTTTGAGATTGCCTGATGTCCACTGAAGCTTTCCCAATGCTTAGTTTGTTTCGAAGTGGCCTGAATCTGAAGATGTGAAAAACACAAGAAGGGGGGTTGAATTGTAAAATTTTAAATCAAATGCAGACAACACTGTATTTTTATCCTGGTTCGTTTGATCTCAAACTACTCCAGTCCACCCGTCAAGGTGATTTCGCCTCTCTCCAACGAGGTCTTAATCCACTATAATCAACTGATTACACAACTGCTTTAACAATTGTTAAAGCCTTCTTGAGCATGACCGCAGACCGATTTATCTCAAGGAAATTCTCTTACAGATAAATGAACAAAAGTGTGTTTGATGTTTTCTAATAAAACTATATATCACAACTGTGATAATACACAATGTTAAGCTTAGAATGAAACTAGACTGCTAATGCTTTTGAGTAGGCGTGGTTGAAAGCTTTAGCAAATTGTATGAGTGAGTTTGTTTACGTAGGGGTGTATATGCGTGAAGATTATTAACCTTTTCTTTTCTCACACAGTCTTGTTTAAATAGCCACGGAAGAGATACGTTGGTTGTCCATAAATCCATTTCAATGCTAATAACGTTCTTTCCTTTTTGAGAAGATCTTGTCTTGGATAAAGTCGTTGGTAATTAATCTGTCTTGAATGCTTAGTAACGTTGACACTTCAGAGTCTTCTCTGCTTATGGTAATCAGAGTGTTCTTTCCTTTATGCTGACGCTTCTGAGTGCTGATGACTTGGTTAGGATCTTGATCAGAGTCAGAGTATTTTATGCACAGATTTTGGTCATCAGGCTTCAGCGTATGATCTGGTAACTTCAGTGTGTAGCACATGTTATTTGATCTTCTGATGCTGACATATCTTCTGATGCTCCATCCGAACTTCTGTAAATACACAACATAATTTTAAGTAGCATATATGTCATATATATAAATCTTATAATTTATTTATTCTTGTATTTTGTTATCATCAAAACTCTAATTGAGGGTTGTAGAATCAAACTATGTTCTAACAATCTCCCCCTTTTTGATGATGACAAAAACCAGATTTTTTTCAATTAAAATTAAAGAATAAAAGGTATCAGAGATAAACAAATAACGAATAAAAGGTATCAGAGATAAGAAGATAAGGAATAAAAGATATCAGAGCAACAAATAGAAAAACTCCCCCTGAGTTGATTACTTCCCTTTAATTCCATGAGACCTTGAGCATCAGAACTTTACTTTATTAGAGTTCATCAGATTCATCAGATTCTTGTACCTGTAAGCTTTTCAGAAGAAAGAAATTCAAATATATCAGAATGTTATAATGTTTGAGGCTTATGTCTCAGTAATCCGGTATTGAAAAATATCATTCTTTCTCCCCCTTTTTGTCAGTTATCAAAAAGCACAAATAATCAAAGTTAAAATGATCAGAGCTAAAAAAGCGTTTATATTAAAAACAGAAGCAATGATAAGTTCAGAACACGTAAAATATTACAGACAAACATGTAAAGAAAACAAGGAAAACACAAGAAAATTCTAAGAGGGAGGTGGAAGACGTGTGAACAGAGCTTCCAACATGCTCTTGATTTGATTGTTGGTTTCCTGTTGCTGAGATACCATGTTTGCTATAGCATCAATTTTGATGTCCTGCTTATCCATTCTTTCATTCATCAGCATATCAGATCTTTTCAGATCTTCCAGAGTCTGCCTGTCAAGAGAGGAAGCTTGAGGGTCTTCAGAACCAGGATGCTTCTCAGAGCTTTCTTCAATATCTTCTTCTTGACCCTGTTCTTCAGCTGGGATCATCTGTTCTTCTGACTCTGGTTGATGATATTCAGACCAAGGGGCAATGTCCAGCGGGAGTACTTCTTCCTTAAGCAACTTGCTCAGAACTGGACCTTCAATTTCCTTCAGCAGATTGCTGAAGTTCTATTGAGCCTATCCATAGCTCTGGTCTTGCAACTTCAGAGCGTACCCATCTTCTGAATTTTGTCCAGAGGAGGTCTAATACAGCAGGATCAACCAGTTCCAGACTTGCTTGTTTCAGAGAAGTAACCCACTTTTGTATTTCTGTTTCAAAGTTCAATATGCTGGAACCAACATCTAGATGTTTTGGTTTAGGGATAGCAGTTTTGTGGTTGATGGCAGCAAGACGTTCAAAGACTGTTAAATCAATGACGGTCTTGTTGTGGTATTCTGACTTGGCTTTTGGTGAGGGAGTGGGAGAGTTTCAGGTTGTGCTTCTGTGTTTGGATTTGGATTTGGATTTTCTGTTTCGGGAGCGGAAGTGTGTTGGTCTATATCAGAAAGAACTTTTTCAAGTTCTTGTTCTGGTATGGTTTCAGTATTTGGATTTTGTGGTTGGGAGCGAGACCTTCTGAGGGTTAATGATTCAGAAAGGTCAAAATCATCGAAAGTTTGAGGTGATGGGTTTTCAGATGGAGTTGGAATAGGGATAGATGTTGAAACAGCAGTTGAATCTAAAACAGTTACAGAAGCAGGATTACCTCTCTTCTTGGGAGTCTGTTGAGATGATCCTTCTGCAGTAGCTTTTCTTTTCTTCGTCTTCTTCAGAACAACCTCTGGAGCCTTCTGCTGAAGATCTTGAATATTCAGATTTGGTGTTGTACCATCAGCTTTACAAGCATCCAGATATCTCAAAATGATTTCTGGTTTAGAGTCAATCTTTGAGAACAGAGGGAAGTTGTCCAGAGGGACTCTTCTGCTGGATATTTCAGCAAAAGGAGTGACGCTGGGCTCCTTCTTAATGTTCTCTATCAACTTCCTTTTCTTTAGATTTTTGACATTCAGCTGCTTGCCAACAGTAGGTTCCAGAGTGTTGATTTCTTGAGCCTCTGTCAAATGATCAATCAGCATATTCTCTGTAAGAATATCTGATATTAGTCTTCCCAAGGGTATCCAATCCCTTTTTGTACGTTCCTCTTCCCTTGTTTATTTGACACTTGTTCTGAGATGGTTGAACAGAAGATGGGCCAGATTTATCTTGACCTTCTGAGAGATAAAATAGACCAGAAACTGCTGATCAATATTAATGTAATCAGGAGAGCTGGTAGGCTTCCTGTGGTTGAAACAACCCAAAATGATCTTGGCCCAAATTCTGTGTTTGTCTTTCAAGTCCCTTATCTTGCTGGAGGGAAGCCCCAGCGTGAAAATTTCCCTTGCAATTAGGGCAACATCTGCACACCTTTCTGCCATATCAATGCAACGAATACCACCACCATTGTACCCTATGAGTCTTGCAATCAGGTCTTCAGTGATAACAATCTTCTTCCCCATGATGTAAGACGTAACTTGATGATTTGAAGAAGAAGCGTGAATCCAAAATTCCTTTACCAGAATAGAAAATGTTGGACCCACCAGCCTGTCAAAATACTTTTCCCAACCTTGAGCTTTAACCTCTTCAGATAAATCAAACCCATTTTCCTTAAGACTGTTGAAATCCACTATTAATTCTGACAGAACTTCAAGATTCTTGATTGGAGTTAGAAGCGTTCTAAAAGGTACTTCATATTGTTCAGATGAAACGGTTTTCTGGGAACCTGCAGTAGGAATGCTTGAAGAAGCCATTGTTCACACGAGGTTTTTTGAAAAACATTGAAAGGGTTTTTCTTGAGAAAGTAAGAACACTGAAATCAGAAATATTAAGAGAAAACGAAAGTGAAGGTAAAAAGTGTAAATGGTGAGAAGTGTTTAAATATATTTATAAAAAGTTTTTGAAAACATAAACGTTTAAGAGAGAGAAATTAATAATGATTATTAGCATTTAATGATAGCTGATTTTAGGGGATTCAGAAAGATATTTGGAACGGTTACCCATGACATGTGTCTCAATGCATCCAATCAGCGCTTTTGCCTTTTCAGAAACGTGAGCGCGTGTTCAGCCTCAGAAAATGGCTGATGATTAGATGACACTTGTTTGCTTGAGTGAACAGCACATCTCTATCCTGGAAATGAAGCGCTCAGATCTTCATGGATAGATTCTGATACAATCTGCACTTCTAAGATTCTGAAAGAAGATTGATCAGAAGTTCACAGAGAAATAAACAACGTTCTGAAGGTTAATATATAGAATCAAAACATTTTTATTCTGGGCAGAGTTTCATGCTGAGATGTTTCAGAATGAAGTTGAACCTATCTTCAGAAAGTGGTTTTGTAAAAATATCAGCCCATTGATGGTTGTGTTAATAAATTTTAAATTTAAAATTCCTTTCTGAATATAGTCCCTAATAAAATGATGTTTTATTTCTATATTCTTAGCCCTAGAATGCAAAATTGGATTTTTACTTAAGCAAATAGAAGAAGTATTGTCACAGAAGATAGGAATGTTACTCTCAAATATCTGGAAGTCCTCAAGTTGACTTTTCATCCAGAGCATTTGTGTGCTGCATCCAGCTGCTGCTATGTATTTAGCTTCTGCTGTTGATAGAGCAATTATGGATTGTCTTTTGTTGGACCATGAGATCAGATTTTCTCCCAGAAACTGGCAGCTTCCAGAAGTACTTTTATGTTCAACTCTGTCTCCAGCAAAATCAGCATCACAGTATCCTACTAAGCTGTAATCACTTGATTTTCTATAAAACAAACCCAGATTAGTAGTACCTTTCAGATACTTGAAAATTCTCTTAACTGCTGTTAAGTGAGATTCTCTAGGATCTGATTGGAATCTTGCACAAATGCATACACTGAATAAAATATCAGGCCTTGAAGCTGTCAGATAAAGAAGAGAACCAATCATACCTCTGTAGACCTTCTATTCTACCTCTTTACTTACCTCTTCTCTTTCCAGAATGCACGTGGGATGCATTGGAATCTTTGATGGCTTACATTCTGAGAGATCAAATTTCTTCAGAAGTTCTCTGACATATTTGCTCTGATGAATGTAAGTTCCTTCTGGAGTTTGATTAATCTGGATGCCCATAAAGAATTTCAGTTCCCCCATTAGGCTCATCTCAAATTTTGCCTGCATACACTTAGCAAACTTTCTTCCCAGAGAAGGTTTAGTAGATCCAAATATGATATCATCAACATAGATCTGACATACTAAAATGTCATTCTTAACTGTCTTACAGAATAAGGTTGTGTCCACTTTTCCTCTGGTGAATTCCTTTTCTAACAGGAAGTTACTTAGTCTTTCATACCAAGCTCTGGGAGCTTATTTCAGACCATACAGTGACTTCTTTAGTTTGAAAACATATTCTGTATTTTTTGAACTTTCAAAACCAGGGGGTTGGTGCACATATACTTCTTCTTCTATATAGCCATTTAAGAATGCACTCTTAACATCCATATGATACAGAGTGATGCCTTTATTAACAACAAATGAAATTAAGAGTCTGATAGATTCTAACCTGGCGATTGGAGCAAAGGTTTCTGTATAGTCTATCCCCTCTTGCTGATTATAACCTTGTGCTACCAATCGTGCTTTGTTTCTGATGACTTCACCTTGTTCATTCAGTTTGTTTCTGAACACCCATTTTGTTCCAATGACGTTGAATCCTTTTGGTTTGGGAACTAGATCTCATACGTTATTTCTTGTGAATTGATTCAGCTCCTCTTGCATTGCTAGAATCCAGTCATTGTCCAGAAGTGCTTCATCAACTGTTGATGGTTCAATTAGAGAAACAAGTCCCATGAGGGATTCTTCAGAGTTTCTGAAGCTAGATCTTGTTCTGATTGGATCTTCCTTTCTTCCTAAGATTGTTTCTTCTGGGTGATCCAAGCTGCTTCTGGATAGTCTTTTCTGAAGTTGATCAACAGAGGGTGATGGATTGCTTGCAGTGCCTCTTTCTGATGTTGAGGGAGTGTCTCTGTTAAGAGCTTCTGATGACTTGTCTTCAGTACCTGTGAATTCAACTTCCATACCTGCAAGTAATTCATTCTGCTCTGACTTTTGAGAGTCAAGCTTATCATCAAAATGAACACTGATTGATTCTTCCACAATCTGTGTTTCTGTATTGTATACTCTGTACCCTCTTGAGCGTTCAGAGTATCCTAACATAATACACTTTTGTGCTTTAGAGTCAAACTTGTTCAAATAATTTTTAGTATTCAAAATAAAGCAAGTACATCCAAATGGATGAAAATAGGAAATGTTGGGCTTTCTGTTCTTCCACAATTCATATGGAGTCTTTTCCAGAATAGATCTTATAGAGATTCTATTCTGAATATAGCACGTTGTGTTTATTGCCTCTGCCCAAAAGATCTTAGCAACGTTAGTCTCGTTGATCATGGTTCTGGCCATTTCTTGCAATGTTCTGTTCTTTCGTTCTACAACTCCATTTTGCTGGGGAGTTCTAGGACAAGAGAAATCATGCATAATGCCTTTGTCATTAAAGAATGACTCAAAATCTTTGTTTTCAAACTCTCCACCATGATCACTTCTGACTTTGACGATTCTAAGATCCTTTTCATTCTGAACTTGGTTGCAGAAGGTGACAAACACAGAGTGTGACTCGTCCTTGTGCCTTAAGAACTTTACCCATGTCCATCTGTTATAGTCATCTACGATTACTAACCCATACTTCTTGCCACTGACTGAAGCAGTTTTAACTGGTCCAAATAAGTCAATATATGCAGAAGTTCTAATGGCTTAGAGGTGGAAACAACGTTTTTAGATTTGAAAGCAGGTTTTGCAAACTTGCCTTTCTGACATGCTTCACACAGAGCATCTGAATTGAACTTCAGGTTAGGAAGTCCTCTGACCAGATTGAGTTTGTTAATATGAGATATTCTTCTCATACTAACATGTCCCAATCTTCTGTGCCAGATCCATTTCTCGTTGTTAACAGACAGAAGACACTTTACATTCTGACTTTTCAGTTCAGAAAGTTTTATTTTATAAATTTTGTTTCTCCTCTTTCCATTAAATAGGATAGTCCCATCTTTCTGACTAACAGCTTTGCATGAATTTTGATTAAAGATTATATCATAACCGTTATCACTTAATTGACTTATGGATAACAGGTTATGCATTAATCCATCTACTAATAAAACATTACTTATAGAGGGAAGATTTCCATTACCTACTGTTCCAGAGCCAATGATTTTTCCCTTTTGATTACCTCCAAAGCCTACGTGGCCTCCAGGCTTAAGTTCCAGGCTTTGGAACATATGCTTTCTTCCCGTCATGTGTCGTGAGCAGCCAGAGTCCAGGTACCATGATTGGTGTTTCTTCTTTGCTGCTAAAGATATCTGCCACATGTATTATTTTATCCTTAGGTACCCATATTTTCTTGGGTCCTGATTTGTTAGTTTTACCAAAACTCTGGTTGAATTTTGGTTTGACAGAATAATTACTACTAGTATATTTGATGTCATGTGTGTGCCCATATACAAAGTGTGAATCAAGTGAAGTGCGTTTTATAACTAAATCCATGGCATTCTTTGGTGTAGGTACCTTACCTTGGTATCCTATTCCTTTTCTGCCATTTTTGCTAACTCCATAGATCATTGAAGCCATTTTGCTTCTATCTATGTTTTTAGCTAGAAACTTCTGTAAGCTGTGATCATACTCCTTGATAATCTCATCAGCACTGCTGGGAGTTTCAAGGATTGTTTCCTTCTGAGAGTTTTGCAATAGATTTTCTAGTTTTGAAATTTTATCTTTTAACTCAGAATTCTCCAATTTGAGACTCTCAGTCTGATCAGAGTCAGAAGCAAGATTCCTTTTCAGGTTTCTGAATTTGACTCTGATCTGCTGATATCTTTCCAGAATTTCATTAAGGCTTTCATCTAGTTCAGCCTTAGTAAAGTTTATAGCAAAGTCAGGAAATACCTCTTCTGTATCTGATTCAGAGTCTGACTCAGAAGCTTCACTGTCTTCTGTTATGTTTGCCATGAGAGCTATGTTTGCTCTTTCATCATCTGATTCCGAGTCAGCTTCAGATGTGTCAGAGTCATCCCATGTAGCCATGAGACTTTTCTTCCTTTCCTTTCCAAACTTCTTTTTGGGCTTTTCCTTCTGAAGCTTTAGGCAATCACTTTTGTAGTTCCCTTGCTTGTTACATTCATAGCAGATGATGTCTTTGTTGTTTGGCTTTCTGCTTCCTGAAGAGCCTTCAGATCTTCTGTGTCCAGAGGAGGATTCTGACCTTCTGTATCTGGAGAAAGATTCATTCTGATTTTCTGATCTTCTGGGATTCCTGAACTTCCTTTGCCTCTGCTTCCATAATTGGTTCACCCTTCTGGAGAGGAGAGATAGTTCATCTTCTTCTGATGAAGACCCATCATAGGTTTCTTCTATAGCCTGCAGAACTTTGGAGTCAGATTTTCTGTTAGATTTTAAAGCTAATGGCTTACCTTGCTTTTGAGGTTCATCTGCTTCTAGCTCTATCTCGTGACTTATGAGGGAGCTGACAAGTTCCTCCAGAGAGATTTTGTTGAGATCCTTGGCTAGCTTAAGCGCTGTGACCATTGGCCTCCACTGTTTTGGCAAGCTTCTGATGATCTTCTTAACATGATCAACAGTGGAATACCCTTTGTCAAGAACTTTGAGACCAGCAACCAGAATTTGAAATATTGAGAACATCGTTTCTATTGATTCACTTTCTTCCATCTTGAATGCCTCATACTTCTGAATGAGCGCAAGAGCTTTGGTTTCTTTGACTTGAATGTTGCCTTCATGCGTCATTCTCAGAGAGTCAAACATATTCTTTGCAGTGTCTCTGTTTGATATCTTTTCATATTCAGAATAAGAGATGGCGCTGAGAAGAATTATTTTTGCCTTGTGGTGATTTCTGAAATCACGCTTTTGCTGATCAGACATTGCCTTCCTGTCAATCTTCTAACCACTTCCATCCACTGGGTGCGTGTATCCATCAGTCACCATGTCCCACAGATCAGCATCATGGGCAAGAAAAAAGCTTTAAATTCTGTCTTTCCAGTAGTCAAAGTTTTCTCCATCAAAGACTGGAGGTTTGCCACTGAATCTGTCTCTTTCTTCATTATTGTCATTGTTGATGTTTTGATGTTGTCCTGCCATTTTGTTTTTCTGACGCTGGATCTTGTACTGACACGGTTAAGTGTTATAAGCTTAGAACCAGGCGCTCTGATGCCAATTGATGATGTGGAAAACACAAGAAGGGGGTTGAATTGTAAAACTTTAAATCAAATGCAGACAACACTGTATTTTTATCCTGGTTCGTTTGATCTCAAACTACTCCAGTCCACCCGTCAAGGTGATTTCGCCTCTCTCCAACGAGGTCTTAATCCACTATAATCAACTGATTACACAACTGCTTTAACAACTGTTAAAGCCTTCTTGAGCATGACCACAGACCGGTTTATCTCAAGGAAATTCTCTTACAGATAAATGAACAAAAGTGTGTTTGATGTTTTCTAATAAAACTATATATCACAATTGTGATAATACATAATGTTAAGCTTAGAATAAAACTAGACTGCTAATGCTTTTGAGTAGGCGTGGTTGAAAGCTTTAGCAAATTGTATGAGTGAGTTTGTTTACGTAGGCGTGTATATGCGTGAAGATTATTAACCTTTTCTTTTCTCACACAGTCTTGTTTAAATAGCCACGGAAGAGATACGTTGGTTGTCCATAAATCCATTTCAATGCTAATAACGTTCTTTCCTTTTTGAGAAGACCTTGTCTTGAATAAATCCGTTGGTAATTAATCTGTCTTGAATGCTTAGTAACGTTGACACTTCAGAGTCTTCTCTGCATATGGTAATCAGAGTGTTCTTTCCTTTATGCTAACGCTTCTGAGTGCTGATGACTTGGTTAGGATCTTGATCACAGTCAGAGTATTTTATGCATAGATTCTGGTCATCAGGCTTCAGCGTATGATCTGGTAACTTCAGTGTGTATCACATGTTATTTGATCTTCTGATGCTGACATATCTTCTGATGCTGATTCCATCAGAACTTCTGTAAATACACAACATAATTTTAAGTAGCATATATGTCATATATATAAATCTTATAATTTATTTATTCTTGTATTTTGTTATCATCAAAACTCTAATTGAGGGTTGTAGAATCAAACTATGTTCTAACATAATCGTGCTACAGAACTCAACCTGCAAAGCTTCCAAACAAAAATGGCAATGTGTGTTAATGGAGTTACAGCAACTTGTGAATGGTCTGGATAGCTCAGGTAGATTGATTGGAATGTTTTTGAAGTAGTTTTGGACAAAACGCACGAGGGAATTTGATGATGGCTTGCAAAATGCAGAGTTGGCCCTGTTTTGCAAGAAAATGGGGTTTTGGAGTATGAGGGTGCTTTAGGGGTGAAAGGCTCGTGCTTCTGACTTGTTAGGGTATGAGAAACTTGTTTGCAATGTTTGTGTAAGCTGACTATGGCTGGTTTTTGAGTTGGGAGGATTTAGACAAATTTCTTCTTTGTGAAGCAAGAATCTGTAACTTGTTCTCACAGGCCTGCATCAGTCATGTATTATGCTGCATACAATCTCGTTGATACTTGCAATTTGTGGATTTGATTTTTCTTCAGAGATATGGCCCCATGCTTCAAAGATCCTGGTTTGACATAAAGCATATCTTTTCAAAAATGGCAATGTACCCTTTTCTAATTAAGGATTAGTTTTGTGTGTAATGTCCAAATGGCCAAGATAAAGCATTAGCTTAGTGGATTTGAATTCAATTATGGAGTGTGAATTGGTTTAGAGGCCTGTAATTGTGCACTAAGCTAGTTTGGTCAGATTTGGCAAGTGGTATGAACATGTATTGGCCATGGTTGCAAAGTGAGATTTTGCCAACTTCAAGCATTCGATTCTCCCTAACCACAAAGGTGTTTGAGGAGTTCTTGGACAATTTGGAAAGCTTGAAACATGTACTATAATCCATATTTAAAATGCAACTTAAGAATTCAAGTGGAACTATGTGGAAAATGGCCAAGAAGATGGGTCAAAATCCTGCCTAAACTAGGGCAAAATTTCTCTAAGTTAAAAGTTTTAGGTACCCTTGTTCCAAAAATCATAACTTGAGATCCAAGCTTCTTTTGAGAAAAATTTGTGAATCAAAGTTGTAGACTTTGTGATGGACTATAACTTTCATGTTGCAAGTTTTGTTTTAATCCATTTGCATCTTTGTGAAAAATTGGGACAAAGTTAGGAAAAAATAAGAAAATTTTATAACTTAGAAAATTTCTAAGTTATGAAAATTTTCCATTTTAAACCCTAATTTGCAATTTTGGGTTTCTTGATGAACAAGTTTCATAATTTGACATGTCTTGATGAAAAATGACCCTTGGCACTTGATTTTGACCAAAAAGTCAAAGTTTGACTTTTCAGTATACAGTCAAATTTTGATCAGTTGACTGAAAAATTCATCTGCCAATCCTATGCATTTGAGATATTTTGAACTTGTTGAATGGGTCAAGACAATTCCATTGAGTCCTTGAGTCCATGCTTGAGCTTTATTTGCCATTGGTTAGGTCAAACAGTCAAAAATTGCCTTTGTACACTCAAAACCCTAAAAATGACCATTTTGCCCTTTTGGTGATCTGATCAAATTTCTTGTGAAATTGTGATCCAAACTTGATCAAATGGTTCATATGAGTTCATAATGTTGATGTGGGTCAAAATTCATGAGGTTTGACTGTCAATTGGCCACAATTGACTTTTTCCCCAATACAGCTGATTTCTAGGTCAACTGTCCAATTGACTGGGCAAAAATTTGAACCAAGGCTTAAAACTTGGTATGGACAAACTTGTGAGTTAAACATGAAATATGAAAATCACTTTTGGCATTGTAGGTTAAGACATCCCTGTGCAAACTCAAACCCTAATTTAGGTCAACAGTGCTAGGAGGTGTCTTGAGCAGAGCAACCCTAGCTTGATCTTGACTTCCAAGAGTCTTGTGATGAGAAATGTTGATAAAATGAGAGGGAAAATTTTGGGGTACAGCAGTTTCCCCTGTTCAATCTTCTTGAACTTGAAGAGTTAGATTGGCAAGTTTGCCTTTCGCGACTCGAAGGTAAAAGAGGATTGGACACTAGAGTGCCCGTAAATTTGCACTCGCCAAAATATAACCGAGGAAATGGGCTTAAAGATGCCATTTGAAGATGGTGGAGTCTTGCTAGAGATGGGCTTAAAGATGCCATCCAAGAATGTTTGTTGAATTGCAATGTTGTAGGTTAGAGGAATGAGCATCAAAATGGTATTCAAGTCTGGAATGCATTTGAACTGTATCTGGAGACTGAGTCTGTATGAGTAAAAGAATGGCGTACGTGTCTGGAGCGTATCTGAGTTGTAACTATATTTAGAATTTGAATGAATATCAGAATGACTGTCGTGTCTGGAGTGTATCTGTATTGTGAATGGGTAACAGAGAAACATCTGTGTATGGAGCAACTGTGTGCTGGGGATAAGTTCTGAATGAGTGACAAAATGGAAACCGTGTATGGAGCGTATCTGGACTGTATCTGAAGCTGAGATATGTATGAGTACCAGAATGACTTCTGTGTCTGGAGTGTATCTGGAACTGTAACTGGGATCTGAATAAGTGACAGAATGATTTCCATGGCGACTGCACTGGGGAGAATCAAATTGCTGGTGTAAAGGGCCAGAATGGCATCCGTGTTTAGAGCGTATCTGAACTTGTAGTTGAATCTGAATGAGAGATAGAATGGCTTCCGTTTCTGGAGCGTATCTAGTCTGTATCGGATTGCTGAAGTCTGAATAAGTAGTAAAATGACCGCCGTGTCTGGGGTGCATCCGTACTGTGTTTTGACTTGGAGTTCTGAATGAGTAATAGAATGACCACCGTGTCTGGGGTGTATCCATACTGTATCTAAATAATTGTTAATGAAAGCCTTTTAATCTTATCCTGAAAAAAGGGTAAAATGTTAGCTAAAACACAAAGGTATGTTGCATGATATGTATGATGCAATGAACTGTATTTCATCAATGTTTATGATATATAAATGTAATGGATGTGCATGCAATATGATTAGCTGTCTTGCTAAGGAAAATAAATCCTTGATAACTGGAGACAATGAAATCCTTGACTGTTGCCGGGGAAAGTGAATCTTTGACCAATGCTGAGGATTAAAAAATCTTTGATTGTTGAAGATGAGAAATCCTTGCTGACTGCTTGGGGTTTAAAAAAATCTATGATTGCTTGAGAAATGAGAAACCCTGGGACCGATGCTGGGGATTGAAAATCCTTAGTGACTTGTGGGGATTTACAAGGGTTCTGACAATTTCTACGGGGAATGAGGATTCTTCATGACTTTCCTGGGAAATAAGGAAAACTCTGAAAATCTCTACTGGGGAGTTAAAACCTAGGAGGCTTCTGCTTGGAGAAATGAGACCAGGAATCTTCGGTCTGCTGGGAGATAATTCTGTGGGGAGAATGTTTATTCGGCCGGTGAAATCAGGAGCTTGGGTTGTACACCAATCTACTGGGGATTCATCCTAGTTGGGGACAAGCCAAGAAGTTAACTGTTATTTGCTTCATTTTCAAACTTTTAAGATAGCTTGCTGGGGAAATTGGGGGAAGTTGAACAGTTGGAATTTTGACTTCGCTGAAGAGGAAGGTTTAGAGTATTCTAGCTCCACTGGGGATAGGGAGTTTGAATTTTGATGGGAACTTTTAAACTTAACTCAGCTAGGGAATCAAGTTTAGAATGCACTGGCTCCGCTGAGGATCTTGAAGTTTAACTCCGCTGGGGAATAATACTCCAAATTTTTAGCTTTGTTGAGGATCTGAATGATGTATTGTAGGGGATTTCTTCTGAAATGGCACAAAGATATCTTCCTACACTTTCAACCTATCAGTAATTATCCTTTCTCCATTTCGTTTTATTTGTAAGCAGTGATTATATTCAAATGCATATGCCTATTTAACAAAACATTGGATGTTTTTCAAATAAAACATAAGTGTCAAAAGGAAAAGAAAGGTAAACAAATTTCTGCACTTTGAAGTATCTTTGTATTAACTTTTGTAAGTATTTTTGTACAAAGGAGACAAACATCCTAGTAAGAGAATGTTGTCGTAAAAATTGAGAAATTTTTTTATACAAAAGAAAGATGGCTATGTGTAACAATTCCATGGGGTTCCCATTCTGCTATAGTATCTTGTCCATTCGCTGCTTCGTCCGCCGATGACTGGATTGATCAGAAGTTTGGAGCTTGTTGGTGAAGATATTATCCTTAAAGTGATCCGACGAGACATAGTCATACGCTTTGATTCCCTAACTTTTGCCTGGACTTCCCTTTCGGGTTTTCGATCCACCGGGAAACCCTTTTTTGCCCAAGTCGCCCTTTCGGGTTTTCAACTTGCCGGGTGTACAGGTTTTTTTTTGTTTTATCCCTTATTTTTTCCTGAACCGCCCTTTCGGGTTTTCGATTCACCAGGATGCCCATTTTTGCCCAAGTCGCCCTTTTGAGTTTTCAACTTGCCGGGCCGTTTTATGCATAGTATCTTTTGACTATGTCTGCGTTCGCAGGGTGCGGCAAGTCATCACCGTCCATGGTGGTCAGAATCATTGCCCCACCAGAAAAGATGCTCTTGATTACAAATGGTCCTTCGTAAGTAGGAGTCCACTTTCCCCTGGGATCACTTTACGGTAAGATGATCCGCTTGATTACAAGATCTCTGACTTGATATACCTGACGTCTGACTTTCTTGTTGAAAGCCTTGATCATCTGTTTTTGATACGTCTGACCATGACAAACAGCAGTAAGTCGCTTCTCATCGATCAAGTTAAGTTGATCAAGCCGGGTCTGAATCCAATCGTCTTCACTCAAACCGACATCCTTCATGATCCTCAAGGAAGGAATCTGAACTTCCATAGGTAAAACAACGTCCATGCCATATACCAACGAAAAAGGAGTTTCCCCTGTTGAAGTACGTGTCGTGGTACGATATCCATACAGAGAAAACGGTAACATCTCATGCCAGTCCTTGTAGGTGACTGTCATCTTTTGAATGATCTTCTTGATGTTTTTGTTCGCGGCTTCAACAACACCGTTCATCTTCGGCGGGTAGGGAGATGAATTGTGATGATAAATCTTGAACTATTCGCATAGAGCAGTGATCATGGTGTTGTTCAAATTTGTACCGTTGTCTGTGATGATCCTGTCGGGGATACCATACCGACATATGAGGTTCTGCTTGATGAAGCGGGCAACCACATTCTTTGTAACTGAGGCATAGGAAGCTGCCTCGACCCATTTGGTGAAGTAATCAATAGCCACCAGGATGAAGCGATGTCCATTGGATGCCGTGGGCTTGATCTCTCCAATCATGTCAATGCCCCACATCGCGAATGGCCAAGGAGTTGTCAGAAAGTTGAGAGGAGCAGGAGGAATATGTACCTTGTCGGCATAGACTTGGCATTTGTGGCAAGTACGGGAATGTTGATGACAATCAGCTTCCATGGTTGACCAGTAGTAGCCTGCCCTTAGAATCTTCTTAGCCATCGTATGTCCGCTTAAGTGGGTGCTGAATGTGCCACTATGTATTTCAGTCATGATCAACTCTGCTTCAACCTTGTCCACACAACAAAGTAGAACACAATCATGGCTGGGCTTATAAAGGATACCATTGCTTAGGAAGAACTTGGCAGCAAATCTCCTTAAGAACTTTTTGTCATTGACGGAAGCTCCTTCAGGGTATTCTCGAGTCTGGAGATACCTTTTGATTTCATGAAACCAGGGTTGTTCCACTACTTCTTCGGTATTAATCTCATGACAGTGTGCAGGTTCGTCCATTCGCTCAATGGTAATTTGGGGAGCCTCGTTATCCTAGTTGAGTTTAAACATGGAAGACATTGTAGCCAGAGCATCGGCTAACTGATTTTCTTCTCGCGGGAAGTGTTCGAAGGTAATCTGCTCGAAATGAGGCAACAACGTCAAGACATGTTCTTTGTATGGGATAATATTAGGATGTTTGGTGTCCCACTCTCCTTTGACTTGACTGATAACCAAAGCCGAGTCTCCAAATATGACCAAAGATTTGATTCCCAAGTCTATAGCAGCCTTGAGACCAAATATGCAAGCTTCATATTCAGCCATGTTGTTGGTACAACTGAAGAAAAGTCGGGCAGTGAAGGGTGTATGGCAGCCTTCCGGAGAAATGAGTACCGCACCGATACCATTGCCAAGTGCATTTGAAGCACCATCAAAGTACAGGGTCCATCGGAATCCTTGTTCAGGTCCGTCATACAGTCCGTTACCTTCAATGTTATCCAATGTCATGATGTCCTCATCAGGGAAGTCGAATCTCATAGATTGGTAATCTTCGACGGCTTGATGAGCTAGATGGTCAGCTAGTACACTCCCCTTTATAGATTTTTGGGTAGTATACTGGATATCATACTCAGTCAGAATCATCTGCCATCTAGCGATTCTTCCAAATAAAGCAGGCTTCTCGAAGATATACTTGATCGGATCCATCTTGGAAATCAGCAGAGTGGTATGAGTCAACATATACTGCCTTAGCTGGCGAGCAGCCCATACCAAAGCGCAGCAAGTTTTCTCGAGCAGTGAGTAGTGAGTCTCACAGTCGGTAAACTTTTTGCTAAGGTAATAAATGGCATGCTCTTTTCGGCTAGACTCGTCATGTTGGCCTAATACGCACCCTATTGAATTATCCAAGACAGTCAGATACATGATTAACGGCCTTCCTTCAACGGGTGGCATCAAAATAGGAGGTTCCAGTAAATACTCCTTGATCTTATCAAAAGAAACTTGGCAATCATTGTTCCATTCAACTACCTGATCTTTCTTCAACAACTTGAAGATTGGCTCACAGATAGATGTCAGGTGAGAGATGAACCTGGCGATATAGTTTAAGCGTCCCAGGAATCCCCTAACCTCCTTTTCAGTGCGGGGGGAAGGCATTTCTTGTATTGCTTTTACTTTAGCTGGATCAACCTCAATGCCTTTGTTGCTGACAATAAATCCCAAAAGTTTACCAGACCTAACTCCAAAAGTGCACTTGCTTGGGTTCAGTCTGAGCTTATACTCCTTTAACCTGGCAAACAACTTTTGCAAATGATCAAGGTGATCTTCCTCCGTCTGTGATCGAGCTATCATGTCGTATACGTAGACTTCAATATCATGATGTATCATATCATGAAACAAAGCTACCATGGCGCGTTGATAGGTTGCCCCTGCATTCTTCAGTCCGAATGGCATCACTTTGTAGCAGAAGGTACCCCATTGGGTGACAAAAGTAGTTTTCTCCATGTCCTCGGGGGCCATCTTGATCTGGTTGTATCCCGAGAATCCATCCATGAAGGAAAAAACTTTGTGTTGAGTTGTGTTGTCAACCAAGATGTCGATATGTGGCAGGGGAAAATCGTCTTTAGGGCTAGCCCTGTTTAAATCTCGATAGTCCACACACATTCTGACTTTGCCGTCCTTCTTAAGCACGGGCATAATGTTAGCAACCCATTATGGATAGGAAGTAACAGCCAGAAAGCCAGCGTTGAATTGCTTCATTACCTCAGCCTTGATTTTCTCAGACATGTCGGGCCTCATTCGGCGGACCTTTTGCTTGATCGGTGGATAGTCTTCTCTTGTAAGGAGATGGTGAACCACGATATCTGTGTCCAATCCTGGCATGTCTTCATAAGACCAGGCGAAGATTTCAACATACTCGTTCAACAACTGCACTAAGCACTCTTTGACACTTGGTTCCAGGTTGGCACCCACTTTTACTTCTTTCCTGTCTTCCTCTGTCCCCAAGTTGATGGTTTCTAGCATCTCTTCATGAGGCAGAATAGCCCTCTCTTCTTGTTGTAGAAGTCTGGCTAACTCTCCCGGCACTTCACAATCTTCGTCAACTTCGTACTCAGCATGATTGACCAAATCTTCAGAGTTATCGAAGGCTGAAACAGAATAGTTACCCATGGAATCCGGAGTGGATGGGTACCTGCATTTGTGAGTGTGGGTGTGCGTAAGGGATAGCCATCCTTAAACAAAATAAAATGCAAAAGGAAAGAAAATGAACACAATAGTTTATAGATGAAAAACGTCCAATGATTCATTAAAACATGGCATATGATAATGAAGAAAATCAAGCCCTTACAAATGGACCTACATGCCCCGGGCAAGGCATGAGGTGAAAATAGTGTACGAATTGTCTAGTTATTACAGACCGGAATAAGAAATTGTTCAAAGATAAAATTACTGGTTAATAAAGGTGATGGGTATAAAATCCTTTGCTTCCCAGTTGCTCAAACCCCCTTCGACGGTCGGAAAGATCCAATCCTCAAAGTGGCCCTCTTCATCTTCATCTTCAACATCATTAATTCCGTGGTGAGTGATCCTTACAGGTGGCCCTCCAGTCTTGGAACGACGCATAGCCTTCTGTCCTGCAGCTGTAAACCCTAGTCCAAATTTGTCCGTCTTATGGGGAAAGTCAGGAAATTGCCCCCATACTGTATTCTTCCCTTCTTTGATCACCGCCTATGCGTCCTTGAGAGATACCATCCTAGGCATATGCTTGGGAACGATATGCACTTCAACCATTGTCTTCGCAACTGCTACCTCAGGAGAAACTTCCTCAAAATGTTGGAAAGGCGTTTCGATGAACTCGCCATCCAATTCCACATGGCGAAAGGAATTGAGGTGACTTATCATGTACTCTTCCTCACCGTGCACCGTTATAATCTTACCCTTAACAGGATATTTCAGCATTTGATGCAAATAGGAGGTAACTGCCCCGACATAATGGATCCACGGTCTTCCTAACAAACACGAATATGACGGACGAATGTCCATTACATAAAAGGTGGAGTTGAAAACTTCTGTGCCTACTTTGATAAGAATATTAACCTCTCCATGAACCATTATTTTAGACCCATCAAAGGCCCTAACAACGATGTTACTAGGTTTGAGGATCAATCCTTCACAATCCAAACGGTCTAAAGCTTTCTTCGGCAGCACATTCAAGGAAGAACCATTATCAACTAAGACATGGGCGAGGGTGGTTCCCCTGCATTCAACTGAGACATGTAACGCGTCGTTGTATTTCCTTCCTTTGGGAGTTAAGTCAGCATCGGAAAAGCCAAGGCCATTATCAGCAGTAAGACTGGCCACACACTCTTGAAACTGGTCAGCCGAAGTGTCTTGGGGTACATGTTCCGCCTTCAAAAATTTGATCAGGGCCTTAGCATGGGCCTCAGAACAGAGTAGAAGAGCCAACATTGAAATTTTAGAAGGGGTCTACCCTAGCTGTTCCACGACGTCGTAGTCACTTTTTCTGATTATTTTCAAGATTTTATCCATTTCTTTCTGGGTGGTTTCGGTGATAACCACAGCATGCGCCTTCGTCCTGACAAGCTCTTCCAGTATCCCCTTACCCTTATTGGTAGTATCAGCAGATGGTCTAACTTTAGGAGTATCCAATTCTTCAATTACCGGGTCTTGCACAGATGACCTAACAGGTGCAGAAGCTTTCGAGGGTCCGAAAACTGCTCGAGGGGGAGCAATCTCCGGAGAAAAGATCCGGCTGCTGCGGGTTATCTTGCTTGTTCCCGCGATGTTTCCTATATCAGGGTTTTCTTCTTCAGAATTCTCTTGGACTGCTTCAATCTGTTTGATACCATGATAGAAGATTTCTCCCTCATAGTTCCATGGTATCGTTTTGCTATATTGATACGGGACAGGTCCCGACATGGTGATTTTTAATGGTACAGCTTTAGGGTCGGGCGTAATCCTGACAGGCCTTTTGCAAGCCTTGGGAGGATTGTCGGAAATGGTTATGATTGCAATATCGTTGGTTGAAGTAGCAAAAGTAGCAGGAGTAACAAGAGTGAAGGTATCAACATGTTTTTTTTGGAAGAGTATCTCTTGGGTATCCATCAGGCGTTGGACACCTGATTTCAACATTGGGCAGTCAGCTCGTATGTTCAAACAAAAGTAACAGTCCTTCTCGCAGCCTGGGAATATCCCGGCTCTCATCAAATTCTCTTTAATCACTAGTAACAGAGTCAAAAGATCAGCAACATCAGTAACATGAAGGTCTTCCATAACGGCATGAACATTATGGTCGTGCTTGGGCATCGGAGCAGATATCACATTGGGCTTCTCAAGAGCATCAAATTCTACCTCCTTAGCGTCAATCAGGTCCTGGATTTTGTTCTTAAGCGCCCAACAATTATTGGTATCGTGCCCAACACTGTCAGAGTGATAGGCACACCTGGAATTGGAGTGGTAGTATGGAGAGGAGGTATTAGGGTTCTTTGGCACTTCCTTCAAACTGGTAAGATTCAGTTTTAACAAATGAGGGAGTACTTGAGCGGGCGTCATGTTGATTCGGGTGAACTTCTCTTGTGGCCTTTCTACCCATTGTTGATTAGGTCTTGACTGATTGTTACGAGGTTGATCATTTGAAGAGTTTTGAATCATCACAGACCCTACAGTTGGTCGGCGCTCGGTTCTTCCCTGACTTTTCTGAGAGTAAACAGCAGAGGCTTCCTTCTTAGCTGGGAAGGTTTTCTTGACAGAGGTGGACGCGGAGGCATCTTTCTGAATCTTACCACTTTTAATACCGGCCTCGACCCTTTCGCCGGTCAGAATTAGTTCAGTAAATCCCGCGGAGGAACTCCTAATTAAATGATTGAAGAAAGGGCCAGACAGGGTCCCCAGAAACATGTCAACCAGCTCTCTATCTGATAATGGTGGCTGCACCCTTTCAGCCAGATCACGCCACTTCTGGGCATACTCTTTAAATCCTTCATTGGAAGCCATCCCCATACTTTGAAGCTGAATACGAGTGGGCGCCAAATCAGCATTGTATTGGTATTGACGGTAAAATGCAGCAGCTAAGTCTTCCCAATTGTGAACCTCTGATCTCTTGAGTTGATAGAACCAGTCCAATTGTGTGCCTGACAAACTGTCTTGGAAAAAGTGTACCCAGAGGTCTTTATCAGATGAGTGGGGTTGGATCTTTCTGACATACGATCTCAGATGCATCTTTGGGCGGGACAGGCCGTCATACTTAGCAAATGTTGGTACTTTGAACTTGGGAGGAATAACGATCCCAACGACCAACCCTAGTTCTTCAAAATCTAAACCAGGTACCCTCTGCAACTCCATGGCTGCCAATCTATCATCAAGATTTTTATATTTATCATCCGTAGGGGGATATTGCTGTTCGGAGTAATCTTCGTCTTCTTCCTCTTCTTCCTCTTCAGCTTCAGATTCAGACGGTACCGCAACCCCTTTTCCTTTACCAGCCCCTTCATCAGACGTTGAGGGGAACTCGAGAACTTTTCTAGTGTTGCTTTCAAACCTTCTTCCAAAAGTGGCTACTCCGGGCCTCTTCTTCTTTTTCTCTTTATTCTTCTCCAACAGTGCTTTGAGGTCCTCTTGACCCTTTGCTAAGGTCATGAGGAGTTGCTGGAATTGAGAATTCTGTGCCTACAGATCCTTAACCGTCTGCTCTAAATCCATCTTGCTGAAATAAACAGCAGAAAGATAAGGAAACCTGGTGTGAAGACATGTTTATGCATATGATGAATGGTATGTTATTCATGTAATGCATTAAAGGATTCAAAAATTCAAATTTGTTGCAAACAAAAGAAACACACGTCATATTAAGAAGAAATTGTTAGTACATAAGTGCCCCATGGGCAAAATATTGCAAAATTCTTAATGTAAAAAGACATTGTGCATCCTCTTTGGTGCGATGTAAGTGTTGAGAGTTTCCTCCTCATGAAGTCGGCGGGTAAACTCCAAAACCTTCTTCTCACTGGCATAGAAGCTGGCTTCAAAAGTATTCCGTTCTTCCTTGAGTTGGATCCAACTCTTTTGCATTTCTTCCCATGATGTTGGCATGTCAGGATGTAGGATGGTGTATGGAACCTCTCCTTCCATAACAGGCTCTTTGATCAAAGGGAGAATGTGAGGGTATGGCATCATAAGATTCTGGGCGTGGGTTCGTACCCACTTGAGGTAAGGCTCAAGGGGGATGGAATTTTTGTGCCCCAGTGTCTTACTATCCACCTTGTTGGGCATCCTCCAAGCTCTGATGAATCTTTGTCGAAGTCCTTGCGCACCATTGTCGAAGTCAAAAACTAGGTCAGGAATCAGCATGTCATGAGGGCCATCCCTCCGAGCATATCCAAACTGTCTTAGAGCTAAACAGGGGTTGCAGGTAATGCCTCCCCTAATTCCAAGTAGTGGGACATTAGGGAATTCCCCACAACGATCAATGATGATGACATTTTCTCTGGACCGAGAATACCAATGTACATCAGAATGTGTGAGGGTCATCAATCGTTGTGACCACCTTAAACCCTTCTCATTCTTCAAAACTGATTGTGATAGGTGAGAAATAAACCACCTTGCTAGGAGAGGAGTACAGCACATGAGAACACCTCTTTTCCTCATTGTTCGTGTGTAAAATGAGTGTAGGATGTCCCCAAGCAATGTAGGTATAGGATTCTTGGATATGAAAATCTTGACAGCATTCACATCTATAAGTTGATCAGGGTTTGGGAACAGGACCAACCCATAGATAAGGAGTGCCACAATCTCTTCAAAGGCTTGTAGATCAAGAGAATTCCAGCAGTCATGTGCCTTCTCAAACAAAAACTTTGCCAAGAAACCCTTGACACCACTTCTGGTTTCCCAATGTCCTTTGATGTCAGATGGTTGCAAGTGTAATGCTTGAGCAACATCTTCAGGCTTTGGTTCTTTTTCCGTACCGTTGTAGGGTAGTTGATGAAGAATAGGAATTCTCAGGAGTTGAGAAAATTCCTCCAAAGTGGGTACTAGTTGGTAATCAGGGAATGTGAAACAGTGGTGTAGGGGGTCAAAGAACTGGAAGAGAACTTTCACCATGTCTTCTTCAATGTTGGAGTTGACCAAGTTGAGAAGCCTACCATGTCTTTCACTGAAGAGAGAATTCTCTGGAATCCTGGAAGTGAGCTCCTTGAGTTGAGGAGGGATTCTCATAAGGTTGCCTTGGATTGTTTTCCTGCGAAGAGATTCCATGACCTACAAAACAAGAACAAAGATGAAGATCCAAACCCTTGAAATGGTTAGTGGATGCATATGATGCTTTATGATGTTCATGATTTATGCACAAGCAAATGTACAAACAAGTCACACAAAACCCTAGTTTCAGGCTTGCATGAGGTTTCATAGGTAAGTACCCTCTTGAGTTTAGTTGGCTCAAACCTGTCCTATAAATAGTAACCAGGTTCTAAGGAGCTCAATATCACTGGATTGTTTTCTATGTTCATTGTTTTGGTTTAGCCACTTAACTAGCGACCAAAATATTCCAAGAAAACAACCCTCAATGAGTGTAGTATCGAGTATCTACCAACTTCGAACTGCACCAAAGCCGGTCATCTCACTACCCCTAATAAAAGGCCAAGATGGTCAAGTAAGGTTCTAAGAGTTCATTAGTGCTTCATGACATCACTCAGCGGCCCCGTATTCTCTTTGATTGACTCAAAGGCTACCGATACTCACAAATATGTCATACTAATATAGCTATTGCTTCAACCATGTGGGTATACCCCGCACAGTTTCCAAATTTGGGTAGAGGATTTTAAGCCCAAACAAGAGAACCAAATGTAAAGCAATCAAAGCAAGTAATATAATCATGCAAAGGGTGATTTAAGCCCTAAGGTTACTCCACTTTTAAAGTTTTCCCTAACAGAGTCGCTAGTTCTGTGATACGGTGGGAGAACTGACTTGGGATTTTGTGTCTGTGTTCGCAAATGTTTCGGTTTAGCAAGAGTCACCACCGACTTTTTATTTTATCCTAAGGAAAGGTCAAAAAGCACAGGAAAGACCTTTGAGATGTTTTCTTGGGTTCGGGGAGTAGATTATAGAAAGGGAAGGTATTAACACCCTTTCTATCCATGGTTATCCATGGGCTCTTAGTTACTTGCTTAGATCACTTGCTTTGCTTTTCAATTGTTTGAAATTGTGCTCTTCAATTGTTTGAAATGGTGCTTTGTGTGTGGTTTTGAAAGATGTTTTGAAAAGAGACCATTGTTATGGTAACCTTTGTAATGATTCTTGTTTGAATGTATACAAAGGTGTTTTTGTCTTTTTGAAAAGTTTTCAATGTTTGAAAGTAGGGTTTTGAAATAGTGTTGTGAAGTGTGTTTTGAAGATAGCAAGGATGTTTTTGCAAGTTTTGATCAAGTAACTAAGAGTTGTCTACCCTATTTTACTCAAAGATCTTTCTTATGCTTTTTAACCCTTTTAACAATGTTGTTTCACCATTGTATTTGGTGAACAACCTTGTGTTAGGATGTTAAACGGGACAGGCGCGGGTCATTGTATAGACTATGATAGCAATTGTGTCAAGTATTTTTGGCAATTTTCTTGAGGGACTTGATCATTTTGTTTAGGCAACTCAGATAGCGTCATCGAGGGACTATGATCTTTGTTTTGTTTTTGTTTTGCCAAAATACTTGACATTAATACCATGGCCCATTTTTGAAGGCAACAAGTGGATTGAAACCCTAGGGGTGCAAGTGTACATTGTGTTTGTTTTTCATACATTTTTGTCTTTGTTTAGGTCAAACTATTTGTTGATTTTGATTTTGCACACAAACCCTAAGTCTAATCATGGCATAATTGAAAGCATTTAAAGGTGCGAGAATTTAAATTACAACATGATATAGGGAGGGGGATACAAATTTGAATATGGGATTATTTTGCAAGAAATATAAAACCCTAATTACTATTACATCCAAATTGAATTTGCAAGGCATAATATTTAAATGTACAATATTTAAATAAATACAATAAATAAATATTAAATAAAATGTATTATGTAAAAAAGTTTTTACTTGTTCATGTATACAAAAAGTATTTTTAATGTGAAGAAATGTAAAGAAATAAATAAAAAAAAGTCAATTTTAATATTTTTTTGTGTTTTAGGGCAAAAACCCTAATTTCTTAAGAAAATAAATATAATGTATTTATTTATGTACATAAATGTATAAAAATGAAATATATCCTAAAAAGGTATTTTTTAGTATAAATAATGATAAAAATAAAATAAAATATTTTTGTGTTTTATTTCTAAATATTTAATAAAGTAAAAATAAAATATATATATATATATATATATATATATATATATATATATATATATATATATATATATATATATATATATATATATATATATATATATATATATATATATATATATATATATATATATATATATATATATATATATATATATATATATATATATATATATATATATATATATATATATATATATATATATATATATTAAGTGTATATAAAAATAAAATAAAATTATTTACAAAAATGTATGTATTTCAAGAAAATATTTTTAAATGTGTATAAAAATAATAAACCTATTTTTTACATTATTTTTTTTTAAGTTTAAACAAAATAAATATAAAGCATTTAATGTATTCATGTTAGAAATAATTGAAATAAATACCAAATAAATATAAAAATTTATGAAAATATTTTTTAAGTATTTTTTATATTTGAAAATAAAATATCAAAGTGAGAAATAAAATAAAAATGCAAAAAATGATAAATATACAAGAAATGGGCCAGGGGGTGTGAACTGAAAATGCAAGTGCTAGAAGCAAAATAAGCCAGCCCAACCCAATAACTTCATCTTCTTCCTCTGTTCAAACACAAAAAAATGCGCCTTCTGTGTACAAACTGCTATCTCCTGATTTCTTGCTTTTTTGACAAAACTTAAAACATGAAACTTGTAGAGCATCAAACAACGAATATAACCATATAAAAAACTTAACTTAACTCTTAAAGACCAGAGATAATTTCTCTGACCCTAATTTCTAACCTAGTTTTTTCAGAAAGTTCATAGATGAAATTCTCCTAGCACGATTAATATAAATGAAAACTAAGCACATGTATGGTTTCAGGGCTATGAATACAACATCTTTCATTCACAAACCTAAGTCTAACCATTACTAAATAGAGAGATAGAAGTTCATAAAATACCTATTTCAGTTGAGTTTGAGCTGGACAATGCAGCAACTTCCAATGGTGCTTGAGGTTCTTTTGAGCTTGCCTGATGTCCACTAAAGCTTTCCCAATGCTTAGTTTGTTTTGAAGTGGCCTGAATCGTGCTACAGAACCCAACCTACAAAGCTTCCAAACAAAAATGGCAATGTGTGTTAATGGAGTTACAACAACTTGTGAATGGTCTGGATAGCTCAGGTAGATTGATTGGAATGTGTTTGAAGTAGTTTTGGACAAAACGCACGAGGGAATTTGATGATGGCTTGCAAAATGCAGAACTGGCCCTATTTTGCAAGAAAATGGGGTTTTGGAGTATGAGGGTGCTTTAGGGGTGAAAGGCTCGTGCTTCTGACTTGTTAGGGTATGAGAAACTTGTTTGCAATGTTTGTGTAAGCTGACTATGGTTGGTTTTTGAGTTGGGAGGATTTGGACAAATTTCTTCTTTGTGAAGCAAGAATCTGTAACTTGTTCTCACAGGCCTGCACCAGTCATGAATTATGTTGCATACAATCTCCTTGATACTTGCAATTTACAGATTTGATTTTGCTTCATAGATATGGCCCCATGCTTCAAAGATCCTGGTTTGACATAAAGCATATCTTTTCAAAAATGGCAATGTACCTTTTTCTAATTAAGGATTAGTTTTGTGTGTAATGTCCAAATGGCCAAGATAAAGCATTAGATAAGTGGATTTGCATTCAATTATGGAGTGTGAATTGGTTTAGAGGCCTGTAATTATGCACTAAGCTAGTTTGGTCAGATTTGGCAAGTGGTATGAACATGTATTGGCCATGGTTGCAAAGTGAGTTTTTGCCAACTTCAAGCATTCGATTCTCCCTAACCACAAAGGTGTTTGACGAGTTCTTGGACAATTTGGAAAGCTTGAAACATGTACTATAATCCATATTTAAAATGCAACTTAAGAATTCAAGTGGAACTATGTGAAAATGGCTAAGAAGATGGGTCAAAATCTTGCCTAAACTAGGGCAAAATTTCTCTAAGTTAAAAGTTTTAGGTACCCTTGTTCCAAAAATCATAACTTGAGATCCAAGGATCTTTTGAGAAAACTTTATGAATCAAAGTTGTATACTTTGTGATGGAATACAACTTTCATGTTGCAAGTTTTGTTTTAATCCATTTTCATCTTGGTGAAAAAATGGGACAAAGTTAGGAAAAAATAAGAAAATTTTATAACTTAGAAAATTTCGAAGTTATGAAATTTTTCCATTTTAAACCCTAATTTGCAATTTTGGGTTTCTTGATGAACAAGTTTCATAATTTGACATGTCTTGATGAAAAATTACCCTTGGCACTTGATTTTGACCAAAAAGTCAAAGTTTGACTTTTTAGTATACAGTTAAATTTTGATCAATTGACTGAAAAATTCATTTGTCAATCCTATGCATTTGAGATCTTTTGAACTTGTTGAATGGGTCAAGACAATGTCATTGAGTCCTTGAGTCCATGCTTGAGCTTTATTTGCCATTGGTTAGGTCAAACAGTCAAAAATTGCCTTTGTACACTCAAAACCCTAAAAATGACCATTTTGCCCTTTTGGTGATCTGATCAAATTTCTCGTGAAATTGTGATCCAAACTTGATCAAATGATTCATATGAGTTCATAATGTTGATGTGGGTCAAAATTCATGAGGTTTGAATGTCAATTGGCCACAGTTGACTTTTTCCCCAATACAACTGATTTCTAGGTCAACTGTCCAATTGACTGGGCAAAAATTTGAATCAAGGCTTGAAACTTGGTATGGACAAACTTGTGAGTTCAACATGAAATATGAAAATCACTTTGGTCATTTTAGGTTAAAACATCCCTGTGCAAACTCAAACCCTAATTTAGGTCAACAGTGCCAGGAGGTGTCTTGAGCAGAGCAACCCTAGCTTGATCTTGACTTCCAAGAGTCTTGTGATGAGAAATGTTGATAAAATGAGAGAGCAAATTTTGGGGTACAACACTGTGCACTGCTATAAGCTTGACACTGACAAAGAGAAACCATGGTACCATGAGGTGAGGAGATATCTTGAGGCACAAGAATATCCTGAAGGAGCTTCCATCAATGATAAGAAATTCTTGCGAAGATTTTCAGCCAAATTCTTTCTAAGCAACAAAATCATGTACAAGCGCAACCTTGATTCTACTCTACTCCGATGTGTGGACAAGAAGGAGGCAGAGAAAATTATGGAAGACATGCATGATGGCCTTTTTGGGACCCACTTTAGTGGACACATTATGGCCAAGAAAATCCTGAGGGCTGGTTACTATTGGTCCACAATGGAAATTGATTGTCGTCATCACTCAAGGACTTGTCACAAGTGTTAAATCTATGTTGACAAGGTCCATGTACCTCCTATTCCTCTAAATGTCATGACTGCTCTGTGGCCGTTTGCAATATGGGGCATTGACATGACCAGGGAGATCAAACCTACTGCCTCCAATGGACATCGTTTCATCCTTGCCGCCATTGATTACTTTACCAAGTGGGTCGAAGCTGCCTCATATGCCTCAGTTACCAAGAACGTTGTAGCCAGGTTTATCTAGCATAACCTCATATGCTGTTACGGTATCCCCGAAAGGATCATCACTGAAAATGGAACAAACCTCAACAATGCCATGATTACGGAACTTTGTACTCAATTCAAAATCAAGTATCACAATTCTTCTCTGTATAGACCCAAGATGAATGGCGCAGTGGAAGCTACCAATAAAAATATCAAAAATATTATGCAAAAGATGGTGGTAACGTATAAAGACTGGCATGAGATGTTGTCGTTTGCTCTCCATGGCTACTGTACTTCAGTTTGAACATCAATTGGGGAAACCTCATTCTGCTTGGTCTATGGCATGGAAGTTGTCCTACCTGTTGAAGTTCAGATTCCCTCTCTAAGGATAATGAAGGAAGCAGATTTAGATGAAGACGAATGGATTCAGACTAGGTTGGATTAGTTGAACTTGATTGACGAGAAGCGACTGGCTACTGTTTTTCATGGTTAGATGTACCAAAAACATATGATCAAGGCTTTCAACAAAAAGATCAAGCCTCGAGTATATCAGACTGGCGACTTGGTAATAAAGCGCATCATTCTTCCACAAGGAGACCTCAAGGGAAAATGGGCTCCCACTTATGAAGGACCATTTGTTGTAAATAAATTTTTCTCTGGTGGTGCCATGATGCTGACTACTATGGATGATGAAGACTTCCCACATCCTGTGAACGCAGACATAGTTAAAAAGTACTGCACATAAAATGACCCGCTAGGTTGACATACCTAGGAAAAAATAAGGGCATCCCGGCGAACCAAAGAGGTTCGGGAAAAAGTTAGGGATATATGCAAAAGATTGTACACCCGGCGAGTTGAAAACCCGAAAGGGTGATTTGGGAAAAAATGGGTATCCTGGTGGCTAAAAACCCGAAAGGGCAGTCCAGGAAAAAGTTAAGGATTAAAGCGTATGACTATGTCTGAGAAAATTCTCCATTTTTAACATTTCCCTATCAATAATACACCTTCTATAATTTATTTAGGTTTATTTTTATATTTTTTGAATCCATAACATTCCATATATCTTTACCACACTTTTATAAGACTGGTAAGTAACTTTTTTATTTTTATTGGATTTGTGAGTTGAGATAAAAATTCTTCTCTAAAGTTTTTTCAAATTTTTTTTTTTTGGGAATGGAGGCCAAAGGCCTAAAAAGGAGAAATTACAGGGAGACTAACCTCGGAATCAAAAAACCTAAAACATCGTTAGTAAGCAAATGAGAAATAAATATTGGATAGTCTTCTTTAAAAAGAACTTCACCACCACTAGTGGCTCCAAATTTTACTAACGCATCCGCATAAAAATAGGGGAAAGTTTGTGAATTTTTTTAATCAAAATAACCATGTTTTTTTTTTGAAATTCTTAAATAACTAAGTTTTTTCATTAATTCTCAAAATATCCATGTTTCAAACAAAAAAATGGCAACGCAGAGCACATGTAAAATTCAATTGGCACCTGCATTAAAAAATAAAGATAGTGTAGAATCTTGTTTTTCAGGTAATATGTTTTCATTTGATGATGACAACTGTGAAAAACATAATAAATGTTCAACATGATAAAGACGTAACATGATGACAACTGTAAATGATCAGAAAAGATAACATTCAACATAATAATGTGCAACCGTTAAGAAAGTCAACCAATGTAAATAAGTTGTTAAAGATGCAAGTCATGAGTTTTGATAAGGAATGACAAAGCTTCAGACATCAATAAAGTTTCAGACAAAGGCAAACAAACAGATTACATTAAAATCCTCAAAAAGAAATCTCAAGCAAGTGTTAACACAAAAGAATCCATTAGACAAGGCTTAAAGGAGTTAATCTCCTAATTTAGTAAGTGAAACTTTTGTAAAAGCTAAAGTTCTTTCTTAATAGAAGTAGATGGCTATAAGCGCGCGCACACACACACACACAAAATATTTTTATGAAATGTTTTGAAAAGAATAAGCCTTAAAAATATATAGAAGTTGCATAGAAAATGATGAGAGTATTCAAAAGCCAGAAAATATTTTTTGACTGAATAATTCTTTTTCGAAACTCACCACCACATTTTGAAAATTTATTCTTTCTTTTATATACATGAGTCACTACAAGAAAATTGGAAGATTGCGACAGTCACTACAACAAATTTGAAAATTTATTCTTTCTTTCCACAACGTATTGCTATTTACCTATAATGTTTCCCAAATCCGGGTGAAGGATTCAAACTCAAACAAAGAACCATAATTGTAAAGCAAACAAGTCAAACAATTGTAAGCAAATAAATATGATCTAAATCCCTAAGGTAACCCCACTTTTAGAATTTTCCCCAGCAGAGTCGCCAGTTCTGTGATGCGGTGGGAGAACTGACTTGAGGTTTTGCGTTTGTGTTTGAAAATGTTGCGGTTAGCAAGAGTCGCCACCGATTTTTCTTTTATCCAAAAGGAAAGGTAAAAAAGCACAGGAAAGACCTTTGAAATGTTTTCTTGAGTTCGGGTGGTAGACTATGAAAAGGGAAGGTACTAGCACCCTTTTCATCCATGGTTTTCCATGGGCTCTTAGTTACTTGTTTAGATCACTTTCTTTGCTTTGTTTTGTTTGAAATGGTGCTTGGTATGGTTTTGAAAGTATTTTGAAAAGAGGCCATTCGTTTAGGAAATCTTTGTAATGATTCTCGTTCGTAAGAATGTATACAAAGATGTTTGTCTTTTGAAAAATGTTTCAATGTTTTGTAAGATGTTTTGAAATGTGTGTGTGTGTTTGTTTTTGAAAATAGCAAGAATTGTTTTGAAATTGATCAAGTAACTAGAATCTATCTACCTACTCAAATGTCTTTCTTGTGCATTTTTATTCCTTTGACATTGTTGACTTACCATTGATTTGGTAAGAAACCCTATCTTTGGATGTAAACGGGACGGGCGTGGGTCATCGTATAGCCATGATAGCAATGTTGCCAAGTATCTTAGCATTTTTTAGGGACCAAAATCATTTTGTTTAGGCAACCTTGAATAGCGTCATCGATGGACTATGATCTTATACTTGTTTTATTTTGCCAAGATACTTCGCATACGTAACATGGCCATTTGTTTTAGGTAACCAAGTGGGAGAAACCCTAAGGGTGTTTGTGTGCAAAGTGTGTCATTTTCATGCTTCTGTCTTGCATTTAGGGTTTTCTATTTGCTTTGTTTTTGTTCTTATCATGCAAACCCAATTTTATTAAACATGGTATATGAAAGCAATAAATTGCATAAAATAAACTAAGCTATTACAACGATTATTATGGGAGGGGGATACAAGTTTTGAATGGGGATTTTGCACAAATATAAACCTAAAAAATATTATTACAACCCAATTGAATATTGCGCGAATTAAATAAATGTACAAGTATTTAAAATGCAATGCAATGTATTTATGTAAAGTGTTTTGGTATTTTGTTTTTTGTATGAGAAAAAATAATTAATTTAAACCCTAAAAAGAAAGGAAAAATAATATTATTTTTGGAAGGGTGAAACCCTAGTTTTTAATTAAAAGAAAATAATGCTTTATATTATTATTTTGTCCGTTTTTTGTACAAGAAAATAATACATAATATTATACTTAAATATTAAAAATTAAATATGTAAAGAAAATAAATATTTTATGAGTATAAATAACATAATAAAAATATTAAGTATTTTTAAATATATTTACAAGTTTATTTAGGAAAATAAGTTCTATTCTATTAAATAAATTAATTTCTATGTACAAAAAAAATTGTAAAAAAATAAAGAAATTATTTTTGGGATTTTTATTACTCAGAAAAAATAAATAAAAGCAATAAATATGAAAATATGGAAAAAATATGATAAATAAAACAAATAAGTCAGGGGGTGTAAAAGTAAGTCAGGGGGTGCAAATAGTGAAAACAAAAAGCCCAAAAGCGCCAAAAAGCCCAGACTTCATGCCTGTCCTCCAGCCAGACTTCTCCTTCGCGCGTTTTATGTTCAAACCTATAACTTTCACATGCTTGCACAAAAACAAAAACTCATAACATGAAACTTGTGGCATTTAATCTCATGATTTCAACCATATAGAATTTGTAAGCTAACTCTCAAAGATCAGAGAGAATTTTGGGACCCCTAATTCGTGACCTAAAAATTTCATGAACTTCAAGCTTCAAATTCTCACAGCATAGTTAATATAAATGAAAAGTATGCATATGTACAGCTTCACCATGTTATGGGCTACAAATTTTCTTCACAAATCGTGGCTTGAGGATGCCTAAATACAGAGATAGAGTTTATGAAATATACCTCCTTCAACTGGATTTGGATAGAGCAATGTAGGGACTTTAATGGAGGCCTGAGGATTGTGTGAACTTCCTTCAAGCTATTCCAATGCTTAGTTTGCTTTGAGGATAGCTGGAAATCTCTGCACAAGTCAAGCTGCAAGATTCAAGTTTGAAAATGGCAAAGGCTGAAACAGGGGTTACAAAACCAGGGCAAGGGCTTGGATAGCTTTGGTATGATGTGTATGAGGTGTTTGAAGTGTTAGAATACAAAACGCACAAGCCAAAAATTAGTTGGCAATGATTTTGCAGAAATGCTGAGTTTGGGCAGAAATTTGGAGTTTTTGAGTTTGAGTGAGTTCTGGATGCAAGAAAATCGTGTTTTGCATTGTGACAAGTTTGTATACTTGTATAGAATGGATACAAAGTCAGCTTCTCAACAGATGTGCAAGCTTTCCTTTTCACCAACTTTCTTGCTATTGAAGTAAAGTGAAGTGACTTATGCTACATGCTTGTCCTTGATTGCTTGAGGGCTGCAAAGAACTTGTACCAAATTCCTGAGAGTTGTGTAAAATGCTTGCATCAAAGAGACATGTCCAAGGCTCAAGATTGATAAAGTTACAAAAGCTTCTCTTTATGAAAATGGCATTGTGCACTTTTGGCCAAAAATGGAAATGTAACTTGTACAAAGCCTCAAAAGCAAAGATAAAGCCTTTATCTTCTGAGTTTGCATTTAATTATGGAGTGTGGAATGAGTTTAGGACCTGTAAAGCAAGATTCAAACATCAAAGATCTGATTTGCAACTTGATGCTTTGTAAAAATGACTTGATCAAAAGTGATAAAATGCCAACTTCCCTTCTTCGATTATCCCTAACCAAAAATGATCTTGGGGAGTTCTTGGACATTTTGGAAAGCTTGCAATGTGCTTTATAATCCATCTTTGAAATTAATTTTGAGATACCTCTTGGAACTAGGTGAAAAATGTCCATGAAGTTGGGTCCAAAACCTGCCTAAATTAGGGCAAAATTTCACCAAGTTATTTAGTTCATGGACCTATGTTCACAAATTCATAACTTGAGATCCGAGCATCTTTTGGGAAAAGTTTGTGAAGAAAAGTTATAGATTTCATGGAGGACTACAACTTTTATGTTAGAAGTTTTCTTTTAATCAAATTGCATCATAGTGAAAAAGTGATGGAAAGTTAGGAAAAAGTAAGAAAATTTTCATACTTAGAAAAATTCTAAGTTATGAAAAATTTCAAATTCAAAACCCTAATTTTCAAAATTGGTTTTCTTGGTGAAACTTTTTCATATTTTGACATATCTTGATGAATTATGACCCTTGGCATTTGATTTTGACCCAAAAGTCAAAGTTTGACTTTTCAGTGTACAATTGACTTTTGATCAGTTGACTGGGAAATTCATTTGTTAATCCAATGAACTTGAGATCTTTTGAACTATGTGATTAGGTCAAGATGATGCCATTGAACCCTTGAAATCATGTTTGAACCCAACTGGTCATTGGCTAGGTTAAAAATCAGAAATTGCCCTTTCTCAGTCAAAACCCTAATTTTGACCATTTTGCCCTTTTGATGATTTGATCAAATTTCTTGAGGAGTTATGATCCAAACTTGATCAAATGGTACATATGAGTCTAAAATGTTGATGTGGATCAAAAATTATGAAGATTGACTGTAAATTGGCCATGGTTGACTTTTTCCCCAATACAACTGATTTTTAGGTCAACTGTCCAATTGACTGATCAAAAATGTGGTTCAAGGCTTGAAACTTAACATGAGCAATCTTAGGGGTCCAAAATGATGTATGAAAGTCACATGAAGCATTGATGGTCCAAAAATCCTCGTGCAAACTCAAACTCTAATTTTGGGTGATCAGTGTAGGATGAGATGTCTTGAGCTGACCAAACCCTAATCTTGTCTTGAGTCCAAGAAGTCTTGTGAGAAAAATCTTGATAAATGAGAGGGAAAATTTTGGGGTACAACAGCTGCCTTTGTTAAATCTTCTTGAACCAGAAGAGTTAGATTGGCGAGTTTTGTCGTTCGTGACTCAAAGGTAAAAGATGATTGGACACTAGAGTGCCTATAAATTTGCACTCGATAAAGTGTAGTTGAGGGAATGGGCTTAAAGATGCCATTTGGAGAGGTGATAGAATCTTGTTGGAGATGGGCTTGTAGATGCCATCCAAGAATGTTTGCTGAATTGTAACTTGTAAGTCAGAAGAATAAGTATCAGAATGGTGTCAGTGTCTAGAACGTATCTGAACTGTATCTGGAGACTTAAATCTGAATGAGAAACAGAATAGCATCTGTGTCTGGAGCGTATCCATACTGTATCTGAATCTGAAAACTGAATAGGGGCCAGAATGGCATCCGTGTCTAGAGCGTATCTGAACTTGAAATCTGAAAGATCAATCTAAAAAAGTGACAGAATGGCAACCGTGTATGGAGCGTATCTGGACTGTATCATGAACTTGGAATCTGAATTTAGTGACAGAATGGCTTCCGTGTCTGGAAGGTATCCGTACTATATCTGAATGTTGAAATCTGAATGAGTAACAGAATAACGTCTGCGCCTGGAGCGTATCTGTACTGTATCTGAAAGATAAATCTGAATAAGTAACAGAATGACTTCCGTGTCTGGATGTATCTGAACTGTATCATGAAAGCTGAATCTGAATGAGTAACAGAATTACTTCCGTGTCTGGAGTGTATCTGAACTATATCATGAAAGCTGAATCTGAATGAGTAACAGAATGACTTCCGTGTCTGGAGTGTATCTGAACTGTATCATGATTGCATATTGTTAAACGGTAGCTGTTAATCTTATCCTGAAAAGGGTAAAATGTTAGCTGAAACATAAAGTTATGTTGCATGAAATGTATGATGCAATATATGTGTTTCATCAATTTTTATGATATATGAATGTAATGTATGCGCATGTAAGCTGATGTGCTGTATTGCTGAGGAAAATAAATCCTTGACTGATGTCAGGGACAATAAATCCTTGATTGTTGAGGATAAGAAATCCTTGGCGACTTCTTTGGGGATATACGGATCCTTCATGTCTTGAAGTTGGAGTATTGACAAAAAAATTCTTTTGCGAGCAATGCCATACTACTTGGGGAATCCAGAGAATTTGATGACTTCTACTGGAGATTACACAATGGGAATCCTTGTTCTTCTGGGGAATAAAGAAAACTCGGATGACTTCTGCGGGGAATTAATAAAGAGAATCTTCAATCTGTTGGGGAGCAATGAAAACTCTATGGGGAAGAAAAAACTTATTCCTGTTTGGAAAAAGTTCAGGAGTTTCGGTCGTCTGCCACTCTACTAGGGAATTATCCTAGGTTGGGGAGAGACAAAAGTTAACTGTTATCTGGTTGATTTTTAGGATTCAAGATGACTTGCTGGGGAATTTGGAGAAACTGAATGGTTTCCGCTGGGGATTGATAGTTTGAAATTTTAGCTCCGCTGGGGATCTTAATGATGTAATGTAGGGATTGCTCATGGAATAGCCTAAATATGTTTTCCTATCCTTTCAACCTGTCAGTAATTGTTCTTTTCCATTTTTTTTTAATTTTAAACAGTAATTATGTTCAAATGCATATGTTCATTAATGAATCATTGGACGTTTTTGCAAATAAAAAGACAAGTGTAAAAGAAAAAGGCAAATAGTTTTTTGTACTTTGAAAGAGATATCTTTGTATTTACTTTGAATAAGTATTTTGTACAAAGGAGACAGACATCCTAGTAAGAGGATGGCATCATAAAAGTAAGAAAAATTTATACAAAGAAAAGATAGCTATATGTAATAATCCCATGGGGTTCCCATTCCGCTATAGCCTTCGTATCTCTGAATATCTTGTATGTTCGTTGCTTCATCCGAAGATGATTGAATTGATCAGAAGCTCAGAGTTTTTCAGTGAAGAGATTGTCCTTAAAGTGATCCGACGAGACATAGTCATACGCTTTAATTCCCTAACTTTTTCCTGGATCGCCCTTTTGGGTTTTTAGTCCACCGGGAAACCCTTTTTTCCCAAGTCGCCCTTTTGGGTTTTCAACTTGCCGGGTGTACAAATTTTTTTATTTTATCCCTAATTTTTGCCCGAACCTTTTTGGTTCGTCGGGATGCCCTTGTTTTGCCTAGATGTGTCAACCTAGTGGGTCTCTTATGCGTAGTATCTTTTGACTATGTCTGTGTTTACAGGGTGCAGCAGATCATCGCTGTCCATGGTGGTTAAGATCATTGCCCCACCAGAAAAGATGTTCTTGATTACAAATGGTCCTTCATAGATAGGAGTCCATTTTCCCCTGGGATCACTTTGTGGCAAAATGATGCGCTTGATCACCAAATCTCCAACTTAATATACTTGGCATCTGACTTTCTTATTGAAGGCCTTGATCATCCGTTTTTGATACGTCTGACCATGGTAAACAGCAATAAGTCTCTTTTCATCAATTAGGTTCAATTGATCAAGTTGGGTCTGGATCCAATCGTCTTCACTCAAACCTGTATCCTTCATGATTCTCACAGAGGGAATCTAAACCTCGATAGGTAAAACAGCCTCCATGCCATAAACAAAAGAATAGGGTGTTTCCCCAGTTAATGTGTGAGCCGTGGTACGGTACCCGTGGAGAGCAAACGGTAGCATCTCATGCCAGTCCTTGTAGGTGACTGTCATTTTCTGTATGATCTTTTTGATATTTTTGTTAGCAGCTTCGACGACACCATTCATCTTTGGCCGATAGGGGGATGAATTATGATGTTGAATCTTGAACTTCTCGCACAAAGCGGTGATCATAGTATTGTTAAGGTTTGTACCGTTATCAGTGATGATCCTTTCTTGGATACCGTACCGGTAGATAAGATTCTGCTTGATGAAGCGGGCAACAACATTCTTAGTAATGGATGCGAAGGAAGCTGCTTTGACCCACTTGGTGAAATAGTCAATGGCCACCAGAATGAAGCGGTGTCCATTGGATGTTGTAGGCTTGATCTCCCCAATCATGTTGATTCCCCATATAGCGAAGGACCAAGGAGTGGTTAAGACATTTAGAGGAACCGGGGGCACGTGCACCTTATCTGCATAGATTTGACACTTATGACAGGTCCAAGAATGTTGATAGCAGTCAGCTTCCATGGTAGACCAGTAATAGCCTTCCCGTAGAATCTTCTTTGCCATCGTATGCCCACTAGAGTGAGTGCCAAAGGTACCCTCATGCAATTCAGCCATGATCTTTTCAGCTTCAATCTTGTCCACACAATGGAGCATAATAGAATCATGATTAAGCTTGTACAGGATGCCATTACTTAGGAAGAACTTAGATGAGAATCTCCTTAAGAACTTTTTGTCATTGACTGAGGCTCCTTCCGGATATTCTTGAGCCTCGAGATACCTTTTGACTTCATGAAACCATGGTTGGTCCACTACTTCTTCGATATTAATCTCGTGACAGTGTGCTGGTTCGTCCATCCGTTCAATGGTGATTTGGGGATCCTCGTTATCCCAATTAATTTTAAACATAGATGACATTGTAGCTAGAGAATCTGCTAGCTGATTTTCTTCTCGCGGGAAATGCTCGAAGGTAATCTGCTCGAAATGTGGTAACAATGTAAAAACATGTTCTTTGTAAGGGATGAGGTTTGGATGCTTAGTGTCACATTCTCCTTTTATCTGACTGATGACCAAAGATGAATCCCCAAACACAATCAAATATTTGATTCCCAAGTCTATGGCAGCCTTGAGACCAAAGATGCATGCTTCATACTCTGACATGTTGTTCGTACAGTTGAAGCAAATTATGGCAGTGAAAGGAGTATGGCATCCTTCCAGAGATATGAGCACAACGCCAATACCGTTACCAAGTGCATTAGATGCCCCATCAAAGTACAGGGTCCATCGGGATCCTTGTTCAGGTCCGTCATATGGTCTGATCTCTTCGCAGTTGTCTACTATCATGATGTCTTCGTTAGGGAAGTCAAACTTCATGGATTGATAATCTTCTATAGCTTGATGGGCCAGATGATCAGCTAGCACACTGCCCTTGATAGCTTTTTGGGTTGTGTACTATATGTCGTATTCTGTTAGAATCATCTGCCATCTAGCTATTCTCCCAGACAGAGCAGGCTTCTCAAAGATGTACTTTATCGGATCCATCTTAGATATCAACAAAGTGGTATGAGTCAACATATACTGTCTTAGCCGGCGAGAAGCCCATACCAAAGCGCAACAAGTTTTCTCGAGCAGCGAATATCTGGTTTCACAGTCGGTAAAATTTTTGCTTAGGTAATAAATAGCGTGCTCTTTTCGGCCAGACTCGTCATGCTGCCCCAGTACGCACCCCATTGAATTCTCTAAGATGGTCAGATACATGATTAGCGGTCTTCCTTCGACCGGTGGCATCAAGACAGGAGGCTCTAGTAAATATTCCTTGATTTTATCGAAAGCAACCTGACATTCATCATTCCATCTGACTACTTGATCTTTCTTCAACAGCTTGAAGATTGGTTCACAATTAGACGTTAGGTGAGAAATGAATCTGGCAATGTAGTTTAGGCGTCCCAAAAAACCTCTGACTTCCTTCTCAGTGCGAGGAGCAGGCATTTCTTGTATAGCTTTAACTTTGGCAGGATCAACCTCGATGCCTTTGTTGCTGATAATGAACCCTAAGAGTTTACCGGACCGGACTCCGAATGTGCACTTGTTTGGATTCAATCTTAACTTGTACTCCTTCAATCTGACAAACAGCTTTCGCAAGTGATCAAGGTGTTCTTCTTCAGTTTGTGATCGGGCTATCATGTCATCTACGTAGACCTCTATCTCATGATGTATCATATCATGAAACAAAGCTACCATGACGCGTTGATAGGTTGCCCCGACATTCTTCAGTCCGAATGGCATCACTTTGTAGCAGAACGTACCCCACTGTGTGACAAATGTAGTTTTCTCCATGTCCTCAGGTGCCATTTTGATCTGGTTATAGCCTGAGAATCCGTCCATGAAAGAAAATACTTTATGCTGAGCTGTGTTATCAACCAGGATGTCGATGTGTGGAAGTGGAAAATCATCTTTAGGGCTGGCCCTGTTTAAATCTCTATAATCCACGCACATTCTCACTTTTCCGTCCTTTTTAGGCACGAGAACAATGTTGGCCACCCATTAGGGATAAAAAGTAACAACCAGAAATCCAGCATTGAACTGTTTCATGACTTCTGCTTTGATCTTCTCTAACATGTCAGGTCTCATACGGAGGAATTTTTGTTTCACTGGTGGACAGTCTTCTCTTGTGGGTAGACGATGTACCACAATGTTTATATCGAGTCCTGACATGTCTTCGTATGACCAGACAAAGATCTCAACATAATCATGCAATAAATGAATTAGGCGCTCCTTGACACTCGGCTCTAGATTGGCACCCACTTTGATTTCCTTTTTATCTTCCTCAGTACCAAAGTTGATTGTATCCAACAGCTCCTCATGAGGCTGGATAGCTCTTTCCTGTAGTTGTAATAGTCTAGCCAATTCCCCTGGCACCTCACAATCTTCCTCACCTTCGTATTCGGCTTGGTAGATCAGATCTTCAGAGTCACTGAAGGCTATAGCAGTATCGTTACCCATGGGATCCGGAATGGAAGGGTACCTGCATTTGTGAGTGTGGGTGTGTGTAAGGGTATAGCCATCTTAAAACAATAAAATGTAAAAGAAAGACAATGAGCATAAAAGGTTTATATATGAAAAAGCGTCCATGATTCATTGAATGACATATGTAGATGAAATAAAAACCCTTACAAATGGACCATTGTGCCTCGGGTAAGACACAAGGTTTTTAAAGTGCGAATTGTTCGTGAATTATTACAAGTCCAACCGAAATGTAAAAGATAAATTACTGAGATATGAAAGTTATCGGGACAAAGTCTTTGGCTTCCAAGTTGCAAAGTCCTCCGCTGACAGTAGGAAATATCCAATCTTCCAAACTGCCTTCCTCTTCATTGTCTTCCACTGCACTGACGCTTTGGTTGGTAATCTTCACTGGTGGCCCCCAGCACGGGCACGACACACAACCTTCTGAGCAGTCGAAGTAAACCCCAAGCCAAACTTGTCTGACTTGTACGGAATTTCTGGAAGCTGCCCCCAGATGGTGCATCCCCCTTCTTCCACTACTGCCTTTGCATCCTTTAGAGATGACATCCGAGGTGGAGGTCTTGAGATCTTAGGAATCGAGGATACCGCCTTAGTCGTTGCTACTTCTAAAGAGACTTCTTCAAAATGTTGGAAAGGGGTCTCTATGAACTCGCCATCCAGCTCTACATATCGGAAAGAATTCAAATGACTAATCATGTACTCCTCCTCCTCATGGACAGTTATGATCTTCCCTTGGACGGGGTACTTCAGCATCTGATGCAATATGGAGATGATAGCACCGGCATTGTGGATTCAGGGGCATCCCAACAGACAGAAGTAAGAAGGACGAATGTCCATCACATAGAAGGTTGAGTTGAAAATCTGAGTTCCCACTTTTATTGGGATGTCCACCTCCCCGTGGACCATCCTCTTGGAACCATCAAAATCTCTCACCACTATGTTGTTGGGTTTTAAAGTTAGCCCCTCGCAATCCAATCTATCAAGGGCTTTCTTCGGAAAGACGTTCAAAGATGATCCCGTATCAACCAAGACATGAGATAGGGTTGTTCCTCTGCACTCCACTGAGACATGTAATGCCTCGTTGTGTTTTCTCCCTCTGGGTCTCAAGTCAGCATCAGATAAGCCCAGGCCATTATCAGTTGTCAAACTGGCCACACAGTCCTGGAACTGGTCAGTAGACGTCTCTTGCGGCACATGAGCTATCTTCAGAAATTTTACCAGAGCTTCGGCATGTGCTTCAGAGCACAGCAGCAGGGCTAACATAGAGATCTTGGAAGGGGTCTGCCCCAACTGTTCAACCACATCATAATCACTCTTCTTAATTATCCTCAAGATTTCTTCCATCTCCTTCTTGGATGTTTCAGGAATAGCTAGTGATTGAGCCTTCGTCTGGACAGGCTCCTCTTGAACGTTCTTTCCTTTATTCTCAGCAGTGGAAGTAGGGATAGGAATTGTGTTGTCTTTGTCGGCAGGTACACTTGTAGGTACAATCACTGGTACATAGGTGATCTTCGGAACGGCCACGGGTCCAAAGACTGCTGTTGGAAGAGCGATCTCTGGAGAGAAGATCCTACCACTGCGGGTGATCTTGCTAGTTCCAACAATATTGCTAATGTCAGAATTGTCCTCTTTGGAGCTTTCTTCTTCGGTAGTCAGTTCATCCTGTTTAATACCATGGTAGTAGATTTCTCCACCATAATTCCATGGTACTGATTTATCTGATTTGTATGGGGCAGGCCCGGTCATTGTAATCTTGAGTGGAGTAGTCTTTAGAGTAGGTGTAATCCTAACGGGTCTTTTAGGGGACCTGGAAGGATTGGCGTAGATGGTTATAATTGAAACTTCTTTAACTGGAACGGGTGAAATAGGAGCATTCTCAAACAAAATTTCTTGGTTATCCATCATTCGTTGGATACCTTTCTTCAACAGAGGGCAGTCAAATGATAAGGACAGGCAAACATGGCAGTCTTTGTCACAACCTGGGAATATGCCAACTTTTAACAAATTTAACTTGATGGTTAGGAGCGGAGTTAACAGTTCATCCACGGTAGCAACAAACAAATCTTCTTCAATAGCGTTGGCATTGTGACCATGCCTCAGCATCGGAGTGGAAATAACATTCGGTTTCTCAGGCGCTTCAAACTCAACTTACTTCACGTCTATCAGGTCTTAAATCTTGTTCTTCAGAGCCCAACAATTGTTGGTGTCGTGCCCTAGACTTTCAGAATGGTATGCGCATCTGGCGTTGAGATGGTAATGTGGAGAATCAGTATTAGGATTCTTTGGGGCCTCTTTTAGAGTGGCCAGATTCAACTTCAAGAGATGTGGTAGAACTTGGGTTGGAGTCATGTTAATCTTGGTGAATTGCCGAACTGGCCTTTCCACCCTTTGCTGGTTAGTTCTTGGCTGGTCTGATGCAGACTTTGGAATCATAACGGCCCCCACCATTGGTTGGTTCTCGGTTCTTCCCTGATTCCTCTGTGAATACACAGCAGATACTTCCTTTCTTCCACGGAAGGGATTTTTTACAGCTGCAGAGGCAGACACGTCCTTCTGAATTTTCCCACTCCTTATGCCAGCCTCCACCCTTTCGCCGGTTAAAATCAATTCAGTAAACCCTGCAGAAGAACTCCCAATCAGATGATTGAAGAAAGGACCTGATAGAGTTCCCAAGAACATGTCCACCAACTCCCTCTCAGATAGAGTGGGATGTACCCTTCCGACTAGATCCCTCTACTTTTGGGTGTAATCTTTAAAGCCCTCATTGGAAACCATAGCCATACTCTGTAGCTCAGTACGGGTAGGCACCAAGTCGGCGTTGTATTGATACTGTTTATAGAAGGCTGCTGCCAAGTCTTCCCAATTATGGACATCAGCCCTTTCTAATTGGTAGAACCAATCAAGTTGCATTCTTGATAAACTGTCTTGGAAAAAGTGGACCCACAGGTCCTTGTCGGCAGAATGTGGCTGAATCTTCCTGACATATGATCTGAGGTGCATTTTAGGGTAAGACACCCCATCATACTTGGCAAATAGTAGCACTTTAAACTTTGGCGGGATTACAATTCCTGACACCAGCCCTAACTCCTCAAAATCTATCCCTGGTACTCTCTAGATTTCCATAGCGCTTAGTCGCTCTTCAAGGTGTTTATACTTGTCATCAGCCGGAGGGTATTGTTGTTTAGAGTAGTCCTCTTCTTCCTCTTCTTCTGCTTCAGAATCTAATGGCACTACCGTTTCTTTTCCTTTTCTTTCCCCTTCTTCAGATGTTGTTGGGAATTCTAAAGTCCTTCTGGCTTGTCCCTGAAACCTTCTGCCCATGATAACCACACCAGCTGGCTTCTTCTTATTTGTCTCTTTCTCTTTCTCTAGCAGAGTCTTCAGCTCTTCTTGCCCCTTGGCTAAGGTCATGAGCAACTGTTGAAATTGTGAATTCTGAGCTTGCAGATCTTTGACCGTTTGTTCAAGATCCATCGTACTGAAATAAACAGTAGAGAGATGAGGAAACTTGTTGCAAAGACCTGTTTATGCTTATGATGAATGATATGTGTCCATGCAATGCTTTCAAGGATTCAGAAACTCAAATTTGTTTTAAACAAAAAAGAAACACACGTCATATTAATAAGATAGAATTGTGAGTACATCAATGCCCCTTGGGCAAAATAATACAAAATTCTAAGGTAGAAAGACATTGCGCATCCTCTTTGGTGCAATGTAGGTGTTGAGAGTCTGCTCTTCATGAAGTAGCTGAGTGAGTTCCAAAACCTTCTTCTCGCTTGCGTAGAATTGGGCTTCGAAAGTATCGCACTCTCCCTTGAGTTGTATCCAACTCCTTTGTAGGTCTTCGAGTGATGTCGGCATGTTAGGATGTAGGACGGTGTATGGAACCTCTCCTTCCTTAACAGGCTCTATAATCACTAGGAGAATGGAGGGATAAGGCATCATAAGACTTTGGGCGTGGGTCCGTACCCACTTGAGGTAAGGCTCAAGAGGGATGGAATTCTTGTGTCCTAAGGTCTTACTATCTAACTTGTTTGGCATCCTCCAAGCTCAGATGAATCTCTGACGAAGTCCTTGGTCGTCGTTGTCATAGTCAAAAACCAATCCTTGAATCAACATGTCATGTGGGCCATCCCTTCGGGCATAACCAAACTGTCTTCGAGCCAAGCAAGGGTTGTAGGTGATGCCTCCCCTAATGCCAAGTAGAAGGACATTAGGGAATTCCCCACAACTGTCAACAATGGTAACATTCTCTTTGGATCGAGAACACCAATGAATATCTGAATGGTTAAGTGTCATTAACCTTTGTGACCATCTCAAACCTTGCTTATTCTTCAAGACTGATTGGGGAAGATGAGAAATAAACCATCTTGCCAGGATAGGAGTACAACACATAAGAACACCTCTTTTCCTCATTGTACGAGTGTGAAAAGAGTGAAGGATATCCCCAAGAAATGTAGGTATCGGATTGCGAGACATGAAGATTTTGACAGCGCTCACATCTATGAGTTAGTCAGGATTGGGGAACAAGACCATCCCATAGATGAGAAGAGCTATAATCTCCTCAAAAGCTTGCAAGTCTAGGGAATTCCAACAGCTTTGGGCCTTCTCAAACAGGAAATTTAACAAGAAGCCCTTGACACCACTTCTAGTTTCCCAATGAGTTATGACATCAGATGAGTGCAAGTGCAAGGCTTGAGCAATGTCTTCTGGCTTTGGATCTCTTTCCGTACCTTTGAAGGGTAGTTGATTGAGAATAGGAATCCTCAGAAGTTGAGAGAATTCTTCCAAAGTGGGCACAAGTTGATAGTCAGGAAATGTGAAGCAATGATGCAAAGGGTCAAAGAACTAGAAGAGAACTTTCAGCATATCCTCCTTTGTGTTGGAAGTGACCAAGTTGAGTAGATGACCATGTCTCTCGGTGAATGGATAATTCTCAGGGATCCTTGAAGCTAGCTCCTTGAGTTGTGGAGGAATTCTTACAAGGTTGACTTGGATAGTTTTCATGCGAAGTGAATCCATAACCTACAAAACAAGAACAAAGATGAATCTCCAAAATCCTTGAAATGGTTAGTGGATGCATATGATGCTCATGATGTACATGATGTTATGCACAAGTATATATGTACAAGAAAATCACACAAGCTCCTAGTTTAGGCTTGCATGGGGTTTCATAGGTAAGTACCCTCTTGAAGTTTAGTTGGCTCAACCTGTCCTAGAAATAATAACCGGGTTCTAAGGAGCTCAATATCACTGGATTATTTCCTTGTTCATTGTTTCAATTCAAGCCTCTTTACTGGCGACCGAAATATTCCAAGGAACCAACCCTCAATGAGTGTAGTATCGAGTATCTACCAACTTCAGACTGCACCAAAGCCGGTCATCTCACTACATCCTAAAAGGCCAAGTTGGTCAAGTAAAGATTCTAGAAGTTCATTAGTGCTTCATGACATCACTCAGCGGCTCCTTATTCTCTTTGATTGACTCAAAGGCTACCGGTACCCACAAGTATGTCACACTAATATAACTATTGCTTAGACCATGTCGGTATACCCCACACAGTTTCCACAACGTATTGCTATTTACCTATAATGTTTCCCAAATCCGGATGGAGGATTCAAACCCAAACAAAGAACCATAATTGTAAAGCAAACAAGTCAAACAATTGTAAGCAAATAAATGTGATCTAAAGCCCTAAGGTAACCCCACTTTTAGAATTTTCCCCAACAGAGTCGCCAGTTCTGTGATGCGGTGGGAGAACTGACTTGAAGTTTTGCGTTTGTGTTCGCAAATGTTGCGGTTATCAAGAGTCGCCACCGACTTTTCTTTTATCCAAAAGGAAAGGTAAAAAAGCACAGGAAAGACCTTTGAGATGTTTTCTTGAGTTCCGAGGGAAGATTATGAAAAGGGAAGGTACTAGCACCCTTTTCATCCATGGTTTTCCATGGGCTCTTAGTTACTTGTTTAGATCACTTGCTTTGCTTTGTTTTGTTTGAAATGGTGCTTGGTGTGGTTTTGAAAGTATTTTGAAAAGAGGCCATTCGTTTAGGCAATCTTTGTAATGATTCTCGTTCGTAAGAATGTATACAAAGATATTTGTCTTTTGAAAAATGTTTCAATGTTTTGTAAGATGTTTTGAAATGTGTGTGTATGTTTGTTTTTGAAAATAGCAAGGATTGTTTTGAAATTGATCAAGTAACTAGAAGCTATCTACCTACTCAAATGTCTTTCTTGTGCATTTTTATTCCTTTGACATTGTTGACTTACCATTGATTTGGTAAGCAACCCTATCTTTGGATGTAAACGGGACAGGCGTGGGTCATCGTATAGCCATGATAGCAATGTTGCCAAGTATCTTAGCATTTTTGAGGGACCAAGATCATTTTGTTTAGGCAACCTTGAATAGCGTCATCGAGGGACTATGATCTTATACTTGTTTTGTTTTGCCAAGATACTTCGCATGCATAACATGGACATTTTGTTTTAGGCAACCAAGTGGGAGAAACCCTAAGGGTGTTTGTGTGCAAAGTGTGTCATTTTCATGCTTTTGTCTTGCATTTAGGGTTTTCTATTTGCTTTGTTTTTGTTCTTGTCATGCAAACCCTAGTTTTACTAAACATGTTATATGAAAGCAATAAATTGGGTAAAATAAACTAAGCTATTACAACAATTATTATGGGAGGGGGGATACAAGTTTTGAATAGGGATTTTGCACAAATATAAACCTAAAAAATATTATTACAACCCAATCGAATACTGCGCGAATTAAATAAATGTACAAGTATTTAAAATGCAATGCAATGTATTTATGTAAAATGTTTTGGTATTTTGTTTTTTGTATGAGAAAAAAAATTAATTTAAACCCTAAAAAGAAAGGAAAAATAATATTATTTTTGGAAGGGTGAAATCCTAGTTTTTAACTAAAAGAAAATAATGCTTTATATTATTATTATTTTGTCCATTTTTTGTACAAGAAAATAATACATAATATTATACTTAAATATTAAAAAATAAATATGTATAGAAAATAAATATTTTATGAGTATAAATAACATAATAAAAATATTAAGTATTTTTAAATATATTTACAAGTTTATTTAGGAAAATAAGTTCTATTCTATTAAATAAATTAATTTCTATGTAAAAAAATTAAAAAAATAAAATTGTAAAAAATAAAGAAATTATTTTTGGGATTTTTATTACTCAAAAAATAAATAAAAGCAATAAATATGAAAATATGGAAAAAAAAATATGAAAAATAAAACAAATAAGTCAGGGGGGGTGTAAAAGTAAGTCAGGGGGTGCAAATAGTGAAAACAAAAAGCCCAAAAGCGCCAAAAAGCCCAGACTTCATCCCTGTCCTCCAGCCAGACTTCTCCTTCGCGCGTTTTATGTTCAAACCTGTAACTTTCACATGGTTGCACAAAAACAAAAACTCATAACATGAAACTTGTGGCATTTAATCTCACGATTCCAACCATATAAAATTTGTAAGCTAACTCTCAAAGATCACAGAATTTTGGGACCCCTAATTTGTGACCTAAAAATTTCATGAACTTCAAGCTTCAAATTCTCACAGCATAGTTAATATAAATGAAAAGTATGCATATGTACAGCTTCACCATGTTATGGGCTACATTTTTTCTTCACAAATCGTGGCTTGAGGATACCTAAATACAGAGATAGAGTTTAATAAATATACCTCCTTCAGCTGGATTTGGATAGAGCAATGTATGGACTTTAATGGAGGCCTGAGGATTGTGTGAACTTCCTTCAAGCTATTCCAATGCTTAGTTTTCTTTGAGGATAGCTGGAAATCTCTGCACAAGTCAAGCTGCAAGCTTCAAGTTTGAAAATGGCAAAGGCTGAAATAGGGGTTACAGAACCAGGGCAAGGGCTTGGATAGCTTTGGTATGATGTGTATGAGGTGTTTGAAGTGTTAGAATACAAAACGCACGAGCCAAAAATTAGTTGGCAATGATTTTACAGAAATGCTGAGTTTGGGCAGAAATTTGGAGTTTTTGAGTTTGAGTGAGTTCTGGATGCAAGAAAATCATGTTTTGCATTGTGACAAGTTTGTATACTTGTATAGAATGGATACAAAGTCAGCTTCTTAACAGATGTGCAAGCTTTCCTTTTCACCAACTTTCTTGCTTTTGAAGTAAAGTGAAGTGACTTATGCTACATGCTTGTCCTTGCTTGCTTGAGGACTGGAAAGAGCTTGTACCAAATGCCTGAGAGTTGTGTAAAATGCTTGCATCAAAGAGACAGGTCCAAGGCTCAAGATTGATAAAGTTATAAAAGCTTCTCTTTATGAAAATGGCATTGTGCACTTTTGGCCAAAAATGGAAATGTAACTTGTACAAAGCCTCAAAAGCAAAGATAAAGCCTTTATCTTCTGAGTTTGCATTTAATTATGGAGTGTAGAATGAGTTTAGGACCTGTAAAGCAAGATTCAAACATCAAAGATCTGATTTGCAACTTGATGCTTTGTAAAAATGGCTTGATCAAAAGTGATAAAATGCCAACTTCCCTTCTTCGATTCTCCCTAACCAAAAATGATCTTGGGGAGTTCTTGGAAATTTTGGAAAGCATGCAATGTGCTCTATAATCCATCTTTGAAATGAAATTTTAGATACCTCTTGGAACTAGGTGAAAAATGTCTATGAAGTTGGGTCCAAAACCTGCCTAAATTAGGGCAAAATTTCACTAAGTTATTTAGTTAATGGACATATGTTCACAAATTCATAACTTGAGATTCGAGCATCTTTTGGGAAAAGTTTGTGAAGAAAAGTTGTATATTTAATGGAGGACTAAAACTTTCATGTTGGAAGTTTTCTTTGAATCAAATTTCATCATGGTTAAAAAGTGGTGGAAAGTTAGGAAAAATAAGAAAATTTTCATACTTAGAAAAATTCTAAGTTATGAAAATTTTCAAATTCAAAACCCTAATTTTCAAAATTGGTTTTCTTGGTGAACAAGTTTCATATTTTTACATATCTTGATGAATTATGACCCTTGGCATTTTATTTTGACCAAAAAGTCAAAGTTTGACTTTTCAGTGTACAGTTGACTTTTGATCAGTTGATTGGGAAATCCATCTGTTAATCCAATGAACTTGAGATCTTTTGAACTATGTGATTAGGTCAATATGATGCCATTGAACCCTTGAAATCATGTTTGAACCCAATTGGTCATTGGCTAGGTTAAAAATCAGAAATTGCCCTTTCTCAGTCAAAACCCTAATTTTGACCATTTTGCCCTTTTGATGATTTGATCAAATTTCTTGAGGAGTTGTGATCCAAACTTGATCAAATGGTACATATGAGTCTAAAATGTTGATGTGGATACAAAATTATGAAATTTGACTGTAAATTGGCCATGGTTGACTTTTTCCCCAATACAATTGATTTTTAGGTCAACTGTCCAATTGACTGATAAAAAATGTGGTTTAAGGCTTGAAACTTAACATGAGCAATCTTAGGGGTCAAAAATGATGTATGAAAGTCACATGAAGCATTGATGGTCCAAAAATCCATGTGCAAACTCAAACCCTAATTTTGGGTGATCAGTGCAGGATGAGATGTCTTGAGCTGACCAAACCCTAATCTTGTCTTGAGTCCAAGAAGTCTTGTGAGAAAAATATTGATAAATGAGAGGGAAAATTTTGGGGTACAACACCTGCTAACAAACCAGAAGCTTGCCCTATTGAATAATGATCCTTATTGAAGTCAAGTATTATCCGTGTTCCATCCAGCTCTGATTTCGCAACCAAGTCTTTCACACATAAACATGTGTTTGAAACATTACCCTCCTCATCTATCATATAAAAAGTAAACAAATTAATTTCATAACTCAACTATGTAAAAAATTTAAATTATTTACAAATACTTTAACTTTAAATTAATTACTTATGACTTTTACATCCCAATACACAGATATAGCCACTTTAACAACATCTTCAGCCTCATCTCCTACCACAACATCTTCAGCCTCATCTCCTACCACAACATCTTCGGCCTCATCTCCTGCCACATAATATTCAGCCTCATCTCCTTCCACAACATCTTCATCCTCATATTCTACCACAACATCTTCGGCCTCATCTCCTGCCACATAATATTCGGCCTCATCTCCTTCCACAACATCTTCATCCTCATATTCTACCACAACATCTTTTGCAGTTTGGATAGGTGGAGGGGTTATTGTAGTTTTTATCGGGGGAGGGGTTATTGTAGTTTGGATTGGTGGAGAAGTTATTGTAGTTTTGATCGGGGAGGGGTTATTGTGGTTTGGATTGGCGGAGAAGTTATTGTAGTTTTGATCGGGGGAGGGGTTATTATGGTTTGGATTGGTGGAGAATTTATTGTAGTTTTGATCGGGGGAGGGGTTATTGATGATTTGCGAGTCGTAGTTGAACGTAGGCGCTTTTTGTTTACTTCAAGCTCTCCAGGTTGTACAAACTTTGGACGACCCTTCACAGACTAAATAAAATGCATCAGTGAATATCAGTCAACAATCAATATAATTAATTTGTATGGAGTAGTATTGAGAATTTATTACTAACCAGTGATGGTTTGGAATAAGACCCAGATGATTTGTTAAGGGATTGAGAGAGTGTAGGAAGATTGAGAGCCTCTAGTTTTTTCTTATTCTCTGCCATTCTTTTGAGGTGCATATTCTCATATGGTGTAGTCATTGTCTCACAACAGGCTTCAACTGCAAGTATATGTATTAAAACACAAAATAAAATACAAATTATGCAATAAAACATAGAGTAACAATGTCATCTAATACATTAATTAGGGATAAGCAACAAAAAAATAGAGTAACAATTTCATATAATACATTAATTAGGGATAAGCAACAAAAAACATAGAGTAACAATGTCATCTAATACATTAATTAGGGATAAGCAACAAAAAACATAAGTCTCATACAAGTTACAAACAAACTAGACTTCTTATCAATAAAAAACTATATCTTAATTATTGTCACCATTTCCGCTAAAGCTCCAAGATCATCATTCGAAAAAATTTGTTCCAAAATTTGTGATGGATATGGCTCAATGGGCGTCATAATTTCATCATTTCCACCCATGTCATACAAGTCTCTTGGCTTCAAATGAACATGTATGCTCCATCCTCGTTCACTCTCATCATCCACATAAAAAACCATATGAGCTTCTGATGCTTGAATGTATGGCTCATTATCTTCATGTTCCCCATTATGTAGTAGTCTTGCAAAGTTTATAGAGGTAAAACCCAACTTATCTATTTTAATGCCTCTTGGGTTTGTGGTATTATCCCATTCACATTTAAACATGGGCACTATGAAGCCATCATAGGAAAGCACAATAATGTCTATCAATCTTCCATAGTAAGGGACCCCTCCAAATCTCATTTGAGTATCACTATTGCTTGAATAACTCCGTGTCCCAAACATGCCAAAAACTCCACTGTTTTGAGTTTTTAAAAGATTGTCTCGTTCCAATGTTCAAAACTTGAATCCATTGATATTGAACGCGATAAATCTTTTAACTTTATCAAAAGGGCCATGAGCAAGACTAATGAAAACATCTTTATCTGGTTCATGAATGATGTCATGATTGTTGCAAATCTATACACGATACAACATTCAATTAGTCTTGTTATAATTAAAAACCAATTCAATACAAACATCTATTTTGTACAAAACTCACACGATTGCGGAACCAATGAGCAAACTCTCTATGAACCTTCTTGTCTATCTCAGCAGCACTTCTTTGACTGTGCCTCATTTGGTTGTGAGTAATACTTCGAAACTGCCTATTTGATTATTCGATATTAGATGGAAAAAAATCTTAATAGTGTAGATGAAACTACTTAAATGGAATAAAACTACTTACTTTAGATAGTCGTCTACTATTGGACAATTCGTTAAAACGTGTCTATGAGCCTGCAACTTTTCAATTGGTGTTAGGGTGTAATACGAAGATCCACCCACAAGTTTTCCAACTCTAGGAAACAATTCTGCTACACGTGAACCTATTTAGATATCACCAATAGGGTCATCATCTACACGTCTAGGTTGATTCCATCTAGTCTCAATGTTTTCTAGATATCTTGAACAAAATGTCAAAATCTCTTCAAAACGGTACCCTTCCGCAATAGACCCTTCTAGTTTTGCCTTATGACGTACATGTGATTTAAGTTTTCCCAAGTACCTATTATTGAACCACAATAATATCGGTTAAAAAATTTCTACTTTCTAAGTTAGTAACATTAGAACAAAATCACATAGTTTACCTTTCAATAGGATACATCCATCGATAATGAATAGGATCTCCAAGTTTAATTTCTTCAACAAGGTGAACAACTAAGTGGATCATAACCGTGAAGAACGAGGGAGGAAATAACATTTCCATGTGGCATAAAGTGAGGACAATTTGGTTTTTTCAATTTTTCCAAGTCTTCAATTTTCAATATCTTGGCACATAATTGTCTAAAGAATGAGCACAACTCAATTAAAACTGATGAAATCTCATGAGATAATGTTGTGCGAATTGATAATGGTAGAAGTTGTTCCATTAATATATGACAATCATGACTCTTTATCATTCCATTCACCTTGAGATTTACTAAGTTAATGCATCTAGAAATGTTGCTTGAATAACCATCAGGCACCCTAATATTCCTTAAAGTTGTTAAAAAATTCCTTTTATCTTTACCCGTTAAAGTAAAGGCTGCCAGAGAAATTCTACCATTTTCATCAGGCCAAAGCTCATGTCTTATGCCCATATTTTGAAGGTCTTCTCGAGCTTTATAATGGTCTTTACTCTTTTGCATATCATTTAGTAAAGTAAATAGGACATTATCACACACATTTTTCTCAATATGCATCAGATCAAGATTATGGCGCAAATGATTATCCTTCCAATACGGAAGTTCAAAAAATATGATTTTCTTTTTCCATTATTGAGGATGACCTTGTGTAGGACAACCCTCTGTACTATCACCTTCTATAAGTTGTCCCTCATGTGTTCTTTTTACCGATTTTTCTTTCACTAGCTTTTTACCAAAGATGACTTCGACATCTTTAACCTGTTCAAAAACTTCATGTCCAGATAATGTTCTCGGTGGACTCTGCATTTCTTGTTCACCATTAAAGTGATTCCTGTTCAATCTAAACCTGTGTCTCCGATCAAGGAAACGGTGATGACCCATAAAACACCATTTACGACTAGCTTTAAGACGGAGAGGTGTAGTTTGAAAGTTACATGATGGGCAAGCAAGTCCAGTGTATGTGTTCCACCCAGAAAGTGCACCCAAACCTGGAAAGTCACTAATCGTCCACATCAAATTTGCATGCAACTTGAACATCTCTTTCTTGAAAGAATCGTATGTATCCACACCATATGTCCATAACTCCTTCAGCTCTTTGACTAAGGGTTGTAAGTAGACATCAATATTATTTCCTGGTGTTTCTTTACCGGGAATTATCATTGACATTATAAATGATGTCTTCTTCATGCAAACCCATGGAGGAGTGTTATATGGAATGAGAACAACGGGCCAAATGCTATTGTTTGTACTCATCACACCAAAAGGATTAAACCTATCACTAGCCAATGCAAGACGTACATTTCATGGACTTGATGAAAACCAAGTATGTGTCAAGTCAAATTTCTTCCAAGCTTCTAAATCTCTAGGATGCCTCAACATTCCATCCTTGTTAGTATCTGTTGCATGCCATATCATATCCTCGGCCGTCTTTGATGACAAAAATAATCTCTGTAATCTAGGTTTTAATGGAAAATAACAAAGAACCTTGGCATGAATTTTCTTCTTTTTCTTGTTAACAGAGACATCTTCATTTTTTTCCATTTTGAAGTGTTGCAATTTTTGCAAGTCTCCCTCTCTTCATCTTCTCCCCAATAAAGCATACAATCGTTTGGACATGCAAATATCTTTACATAATTCAAACCAAGTTTTGTGATTGATTTCTTAGCTTCATAGAACGAACTTGGAATGTTTTCATATTCAAATGCATCTTTTATTAACTCTAAAATCGTTGTCATTGCCTTCTCACTCAATCCACATAAACACTTTATATGGTACAACTTAACCAAAAAAGATAGTCTTGGATATCGTCTACACCATTCATATAAAGGTTGTTCTCCTTCTCTAGCCAATTCATAGTACTCCTTGGCTTCGTTTCTTTCCTGAGTTGCACTTGGCATTGCATAATCTTCTTGGTCAATCTCCAAATTTGACGCATATGGTATTTTATTTGCATGATTCCTATCAACTCCAAATGCATCGTTGATCATGTTCTGAATAGGATCTTCGACAATGATAATATCTTCAACCATATTTGGAATAGTACTAGGGGAGATAGTACTAGGTCGTACAAAAGACTCCATGATGAATCCACATGGTGTATCCCTGCGGAAATTGTGACCAACTTAAGTGGTCGAACATGTCACTCATACTCTTTGATTTTCTGAAACCGCAAAGTTTGCAAGGGCATATTACTCCATCGTTTTCTTTTTCACCTTTAAATGAAAAACCGATAAATTCTTTTATCCCTTGTTGATACGCAATCGATGGTAGGGGCTTAGTAATCCATGACTTATCCATTTCTTCAAAAAATAAAAATATAGATATTATATTATATGGTATAAATAGGGAGAAGGAGATATAGTATTAATTTTACCATGGTATAAATCTCATAATAATACATAAACACGGAAATTTGCAGAGCATGTTGCTGGAAGCAAAACTAATTGGTAGCAACAAATTTTAGTTGACGATTCAAGTTAAAAAAAGGGATATCCAAACATATTATAAAAGATTGTCTTAGATAATTTAACCTACTTTAAAGGAGAGCAGGTATCCAAACAGAATATAGAAAATTAACTTAGTTAATTTTACCTGCTTTAAAGGAGAGCAACAGACATGCCTAAACTCTCTAAAATGCTTCTTTAGATATTCCTCCAATTTGAATATAAACCTTGAGATATGGTTGTCATCTGAGTATGGACCAAAGATATTTTCTTGTCAGTGAGGTTTCTATTTTAAGAAAAAGTGACAGGAAAAACTTCTTGAAACAATTGCAATAGCAAAAAGTGTGCTACAACCTTTTTTAAAAACAGAAAATGATTGCTACAAGCTAGGCAAGATTTATCAATGGGCTGTCAGACTAAACTATGAAGGCCCAATAGAACACATTCTAATGTTCAAAAGCAAAACAAACACAACACAGAAAAACAAAATGAAGCATAAGCTAAGACTTAGGTCAAATAGGGAGAAGGAGATATAGTATCAATTTTACCATGGTATAAATATCATAATAATACATAAACACATAAATTTGCAGAGCATGTTGCTGGAAGCAAATCTAATTGGTAGAAACAAATTTTAGTTGACGATTCAAGTTAAAAAAAGGGGTATCCAAACAGATTATAAAAGATTGACTTAGATAATTTAACCTACTTTAAAGAAGAGCAGGTATCCAAACAGAACATAGAAAATTAACTTAGCTAATTTTACCTGCTTTAAAGGAGAGCAATGGGCATGCCTGAACTCTCTAAAATGCTTCTTTAGATATTCCTCCAATTTTAATATAAGCCTTGAGACAGGGTTGTCAACTGAGTATGGACCAAAGATATTTTCTTGTCAGTGAGGTTTCTATTTTAAGAAAAAGTGACAGGAAAAACTTCTTGAAACAATTGCAACAGCAAAAAGTGTACTACAAACTTTTTTTAAAATAGAAAAGGAGTGTTACAAGCTAGGCAAATTTATCAATGGGCTATCAGACTAAACTATGAAAGCCCAATACTACACATTCTAATGTTCAAAAGCAAAACAAACACAACACAGAAAAACAAAATGAAGCATAAGCTAAGACTTAGGTAAAATAGGGAGAAGGAGATATATTATCAATTTTACTATGGGATATTGTTAAAAGTGATGGATATGGTTCTATATTTTTTAAGTCCTAGTGGGATACTGTTAAAAGTGATGTGATTGCTGCTATAAGGGAGTTTTTTTAGCAGAGTAAGCTTTATAGGGTGTTTAACAAAACAATTGTTACTTTGATCCCTAAGAAGGATGATGCTAAGTATGTGAGGGACTATAGGCCAATAACAGGTTGTACAACCTTTTACAAGATAACTTTGAAGATCATTACTAATAGGTTAGGAAAGATTATGCCTGCTATTATCAGTTGTCTTATTCTGCCTGAAGATCAATAACAGGTTGTACAACCTTTTACAACATATTCTAATGTACAACCTTTTCAATAAACATAATCCTCAGTACCTGCTTCATAATGCATCATTTCCAAAATATACAATATGAAACAAAAACACACATATTTGCAGAAAAATATTTTATATTTCCAAAGACAGCATATTCAGTTCAGCAGAATTTCCACTATAACTCAAAACTCAAACTCATCAGCACATTCATCTCAGCAACATATTCAGAACTTATAAAATCAAACTCAAAACTCATAACTAAAACTCAACTTTTAAATCACAAATTGAATACATTTTCACTTATAAACTCAAAAATTATAAATCAGCAAATACATTTAAAGTTAATATCACTATCTCATAGATGAGATACAATTATATAGGCTGGAAAGTACACTAAATTTATAAGTTAAGGAACTATATGGCGGTGCTAAATAATTGCTAGCTAGACTCTAATATAATTCTTACTAGTTAAGTATATAAAGTTCATTTTATCTATTAATGAAAGTAACTAAAACACCTCCTCAATTGTTAGGGAATTGTATGATATGCATTTTTAACATATGATGTGTAGAGATGTTATTTTAAGGTTTCAGATCCGCTGCTTATGAGAACTGCAAAGGTTCATTAATCCATTTCCTATTGAAATTATTTTAATGATAATAAATAAAAGCATAGAAAATCATATTCATATTTTAATTTTATCCTTTGAATCTATGGTGAAAAAAGGGCAACAATTTTGAAGAACAGGAACATGCATAACACCCAATTACACCTAAAATAAAATGTACTATAGTCATAGCTAGCTTCAGTTGTTCACATGCCTGTCAACAAAATTTGGTCAAACGATAGTAGTTTCCTTCTGTTACCATGTGGATGCTATGTGTTTGTGAGATTGGAAAAATTTGGTTCTATTTTAAAATTCCAAATACAAGTTTCAAATATTGTGAGACTGTAATTCCTACAGAATCATTAATCTCATTTATAAAATTAGAAGAAATTGCTTACAAGTTATATACCTATCTCATTTCAAGGCTGCTCTTTTACATGGTTACAAGTTATATACCTATCTAGTATTAACTTCTTTTGTATTTCCTAACAACAAAATTGTTCCAATATGTTGTAGTCTTATTCTAATGTAATCAAACTCCAGTTTTTCAATAAACATAATCCTCAGTACTTGCTTCATAATGCATCATTTCCAGAATATACAATATGAAACAAAAACACACATATTTGCATAAAAATATTTTATATTTCCAAAGACAGCATATTCAGTTCAATAGCATTTCCACTGTAACTCAAAACTCAAACTCATCAGCACATTCATCTCAGCAGCATATTCAGAACTTATAAAATCAAACTCAAAACGCATAACTGAAACTCAGAACTTATAAATCACAAATTGAATACATTTTCACTTATAAACTCAGAACTTATAAATCAGCCAATACATTTTTATGTCTTCAATATATCTCAGAAAAGAAACATTGGGATTTTTGAAGAGTAGAATTCATTCATCACATATATTTACTGAAAAAATTTAGGGCTTGAAAAGGGATTTAGGGTTTGAGAAGACAAACCTGTTAAGATTCAAATTGATGGTGGTTACTTTGACGGCGTGCGTGGCTGAGAGAAATTATTTGACGACGATACAAAACCCTAAACCCATTTGTGTGGTTGAGCAAAATTATTTGACGATGAATCAAAACCCTAACTCATTTGCGTGCATGAATTCTGTTTGGCTGAGAGAAATTATTTGACGATGAATCAAAACCCTAACTCATTTGCGTGCGTGAATTCTGTTTGGCAGTGAAGACAAAACACAAGGGCACTGCGCAAAATATGAGTTGTTGGATGACGACGGTGGGACCATGTCGTGGATGTTTTGTAATTGTAGGCAACAGTATGTTCACCATTGTGAATTTGGTAATTTTTAAGTAATTGGACACGACGGTAAGTCAGTGTCGTGGTCTTTGATGATTTTCAAATAATTTTTTTCAAGTAATTAGATTTTTTCATGCGGCGATTTTTAAACCGTCGTGAAATAATTTTTAGGATGGTTGGTGTATACCGTTGTGACACGCGTCTCTATATTAGAGTTACGACGGGTATCAAGTAAGTGTCGCAATCTATGTGTCGTAAAATGATATTTTTCTTGTAGTGAGTTTTCTTCAAAATAATAATTTTTTCTTTAAAAAGTTATTCAATGGTCTCTTTTACCTTACTCATCAAATAAATGATGAAGGAATGGAAAAACTTCTACATTATCACACAAGTTCTTTAGAAATCTCTTCACCTAATAACAACAAAACAGAATCATTGGATCTTTAAGACATAGTAGTATACCTAATCTTACCTTTTAGTTGTCTTGATTAACTATAACATTATCACACAAGTTACTTAATATTAAGAAAGTTGTGTAAGAAAGGTAATAAGGTATGTTCCTCTATATATATGGTTGATGACTTCTCGGTAAGTATATCAATAGTGTCATAAAAAGATATGGTATCCACTCGGCTAACTTCAAAAGTGTTTTTTCCCTTTTCAAAAGTGATTTCACCAGGCTATAACCGATTACACTCCCGTGTTAACCGATTACAACACTTGAATTAATATATTTTCACACAACAGTATTCACATCTCCAAACTCACTTATCACAGTTATTCAAAAATATATCACTCATCAAAATTTTGACTGTAAGATCTTTTTAGGGAAGGGGGGTGGATTAAATTCCAAACTTAAAACTAGAGAGAGACCAAATATACAAGTGCAATTAATAAAAGGAAGAAAAAAAAGTTCCAAGTCAATGTGTTGAAAACAATCTTTGAAAGTCATTTAAAGTTTCCACTGACAAAACGGGTTTGAAAATGAACAAAAGTAAGGCATGGCACTTAAAAGTCTCTTAGTTGGAGAATACACGCTATGATCTTAAACGCGGTCTTTGTTTTTAAAAACATTATGGGCGGTGGGTTTGGAAGTTAACAATACCAAATTTCATGTTACCTTCCTTACCATTTCCATGCACACTTTATTTTCTCTCTGGAAGTTAACAATACCAAATTTAATGTTACCTTCCTTACCATTTCCATGCACACTTTATTTTCTCTCTGGAAGTTAACAATACCAAATTTCATGTTACCTTCCTTACCATTTCCATGCACACTTTATTTTCTCTCTGGAAGTTAACAATACCAAATTTCATGTTACCTTCCTTACCATTTCCATGCACACTTTATTTTCTCTCGCTTTCCTTTCTTTCAAATAATCTATAAAGTTTCAACAAAATCTTCATTAATTTCAAAGCTTGATTAATCAATCATGAAGTGGTTTCTTGTGTGTTTGCATCTTTTTTTCTTTCATTTTCCATCATTCTCTTCTTTGAATTTCTTATGTCATCAAGATGAGAATTATGCTTTGCTTGAGTTCAGGTCCTCATTCACTATATCTACTTATTATTCTCGTTGTTATGATACTCTTAGGAAAACAACAACATGGAAAAATGGGAGTGATTGTTGCTCATGGCACGGAGTCACTTGTGACACCATCTCCGGCCATGTGATTGGCATCAACCTTGCTTGTGAAGGCCTTCAAGGTACAATGCATCCTAACAGTACCCTTTTCCATCTTTCTCATCTCCAAACACTCGATCTTTCTTACAATCAATTCTCCCTCGGCTCTCGATTTCAGTCTATGTTTGCGAGTCTTACGAGTCTTACACATCTTGACTTGTCTGCATCTTCCTTTGAAGGTGAGGTTCCTCCTCAAATCTCACACCTTTCTAAATTAACATCACTTCATCTCTCTTATAATTATGGGTTAGTTTGGAAAGAGAGCACATTGAAGAGGCTTGTGCAAAATGCAACAAATTTAAAGGAGATGTTTTTGGATTACACAGATATGTCTTCAATAAAAATAAACTCCTTTGATTTGCTCTTCAATCATTCTTCCTCTTTGGTTACACTTAGTCTTCAAACTACGGGATTAAGGGGAAACTTCAAACGAAGCATTCTCTACTTACCAGCTATTCATGAATTATATATGTCAGGCAATCACCTTAGAGGCCAACTTCCAGATCTGAGTTCCAGTATTTTTCTTAAAATTTTGGATTTTTCAAATATTCATGTCAAAGGACCAATTCCTCCATCATTTTCTAACCTCACACATCTTACTTCTCTAAGTTTAATGGGAAACTCTCTTAATGGTTCAATTCCATCCTCACTTTTAACTCTTCCATGCCTAACTTCTCTAGATCTCTCTGTAAATAATCTTAGTGGTCAAATCCCAAATATATTTCACCAGTCACATAGATTGCAAAAATTAGATTTGAGTCATAACAAAATTGGAGGCGACCTTCCAATATCACTTTCAAACCTTCATCACCTCACTAGTTTAAGCCTTTCATCCAATTCATTTAAAGGCCAAATACCAAATGTGTTTGAAGCGATGACCAAACTGCAACATCTCTCTCTATATTCAAACAATTTAGAAGCACAAATTCCTTCTTCGTTATTTAACTTGAATCAACTTCTGACATTAGACTGCTCTTATAATAAATTAGTGGGTCCTCTACCCATCAAAATCCCAGGGTTTCAAAAACTAACTTATTTGAATTTAGATAACAACTTGTTAAATGGAACAATTTCTTCCTCCTTGTTATCTTTGCCTTATTTGACAATATTATCTCTATCAAACAATCGACTTACGGGACATATCAGTGCAATCTCATCATATTCCTTACAAGAGCTTTATCTTTGTGCCAACAAGCTACAAGGAAATATTCCAAAATCAATTTTCAAACTTTCAAACCTAACTACACTATGTTTATCATCAAATAACTTCAGTGGTGCTCTTGATTTTCAACACTTTTCCATACTTCAAAATTTGCGTTCTTTGTCTCTTTCACATAATAGCCAATTATCACTAAACATTGAATCGAATTTCAGTTACATTTTTGTTGAACTAACTACATTGGAATTGTCTTCTTTGAGTTTGAGTCAACTTCCCAAATTCCTTGGAAAGCCCCCAAGTTTTTATTCTCTTGATATGTCCAATAACAAATTGAATGGAAGGGTGCCGAATTGGTTACTTGAAACAATAAACTCACTTGGATTTTTGAATCTCTCTCAAAACATGTTCACATCAATAGATCATAGCTCAAGAAGTGGTTACCAGATAAGTTACCTTGACCTTAGTTATAACTTACTACAAGGTGAACTTTCTGCCTCAATTTGCAACATGAGTTCACTAGAATTTCTCAACCTTGCACACAATAAATTGACAGGTATCATTCCACAATGTCTTGTTAGTTTGTCGTCTCTTCAAGTTTTGGATCTACAAATGAACAAATTTTATGGAAATTTGCCAAATAAATTTTCAAAGGAGAGTCAACTTCTTACATTGAATCTTTATGGCAACCATTTAGAAGAATGTTTGCCTAAAACTTTGTCCCATTGCAAAAATCTTGAAGTCTTAAATCTTGGCAGCAATAGAATAGAAGACAAATTTCCTAATTGGCTTCAAACACTGGAAAATTTAAAAGTGTTGGTTTTGCGAGACAATAAGTTCCATGGTCCCATTTCTAATCTAAGGATCAAGAGTTCATTTCCTAGTTTAATTATTTTTGACATCTCAGGCAATGACTTTAGTGGCTCACTTCCAAAAGCATATTTTAAAAAGTTAGAAGCGATGAAAGATGAGGATGCAAGTTTTTCATATATGGCAGAGGCATTGTATTATGTTTATAGTCAACTTAGTAGTACATGGTACTACTATTCTGTAACCATGACAATAAAGGGGATCGATTCCACACTGGGGAAAATTTCAACGAACTTTGCAATTATTGATATGTCAAGAAACAAATTTGAAGGAGAGATTTCAAATGTTGTTGGAGAGCTTCGTGCACTCAAAGGACTTAACCTTTCACATAACAGACTCACTGGTATTATTCCCAGGTCCATCGGAAATTTGACAAATTTAGAATCTTTGGATCTCTCCTCAAATATGATCACTGCTGTTATTCCTGCCGAATTATCCGATTTGAATTTTCTTGAATTTTTGAATCTTTCTGATAACCATCTTGTGGGAGAAATACCTCGTGGAAAGCAGTTCAATACATTTTCAAATGATTCGTATGAAGGAAACTTTGGGTTATGCGGATTTCCGTTGACAAAGAAATGTGGACCTGAACAACATTCTCCACCTTCGCCTAACATGTTTTCGAGTGAAGAGAGATTTGGATTTGGATGGAAACCAGTGGCAATAGGATATGGATGTGGATTTGTGTTTGGAATAGGCCTTGGATATTTCATGTTTTTATTTGGAAAGCCAAGATGGCTTGTGATCATATTTGGTGGCCAACCAAAGAGAAGAGTGAGAAGAAGAACAAGAGTGAGGAGGACCAATGGTTCAAACATGAATCAGATGATACAAATGTCATAGTTTTATTGTTGTGCTTATTTTCTACTGTGTTAGTTTTTGCAAAGTTTCATTATGTGTTGTAAACTTTTCACTGTTGATGGTTGCACTTATACAATATTCCATTATTTAGAAAGAATTTGACTGAAAATCTTTGTAAGAACTTTCTGTTGTTGATGGATGATCTCTCGGGATACTCTTGTTCTTCAAGATATCTCATCACCTCATGGTACCATGGTTTTTCTGCGTCAGTGTCAAGCTCACAGCAATGTGCAGGTTCGTCGAATCTCTCAATCGTAATCATAGGAGCTTCGTTGTCCCATTTGACATTGAACATTAAAGACATGGTTGCCAAAGCGTCAGCCAATTGATTTTTCTCCCTAGGAAAGTGCTCAAAAGTGATCTCTTCGAAGTAGGGAATCAGGGATAGCACAAGTTCCTTGTAAGGGATGAGATTAAGGTGTTTAGTGTCTCAATCTCCTTTTACTTGACTAATCACTAGAGCGGAATCCCCAAACACATTCAAATGTTTGATCCTCAAGTCAATGGCAGCTTTCAGACCCAAAATGCACGCTTCGTACTCAGCCATATTGTTAGTGCAATCAAAGCATAATCTGGAAGTGAAAGGAGTGTGGCAACCTTCAGGAGAGATGATCACGACACCAATCATGTTACCCAAGGCGTTGGAAGCCCCATCGAAGACCATAGTCCATCGGGATCCTTGTTCAGGTCCGTCATACGGTCCAGGTTTCGTGCAGTCGGTTACTAGTAGTATGTTCTCATCAGGGAAGTCGAAGTTCATGGACTGATAATCATCAACAGCTTGATGGGCCAAATGATCTGCTAGTACGCTTCCTTTGACGTCCTTTTGCATTGTGTATTGAATGTCGTACTCAGTCAAGGTCATTTGCCATCTGGCTATCCGTCCGGAGAGGGCAGGTTTCTCGAAGATGTACTTGATTGGGTCCATCTTAGAAATCAACAGAATGGTATGAGTCAACATATACTGTCTTAGCCGACGAGTAGCCCATGCCAGAGTGCAGCAAATTTTCTCGAGCAACGAATATCTGGTTTCACAGTCGGTAAAATTTTTTCTCAGGTAATAAATAGCATGCTCTTTTTGGCCAGACTCGTCATGTTGGCCCGAAACACACCCCATAGAATTCTCTAGTACTGTCAAGTACATGATCAAGGGTCTTCCTTTAACTGGAGGCATGCGAATAGGAGGTTCTTGTAGATATTCTTTGATTTTGTCGAAGGCAGCTTGGCATTCATCATTTCATCTGACTACTTGATCTTTCTTCAAGAGTTTGAAGATTGGCTCACAAGTAGCAGTCAAGTGAGATATGAAGCGGGCGATGTAATTGAGAGGAACCAAGAATCCTATAACTTCCTTTTCATAATGAGGGACTGGCATTTCTTGAATGGCCTTTACCTTGGCAGGATCAACTTCAACGCCTTTATTGCTGACCACAAAACCTAGAAGCTTTCCAGATCGTACTCCAAATGTGCACTTGTTAGGGTTCAACCTCAACTTATACTTTTTCAGCCTTTCGAATAGCTTGTGCGGGTGATCAAGATGTTCCTCTTCAGTTTGTGATCTGGAAATCATATCATCCACATATACCTATATTTAATGATGAATCATATCATGAAACAAAACTACCATATCCCTTTGTTATGTTGCCCCTGCATTCTTCAATCTGAACCGCATAACCTTGTAGCAAACGGTACCCCATTGCATAATGAAAGTGGTATTCTCCATGTCTTCGGGAACCATCCTTATCTGATTATAATCGGAGAAACCATCCATGAAAGAGAAGACTTTATTCTGAGCAGTATTATCGACCAAGACGTCAATGTGTGGTAGGGGGAAATCATCTTTGGGGCTTGCCCTATTCAGATTCCTATAGTCTACGCACATGCGAACTTTTCCGTCTTTCTTTGGCACTGGCACCACATTGGCAACCCATTGGGGATAGGATGACACAACTAGGAACCTTGCATCAAATTGTTTCATCACTTCAGCTTTTATCTTCTCAGACATATCAGGCCTCATGCGATGAACCTTTTGTTTGACAAGAAGACAATCTTCTTTTGTCGGCAGACGATGAACTACGACGTCGGTCTCCAACCCTGGCATATCTTCGTAAGACCAAGAAAATACTTCCATATAGTCATGCAAAATTTGAACCAACCAGCTCTTGACACTGTCTTCTAAGTTAGCACCAATCCCGACTTCCTTCTTGTCTTCTTCGGTACCCAGATTGATGACTTCAACTGACTCTTCGTGCGGCTGAATAGCTTTTTCCTCTTGTAATAGAAGTCTGGCTAGTTCTTCCGGTATTTCACAATCTTCCCCGCCTTCGTCTTCGGCTTGGTTAATTGGACATTCGAAGTCATAGTCGGCAATAGTAGAGTCATTAACAATAAGATCTAGAGTGGATTAGGACCTGCAAGAGTGTGTGTGTGTGCGCATGTAAGATACATGGCTATTTTGAAAAATGTATTTGAAAGAAAAGAAAGACAATGAACACAAAGATTTAAAGGCAAAAGAGTCCAATGATTTGTATTGAATGATCATATGATTAGATGAACATAAATAAGACCATTGACAGATGGACCAAAGTGCCCCGGGCCAGGCACATGGCTTAAAAGTAATTGTTTAAATATTATCGCCAAAATGTTCTTGAATTCAATAAAAAGCAATAAATAAGTAGATTACTCCTCAATGAAGGAGATAGGCACGAAGTCCTTTGCATTCCAATTCTTTAGCTCCGTTGTAGTAGGATACACCCAATTTTCAAATGCAGCTTCTTCATCAGAATCACCTACAGTGTTAACCTCATTGACATCCTTACCATGCTTCGGCATAGGCGCGGTGATTACATTCAGAGTTGGAGGAGGATCAAACTCAATAGTCTTGTTATCGATCAAATCCTGAATTTTATTCTTCAAGGCCCATCACTGGTCAGTCTCGTGCCCGGGGCTGCTTGAGTGGTAAGCACATTTGGCGTTTGGATTATACTTTGGTGAAGAGGTATCTGGGTTGGGAGGAGGATCGCGCAATGTTACCAAATTAGCCTTTAGCAAGTGTTGTAAGGCTTGAGATAGTGACATTCCCAACCTCGTGAATTGTCTTCTCGGAGTTTCAAATTGTTGATGATTAGCAGATGGTCTTAGAGTAGGAGTTGGATTGGAGATTCAGACAACATTAACAGACGGATGATCATTCTTCTTGGTACGGGCCCTTTCCCCGTACACAACATTGATTTCCTTCTTCGCGGCAAAAGGTTTCTTGATAGGATTTGAAGTGGAGGTGGATGCCATGGGAATCTTTCCAGTTTTGATGCAACTTTCAACTCTTTCACCGGTTAAGATTAACTCGGTAAATCCGGAAGAGGAATAGCCAACCAACAAGTTAAAGAATGGACCAGATAAGGTTCCCATAAACATGTCAATGTGCTTTCTATCAGTCAAAGGTGGTTGAACCCTACTGGCGAGGTCTCTCCACTTTTGTGCATATTCTTTAAACCCTTCATTATTTCTCATGGTCATATCTTTCAACTTAACTCTTGTTGGTGCCAAGTCGGTGTTATACTGGTACTGATGATAGAATGCGGTAGCTAAGTCTTCCCAAGTATTGATGCGGGAACCATCTAACTGGTAGAACCATTCTAACTGCGTTCCGGCTAAGCTCTCTTGGAAAAAGTGAACCCATAGCTTCTTATCAGCAGTGTGCGGCTGTATCTTGTGCACATAAGATTTCAGGTGGAGTTTTGGACAAGAAACCCCATCTTATTTTGCAAAGACTGGTATTTTGAATTTGTGGGGAATAACCACCCTAGAGATCAAACCCAAATCATCAAAATCTAAACCGTGGATGACTTGGATCTCGACGGCCTTCAATCTGTCTTCTAACTGCTTGTATTTGACATCGGCAGGTGGATACTACTCGTTAAAATAATCATCATCAGACGCTTGATCATTAACACAGTCAGCCTGGGTACTCTTAACCTCACCAATTTGATTCTCGTCCTCTTCAGATGAGTCTTTCACTACCGGGATCTGACGAACCGACTCTTTGAACCTTCTGCCCATGTTGACCAGGGCTCTCTTCTTGTCCTAGTTCGTAAGAACACATACAAAGTGTGGAGCTTTTGAAAATATTTCATGTTTGGAAAAGGTTTTGGAAGTGTTTTTGAAAGTGTTGGTGTTTATTTTGGAAATAAGCAAGAGTGTTTAATTTGAAAATGAGCAAGCAACTAGGAGCAATCTAACTACTCAAAAGTCTTTGTTCATTTCTTCCTTTCCTTTGATATTGCTATCTTACCATTAATTTGGTAAGAAATCTTATCTTTGGATGTATAGGGATGGGCGTGGGTCATTATATAGCCATGATAGAAATGTTGTAAGATATCTTAGCATTTCTCTTTGAGGGACTAAGATCATTTTGAAAGACAACATTTTGTAGCGTCATCGAGGGACTATGATCTTGTATTTTTTATTGCTTTTACTAAGACATCCCATATGCATAACATGGCCATTTTTGTAAGGCAACAAAGCAGAATTACCCTAAGGGTGTAAGTGTGCAAGTGTGTTTGATTTACATGCATTGTTTACTTGAATTAGGGTTTGCTAATTGTTGATTTTATCTTTCCATACAAACCCTAATTACTAACATTTAATATGAAAGCGATAAATTACAGAAAGTAAAATTACTATGCTATTACATCACTTGGGGATGGGGGATCTAAATTTACAAATGGGTATGACAAGTAAAGTAAACCCTAATTACTATTACAAGGCTTTGACAATTACATAATTTATATTTAAAAAAAAAGTAAAATATGCAAGAAGATGTAAAGTGAGAAATTATTTTTTTAGGTTTTTTTTATAGAAAATATTTTGTAATTAATTTCATTGAAGAAAAACCTAAGTCTAAGTTAACTTTTAAAAAAAACTAATTGTTTAGAAATTTTTTTTTTGAGGTTTCATTTGAAAACAAAGGTTTTATAGTGTTGGGTCATTTCTAAGCAATGCAATATGTCCAAAATAAGCTAAAAAATCTCAAAAATCAAGAAAATTGGTGCCTGAACTAACACGGGTCGTGTCGTGTGACACAGGCACTCGTGTCAGGATCTGTCCATGACTTCCCTGCATATTTTTGTTCCAGCCAATCTGACACGGCCGTGTTGTGTGACACGGGAACCCATGTCAGCCCATGTCCCTACATTTTATCCCATTTTTCAATCCAACTAAGCTGACACGGGCCGTATCGTGTGACACAAACACCCGTGTCAGCCTCTGGTCTGGCTTTTTGTTAGTTTTTCTCTTTGATTCGTCTTGTTATATCTTTTGAGTGCAGAAAACAAATGATGTATGAACAATGATATCACAGTTTGAGAAAGTTTATCTCTCGAAGGTATTCTTATGTTTGAACAACTTCTATATGGTGTATGTGAAGTTTTTGAATGGTTTGTTTGGAGAAAACTTGCAAGGTATGAGATTCAAGGATTTGAACTTCAAAGCTCAAAAATGGAGGTTTTATGGACAAATCTGGTTTTTTGACAGCAAAAATGATTTTGAGTGTTAGTTTCTCCTTCTATTTTTCTGGCCCCTTTCTCTTGCAAATGCTTCTTCTATTTATAGGCAAGAGGTTTGTGCATATGAGTTGATTAGGTTTGCAAGACAGCATGTTATGGTTTGGTTGGTGTAACTGTTTACCGTGGTTTTTGGTAAACAATCGCTGATCCTCCAAAAAGGAAAGTCCTTTTGGTAATTCGCGGGATCGATCAGATTGATCCCAGAACATATGCTAATTTTTATGGTGGTTTGATGTGAAAGTTGATATCTAGGAAGAATGCACGTTCGACCAAGGATATGGTGTTTATGGTTTTGGAAAGTAAGAAAGTAACTAGAAGTGCAGGTAAAGATGTAGAAATGTAAACTTTGCAAAATAAGTTCAAAGCAATGGAAAAATACTTTATTAATAAAAAATGGCGTTTCGAATGTACATTCTCAGTTATTATTTCACACACAACGGGTACTTGAATAATATTGAGTAACTAGTATAATAGGTTGAACACACAGAAACTCTACACAAACTTCCTAGTTTTATACTAAAATTATGTAACTGTCGAGGGTGGCTTTGCTTCTAGAAGACAAGTGTCTTCTGTATGACCCTCGACCTTTATCTTCCTTCCACGTCACTTTCCTTTAACTGTTGGCGAACTGCATTTCCCTCCAATCTTCAAATTCAAATATCCTTCGTCTTTGGTGCTGACACGAAGTTTTATTCTTCTAGTCGAAGGTTACATGACCTTTCCCGTCGAAGGCTTGATGGTGATGTCTGGTCGAAGACTTTGATACGGTGGCCAAAACCGGGACGTGTTTCCCTTTTTTAAGGAATTTGTTGGTTTGCATTTTGTGTTTGTGTTCACAAAATGTCGCGATAAGCAAGAGTCGCCACCGTCTTTTATTTTATCCAACAAGGAAAGGAAAAAAGCACAGAAAAATTCCTTTTTCGAGATATTTCTGAGTACGGGGGGTAGATTACAGAAAGGGGAGGTATTAGCACCCTTTCTATCCATAGTTATCTACGGGCTCTTAGGTACTTTCTCATCATTTTCAAAAATTGTTTTCTTTGTGTTTGTGGGTTTTGAAAAGTTTTTATTTTAACTTCGATTTAACTCTTGCTTCTGTCTTCAAGAGTGTAATGAAATATTTTTGAAAACTTGTTTGAAAAGGAGTGTAAGTGTGAAAAATTTGTTTGGAATGAGCAAGTACTTAAGAACTAATCTACCTACTCGAAAAAAGAATCGTTCTATGTTCGTTTCCTTTAGACAACGCTATCCCACTATTAGTGAGTAGGTAGCATCGTCGTTGGAGTTTTGAGGGTCAATTCGAAAGGGACGCACGATCACTAAAGCAATGTTAGGACGTCTTAGTAATAACCCTAATGTCTTAGATCAATTATTCGAGGCAACAATATCCGAGGCAACCTTTCCGAGGCAACTTTGATCTTTGGACAAAAGGACGACCACTAAAACATCTTATACTCAAATGACCGTTTTAACAAAGGCAACCAAGCGGGAGTGTACCCTAAGAGTGCGCATGTGCGAATGATTCAGTTTCAGTTTATTTTATCTTTGCACATTTAGGGTGATCTAACTGTTTTAAATTTAGACATACATTGTCATGCAAGCCCTATTATCAAACATCTAGCAGTTGAATATTTGCAGAAATTAAAGTGCGAAATTTAAACTAAGCTATTACAAGGCTTCGGGTATTTACATAGCCAAAAACAAACCCTTTGAAATTAAAAGCGGTAAAAATAAAATAAATGTCCTAATTAAATTATTACAAACCGGGAGCAAATACAATAATTAGGAAAAATAATAAACGCGCGAGAAAATTAACTCGAATGCGAAACTAGGGTTTTGACCCTTCTATCCTAATTAAAAAAGAAATGTTTTTTGTTGTTTTTAATATTTTTAAAAGAAAAGAGATTAGGTTTTAAAAATAAATGCTAAATTAATTAGTTATTAAATTAATTAATGAAAATAATTAAATGACATGTTTTTGGTTTTTTTGTTATTTTAGGAAAGAAATAAAATAATTAAGTTAGTTATAAAACCTATTTATTCTAATTAATTTTAATTATATACAAAAAATAAATTAAAGTTGTCTAATTAATCAAACCTAATTAAATTAATTAACTTATTGATGAAGGAAATAATATTCTAAATTTATTTGGACATAAAAATATTTTTGGTGATTTTTTGATAAAAAAGAAAATTAATTTTTTGGTTAGTAATTAAATTAAATTAAATAAGATAAATAAATGAAAAAAAAGAGAAAATATAAAGAAAGATATAGATTAGGCCTGATTAAAGGGGGTTCCAATAGCAGGAATCTGGGCCCATTAGTGGAAGTCCATGTTGACTTTGAGGATCCTGTGCATTGCGTTGGACTTGGCTTATGGTGCGCTCTCAGTGGTGGCCACCAGATTAGGCCATCTGGCCATCTGCCGCGTTGATGATGAAGGCCCATGGTGGATCTCTTGGCTTGCATACACACAAAATTGTCTGAAAACAAATGAGAAAATAACAAATGCTGGAGGCAGGGATCGAACCCCTGACCTCCAGCCTCCTAACGCCTTAAGCATCTACCTGGCAACCACTAGAGCACTTTGTTTCTATTGTACAGTTAATGAATAATAAAAATAATATACAAAACATGCGTTAGTGGAGAACAAAAGAAAAGGCGCGCTGATCATTTGAATTGGCCACTAGGGAAGCGACACTTCATCGTCTCCTTCCTCTCTCCGTGGGTAAAGGTTCGTTCATCTATACCTACGGACAAATATCCGTTGCTACAGGCAGTGCTCCTTCCAAAATCCTCTATAGGCCATATAAATGGAAACTAACGCCATGTTTGAGTTTGTCTCGCCCTCGTGAAGCTAAAGGTACCATTCATGAAGGCCAATTGTTTCTGAAATCAAAAACCCTAAAACCAAGCTCGAAAACCTAGAAATTGTGATTAACGCTACAGGATATATAAATGCAATTGAGTGATGCAGAAAGCTTGCAAATACCTCATAGATCAAGAATATGCAAGTGATTTATCTTAACAATGCCTATATTATGAAATACAATTTCAAGAATAGGGGTGTGTCATGAATGACTTACAGAGCGTTTTGGGGCTTGAACGGCTTAGTTCTTGATTGCTTTAGGTTGCTGAGAGTGCTAGGAAGCGATTGAGATCGTTCAATGGTCTTGAGAATGCCTCTAAGTGGGATTTCGATCTCACACTTTTTTGCCTTTTTTTTCCAGGTTTTGTTCTCTCTCTCTCTCTCTCTCGCCTGTTTCCAACCTGTTTCTAGGTATGCCTCTCCTCCTTATGTATCAAGCAATGTGTTGTACCCCAAAATTTGCTCTCCTTTCTTCAGGAAACCACCTTGGATTTTCAAGGTCCCTATGAAACAAATCCAAGTCCTGAGTTATCCTTTTACCCAAGCAAGCCGCTTACAAGAGCAAGATGGTCTCACGAACTCTAAAAACAACGCTTTTATCTTGAGAAAAATCAAATTCTAAGTACTTAGAACGTTTCTCTAAAATGAGTGTTTAAGAAAAATCAGCGCTTCAGAACTTCTGGACCCATTCCAGATAAAAGCGGTCAGAAGTTGCAAGCTTGGCTCAGCGTGGTCAGAAGTTGGCTTTTCAGCAGCTACACCAGTTCAATCAGAAGTTGTAAACGTGGTTCAGAATGAAAGCCTCAAACAGAACATGCCCCTTCAGCAGTTACACAAACTCAGTCAGAATTTGCTAAAGGAATGCAAGAGAAGCAGGGAAGTCTGAAGGCTCCTTCAGAACATGCCGAATTCAGAAGATGAAAAGGTCAGAAGAATGGGTGTTACACTGATATAGAATCTCTAAGTCCAGATTGTCCAGAAGTAAATCCAAGGAACGTACCAGAAAACCAGGAGAATCTCCAGAGCTTACAGGAAGCAAAAGCCAGAGCATAGTCTAACGCTGCTGATGCAACATTGGTTTCCATTACCAGAATATTGATGTTGATAGGTCTTATCACCATTTAATGCCCATTAATGCTTCCAACCACTCCTAAACATTCACGTGTGGCTTGGAAAACGCTTTTGTGCAGATTCTGGCATGGGTCTACGCGCCACCGCCCACTTCAGAGGTCACTTCTCCTCAATCTACACCTGCTGCTGCAGCCTAGGCTGAAAGCTATCTGTTTTCACAACTTCCCAGGAATTTCTGTCAAAGAACAAAATTCAAACTCTGTTGGCGCTTTAATGTTCAAGGCATCCACAAGAACTTTGCCTATAAATAGAGAGTCTTCACCACTGCAAAAGGCGTTCAAGAAAAGAAACAGAATTTGCTAAGTGAGAAACAGAACTCTTAGCAACATAGCGTTCTGAAACTCTGTCAAAATCTCCAGTTTTGTTTCATAACTTTGAGTTTCTCACCTTCAAACTTCATCAAATATCCAGTTTTTTCTGTAAACCAACAACACCCTTTCCAAACTTCTGACCCTACATACGTATACGCCTTTACCAGCCCTTTCAAAGAAAATCTGTCCAGAACACTACCAGAGCCAAAAGCTAACTTTCACCCACCAACTTTTCCAACAGTCAGGTAAGCACCTGCTGACCCTCATCACGCTGTTGAGCATCATCAGCTGTGCATACTCAAATAAACATAATGTAAATATCACGTTGTTGCTGTTTATGTTCTGAGGATTTTCATACCTCAGAACGTTCTGAGCCAGTATAGGACTTGCCTGGGACCTTGGTGGTTCTGACCTCTGAAACATTTTTGTATTTGCTGGATCTGTTCCAAATATGTTTCCTGTTTTGTGGAGTAACAACAGGATTGCAGATGTTCTGGTTAGTACAGGGAAAAGCCAAGTGCTGACTTTGACGTTAGCACATCTGAAGCCTGTTTTGCTGTCAATAATATCAGAACCTCTGAGAGTTATTGCCTTTTCAGCAGAATCAGAACTTCTGGTTTCTCCACTAACAAACTTCTGTCTTGCAGCGCAGGGGAATCAGAACTTCTGATTTCCCCACTAACAAGGTTCTGTTTTGCAGGTGCCAGAGTCAGAAGTTCTGACTCATACAGTTTAACCAAGAGGTTGATCATCTGGCAGCGGATCTGAGTCAGAACTTCTGATGACCTCCCAGCAGCGTGCGGGCTCCCTCTCTCTCTCTCTCTCTCTCTATATATATATATATCTTGTTTTTTGCTATTTTCTTTTTTGTCTATTTTTCTCGTTGAACCCCCCATGTACAAATGTGTATCCCCCTCCCCTAATTATTGTAATAGCGTAGGATTTTATATTTCCGCTTCTTATTGCTAGTAATTAGGACATGTATGGCAAGATAAAATCAATGAAATAGAAAAACCTAATTCAAAGAAAAAAACTCTTGTATGCAATAAAACACACTTGCACACTAACACCCCTAGGGTTACATCCACTTGTTGCCTTTCAAAATTAGGCCATATTGCATGTTAGGTCTCTTTGGGCAAAGCAAAAAATCAAATGATCATAGTCCCTCGATGACGCTTTCGAAAGTTGCCTAAAATGATCAAAGTCCCTTTCAAAGGAAAAATTGCCCAAGGATACTTAGCACTATTGCAATTATGGTCTAAACGATGACCCACGCCCGTCCCTTTCACATCCTAACACAAGATTGTCCACCAAATACAATGGTGGAACAAAATTGTTAAAAGGGTTAAAACATAACAAAAATCTTTGAGAACTTTAGGGTAGATCGCTCTTAAGTACTTGTCAATTTGCAAAACAAACAAAAACACTTGCTTATTTTTCAAACCACACTTCACAACACTTTCAAAACAAACTCTCAAAACATTTTGAAACATCTTTTCGAAAAGATACACACCTTTGTAAAACATTCGAGTAAAGAATTGTTACAAGGGTAGCCTATACAAGGCATCTTTTTCAAAACCTTTTCAAAAAACCACACATAAAGCACCATTTCAAACAATTGAAAACCAAGGCAAGTTGATCTAAGCAAGTACCTAAGAGCCCATGGATAACCATGGATAGAAAGGGTGCTAATACCTTCCCTTTCTATAATCTACTCCCCGAACCCAAGAAAAATCTCAAAGGTTTTTGCTGTGCTTTTTAAACCTTTCCTTAGGATAAAATAAAAAGTCGGTGGCGACTCTTGCTCAACCGAAACATTTGCGAAAACAAACGCAAAACCATAGTCAGTTCTCCCACCGTATCACAGAACTGGCGACTCTGCTGGGGACAAATTTAAAAGTGGAGTAACCTTAGGGCTTAGATCACCCTTTTGCATGACTAATTGTTTGATTTGTTTGCTTTATATCTTGGCTCTATCGTTTGGGTTTGCAATCCTACACCCGGATTTTGGGAAACATTCATAGATAGCAATACGTTGTGGAAACTGTGCGGGGTATACCGACACGGTTGAAGCAATAGCTATATTAGTGCGACATATTTGTGAGTACCGGTAATCCTTGAGTTTAATCAAGGAGAGTACGGGGCCGCTGAGTGATGTCACTAAGCACTAATGACCTAGAACCTTACTTGACCATCTTGGCCTTTTATTAGGGGTAGTGAGATGACCGGCTTTGGTGCAGTCTGAAGTTGGTAGATACTCGATACTACACTCATTGAGGATTGTTTTCTTGGAATATTTTGGTCGCTAGTTAAGTGGCTAAACCAAAACAATGAACAGTGAAAACAATCCAATGATATTGAGCTCCTTAGAACCCGGTTACTATTTATAGGACAGGTTTTTAAGCCAACTACACTAAAGAGGGTACTTACCTATGAAACCCCATGCAAGCCTGAAACTAGGGTTTGGTGTGATTTGCTTGTACATATGTTTTGTGCATACATCATGGACATCATAAAACATCATATGCATTCACTAACCATTTCAAGGGTTTGGATCTTCATCTTTGTTCTTATTTTGTAGGTCATGGAAATTCCTCGCAGAAAAACCATCCAAGTCAACCTTGTGAAAATCTCTCCTCAACTCAAGGAGCTCACCTCAAGAATCCCGGAAAACTCATCCTTCAGTGAAAGACATGGCAGACTGCTCAGCCTAGTCAACACCAACATTGAAGAAGACATGATGAAAGTGCTATTCCAGTTCTTTGACCCTCTTCACCACTGTTTCACTTTCCCTGATTATCAGTTGGTACCCACTTTGGAGGAGTTTTCTCAACTCCTAAGAATCCCTATCCTTAATCAACTACCCTTCAACGGTACGGAAAAGGAACCAAAGCCGGAAGATGTTGCTCGAGCATTACATCTACAACCATCCGACATCAAGGGGCATTGGGAAACCAGAAGCGGCGTCAAAGGATTCTTAGCAAAATTCTTGTTCGAGAAGGCACAAGAATGTTGGAATTCATTAGACCTACAAGCCTTTGAAGAGATTGTGGCACTCCTTATCTATGGGTTGGTCTTGTTCCCAAATTCTGACCAATTAGTAGATGTCAACGCCGTCAAAATCTTCTTGTCCAAAAATCCAATACCAACATTGCTTGGAGACATTCTTCACTCATTTTACACACGAACAATGAGAAAGAGGGGTGTTCTCATGTGCTGTACTCCTATCCTTGCAAGGTGGTTTATTTCGCACCTTCCACAATCTGTCATGAAGAATGACCAAGGCTCAAGGTGGTCCCAACGGTTGATGACTCTTACTCACTCTGATGTACATTGGTGTTCTCGGTCCAGAGAAAATGTCATCATCGTCGATCGTTGTGGAAAATTTCCTAATGTTCCTTTTCTTGGAATCAGAGGAGGTATCACCTACAACCCTTGCCTAGCTTTAAGGCAATTTGGATATGCACGGAGGGATGGCCCTCATGACATGTTGATTCCTGACCTAGTTTTTGACTTCGACAACGATGCGCAAGGACTTCGCCAAAGATTCATCAGAGCTTGGGGAAGACCCAACAAGGTTGATAGCAAGACTCTGGGACACAAGAACTCTATCCCCCTTGAGCCTTATCTCAAGTGGGTGCGAGCCCGAGCCCAAAGTCTGATGATGCCTTATCCTCATGTACTCCCTATGATTAAAGAGCCCGTCAGTGAAGGAGAGGTTCCCTACACCATCCTACATCCTGACATGCCTACATCATGGGAGGAAATGCAGAAAAGTTAGATTCAGCTCAAGGAGGAACGAAATACTTTCGAAGCCAGCTTTTATGCTAGTGAGAAGAAGGTTCTAGAGCTTACCCGCCGACTCCATGAGCAAGAGGCCCTCAACACCTACATTGCGCCAAAGAGGATGCGCAATGTCTTTTTACCTTAAGAAGTTTTTGTAATATTTGGCCCATGGGGCATTTATGTACTAACAAATTTCTTCTTATTAATATAACGTGCGTTCTTCTTTGTCTGAAACAATTTTGAACGTCTTAAATCCTTGAATGCATTGCATACATAAGCATATCATCCATCATGTGCATAAGCAGGTCTCTTCAACAGGTTTCCTTATCTGTCTGCTGTTTATTTTAGTAAGATGGATCTCGAGCAAACAGTCAAAGACCTACAAGCTCAAAATGCACAGTTTCAGCAACTCCTGATGACCTTGGCTAAGGGTCAGGAGGATATCAAGACTCAATTGGGGAACAAATACCCAGTGAAAAAGAAGAAAAAGAGACTCGGGGTGGCTACTTTGGGGAGAAGATTTGACGGAGAAGCTCGGAGAGTGCTGGAATTTCCTCCTATCTCTGATGAAGGAACCAGCAAAGGAGGTGGAGCTGCGGTACCTTCCGAGTCTGATGCGGAAGAAGAGGAGGTCGAAGAGGATGAAGATTACTCTGATCAGCAATATCCTCCAACTGATGACAAATACAAAGGGCTAGAAGACAGATTGGCCGCCATGGAATTACAAAGAGTACCGGGTTTGGATTTTGAAGACTTGGGTTTGGTTGCCGGGATTGTGATTCCCCCAAAATTCAAAGTGCCAGTGTTTGTGAGGTATGATGGGTTGTCCTGTCCCAAAATGCATCTCAGGTCCTACGTGAGAAAGATTCAACCCTATACGGCAGATAAAAATCTCTGGATTCATTTCTTTCAAGACAGCCTTTCGGGAGCTCAGTTGGAGTGGTTTTATCAGCTAGAAGGAACCAGTGTCAGAAATTGGGAAGACTTGGCCACCGCTTTCTACAAACAATATCAGTACAATTCTGACCTTGCCCCTACTCGTACCCAACTTCAGGGTATGTCGTTGGGAACAGGTGAAGGATTCAAAGAATATGCACAAAAATGGAGGGATTTGGCTGGCAGGGTGCAGCCTCCTTTAACCGACCGTGAACTCGTTGATATGTTTCTAGGGACCCTATCTGGGCCATTTTCAATCATCTAATTGGTAACTCTTCCGCGGGGTTTACCGATTTGATCTTAACAGGCGAAAGAATAGAAGCTGGCATCAAGTCAGGGAAAATTCAAAAGGGTGTTGCTGCAAGTGTTGAGAAGAAGCCTTTTAAGAAGGAGACGACTGTGGTATATTCTCAGAAGAGAGCAGGGAAGACGGAGCGTCGGCCAACTGTGGGGGCCGTAATGATTCAAAACACTCCGAGTGAGCAGCCTCGCTATAACCAGTCCAGACCAAATCAACAACGGGTGGAATGACCACAACGGCAGTTCACCCGCATTAATATGACTCCAGCGCAAGTGCTCCCCCATATATTGAGGTTGAATATTGCCACCATCAAGGAGGCACCAAAGAATGTGAATACGTCCTCTCCGCATTATCATGCTAATGCTAAATGCGCCTACCATTCAGACAGTGTTGGACACGACACCAATGATTGTTGGGCACTCAAGCATAAAATCCAAGACCTGATAGAGGAAAAGGAAGTGGAGTTTGACGCTCCGGAGAAGCCTAATGTGATATCTGCACCCATGCCGAAGCACGGTCGAAATGTCAACGCCATTGAAGAAGATTTGTATGTTGCTGATGTCAATGATCTGACTACTCCATTGCTAACCATTAAGTTGAATCTGTTAAGGGCCGGGATCTTCCCGGGATGTAAAGAAGACTGCTATTGTTGTTACTCTCTGTCGTTTGATTGTCCGTTACTGAAGAAAGGCATCCAAGGCCTTATGGATAGCCGACGAATTTTGTTTGAAAAGGTTTCTGCTGTCCCAACTCATATTGAAGATGTCTCAATCATAACCATTCACGCCAATCTTTCCAAGGCCGTCAAAAAGCCTGTTAAGGTTACACCAGCTGCGAAATCTGTTCCTTTGAAGATAACAATGCCAGGGCCTGTTCCCTATGTTTCTGAGAAGTCGATACCTTGGAACTATGGCGGTGACGTCCACTACCATGGTATCAAACAAATCGAAATAACTGAAGAAGGTTCGGATGATGAAAAAGTCAGCATTAGTAACATTGCGGGCACTAGCAAAATCACCAGGAGCGGGAGAATATTTTCTCCAGAGATTGCCCCTCCAAGAGCAGTCTTTGGACCCTCATCAGCCGACCAAGTCATCCCCGCACCAATAAAACTTTCTGCTAGAACTCCTTTGGTTGAAGACATTGTTGTTCCTAGTACAGTCCCTCCTACCACTGCTGATAAAGGTAAGGAAATCCAAGATGAGCTCGTCAGGACGAGGGCTCAACCCTTGGTCATCCCGGAGACCTCCAAGAAGGAAATGGATGAGATTTTGAGGATAATCAAAAGGAGTGATTACGATGTGGTAGAACAGCTGGGGAAAACCCCCTCCAAGATCTCCATGCTGGCACTACTACTTTGCTCAGAAACGCACGCTAAAGCCCTGATAAAATTCCTGAAGGCAGCCCATGTGCCCCAGGAAACCTCTGCAGATCAGTTTTAGAATTGCGTGGCTAGCCTTACTGCGGACAATGGATTAGGTTTTTCTGATGCCGACCTAACTCCTAAAGGTAGAAACCACAATGATGCTTTGCACATTTCAGTCGAGTGTCGAGGAACCACTCTCGCACATGTCTTGGTCGATACTGGTTCGTCGCTGAATGTATTGCCTAAGAAGGCCTTGGACCGACTAGATTGTGAAGGGTTGGAATTGAAGCCAAGTGATATTGTTGTCAGAGCTTTCGATGGTTCGAAGAGAATGGTCCATGGAGAGGTTGAAATTCCCATCAAAATAGGCACTGAGGTGTTTAAATCTACTTTCTATGTGATGGACATCCGTCCGTCATACTCTTGCTTGCTGGGTAGACCTTGGATACACCATGCTGGGGCAGTCACTTCCTCCTTACATCAGATGTTGAAGTATCCTGTCAAGGGAAAGATCATTACTGTCCATGGTGAAGAGGAGTACATGATTAGCCACTTGAATTCTTTCCGGTACGTGGAGGTAGAAGGGGAGTTCATTGAAACACCTTTTCAGCATTTCGAAGGAGTCTTTCCTGAAATAGCAGTAGCAAAGTTGGCAGCTGAGACACCGAGGCAGATGGCTAGGATGGCATCTCTGGAAGACGCAAGGGCCGCAATAAAGGAAGGGAAGAATTCAGCATGGGGGCAGTTGCCTGATATTCCACATAAGACAGACAAATTTGGATTAGGGTTCACGGCCGCTGGCCAGAAAGCTATGCGCCGTTCGAAGATTGAAAGAGTGCCAGTCAAAATTTCTCCCTATGGAATCAACGCCTTGGAGGATGAAGACAAGGAGAGCAACATTGAAGAGTGGATTTATCCAACTGTCAAAGGAGGATTGAGCAACTGGGAGGCAAAAGACTTTGTCCCCATCACTTTTATTCATCAGTAATTTATCTGTTAAACATTCCCTATTTGGTCTGTAATATTTACTTTCAAACAATCCGTACACTATCTTTTCACCTCATGCCTTGCCCGAGGCATGTAGGTCCATTTGTAAGGGTCTTGATTATTTTTCATATCCATATGCCATGTTTAATGATTCATTGGACGTTTTTCATTTGATAAACTGCTTGTGTTCATTTTCTTTCCTTTTTCATTTTTAAGGATGGCTATCCCTTACACACACCCACACTCACCAATGCAGGTACCCATCCGCTCCGGATTCCATGGGTGACTATTCTACTATATCTCTCAATAACTCTGAAAATCTGGTCAATCAAGCCAAGTATGAAGATGACGAAGGTTGTGAAGTACCAGGGGAACTAGCCAGACTTCTACAGCAAGAGGAAAGGGCCATCTTACCGCATGAAGAGTCATTGGAAATTGTCAACTTAGGGACCGAGGAAGACCGGAAGGAGGTGCAAGTGGGTGCCAATCTGGAACCGAGTGTCAAGGAACGCCTGATACGATTGTTGAATGAGTATGTTGAAATCTTTGCTTGGTCTTATGAAGACATGCCGGGTTTAGACACAGACATCGTGGTTCACCGTCTCCCCACAAGAGAGGATTATCCACCGATCAAGCAAAAAGTCTGCCGAATGAGGCCTGACATGTCTGAAAAGATAAAAGCAGAGGTAATGAAGCAATTCGACGCTGGCTTTCTGGCTGTTACGTCCTATCCTCAATGGGTCGCTAACATCGTGCCGGTACCTAAGAAAGATGGCAAAGTCAGGATGTGTGTGGACTACCGGGATCTGAACAGGGCCAGCCCCAAAGATGATTTTCCGCTACCTCATATTGACATTTTGATCGACAATACAGCTCAGAATAAAGTGTTTTCCTTCATGGATGGGTTCTCGGGCTACAATCAAATCAAAATGGCCCCCGAGGACATGGAGAAAACAACTTTTGTCACACAATGGGGCACTTTCTGTTACAAGGTGATGCCGTTCGGGCTAAAGAACGCAGGGGCAACTTATCAACGCGCCATGGTAGCTTTATTTCATGATATGATACATCACGAGATCGAAGTTTACGTAGACGATATGATAGCTCGGTCACAAACAGAGGAAGAGCACCTTGAACATCTAGAAAAGCTGTTTGCCAGGTTGAAAGAATACAAACTCAGGCTGAATCCAAACAAATGCACTTTTGGAATTAGGTCTGGTAAACTTCTGGGATTCATTGTAAGCAACAAAGGCATTGAAGTCGATCCAACAAAAGTAAAAGCAATACAAGAGATGCCTGTTCCCCGTACCGAAAAGGAGGTTAGAGGATTCTTGGGGCGCTTGAATTATATTGCCAGATTCATCTCTCATCTGACTTCTACCTGCGAGCCAATCTTCAAACTTTTGAAAAAAGATCAGGTAATCGAGTGGAACGACGATTGTCAAGCTGCTTTCGATAGAATCAAGGAGTATTTGCTAGAACCTCCTATTCTGATGCCACCCGTCGAAGGAAGACCTTTGATCATGTATTTGACCGTCTTGGATAACTCAATGGGGTGTGTTTTGGGCCAGCATGACGAGTCCGGTCGAAAAGAGCATGCTATTTATTACCTTAGAAAAAAGTTTACCGACTGTGAGACTCGCTACTCACTGCTCGAGAAAACTTGCTGCCCTTTGGTATGGGCTGCTCGCCGACTAAGACAGTATATGTTAACTCATACTACCTTGTTGATTTCCAAAATGGACCCTATCAAGTATATCTTCGAAAAGCCCGCTTTATCTGGAAGGATAGCCAGATGGCAAATGATCCTAACTGAGTATGACATCCAGTACACCACCCGAAAAGCTATAAAAGGGAGTGTACTAGCTGACCATCTGGCTCATCAGGCTATCGAAGATTATCAACCCATGAGATTTGATTTCCCAGACGAGGACATCATGAATTTGGACAACATTGAAGGTGACAGACCGTATGACGGACCCGAAAAGGGATCCCGATGGACCCTGTACTTCGATGGTGCCTCAAATGCACTTGGAAATGGTATCGGCGCGGTACTCATTTCCCCGGAAGGTTGTCACACTCCCTTTACGGCCTGACTTTGCTTTAGCTGCACAAACAACATGGCTGAGTATGAAGCTTGCATCTTTGGTCTCAAGGCTGCTATAGACTTGGGGATCAAATCTTTGATCGTATTTGGGGACTCGGCTTTGGTTATCAGTCAAATCAAAGGAGAGTGGGATACCAAGAATCCTAATCTTATCCCATACAAAGAACATGTCCTAACATTATTGCCTCATTTCGAGCAAATTACCTTTGAGCATTTCCCGCGAGAAGAGAATCAGCTGGCGGATGCTCTGACCACAATGTCCTCCATGTTTAAACTCAACTGGGATAACGAGGCTCCCCAAATCACCATCAAGCGAATGGAAGAACCTGCGCATTGTCATGAGATTAATACCGAAGAAGTAGTGGAACAACCCTGGTTCCATGAAATCAAAAGGTATCTCGAGACTAGAGATTATCCCGAAGGAGCTTCCGTAAACGACAAGAAGTTCTTAAGGAAATTCGCTGCTAAATTCTTCCTGAGCAACGACATCCTTTACAAACGAAGCCATGATTGTGTGTTACTCCGATGCGTAGACGAAGCTGAAGCAGAGTTGATCATGACTGATATACATAGCGGCACATTTGGCACTCACTTGAGTGGGCATACAATGGCTAAGAAGATCCTAAGGGAAGGCTATTACTGGTCTACCATGGAAGCTGACTGCCATCAACATTCCCGTACTTGCCACAAATGCCAAGTCTATGCTGATAAAGTTCATATCCCTCTGGTTCCCCTCAACGTTCTGACTGCTCCGTGGCCCTTTGCAATGTGGGGCATTGACATGATTGGAGAGATCAAGCCCACGGCTTCCAACGGACATCGCTTCATCCTGGTCGCCATTGACTATTTCACCAAATGGGTCGAAGCAGCTTCCTTTGCCTCTGTTACTAAAAATGTGGTTGCCCGCTTTATCAAGCAAAATCTCATATGTCGGTATGGTGTTCCGGACAGGATCATCACAGACAACGGTACAAATCTAATTAACACGATGATCACCGCATTGTGCGAACAGTTCAAGATTTATCATCACAATTCATCTCCCTATCGGCCGAAGATGAACGGTGCTATTGAAGCTGCGAACAAGAACATTAAGAAGATCATTCAGAAAATGACGGTCACTTACAAATACTGGCATGAGATGTTACCGTTTGCTCTGCATGGATACCGTACGACGACACGTACTTCAACTGGGGCAACCCCATTTTCTTTGGTTTATGGCATGGAAGCTGTTTTGCCTATGGAAGTCCAGATTCCTTCTCTAAGGATTATGAAGGATGCAGGCTTGAATGAAGATGATTGGATGCAGACCCGACTTGATCAACTCAATCTGATCGACAAAAAGCGACTCGCTGCTATATGCCATGGTCAAGCGTATCAAAAACGGATGATCAAGGCCTTCAATAAGAAAGTCAGACGTCAAGTGTATCAAGTCGGAGATCTCGTAATCAAGCGGATTATCTTGCCGCAAAGTGATCCCAGGGGCAAATGGACTCCTACATATGAAGGACCATTTGTGATCAAAAGCATATTTTCTGGGGGTGCAATGATTCTGACCACCATGGACGGCGACGATTTGCCGCACCCTGCGAGCGCAGACATAGTCAAAAGATACTATGCATAAAATAACCCAACAAGTCGAAAACCCGAAAGGGCGGCTTGGGCAAAAATGGGCATCCCGGTGAATCGAAAACCCGAAAGGGCGATTCAGGCAAAAATTAGGGATAAAAACAAAAAAAATCTGTACACCCGGCAAGTTGAAAACCCGAAAGGGCGGCTTGGGCAAAAAGGGGTTTCCTGGTGGATCGAAAACCCGAAAGGGCGGTTCAGGCAAAAGTTAGGGAATTAAAGCGTATGAATATGTCTCGTCGGATCACTTCAAGGACAATCTCTTCATCAACCAGTTCCAATCTTCTGATCAATCCAGTCATCGGCAAACGAAGCATTGAATGGACAGATATTCAGAGTTGTGAAAGCTATAGCGGAATGGAATCCCATGGAATTATTTCACATAGCCATCCTTTATTTTGTATAAATCTTTACGACAAAATCCTCTTACTAGGATCATTGTCTCCTTTGTACAAATATACTCATAGAAAGTCAATACAAATACTTTTCCCAGAAATTTGTGTCTTTTCCTTTCACTTTTTCTCTTGCACTATCTGTTTTATTTTGAGAAACGTCCAATGTTTTGTTAAATAGGCATATGCATTTGAACATAATCATTTCCTTATCAAGAAAAAGGATTGCTGATAGGTTGAAGATACAGTTGGATATCCTGATACCCTTTCAAAGGAAGCCCCCAGGAGATTTGGAATCCATATCCCCAGCAAGGCTTGAAGCTTATCCCCAGTAGATTCTGAAGGCTTATCCCCTGTAGAGTACGGACGTCTCACCCAAGTTTTATTCAAAATTGTTCCTCACAAGGGCTTATAACTGGGTTATCCTCAGCTTAGCGCCACGGAAGATCGCACTCGCCAAATTTATTCCTATCCCCAGCGGAGTTCATCAGAGTTCCCCAACATAACTTACCAATACAATCCCCAGAGGAGGTTGTCTTTGTACATCCCCAGCCAGAGAATCCTCCGGAATTCAATTCCCCTCAGAGTTTAAGTTTCAGTATCCTCAGCTGAGCTAAGGCTTCAAAATTATCAATCCCCAGCGGAGCCAGACTAATGAACCTTCTCCCCACGGAGTTTTGGGAGGGCAAATTTTGAGTTCCCCAGTGAAGTCGCCAGAAATGCTTCCCGCCAAACTGAAGATTCTCAGTCTTGCACCCCCAACATGAGTCTATTGGATCGAAGCTCCCCAGTAGAGGTCATCAGGAACTCTCTTCCCCAGCAACAGCCAAGGAATTATTCTTCCCAGCAGCATTCAAGATACTTTTATCTTCAGCCATCTCGGATTCATCTATCCTTTGCAAGACAGCCCTCCAGCTTACATGCACGTCCATTTACATTCATATCATATAACATACATTGCATCATGCATCATGACATTGCATATAACTAACCCTTTACCTTTTCAGGTAAGATCATTCGACAGACCAAAAATCATTATCTCCCGAAATTCCTTCCAGGAATATTTCAGATCTGACCCAGACATGGCAACATTCTAATGCTTATCCCAGATTTATCCAGATGCAGTTCTACGCGAGCTCAACTTCAAGATTTCTGAAAACAGTTCACGGGTTCTCCAAGTAACGGATGTTAACCTATCGCTTGTTCAGATTCTTCCCAAGATTTCTGAAAACAGTTTATGGATTCTTCCCAACAACGGATGATAATCTATCAGCTTGTTCAGATGCAATTTTTGAAAACAGTTTACGGACGCTTCCCAACAACGGATGCTGCTCTATTGCTTATTCAACTTCAAGATTTCTGAAAACAGTTTATGGATTCTTCCCAACAAACGGATGATAATCTATCAGCTTGTTCAGATGCAATTTTTGAAAACAGTTTACGGACGCTTCCCAACAACGGATGCTGCTCTATTGCTTATTCAACTTCAAGATTTCTGAAAACAGTTTATGGATTCTTCCCAACAACGGGTGATAATCTATCAGCTTGTTCAGATGCAATTTTTGAAAACAGTTTACGGACGCTTCCCAACAACGGATGCTGCTCTATTGCTTATTCAACCTCAAGACTTCTGAAAATAGTTTATGGATTCTTCCCAACAACGGATGATAATCTATCAGCTTGTTCAGATGCAACCTTTGAAAACAGTTTATGGATTCTTCCCAACAACGGATGTCAATCTATTGCTTATTCAAGCCCCAGTTCAGAGATGGTTCAAACCATGGACACCTTTCTGATCTTCATTCTAGATGGCATCTTTAAACCCATCCCCGACGAGATTCGGTCACCCTTCCAGATGGCATCTTTAAGCCCATTCTAGATGGCATCTTTAAGCCCATCTCCAAATGGCATCTTTAAGCCCATTTCCGCATTCATTGCTTTGACGAGTGCAAATTTAAGGGCACTCTAGTGTCCAATCTCCTTTTACCTTCGAGTCACGAAAGGCAAGATTGCCAATCTAACTCTTCAGGTTCAAGAAGATTGAACAGGGGCAACTGTTGTACCCCAAAATTTGCCCTCCCTTTCTTCAGGAAACCACCTTGGATTTTCAAGGTCCCTCTGAAACAAATCCAAGTCCTGAGTTATCCTTTTGCCCAAGCAAGCCGCTTACAAGAGCAAGATGGTCTCACGAACTCTAAAAACAACGCTTTTATCTTGAGAAAAATCAAATTCTAAGTACTTAGAACGTTTCTCTAAAATGAGTGTTTAAGAAAAATCAGCGCTTCAGAACTTCTGGACCCATTCCAGATAAAAGCGGTCAGAAGTTGCAAGCTTGGCTCAGCGTGGTCAGAAGTTGGCTTTTCAGCAGCTACACCAGTTCAATCAGAAGTTGTAAACGTGGTTCAAAATGAAAGCCTCAAACAGAACATGCCCCTTTAGCAGTTACACAAGCTCAGTCAGAATTTGCTAAAGGAATGCAAGAGAAGCAGGGAAGTCTGAAGGCTCCTTCAGAACATGCCGAATTCAGAAGATGAAAAGGTCAGAAGAATGGGTGTTACACTGATACAGAATCTCTAAGCCCAGATTGTCCAGAAGTAAATCCAAGGAACGTACCAGAAAACCAGGAGAATCTCCAGAGCTTACAGGAAGCAAAAGCCAGAGCATGGTCTAACGCTGCTGATGCAACGTTGGTTTCCATTACCAGAATATTGATGTTGATAGGTCTTATCACCATTTAATGCCCATTAATGCTTCCAACCACTCCTGAACATTCACGTGTGGCTTGGAAAACGCTTTTGTGCAGATTCTGGAATGGGTCTACGCGCCACCGCCCACTTCAGAGGTCACTTCTCCTCAATCTACGCCTGCTGCTGCAGCCTAGGCTGAAAGCTATCTGTTTTCACAACTTCCCAGGAATTTCTGTCAAAGAACAAAATTCAAACTTTGTTGGCGCTTTAATGTTCAAGGCATCCACAAGAACTTTTCCTATAAATAGAGAGTCTTCACCACTGCAAAAGGCGTTCAAGAAAAGAAACAGAAATTGCTAAGTGAGAAACAGAACTCTTAGCAACGTAGCATTCTGAAACTCTGTCAAAATCTCCAGTTTTGTTTCATAACTTTGAGTTTCTCACCTTCAAACTTCATCAAATATCCAGTTTTTTCTGTAAACCAACAACACCCTTTCCAAATTTCTGACCCTACATACGTATACGCCTTTACCAGCCCTTTCAAAGAAAATCTGTCCAGAACACTACCAGAGCCAAAAGCTAACTTTCACCCACCAACTTTTCCAACAGTCAGGTAAGCACCTGCTGACCCTCATCACGCTGTTGAGCATCATCAGCTGTGCATACTCAAATAAACATAATGTAAATATCACGTTGTTGCTGTTTATGTTCTGAGGATTTTCATACCTCAGAATGTTCTGAGCCAGTATAGGACTTGCCTGGGACCTTGGTGGTTCTGACCTCTGAAACATTTTTGTATTTGCTGGATCTGTTCCAAATATGTTTCCTGTTTTGTGGAGTAACAACAGGATTGCAGATGTTCTGGTTAGTACAGGGAAAAGCCAAGTGCTGACTTTGACGTTAGCACATCTGAAGCCTGTTTTGCTGTCAATAATATCAGAACCTCTGAGAGTTATTGCCTTTTCAGCAGAATCAGAACTTCTGGTTTCTCCACTAACAAACTTCTGTCTTGCAGCGCAGGGGAATCAGAACTTCTGATTTCCCCACTAACAAGGTTCTGTTTTGCAGGTGCCAGAGTCAGAAGTTCTGACTCATACAGTTTAACCAAGAGGTTGATCATCTGGCAGCGGATCTGAGTCAGAACTTCTGATGACCTCCCAGCAGCGTGCGGGCTCCCTCTCTCTCTCTCTCTCTATATATATATATATATCTTGTTTTTTGCTATTTTCTTTTTTGTCTATTTTTCTCGTTGAACCCCCCATGTACAAATGTGTATCCCCCTCCCCTAATTATTGTAATAGCGTAGGATTTTATATTTCCGCTTCTTATTGCTAGTAATTAGGACATGTATGGCAAGATAAAATCAATGAAATAGAAAAACCTAATTCAAAGAAAAAAACTCTTGTATGCAATAAAACACACTTGCACACTAACACCCCTAGGGTTACATCCACTTGTTGCCTTTCAAAATTAGGCCATATTGCATGTTAGGTCTCTTTGGGCAAAGCAAAAAATCAAATGATCATAGTCCCTCGATGACGCTTTCGAAAGTTGCCTAAAATGATCAAAGTCCCTTTCAAAGGAAAAATTGCCCAAGGATACTTAGCACTATTGCAATTATGGTCTAAACGATGACCCACGCCCGTCCCTTTCACATCCTAACACAAGATTGTCCACCAAATACAATGGTGGAACAAAATTGTTAAAAGGGTTAAAACATAACAAAAATCTTTGAGAACTTTAGGGTAGATCGCTCTTAAGTACTTGTCAATTTGCAAAACAAACAAAAACACTTGCTTATTTTTCAAACCACACTTCACAACACTTTCAAAACAAACTCTCAAAACATTTTGAAACATCTTTTCGAAAAGATACACACCTTTGTAAAACATTCGAGTAAAGAATTGTTACAAGGGTAGCCTATACAAGGCATCTTTTTCAAAACCTTTTCAAAAAACCACACATAAAGCACCATTTCAAACAATTGAAAACCAAGGCAAGTTGATCTAAGCAAGTACCTAAGAGCCCATGGATAACCATGGATAGAAAGGGTGCTAATACCTTCCCTTTCTATAATCTACTCCCCGAACCCAAGAAAAATCTCAAAGGTTTTTGCTGTGCTTTTTAAACCTTTCCTTAGGATAAAATAAAAAGTCGGTGGCGACTCTTGCTCAACCGAAACATTTGCAAAAACAAACGCAAAACCATAGTCAGTTCTCCCACCGTATCACACAATGCATTAGGGTTGATAGTTGTATCCAAATCTTCCTTCTTCAATGCTTTTGATATTTGATTTGATTCACTTTGAAAACCTTCCAAATTTGGCTTATTTCCAATCTTTTTGTGCACAGATGCCTTGGTACGAATTTTAATGCTTGCAATCTGTAATTTAAGAACTGAAATAATCATAAAATCCTTTGTTATCAATGTTTTGGATTTTATTTGATTTTATTTGATTTAAATCAAATTAATTCAAATAAAAATAAAAACAAATAATAAAAATAAGATATGGACAAGTGGCAAAGGCTAGAGCACGTGGGCTATGTTTCCAATTCAAAACAAGTGAAAAAGAATGGGCCTATTTGGCAATTTTTGATGTTTTGGGCATAGTTGACTTTTGGCAATTTTGCAAAAAAGGTCAACTTCACCAATGCATAACTTCCTCAATTTTGACTCTTTGGAGGTGTTCTTGGACTTTTTAGAAAGCTTGAGATGTCCTATAATCAAAACTTTTGGTCTCATATCAATTTTATATTCCATGCTCATGTATGAAGCTTTGACCGAAAAGGTGTTTTTGTTGACTTTTCAAAATGACCTATAATGTCCAAATTTATAACTTCTTGTGAGTGCATATTTTGAACTTGGGAGATGAAGATGGATTGTAGGTCATTGCATCCTCTTCAAAATGAGATTTGGATGGGTCATTTCTCATAAAGTATGAGAAAGTTATGCTTGGTCAAAGTTGAGTTGATGTTTCCTGCAAAACCCTAATTTAGCAACTTTTGAGTCTTGATGAATTATGAGCAATCCTTGATGAATCATGATCAACCCTTGATCAAATTATGAAATATACTTCAAAATGAGGATGTTGACCAAAAATATTGAGATTTGACTGTATGTAGGTCACAATTGACTTTTGCCCTAACTTAGTCGATTTTTGGACCTTTGAGCAATTGACTGAGCAATCTTCCTCTGCAAGGCTTGAAACTTGTCATGGATGATCTTGAGAACATATTGGGACAATGTTGAGAATTTGGGACCATTTGGACTCGAGTATCTTGATGTAACATGAAACCCTAATTTGAGGTAGACTGCCTTAAGAGAGAGCTTGTCCGGCCAACCCTTGGACTTCCTTGAGCAACTTGGAGATCTTTCTTGCAATGTTTTGAGAAATATGGGAGGGAAAATTTTGGGGTACAACAGCTGCCCCTGTTCAATCTTCTTGAACCTGAGGATATAGATTGGCTTTCGTGCCTTTCATGATCCGAAGGTGGAAGAGGATTGAACACTAGAGTGCCCAGAAATTTGCACTCGCATGAAGCGGTAATTGTCTTGCGATGTCGGGAATGGGCTTACAGATGCCATTTGAAAATTGCTGACGAGGGGATGGGCTTAAAGATGCCATAAGAAGGAGTGTCGATCGCATAAGAGATTCCTTAGCGAGAGCTTGTATACCTGTTGTTGAGGAAGATTCCACTGGGGAAGGCTGATCTTTGTTGAGAGAAGTAGAATTTTAGGAGCTTCGGTCGTCCGTATTCTACTGAGGAAATCATCTTTGTCGAAATTTAAGAACTCGTCCGTAATTTAACTGAGGAAACATGTCTGTCGAGATTTAGGAATTCGTCCATAATTCAACTGAGGAAACATCTCTGCTGAGATTTAGGAACTCATCCGTAATTCAACTAAGGAAACATGTCTGTCAAGATTTAGGAATTTGTCCGTAATTCAACTGAAGAAACATCTATGCTGAGATTTAGGAACTCGTCTGTAATTCAACTGAGAAAACATCTCTACTAAGATTTAGGAGCTCGTCCGTAATTCAACTGAAGAAACATCTGCGCTGAGATTTAGGAACTTGTCCGTAATTCAACCGAGGAAACATATATGCTGAGATTTAGGAACTCGTTAGTAATTCAACTGAGAAAACATCTCTGCTGAGATTTAGGAGCTCGTCCATAATTCAACTGAAGAAACATATATGCTGAGATTTAGGAACTCGTCCATAATTCAACTGAGAAAACATCTCTGCTGAGATTTAGGAGCTCGTCCGTAATTCAACTGAAGAAACATCTATGCTGAGATTTAGGAACTCGCCCGTAATTCAACTGAGAAAACATCTCTGCTGAGATTTAGGAGCTCGTCCGTAATTCAACTGAGGTAAAAGCTTCATAGCTTGAATTTTATGATAATTTAATCAAATCCTTCCTGAAAGGTAAACGTTAGTTGTATGTAATGCATGATATGTATTAAGCGATGATGTTCTCAAAATAAATGAGATTGTTTCGTATGATGCGTATGCATGTCATGATGTATGGAAATGTGATGTTTTGAGCTGGGGAAAATAAATCCCGAATTGCTGCTGGAGAAAAGAAATGAATTCTTTGTTTCCGTTGGAGATAGTGAATGAAGGTGATCGTGAGAATAAACCTGCAGGAGAGGATAACTCTGCTGGGGAATAAGATGACGAGAGAATGACTCTGTGAGGAAGAGAGGCTCTGCTGAGGATTCCGTCGATAAATTCAGCTGGGGATGAATTACCGCTGCTGGTGATGATGAAACCTATCGAGGATTGAATTTCTGTTTGTGAAAGGAATGAACTTCGCTGGGGATGACTTTCCAATAGCGAACTTACTGGGGATAGCCTTTTAGACTCTACTGGGGACAATCTTCTAGAGTCTACTGGGGGAAAATTTTCAAACTCCACTGGGGATATTTTTTATACTCCGTTGGGGATATATTTTTTCAGTGCTGATGGTAGATAAACTCTGCTTTGGGGAGAATATTACCGATTCATTCGCGGTTGCGAGCTTCAGCTGGGGAGAATTAACACCACTGTCCTTTTCTTACTCTGCGAGGAATGAATGTACTTTCAATCGTTTCCTCCAGCTAGGTTTATCCTTATACCTTGTGGACAGAGCAACTGTACGGTTTGGACATATCTCGTTTGCCCCCTGTTTCTGATATTACAAGCAATCGTCTTTTATTTTGTATTGTAAATATTCATGAGCAACAATGAATGTCAAATGCATATATCAAAAACTGAACATTGGACGTTCTTTGCAAAACAAAACAGAAAAAGGAAAATAGTTTGAAATTTCTTTGCAAAAATGACTTGTATTGATTTTGAAGTTAGCCTGTAAATAGGCGTTTTTGTATAAGAGGCTGACGTCCTAGTAAAACAGCTATGTGAATAATCCCACTGGGTTCCAACTCTGCTATTGCCTTTATGTCCTCGAGCATCTCATCACTTTGCTACTTGGTTGAAGGTGGGTCAGACTGATTAGCGCCGTCCGAGCTTGATAGTCGATACCGAAGTCTGGTTGCAAGGTGATCCAATGAGACATAGTGTTACGATTTAATCCCTAATTTTTACCTGGACCGCCCTTTCGAGTTTTCAATCCACCGGGATACCCTTTTTTGCCCAAGCCGCCTTTTCAGGTTTTCGACTTACCGGGTATACAGTTTTTTCATTTTCATCCCTTATTTTTGCCCGAACCCTTTTGGTTCGCCTGGAAGCCCTTATTTTTGCCTAGGCCAGTCAACCTAGCGGGTCTTTGATTATGTGTAGTATATTTTCACTATGTCTGCATTGACGGGGTGAGGAAGGTCGTCACCATCCATGGTGGTTAGAATCATTGCTCCTCCTGAGAAAATGTTCTTAACCAAAAATGGCCCTTCGTACGTAGGGGTCCATTTGCCCCTGGGATCACCTTGTCGTAGGATGATGCGCTTGATCACCAAATCCCCAAATTGATACTCTTGTCATTTAACTTTCTTATTAAATGCCTTGATCATCCGTTTTTGATACGTCTGACCATGACAAATAGCAGTAAGTCTCTTTTCATCGATTAAGTTCAGCTGATCAAGCTGGGTCTGAATCCAGTCATCTTCGCTCAAACCTGCATCCTTTATAATTTGGAGAGAGGGTATCTGAACTTCAATGGGCAAGACTGCCTCCATGCCATATACCAAGGAATAGGGTGTTGCCCCTGTTGACGTCTGCGCTGAGGTACGGTACCCATGAAGAGCAAATGGTAACATCTCGTGCCAATCTTTATATGTCACCGTCATCTTCTGCATAATCTTCTTGATGTTCTTATTAGCCGCTTCAACAGCCCCATTCATCTCCGGCCGGTAAGGAGAAGAGTTGTGATACTGTATCTTGAACTGTTTGCAGAGTTCGGTGATCATCTTATTGTTGAGATTTGTACCATTGTCCGTAATGATCCTCTCTGGTACGCCATATCGACAGATCAGATTGTGCCGAATAAACCGCGCCACGACGTTCTTGGTTACTGTAGCGAAGGAGGCTGCTTCAACCCATTTCATAAAGTAATCAATAGCTACCAGGATGAAACGATGCTTGTTGGACGCAGTAGGTCTGATCTCGCTGATCATGTCGATGCCCCACATTGCAAAAGGCCAAGGAGCTGTCAAGACGTTCAGAGGAACTGGAGGTATGTGCACCTTATCAGCATAGACTTGGCACTTATGATAGGTCCGAGAATGCTGATAACAGTCGGCTTCCATGGTGGACCAATAATATCATGCCCGAAGGATCTTCTTTGCCATGGTATGTCCACTGGAATGAGTCCCGAAAGTACCTTCATGTAACTCTGCTATAATCTTTTCTGCTTCGTTCTTATCCACACACCACAGTAAGGTTGAATCATGATTACACTTATACAGAATACCATTACTGATGAAGAACTTCGCCACGAACCTCCTCAGAAACTTCTTATCATTAATGGATGCACCCTCGGGGTACTCTTGAGCTTCAAGATACCTCTTCACCTCTTGAAACCAGGGTTTTTCTGTTACCTCTTCAGTCTCAATGTCACAACAATGTGCAGGCTCGTCCAACCTTTCAATGGTAATCTGGGGAGCTTCATTGTCCCATCTGACCTTGAACATAGAAGTCATCGTAACTAGCGCATCTGACAACTGATTCTCCTCTCTAGGGAAGTGTTCAAAGGTTATCTTCTTAAAGTGTGGAAGCAACGTCAACACATACTCCTTGTAAGGAATAAGATTTGGGTGCTTCGTATCCCACTCGCCTTTGATCTGGCTGATCACGAGAGAGGAATCTCCGAATACACGTAAGAACTTAATCCTTAGGTCAATAGCTGCTCGAAGGCCCATAATACACGCTTCATACTCTGCCATATTGTTAGTGCAGTTAAAACATAGTCGGGCGGTGAACAGAGTATGAGAGCCTTCAGGAGATATGATCACGGCGCCAATTCCATTACCTAAAGCATTTGAAGCTCCATCAAAGTACATAGACCATCGGGATCCTTCCTAAGGTCCTTCATCCGGTCCAGGTATTTCATAGTCAGTCACCAACATGATGTTCTCATCCGGAAAGTCAAAGTTCATAGACTGGTAATCGTCCACTGCCCGATGTGCCAGATGATCTGCTAACACACTTCCCTTAATTGCTTTTTGGGTCGTGTATTGGATGTCATACTCAGTTAAGATCATCTGCCATCTTGCTATTCTTCCGGACAAGGCAGGCTTTTCGAAGATATACTTGATTAGATCCATCTTCGATATCAATAGAGTAGTGTGAGTCAACATATACTGTCTTAGCCGACGAGCAGCCCATGCCAAAGCGCAACAAGTTTTCTTAAGCAACGAGTATCGGGTCTCGCAGTTGGTAAAATTTTTGCTAAGGTAATAAATAGCATGCTCTTTTCGGCCAGACTCGTCATGCTGCCCCAACACACACCCCATCGAATTATCGAGTACTGTCAAGTATAAAATCAAAGGTCTCCCTTCAACTGGAGGCATCAGAATAGGTGGTTCTTGGAGATATTCTTTGATCCTTTCGAAAGCGGTCTGACATTCATCGTTCCATCTTACCACTTGATCTTTCTTCAGTAACTTGAAGATTGGCTCACAAGTAGCAGTCAGGTGCGAGATGAATCAGGCAATATAGTTCAGACGTCCCAAAAAGCCTCTGACTTCTTTTTCAGTTCATGGAGCCGACATTTCCTGTATAGCCTTCACCTTTGCAGAATCCACCTGAATACCTTTATCACTAACGACGAAACCCAGCAGCTTACCAGATCTCACTCCGAAGGTGCACTTATTCGGGTTTAACCTTAGCTTATACAACTTCAACCTGTCAAATAGATTTTGGAGATGGTCAATATGTTCCTTTTCAGTCTGGGACCTTGCAATCATGTCGTCAACGTATACCTCAATCTCATGATGGATCATGTCGTGGAACAAAGCGACCATGGTGCGCTGATACGTTGCCCCAACATTCTTCAATCCGAAAGGTATGACTTTTTAGAAAAAGGTACCCCATTGAGTAACAAAGGTTGTCTTCTCCATATCCCCGAGAGCCATCTTAATCTAATTATAACCTGAGAAACCATCCATAAAGGAGAAGACCTTATGTTGTGCGGTATTGTCAACCAGAACGTCGATATGAGGTAGAGGGAAATCATCCTTGGGACTTGCCCTATTCAGATCCCTATAGTCAACACACATTCGAACTTTACCATCCTTCTTCGGCACCGGAACCACGTTGGCCACCCACTGTGGGTAAGAAGTAACTGCTAGAAAACCGGCGTCAAACTGTTTCACAACTTCAGCTTGGATTTTCTCAGACATCTCTGGGTGCATTCGGCGAACTTTCTGTTTCACTGGAGGATAGTCTTCCTTGGTAGGCAGGCGGTGAACCACAATATCAGTATCCAACCCAGGCATATCTTCATAAGACCAGGAAAAGATTTCAACATAGTCGTGCAACATCTGAATCAACCGTTGTTTGACACTAGACTCCAGATTTGCACTGATCTTGACCTCTTTCTTGTCTACCTCTGTACCCAGATTTACTATTTCCACTGGCTCTTCATGCGGCTGTATGGCCCTCTCTTCCTGGAGTAGCAGTCTAGCAAGTTCCCCAGGCACTTTACAATCATCCTCACCTTCGTCCTCGGCTTGGTTGATCGGACTTTCGAAGTCATAATTGGCAGTAGCAGAGTCGTTATCAGTGGGATCCAAAATGGATGTAGACCTGTATATATGAGTGTGTGTAAGACAAATAGCTGTTTTGCAAGATAGAAAAGAAAAACAAGGAGCGCAAAATTTGTAATGTAAGAAAACGTCCAATGCTTTTATTGATGATATGTGGAGATGACAAATATAAAGCCCTCACAAACAAAACCACAGTGTCTCGGATAAGGCACCGGGCCGTAAAGTTTAAAATTGTTTATTACAAATCCAAAACAAAAGTCTATTACTGTGTAATAAAAGAAATTGGCACGAAGTCCTTTGCCGTCCAATTGCTTAGTCCGTCGTTGGTAGTCGGGTAAACCCAGCTGTCAAACTCAGATTCTTCATCATCATCTTCAATCGCATTCACTTCAGGATTTGTGATACGCAGGGGAGGTCTTTCAATCCGCGCACGTTGAACAACCCTTTGAGCTTCTGCAGTAAAACCTAAACCAAACTTGTCAGTCTTGTGTGCAAAGTTAGGGAGTTGGCCCCAATTCGCACACCCACCTTTCTCAATAACAGCCCGGGCATCCTTGAGGGATGCTGTGATGCGGTGGGAGAACTGACTTGAGGTTTTGCGTTTGTGTTCGTAAATGTTGCAGTTAGCAAGAGTCGCCACCGACTTTTCTTTTATCCAAAAGGAAAGGTAAAAAAGCACCGGAAAGACCTTTGAGATGTTTTCTTGAGTTCGGGGAGTAGATTATGAAAAGGGAAGGTGCTAGCACCCTTTTCATCCATGGTTTTCCATGGGCTCTTAGTTACTTGTTTAGATCACTTGCTTTGCTTTGAAATTGTTTGAAATGGTGCTTTGTGTGGTTTTGAAAGTATTTTGAAAAGAGGCCATTGTTTAGGCAACCTTTGTAATGATTCTCGTTCATAAGAATGTATACAAAGATGTTTGTCTTTTGAAAAATGTTTCAATGTTTTGTAAGATGTTTGGAAATGTTTTGAAAATGTGTGTATTTGTTTTTGAAAATAGCAAGGATTGTTTTGAAATTGATCAAGTAACTAGAAGAATTCTACCTACTCAAATGTCTTTCTTGTGCATTTTTATTCCTTTGACATTGTTGATTTACCATTGATTTGGTAAGCAAACCTATCTTTGGATGTTAAACGGGACGGGCGTGGGTCATCGTATGACCATGATAGCAATATTGCCAAGTATCTTATCACGTTTTAGGGACCAAGATCATCTTTGTTTAGGCAACCTTTTGATAGCGTCATCGAGGGACTATGATCTTTTGTTTTGTTTTGTTTTGCCAAGATACTTTGCATGCATACCATGACCATTTTCTTTTAGGCAACCAAGTGGGTGAAACCCTACAGGTGCTTGTGTGTAATGTGTGTCATTTTACATGCATTTGTCTTGTATTAGGTTTTGTCTATTTGTTTGTTCTTGGTCTTATCATGCAAAACCCTAGTTTACTACACAAGTATATAAAGCGATAAATTGCGTAAATGTAAACTAAGCTATTACAACAATTATTATGGGAGGGGGGATACAAGTTTTTAAATGGGGATATTGCACAAATATAAACCCTAAAATACTATTACAACCCAATTGAATTATGTGCAAATTAAATAAATATACAAATATTAAAAATGCAATAAAAAATGTATTTATGCAAAAATATTTTGTATTTGATTTTTATATGAGAAAAATGATTTATTTAAGCCTAGAAAATAAGGAAAAATAATATTATTATTTTTGAAAGGGGGAAGCCCTAATTTTCAATTAAAATAAAATATGTATTCTATATTCATATTTTGTCTATTCTTGTACAAGAAAATAATAAATAATATTATTTGTCCATATTAAAAATTAAAATATGTATGAAAATAATTATTTTATGTGTGAAATAATAAAATAAAAATGTATAGTATTTATTAAATGTATTTATAATTTATTTAAGAAAATAAAGCATATTATCCTAATAAACTATTATTTTATGCAAAAAATAAAATAAAAAATAAAATAAAATTCAAAAAATAAAGAAATTTTTTTTCATGATTTTTGTGATTAAAAAAAATAATCAAAAGTGATAAAATACAAAAATGAAAAGAAAATATGAAAAATATACAAAATAAAGCCAGGGGGTGCAAATATCAAGTCAAGGGGGTGTGAAAATCAAAAACAGAAGGCCCAAGGCGCGCCAAGGCCCAGGCACTTCATCCCTGTCCTCCAGCCTCTTCCATGCGCGCGCGTTTTGCTTCAAACCCGTATCTTGCTATTGCTTGCATAAAAACAAAAACCCATAACATAAAAAATATAGCTTGTAATCTCACGATTCCAATGATATAAAATTTGTGACCTAACTCTCCAAGATCAGAGAGAATTTTATAACCCCTAATTTCTGACCTAATTTTTTCAGCATGTTCAACATTCAAATTCTCTTAGCTCAGTTAATATAAATGGGAAGTATGCATATGTACAACTTCAACATGTTAAGGACTACATCTTTGCTTCACAAATCGTGGCTTGAGGATGCCTAAATAGAGAGATAGAGTTTTGAAAAATACCTCCTTCAGCTGGATTTGGATATGGCAATGTGGGGACTTTGAGTGAGGTCTGAGGATCGTGTGAGCTTCCTTGAAGTTCCTTCAAGCTATTCCAATGCTTAACTTGCTTTGTGGATGGCTGAAACTCTCTGTAGAAGTGCGGTTGCAAGCTTCCAAAGTGAAAATCGCAATGGCTGAAACAAAGGTTACAACAACAATGTAAAGGCTTGGATAGCTTGTATATGATGCTGATAAGATGTTTCAAAGGTTAAAAGGAAAAACGCACGAGCCAAAATGAAGTTGGCAAGATTTTTGCAGAAGCTGGGTGTTTTGGCAGAAATTTGGAGTTTCTGAGTTTGTGAGTGTTTTTGTGGTCAAGCATTCGTGTCTAGCATTGTGGTAACATTGTGGATATGTATAGAGTGATACAAAGTCCACTCTCTAGCAGCTGTACAAGTTCTGATCCCTTTTGCCATTTTTCTTGCATTTGAAGAAAAGTTGAAGTAACCATGCTAACAGGCCTGTACTTGGCTATCTTGTGAGCTGCAAGAGTTGGTATACTTTTCTTGTGATTTGTGGAAGTTGTTTGTACCAAAAGAACAGGTCCATGGCTCAAGGTTGATAAAGTTGCAAAAAGCTTGCTTTATGAAAACGACATTGTGAACTTTTGGCCATTTATGGAATTACAACTTGTACAATGTTTCAAAAGTTAAGATAAAGCCATTATCCTCTGAGTTTGCATTTAATTATGGAGTGTAGAATGTGTTTAGGACCTGTAATGCAAGGTACAAGCATCCAAGATCAGATTTGCAACATGATGCATTGTAAAAATGGCATGAATAAAAGTGATAAACTGTCATTTTCTCTTCTTCGATTCTCCCTAACCACAAATGATCTTCGAGATTTCTTGGACATTTTGGAAAGCTTGCAACATGCTCTACAATCCATATTTGAAATGCATTTTGAGATACCTCTTGGAACTAGGTGAAAAATTTCCATGAATTTGGGTAAAAAACCCTGCCTAAATTAGGGCAAATTTTCACTAAGTTATTTAGTTCATGGACCCCTATTCACAAATTTATAACTTGAGATCCAAGCATATTATGGGAAAACTTTGTGAAGAAAAGTTGTAGATTTCATGTAGGAATACAACTTTCATGTTGGAAGTTTTCTTTTAATCAAATTGCATCATGGTGAAAAAGTGGTGAAAAGTTGGGAAAAAATAAGAAAATTTCCATACTTAGAAAAATTCTAAGTTATGAAATTTTTTCAAATTCAAAACCCTAATTTTCAAAATTGGTTTTCTTGGTCAACAAGTTTCATGTTTTGACATATCTTGATGAATTATGACCCTTGGCACTTGATTTTGACCAAAAAGTCAAAGTTTGACTTTTCAATGTACAGTTGACTTTTGATCAGTTGACTGGAAAATTCATCTGTCAATCCAATGAACTTGAGATATTTTGAACCATGTAATTAGGTCAAGATAATGCCATTGAACCCTTGAAATCATGTTTGAATCCAATTGGTCATTGGCCTGGTTAAAAAATCAGAAATTGCCCTTTCTCAGTCAAAACCCTAATTTTGACCATTTTGCCCTTTTGATGATCTGATCAAATTTCTTGAGGAGTTGTGATCCAAACTTGATCAAATGGTTCATATGAGTCTAAAATGTTGTTGTGGATCAAAAATTATGAAGTTTGACTGTAAATTGGCCATGGTTTACTTTTTCCCCAATACAGCTGATTTTTAGGTCAACTGTCCAATTGATTGAGCAAAAATGTGATTCAAGGCTTGAAACTTAACATGAGCAATCTTAGGGGTCCAACATGATGCATGAACGTCACATGAAGCATTGATGGTCCAAAAATCCTTGTGCAAACTCAAACCCTAATTTCTGGTTATTAGTGCAAGGTGATGTCTTGAGCTGACCAAACCCTAATCATGTCTTGAGTCCAAGAAGTCTTGTGAGGAAAGTCTTGATATATGAGAGGGAAAATTTTAGGGTACAACAGCTGCCCCTGTTCAATATTCTTGAACCTGAAGAGTTAGATTGGCGAGTTTTGCCATTTGTGACTCGAAGGGAAAAGATGATTGAACACTAGAGTGCCCGTAAATTTGCACTCGATAAGGTGTAGTTTGAGGGAATGGGCTTAAAGATGCCATTTGGAGAGGTGATAGAATCTTGTTGGAGATGGGCTTGTAGATGCCATCCAATAATGTTTGATGAGTTGTAAATTGTAAGTCAGAAGAATAAGTATCAAAACGGTGTCCGTATCTGGAACGTATTTGTACTGTATCTGGGAACTGCATTTGAATAAGCAATGGAATAGCATCCGTATCTAGAGCGTATCCAAGCTGTATCTAAATGTTGAATCAGAATGAGTAACAGAGTGACTTCCGCGTCTGGAGCGTATCTAAGATGGGGAGAATCAGAATAAGTGACAGAATGGCATCCGTGTCTAGAGCGTATCTGGACTGTATCTGAACTAGGATCTAAATCAGTAACAGAATGAATTCCGTGTCTGGAGTGTATCTAAACTTGAATCTGAAAGTTGAATCTGAATAAGGGTCAGAATGACATCCGTGTCTGGACTGTATTTGAATTAGAATCTGAATAAGTGACAAAATGACTTCAGTGTCTGAAGTGTATCTGAACTGTATCTGAGATCTAGATTTGGAATGAGTAACAGAATGACTTCCGTGTCTGGAGTGTACCCGTACTTGTATCTGAAATCTTTGACCATTGTCAATGGTAGCTATTAATCTTATCCTGAAAAGGGTAAAATTTTAGCTGAAACACAAAGTTATGTTGTATGAAATGTATGATGCAACATATGTGTTTTATCAATGTTTATGATATATGGATGTAATGTATGCACATGTAAGCTGATTTGCTATATTGCTGAGGAAAATAAATCCTTGACTGCTGCCGGGGAAAATAAATCCTTGACTGCTGAGGATAAGAAATCCTTGGCGACTGTTGGGGATTAAAAATCCATGATGACTTCTCTGGGGATATAGGGATCCTTGGAGTATTGACAAAAAATTCTGCTGCGAACAATGCCATATACTGCTTGAGAAATCTGCTTGGGAAATCCAGAGAACTTTGATGACTTCTACTAGGGGTTACACAATGGGAATCCTTATTCTGCTGGGGAATAGGGAAAACTCTGATGACTTATACGGGGAATTAAGAATGAGAATCTTCATTCTGTTGGGAAGCAATAAAAACTTTGGGGAAGAAGGTTTACTGCTGGGGAGTAGGTTCGGGAGTTTGGGTTGTCTGCCATTTTACTGGGGAGTTATCCTAGGTTGGGGATAAACAAAAGTTAACTGCTATCTGGTTGATTTTCAGGCTTCAAGATAACTTGCTGGGGAAATTGGAGAAACTGGATGGTTTCCGTTGGGGATTGATAATTAGATGTTTTGGCTCCACTGGGGATTGGGAGTTTGAAGTTTTAACTCTTACGGGGATCTAGATGATGTACTGTAGGGATTGCTCATGGAATAGCCTAAAGACGTTTTCCTATCCTTTCAGTCGGTCAATAATTAATCTTTTCCACTTTGTTTATTTGTAAACAGTAATTATGTTCAAATGCATATGTTCATCAACGAATCATTGGACGTTTTTGCAAATAAAACACAAGTGTAAAAAGAAAAAGACAGATGGTTTTTGTACTTTGAAAGAGATATCTTTGTATTTACTTTGAATAAGTGTTTTGTACAAAGGAGACAGACATCCTAGTAAGAGGATGGTGTCATAAAAGTAAGAAAAATTTATACAAAGAAAGATAGCTACGTGTAAAAAAATCCTATGGGGTTCCCATTCCGCTATAGCCTTCGAGTCTCCGAATAACTTGTCCATCCGTTGCTTCGTCCGAAGATGATTGGATTGATCAGAAGCTCAGAGTTTGTCAGTGAAGAGCTTGTCCTTAAAGTGATCCGACGAGACATAGTCATACGCTTTAATTCGCTAACTTTTTCCTGGACCTCCCTTTTGGGTTTTCAGTCCACCGGGAAACCCTTTTTTGCCCAAGTCGCCCTTTCGGGTTTTCAACTTGCCGGGTGTACAGATTTTTTTAATTTTATCCCTAACATTTTCCCGAACCTTTTTGGTTCGCCGGAATGCCCTTATTTTGCCTAGGTGTGTCAACCTAGCGGGTCTCTTATGTGTAGTATCTTTTGACTATGTCTGCGTTCGCAGGGTGTGGCAGGTCGTCGCCGTCCATTGTGGTTAAAATCATTGCCCCACCAGAAAATATGTTCTTGATTACAAATGGTCCTTCATAGGTAGAAGTCCATTTGCCCCTGGGATCACTTTGTGGTAAGATGATGCGCTTGATCACTCGATCTCCAACTTGATATATCTGGCGTCTGACTTTCTTGTTGAAAGTCTTGATCATCCGTTTTTGATACGTCTGACCATGGCAAAAAGCCGTAAGCCTCTTCTCGTCAATTAAGTTCAGTTGATCAAGTCGGGTCTGGATCCAATCATCTTCACTCAAACCAGCATCTTTCATGATTCTCAAAGAGGGAATATGAACCTCAATAGGTAAAACAGCCTCCATGCCATAAACCAAAGAATAGGGTGTTGCCCTAGTTGATGTGCAGCCGTGGTACGGTACCCGTGGAGAGCAAACAGTAGCATCTCATGCCAGTCCTTATAGGTGACTGTCATCTTTTGTATGATCTTCTTGATATTTTTATTAGCAGCTTCGACTACACCATTCATATTTGGCCGATAGGGGGATGAATTGTGATGTTGAATTTTGAACTGCTCGCACAAGGCGGTGATCATAGTGTTGTTAAGGTTTGTACCATTGTCAGTGATAATCCTTTCAGGGATACCGTACCGGCAAATAAGATTCTGCTTGATGAAGCGGGCAACAACATTCTTAGTAACAGATGCGAAGGAAGCTGCTTCGACCAACTTGGTGAAGTAGTCAATGGCTACTAGAATGAAGCGGTGTCCATTGGATGCTGTAGGCTTGATCTCTCCAATCATGTCGATTCCCCACATAGCGAAGGGCCAAGGAGCTGTTAAACATTTAGAGGAACCGGGGGCACGTGCACCTTGTCTGCATAGATTTGACATTTATGACAGGTGCGAGAGTGTTGATAGCAGTCAGCTTCCATGGTAGACCACTAATAGCCTTCCCGTAGAATCTTCTTCACCATCGTATGCCCTCCAGAGTGAGTGCCAAAGGTACCCTCATGCAATTCAGCCATGATCTTTTCAGCTTCAATCTTATCCACACAACGGAGCAGAACATAATCATGATTGCGCTTGTACAAGATGCCATTACTTAGGAAGAACTTAGCTGAGAATCTCCTTAAGAACTTTTTGTCATTGACTGAAGCTCCTTTTGAATATTCCTGAGCCTTGAGATACCTTTTGACTTCATGAAACCATGGTTGGTCCACTACTTCTTCGGTATTAATCTCGTGATAATGTGCTGGTTCGTCCATCCGTTCAATGGTGATTTGGGAATCCTCATTATCCCATATAAGTTTAAACATAGATGACATTGTAGCTAGAGCATCTGCTAGCTGATTTTCTTCTCGCGGGAAATGCTCGAAGGTAATCTGCTCGAAATGAGGTAACAATGTCAAAACATGTTCTTTGTAAGGGATGAGGTTTGGATGCTTAGTGTCCCACTCTCCTTTGATCTGAATGATGACCAAAGCTGAGTCCCCAAACACATCTAAGGATTTGATTCCCAAGTCTATGGCGGCCTTGAGTCCAAAGATGCATGCTTCATACTCTGCCATGTTGTTCGTACAGTTGAAGCAAAGTCTGGCGGTGAAAGGAGTATGGCATCCTTCTGGAGATATGAGCACATCGCCGATACCGTTACCAAGTGCATTGGATGCGCCATCAAAGTACAGGGTCCATCAGGATCCTTGTTCAGGTCCGTCATATGGTCTGATCTCTTCGCAGTTGTCTACTGTCATGATGTCTTCGTCAGGGAAGTCAAACTTCATGGATTGATAATCTTCTATAGCTTGATGAGCCAGATGGTCAGCTAGCACACTCCCCTTTATAGCTTTTTGGGTCGTCTACTGTATGTCGTATTCTATTAGGATCATCTTCCATCTAGCTATTCTTCCAGACAGAGCAGGCTTCTCAAAGATGTACTTTATCGGATCCATCTTAGATATCAGCAAAGTGGTATGAGTCAACATATACTGCCTTAGCCGGCGAGCAGCCCATACCAAAGCGCATCAAGTTTTCTCGAGCAGTGAATATCTGGTTTCACAGTCGGTAAACTTTTTGCTAAGGTAATAAATGGCATGCTCTTTTCATCCAAACTCGTCATGCTGCCCCAGTATGCACCCCATTGAATTCTCTAGGACGGTCAGATACATTATTAGAGATCTTCCCTCGACGGGTGGCATCAGGACAGGAGGTTCTAGCAAATACTCCTTGATTTTATCGAAAGCAATCTGACATTCACCTATCCATCTGACTACCTGATCTTTCTTCAACAACTTGAAGATTGGTTCACAAGTAGACGTTAGGTGAGAAATGAACCTGGAAATGTAGTTCAGGCGTCCCAAAAAACCTCTGACCTCTTTCTCAGTGCGAGGAGCAGAAATTTCTTGTATAGCTTTGACTTTGGCAGGATCAACCTCGATGCCTTTGTTGCTGACAATGAAACCTAAGAGTTTACCGGACCGGACTCCGAATGTACACTTGTTTGGATTCAATCTGAGCTTGTACTCCTTCAACCTGACAAACAGCTTTTGTAAGTGATCAAGGTGTTCTTCTTCAGTTTGTGATCGGGATATCATATCATCTACGTAGACCTCTATCTCATGATGTATCATATCATGAAACAAAGCTACCATGGCGTGTTGATAGGTTACCCCGACATTCTTCAGTCCGAATGGAATCACTTTGTAGCAGAACGTACCCCACTGTGTAACAAAAGTAGTTTTCTCCATGTCCTCAGGTGCCATTTTGATCTGGTTATAGCCTGAGAATCCGTCCATGAAAGAAAATACTTTGTGCTGAGCTGTGTTATCGACCAGGATGTCGATGTGCGGAAGTGGAAAGTCATCTTTAGGGTTGGCCCTGTTTAAGTCTCTATAATCCATGCATATTCTCACTTTGCCGTCCTTTTTAGGCACGGGAACAATGTTAGCAACCCATTGAGGATAGGAAGTAACAGCCAAAAATCTAGCATTGAACTGTTTCATAACTTCTACTTTGATCTTCTCTGACATGTCAGGTCTCATGCGGCGGACCTCCTATTTCACTGGTGGACAGTCTTCTCTTGTGGGGAGACGGTGTACCACAATGTCATTATCGAGTCCCGGCATGTCTTCGTATGACCAGGCGAAGATCTCAACATAATCATTCAACAACTGAATTAGGCGCTCCTTGACACTCAGCTCTAGATTGGAACCTATCTTGATTTCCTTTTTATCCTCCTCAGTACCCAAGTTGATCGTATCCAACTGCTCCTCATGAGGCTGAATTGCTCTTTCTTCTTGCTGTAATAATCTGGCCAATTCCCCTGGCACCTCACAATCTTCCTCACCTTTGTATTCGACTTGGTAGATCAGATCTTCAGAGGCACTCAAGGCTATAGCAGTATCATTACCCATGAGTTCTGGAATGTAAGGGTACCTGCATTTGTGAGTGTGGGTGTGTGTAAGGGTATAGCCATCTTAAAACAATAAAATGTAAAAGAAAGACAATGAGCAAAAAGTTTATATGTGAAAAAGCGTCCATGATTCATTGAATGATATATGTAGATGAAATAAAAACCCTTACAAATGGACCATTGTGCCTCGGGTAAGACACAAGGTTTTTAAAGTGCGAATTGTTTGTGAATTATTACAGCCCAACAGAAATGGAAAAGATAAATTACTGAGATATGAAAGTAATCAGAATAAAGTCTTTTGCTTCCCAGTTGCACAGTCCTCCACTGACAGTAGGGAATATCCAATCTTCCAGGATGCCATCTTCTTCACTGTCCTCTAGTGCATTAACCCCTTGGTTGCTGATCTTCACAGGTGGCCCTCCGGCACGGGAGCGGCGCACAACCTTATGAGCATTCGAAGTAAACCCCAAGCCGAATTTGTCTGATTTGTAAGGAATGTCTGGAAGCTGACCCCAGATTGTGCATCCCCCTTCTTCCACTACTGCTCTTGCATCCTTTAAAGATGACATCCGAGGTGGAGGTCTAGTGATCTTAGGAATTGAGGATACCGCCTTGGTCGCCGCTATTTTTTCAGAGACTTCTTCAAAATGTTCGCACCCATAGACATACCCTGAAGTTTGGTACGCGTGGGAGCAAGGTCGGCATTATATTGGTACTGCTTGTAAAAAGCAGCAACGAGGTCCTCCCAGTTACGGACATTAGCTCCTTCTAGTTGATAAAACCATTCAAGTTGAGTCCCTGACAGACTATCTTGAAAGAAATGAACCCAGAGGTTCTTATCAGTAGTATATAATTGAATCTTTCTGACATACGAGCGGAGGTGTAACTTTGGGCAGGAGACCCCGTCGTACTTAGCAAAGACATGCGCTTTGAACTTGTGCGGGATCACCACCCCAGATGCCAAACCCAAATCTCCAAAGTCCAACCCAGGTATGTTCTGGATCTCCATTGCACTTAGCCGGTCTTCGAGTTGCTTATATCTATCCTTAGCAGGAGGATACTGGTATTCATCAAAGTCAGTGTCATTGTCAGAAACAACAGGGCTAGGAGCCCTCCTTTCCTCTTGATTATCTCCCCCTCCAGATGAGTGAGATAAATCAGCTTCTTGTCTCAACCGGTTCCCGAATCTGTGATCCATATTCAAGAGAACCGTCTTCTTCTTCTTCTTCTTCTTCTTCTTGTCCTTCAAGATAAGAGTCTTCAAATCTTGTTGACCCTTGGCCAAGTTCATGAACATTTCCTGGAACTGAGCATTCTGAGCTTACAGAGCCTTGATAGCTTGATCAGTAGATGTTTCAGAAGACATGACTGCCGAAATAAACAGCGAAGAAGATGAGAAACCTATAAGGGTACCTGTAATGAGGTGCATGGGAATGGAATGCGTATGATATGATTTCAAAGACTTTAGTGAGATTCAAATTTGTAAACCAAAATGAAACACACTTTTATTAGATTAAAAACTTGAAACAATGTTTAACAAATTCCTTTAAAGGCGTTAGAAGAGAAAAACTGAAAAGTAAATCAACACTAGAAATAACAAAAGACATCAGCGCTCCCATGGTCGTTTTCCTCCCGTGCTAACATAGTCGGTGAGGACCTTCTCATTCTCCAGCTGCCTTGTAAGCTTCAGGATCTTCCGCTCCTGCTCGTGATACTTCTCTCTGTAAGTATCCCGTTCCTCCCTTAGCTGGATCCAAGACCTCTTTAATGCCCCAATGTCAGTAGGCATATAAGGATGGAGGACAGTATGAGGAACCCCTTCTTCATCAGCATGCTCTACAATTACCGGTAAGACAGCTTCGTATGGAATCCCCAGCTTTTGAGCACGGGCTCGAACCCACCATAGATATGGTTCCATCGGGAGAGAAGTCTTCATTCCTAGCTCATGCGGATCAGACCTGTTAACCCTACTCCAAGCTCGTATGAATATGCCGTGATGTCCCTCAACATCCCCCTTGAAGTCAAAGACAATGTCCGGAAGCAGAAACTCATGAGGACCGTCCCTTCGAGCTCGTCCAAACTGTCGTAAGGCCAAGCACGGATTATAGGTTATCCCTCCTCTAATTCCAAGTAATGGAACATTGGGGTATTCCCCGCACCGATCAATGACATCTACCTCTTCCATATCTTTAGTACTCCAAATGATGTATGTGTAAGCAAGGGACATGATTCTGTAGGCCCAACCCATACCTTCCTTATTCTTCAGTACATATTTGGGGAGGTGAGAAATAAACCACCTCGCCAGCAGCGGTGCACAACACATAAGGGTTCCCCTTTTCCGAGCAGTACGAGCATAAAGAGCATGTAGAATATCACCTAAGAGAGTGGGCACTGGATTACGAGAGATGGAGATCTTGACTGCGTTCACATTGACGAAAGAATCTAGATTAGGGAACAAAACCAAGCCATAGATGAGAAGTGCCAGGATGTCTTCAAATGCTTGAAAGTCCAAACTGTCCTGGAGCTGTTGAGCTTGATCAATCAAGAACTTAGCCAGGAAACCGTTAACCCCACTCCGCATCTCCCAGTTAGACATTACATCAGCCTTTGTCAGATGTAGGGCTTTAGCAACATCCTCTGGCCTAAGAGCTATCTCCCAACCTGTAAAGGGTGTCTGCTCTACAATAGATATGCCAAGTAAATCAGAGAACTCCTCCAAAGTAGGGACCAACTGATAGTCCAAGAAGGTGAAACAGTGATGCAACGGGTCAAAGAACTGGAACAAGACGCTCATCATTTGTTCATCCAACTTGGAAGTGACCAAACCAAGGAGGTGACCATGTCTTCTGACAAAGGAAGAAGTATTAGGAACCTTAGAAACCAACTCTCTAAGCTGAGCAGGGATTTGTACAAAACTGATCCGGATGGTATTTCTGCGCACAGATGCCATGACCTACAAAATAGAACAAAGATGAATTCCCTCGATCTTTGAAATGGGTTAGTCTAATGAAGTATGCATGCAATGTAATGATGCATGATCTCACGATAGAAACACACCACAAGTATCCACAGATAGCAAACATGGTAAGGGCAAACAAGTCACACAATAGCCCTTAAATTTCAGGCTGGCATGGAGTTTAGGTATTACCCTCTTTCAGTTTAGTTGGTTTAACCTGTCTTAGTAATAGTAACCGGGTTCTAGAGGATCTCAATATCACTGACCATCCTCGATCGGTCATAATTCCAGTTTAGCAACCTTTTCTTGCAGTCGGAATCATCGTGAGAGTATGGTCTTAATGAGTGTAGCATATTGCTACTTTTCTATGGCCAAGTTGGTCAATTATAGGTTATAAGGTCAGTTGATGCTTAATGACCCATTAGCAGCCACATACTCTCCTTGTTCCTCCACAAGGGATATCGGTACCAACTAAAGCGTCACATCAACGTAGCTACTACTTCAACCGTATCGGTATACGCTGTACAGTTCCCTCACAGACTATTGCTACTTACCTAAAAGGTATCCCCAGATCCGAGTTAGGATCTATAGTAACTCCGATACAAAGCCCACAAAATAAAGCAATCAAATCAAGCAATTGAAAACAATATGATAAACTATTCCTAAGGTACATCCCACTTATTAAGTCCCCAGCAGAGTCGCCATTTCTGTAATACAGTGGCCAGAACCGGGACGTGTTTCCCTTTTTTAAGGAATTTACTGGTTTGCGTTTTGCGTTTGTGTTTGCAAAATGTCGTGGTAAGCAAGAGTCGCCACCGTCTTTTATTTTATCCAACAAGGAAAGGAAAAAAGCACAAAAAAATTCCTTTTTCGAGATATTTCTGAGTACGGGGGTAGATTATAGAAAGGGAAGGTATTAGCACCCTTTCTATCCGTAGTTATCTACGGGCTCTTAGGTACTTGCTCATCATTTTCAAAAATTGTTTTCTTTGTATTTGTGGGTTTTGAAAAGTTTTTATTTTAACTTCGATTTAACTCTTGCTTTTGTCTTCAAGAGTGTAATGAAGTGTTTTTGAAAACTTGTTTGAAAAGGAGTGTAAGTGTGAAAAATTTGTTTGGAATGAGCAAGTACTTAAGAACTAATCTACCTACTCGAAAAAAGAATCGTTCTATGTTAGTTTCCTTTAGACAACGCTATCCCACTATTAGTGAGTAGGTAGCATCATCGTTGGAGTTTTGAGGGTCAATTCGAAAGGGACGCACGATCACTAAAGCAATGTTAGGACGTCTTAGTAATAACCCTAATGTCTTAGATCAATTATTCGAGGCAACAATATCCGAAGCAACCTTTCCGAGGCAACTTTGATCTTTGGACAAAAGGACGACCACTAAAACATCTTATACTCAAATGACCGTTTTAACAAAGGAAACCAAGCGGGAGTGTACCCTAAGAGTGCGCATGTGCGAATGATTCAGTTTCAGTTTATTTTATCTATGCACATTTAGGGTGATCTAACTGTTTTAAATTTAGACATACATTCTTGTCATGCAAGCCCTATTATCAAACATCTAACAGTTGAATATTTGCAGAAATTAAAGTGCGGAATTTAAACTAAGCTATTACAAGGCTTCGAGTATTTACATAGCCAAAAACAAACCCTTTGAAATTAAAAGCGGTAAAAATAAAATAAATGTCCTAATTAAATTATTACAAACCGGGAGCAAATACAATAATTGGGCCAAATAATAAATGCGCGAGAAAATTAGCTCGAATGCGAAACTAGGGTTTTGACCCTTCTATCCTAATTAAAAAAGAAATATTTTTTGTTGTTTTTAATATTTTTAAAAGAAAAGAGATTAGGTTTTAAAAATAAATGCTAAATTAATTAGTTATTAAGTTAATTAATGAAAATAATTAAATGACATATTTTTGGTTTTTTTGTTATTTTAGGAAAGAAATAAAATAATTAAGTTAGTTATAAAACCTATTTATTCTAATTAATTTTAATTATATACAAAAAATAAATTAAAGTTGTCTAATTAATCAAACCTAATTAAATTAATTAATTTATTGATTAAGAAAATAATATTCTAAATTTATTTGGACATAAAAATATTTTTGGTGATTTTTTGATAAAAAAGAAAATTAATTTTTTGGTTAGTAATTAAATTAAATTAAATAAGATAAATAAATGAAAAAAAAGAGAAAATATAAAGAAAGATATAAATTAGGCCTGATTAAAGGGGGTGCCAATAGCAGGAATCTGGGCCCATTAGTGGAAGTCCATGTTGACTTTGAGGATCCTGTGCATTGCGTTGGACTTGGCTTATGGTGCGCTCTCAGTGGTGGCCACCAGATTTGGCCATCTGGCCATCTGGCGCGTTGATGATGAAGGCCCTGGTGGATCTCTTGGCTTGCATACACATAGAATTGTCTGAAAACAAATGAGAAACTAACAAATGTTGGAGGCAGGGATCGAACCCCTGACCTCCAGCCTCCTAACGCCTTAAGCATCTACCTGGCAACCACTAGAGCACTTTGTTTCTATTGTACAGTTAATGAATAATAAAAATAATATACAAAACATGCGTTAGTGTAGAACAAAAGAAAAAGCGCGCTGATCATTTGAATTGGCCACTAGGGAAGCGACACTTCATCGTCTCCTTCCTCTCTCCGTGGGTAAAGGTTCGTTCACCTATACCTACAGACAAATGTCCGTTGCTACAGGCAGTGCTCCTTCCAAAATCCTCTATAGGCCACATAAATGGAAACTAACGCCATGTTTGAGTTTGTCTCGCCCTCATGAACCTAAAGGTACCATTCATGAAGGCCAATTGTTCCTGAAATCAAAAACCCTAAAACCAAGCTCGAAAACCTAAAAATTATGATTAATGCTACAGGCTATATAAATGCAATTGAGTGATGCAGAAAGCTTGCAAATACCTCATAGATCAAGAATATGCAAGTAATTTATCTTAACAATGCCTATATTGTGTAATACGATTTCAAGAACAGGGGTGTGTCGTGAAGTGGTGAAAAACACAAGAAGGGGGGGTTGAATTGTAAAACTGAAATCTAAAGCAATTGACAAGATATTTTTATCCTGGTTTGTTTGATCTCAAACTACTCCAGTCCACCCGTCAAGGTGATTTCGCCTCTCTCCAACGAGGTCTTAATCCACTATATTCAACTGAATATTACAGACTGCTTTAACAACTGCTAAAGCCTTCTTGATTCAAACCACAACCCGGTTTGTCAAGGTAACACTTTCTTACAAAGAGATAAAACTATGTGTGTGGATGTTTTCTACAAAACTGTATCACAACTGTGATGTATACACAAAATGAAGCTTAGAAGCTAGATTGCTAAACAGTAATGGAATATCAGAGTGTGTGGTTTAGCAAAACTCAAAGAACGAAGATTATGGTTCAGCTTTTGTGCGTGTAGAGATTTGGAGAGCATTAACCATTTCAATCTTCAAAGCTTTGTTTATATAGCACTGAGATGATGAACGTTGGATGCAATATTCTTGATTCAATGCTAATAATAAGCTTTCCTTATTGAGCAGATCTTGTCTGGAATGAGGCCGTTGGAATTAATTAGCTTTCAATGCACAGTACCGTTGCTTACTTAATGCAAGTTCTGGCTTGGCTCATTCTGATTCTGCTTCGCTGCTGATGAACTATTGTTTCTGTATCAGAGTATTAAGCGCAGTCTTGTTCATCAGGTTTCAGCATGTACGTGAGTTGATCATCTGATTTTGACGTTCTGATGTAGCAACTTCTGATGCTGGTGTATGAAATCAAATTCTGATGCTGAATAGATGTGATCTTGCTTATATCAATCAGAGTATCTGCAAGTCAGAACATAATAATTTTAGGCAGCAGATAGTTCATACATGAAACTTATAAATACTATATCTTTTCACTTTGTTATCATCAAAACTTAAATATAGGGTAGTAGATTCAAACTTTGTTCTAACAATCTCCCCCTTTTTGATGATGACAAAAACTAGATATTTTAAATGAAAATAACGTGAAAAGGTATCTGGAATATGTATCAGAATAAGAAGTAAAAGAATAAGGAGTAAGGAAATACTCCCCCTGAGTTTATTACTTCCCTTTGATTATACGTGTTCTTCAGGATCAGATCTTTTTCTTTCTTTGAACATCAGATTATCAGAGTCTTTGACTTATCAGAGAGCAGAGCTTCAGAGCTTTTCTTGTCAGAGCTTTGCTTTGGATCAGAGTATTAGGACGATCAGATCTTCATATTGATCAGAGCAACATTGATCAGAGCTTCTAGTCTTCAGAGTGTCCAAGAACTTCCTTGTGCCTGTAGACTTTAAACAAAACAGAAAAAACATTTCAAGTAATAAAGTTAGAATGTTTGAGAATTTCTGTCTAGTTAGCCGTTATTGATTTAAATATCATTCTTGTTCTCCCCCTTTTTGTCAGCAATCAAAAAGTGTCGGTGATGTGCTAAAACAATTAAGATCAGAAAAACTAATTATATTAATATAGTTCAGAATCAAAACAAGAAAATATTACAAAACATATTCAATCAGTGCATCAGAAAATCAAGGAAAACATGAAAAAAGGTCATGCATGAAAGAAAAGATTTAAGGTTGAGGAGGCAAGCGTGTGAACAGGCTCTCCAGCATGGCTTGAATCTTTTCAGAAGTCTCATTCTGCTTATGCACCATGCTGACAACAGTGTCAATCTTGCTGTCCTGCACATCCATTCTCTCTTTCATCTTCTGATCGTTTTCATCCATCCGCTGCTGCAGACGCATGTCATTCAGCCTTAGTTCTTCCAGAGTCTGCCTGTCCAAGGCAGCTTGAGAAGCATCAGAAGGAGGAGGCTTCTCAGAACTTTCAGCAACATCTTCTGCTTGACTTTCTTCAGCCTGAATGGTCTTGTCCTGTACCTTTGCAGCTTGCTGTTTCTCAGACCAAGGTTCACTGTCCAGAGGGAGCACGTCCTCTTTCAGAAGCATACTTCCAACTTCATTCAGAAGCTTGCTGAAATTTTGTTGTGCCTGCTCATAGTTGATATCCTGCAACTTGAGGGCTTCAGCACGTACCCAAAGTCTGAATTGTGACCAGAGCTGATCAGAAGCAGCTGGGTCAATCATTCCCGGACAGACTTGCTTCAAAGAAGCAATCCATTGCAGCACACCTGTTTCAAAATTCAAAATACCAGAGCCAACATCTGGTTGCTTTGGTTTTGGGATGGCAATTTTGTGTTTTAGATCAGCAAGACGGTCAAGACTGGTTAAGTCAATGAAAGTCCTGCTGGGGTTTTCAGAGGTTTTCTGAGAGGCTGTTTGTTTTGGAGAAGGGGTATCAGAATCAGATATTTCGATTGGAGTGGGTGGTGTTTTGGGAGTATTTGGTGGTGTTGATTCTGATGAGGATGGTAACTGGGGCATGATAACAGTTGTTCCACATGGCAACTGAATTGCCAGCGGTGATGGTTGAGGTGAGTGAGGGTCAGATTGATGAGGAGAAGGAGTTTCAGAGTGGTGAAACTCTGTTTGTGGTGAAGGTGGATTAATTTCTGGCTGGGGAGAGGGAGTTGGAATCTCTGATTGCTCAGGGATCAGAGGTTCTTCTGAGAGTGGTTGTTGTTGTTGTTCTGGTTGTTGTTGTTCTGGTTCTTCAGCAGATTGCTGTTGTTCTGGTTGTAGAGGAGGAACATTTTGTGGTTCAGAGTTTGGTTGAGCAGAGGCATGTTGACGCTCAACATCAGACAGCACTTGGTCAAGTGCTGATGTTGTTGAAATTGTTGGTTGTTTGGGGTGTTTGGTTCTAGGTCTTCTGAGTTTTAATGCCTCAGAAGGGTCTTCTTCTTGTACGGTTTCATCAATGGTAGGGATGGGAATTGATATTCTATGAGAGGTTTGAGGAGGGATAGATGCTGGAATAGTAAAAGAATTTGAAATAGGGGCAGCAGATGAAATACCTCTTTTCTTTGGAGTCTGCTGAGATGATCCTTCTGATGGCGCTTTCCTCTTCTTTGTCTTCTTCAGAGTCACTTCTGGTTGGGGTTGACGCAGATCTCTGATATTCAGCTTTGGATCTGTATCATCTGCCTTGTACGCATCTGGGTACCTGAGAAACATCTCTGGTTTGGATTCAGTTTCAGAGAATAACGGAAAATCACTCAGAGGCACTCTTCTGCTGGAGATATCAGCAGTGGAAGTAGCTCTGGGTTCCTTCTGAATATTCTCTATCAGCTTCATCTTTTTCAGATTCTTTGCGTTCAGAGGTTTCCCAATTGTTGGTTCAATAGTGCTTAGCTCTTGAGCTTCTATCAGATGCTCAATCAGTCTATTCTCTGTCAGAATATCTGATATCAACCTTCCAAAAGGTATCCAGTCCCTCTTGGTTCTTTCTTCTTCCCTTGTTTCTTTCACACTGGTTCTGAGATGGTTGAACAGGAAGTGAGCCAGATTGATCTTTATCTTCTGATCAATAAAGTAGATCAGAAACTGCTGATCCACATTTATGTAATCAGGAGAACTTGTTGGTTTCCTGTGGTTGAAGCACCCCAGAATAATCTTCGCCCATACTCTGAAATGATCCTTCAGATCTTTAATCTTGCTGCTGGGCATTCCAAGAGTGAAAATCCTGTTAGCTACCACACCTATATCAGCACATCTTTCAGCCATGTCCACACAACGGACGCCACCACCACTTTGACCGATTAGCCTTGCAATGAGATCTTCAGAAATCACAATCTTCTTCCCCATAACAGAGGAGATGACTAGATGTGTTGAAACCTTGGCGTGAATCCAAAATTCCTTGACCAGCGCTGGGAATGTTGGTCCAACCAACCTATCGAAATACCTTTCCCACTTTTGAGCCCTAACTTCTTCAGTTAGGTCAAAACCATTCTCCTTCAAGCTTTCAAAATCAATGATTAACTCAGAGAGCACTTCAAGGTTCTTCACCGGAGTGAGGAGAGTTCTGAGTGGCACTTGATATTGCTCAGATGTTGCTTTCTTCTGATTACCTGCAGAAACCCTACTGGAGGTTGCCATGTTCACACTAAAAGGGTTTTGAGAATGAACTGAGGAAAAAGGTTTGCAAGAGATGAACTCAGAAATATGCAGAAAATGCTTGAGTATTAGTGAGAAAGCGTAAAGAATAAGAATGAGAGATTAGTGTGCTTAAATAGAGTTTTCAAAACTATTTTGAAAAGATAAACGTTTTTAAGAGAGAGAAAAATCATGATTGCCATTTAAAAGCATGATTACTTTTCATTAAATGCTTGCTGATTTTGGGGGATTTGAGAAAGATACTTAAAAACGGTTACCAGACATGTGTCTCAATGCACCCAATCAGCGCTTTGCCTTCTCAGAAGCGTGCACGCGTTCTGCTTCAGAGATATGCTGATGATTGGATGACACTTGTTTGATGTAGTGATCAGCACGTCTGTCTTTGAGCTTAGACTCTCAGATCTTTAGACTTGCATCTGATACAATCTGCATGTTCTATCTTTCTGAAAGGAGATTGATCAGAAGTTCACAGTGAAATAATTACATTCTGAAGGTAAATATATGGAATTAAAACATTTTCACTCTGGACACACTTTCATGCTGAGATGTTTCAGAATGAAATTAAACCTATCTTCTGAAAGGGGTTTAGTAAAGATATCAGCCCATTGATGGTCTGTATCTATAAATTTTAAGTTCAAAATACCTTTCTGAATATAGTCCCTAATGAAGTGATGTTTTATTTCTATATGCTTAGCTCTAGAATGTAAAATAGGATTTTTACTTAAGCAAATAGCAGAAGTATTATCACAAAGTATAGGAATGTTACTCTCAAAAATCTGGAAGTCTTCAAGCTGACTTTTCATCCAGAGCATTTGTGTGCTACATCCTGCTGCTGCTATGTACTCAGCTTCTGCTGTTGACAGAGCAATTGTTGATTGCCTTTTGCTGGACCAAGAGATCAGATTTTCTCCCAGAAACTGGCAGCTTCCAGAAGTACTTTTACGTTCCACTCTGTCTCCAGCAAAATCAGCATCACAGTAGCCTACTAAGCTGTAATCACTAGATTTTCTATAAAACAAACCCAGATTAGTAGTACCTTTCAGATACTTGAAAATTCGCTTAACAGCTGTTAAGTGAGATTCTCTAGGATCTGATTGGAATCTAGCACATATACAAACACTGAATAATATGTCAGGTCTTGAAGCAGTCAGATAGAGGAGAGAACCAATCATACCTCTGTAGACTTTCTGTTCTACCTTTTTGCTTACCTCTTCTCTTTCCAGAATGCACGTGGGATGCATTGGAATCTTTGATGGCTTACATTCTGAGAGGTCAAATTTCTTCAGAAGATCTCTGATGTATTTGCTCTGATGAATGTAAGTTCCTTCTGGAGTTTGATTAATCTGAATTCCTAGAAAGAATTTCAGTTCCCCCATGAGGCTCATCTCAAATTCTGCCTGCATACACTTAGCAAATTTTCTTCCAAGAGAAGGATTAGTAGAGCCAAAAATAATATCATCAACATAAATTTGACAGACTAAGATATCACTCTTAACTGTTTTACAGAATAGAGTAGTGTCCACTTTCCCTCTGGTAAATTCATTTTCAAGCAGAAAGTTACTTAGCCTTTCATACCAAGCTCTGGGAGCTTGTTTCAGACCATACAGTGACTTCTTTAGTTTGAAAACATGTTCTGGATGTTTTGTATTTTCAAAACCTGGGGGTTGGTGAACATAAACTTCTTCTTCTATATAACCATTTAAGAATGCACTTTTGACATCCATCTGATACAGAGTGATGCCTCTATTAACAGCAAATGAAATTAAAAGTCTGATAGATTCTAACCTGGCGACTGGGGCAAAGGTTTCTGTATAGTCTATCCCCTCTTGCTGACTATAACCTTGTGCAACCAGTCGTGCCTTGTTTCTGATGACTTCACCTTGTTCATTTAGCTTGTTTCTGAACACCCATCTTGTTCCAATGACGTTGAATCCTTTTGGTCTGGGAACGAGATCCCATACTTCGTTTCTGGTGAATTGATTCAGCTCTTCTTGCATTGCCAGAATCCAGTCATTATCCAGAAGTGCTTCATCAATAGAAGAAGGTTCAATCAGAGACACCAGTCCCATAAGAGTTTCTTCAGAGTTTCTGAAGCTTGCTCTTGTTCTGATTGGATCTTCCTTTCTTCCTAGGATAGTCTCTTCTGGGTGATCCAAGCTGCTTCTGGGTAATCTCTTCTGAGGTTGATCAGCAGCTGTTGTAGGATTTCTAGCAGTGCTCCTTTCAGACGTTGAAGGAATGTCTGTGTTGAGAGCTTCTGATGACTTGTCTTCAGAACCTGCAAATTCAATTTCTATACCTGCAAAAACTTCATTCTGCTTTGACTTTTCAGAGTCAAGCTTGTCATCAAAACGAACACTGATTGATTCTTCCACAATCTGTGTTTCTGTATTGTATACTCTGTACCCTCTTGAGCGTTCAGAGTATCCTAACATAATACACTTCTGTGCTTTAGAGTCAAACTTGTTCAAATAATTCTTTGTATTTAATATAAAGCAAGTACATCCAAATGGATGAAAATATGAAATGTTGGGCTTTCTGTTCTTCCACAATTCATATGGAGTCTTTTCCAGAATAGGTCTTATTGAGATTCTATTCTGAATGTAGCACGCTGTGTTTATTGCCTCTGCCCAGAAGGTCTTAGCAACGTTTGTCTCATTGATCATGGTTCTGGCCATTTCTTGCAATGTTCTGTTCTTTCGTTCTACAACTCCATTTTGTTGGGGAGTTCTAGGACAAGAGAAATCATGCAGAATGCCTCTGTCATTAAAGAATGACTCAAAATCTTTATTTTCAAATTCTCTACCATGATCACTTCTGACTTTAATGATTCTAAGATCCTTTTCATTCTGAACTTGGTTACAGAAGGTAACAAACACAGAGTGTGACTCGTCCTTGTGTCTTAAGAACTTTACCCATGTCCATCTGCTATAGTCATCTACGATTACTAACCCATACTTCTTACCACTGACTGAAGCAGTTTTAACTGGTCCAAATAAGTCAATGTGCAGAAGTTCTAATGGCTTAGAGGTAGAAACAACATTTTTGGATTTAAAAGAAGGTTTTGCAAATTTGCCTTTCTGACATGCTTCACACAGAGCATCTGAATTGAACTTCAAATTAGGAAGTCCTCTGACCAGATTGAGTTTGTTAATCTGAGATATTCTTCTCATACTAACATGCCCCAATCTTCTGTGCCAAATCCACTGCTCGTTGTTAACAGACAGAAGACATTTTACATTCTGACTCTTTAGTTCAGAAAGTTTGATTTTGTAAATGTTGTTTTTCCTCTTACCATTAAACAGGATAGTCCCATCTTTCTGACTAACAGCTTTACAGGATTTTTGATTAAAGATTATATCATAACCGTTATCACTTAATTGACTTATGGATAACAGATTATGCATCAATCCATCTACTAGCAGAACATTATTAATAGAGGGAAGATTTCCATTACCTACAGTTCCAGAGCCAATTATCTTTCCCCTCTGATTGCCTCCAAAGCCAACGTGGCCTCCAGGCTTAAGTTCCAGGCTTTGGAACATATGCCTTCTTCCCGTCATGTGTCGTGAGCAGCCAGAGTCCAGGTACCATGACTGGTGTTTCTGACTTGCTGCTAAAGATATCTGCAACATGTATTATTTTATCCTTAGGTACCCAGATTTTCTTGGGTCCTGATTTGTTAGTTTTACCAAAACTCTGGTTGAATTTTGGTTTCACAGAGTGCTTACTGCTAGTATATTTGATATCATGTGTGTGACCATACACAAAGTGTGAATTTAGAGGAGTGTGTTTAATGGTTAAGTCCATGACATTCTTTGGTGTAGGAACCTTACCTTGGTATCCTATTCCTTTCCTGCCGTTTCTGCTAACTCCATAGATCATTGAAGCCATTCTGCTTCTATCTATGCTTTTAGCTAGGAACTTCTGGAAACTGTGATCATACTCCTTGATGATCTCATCAGCGTTGCTGGGAGTTTCAGAAATTGGTTCCTTCTGAGAGTTTTATAAAGTGTTTTCTAATTTTGAAATCTTATTTCTCAGCTCAGAATTTTCCAATTTGAGACTCTCAGACTTATTAGAGTCAGATTCAAGATTCCTTTTCAGGTCTCTGAATTTAGCTCTAATTTGCTGATAACGTTCCAGAATCTCATTAAGGCTTTCAGCAAGTTCATCCTTTGTAAAGTTAACAGCGAAGTTAGGAAATACCTCTTCAGTGTCTGATTCTGAGTCTGATTCAGAAGCTTCACTATCTTCTGAAATGTTTTCCATGAGAGCTATGTTTGCCCTTTCATCATCTGATTCTGAGTCAGCTTCAGACGAGTCAGAGTCATCCCATGTGGCCATGAGACTTTTCTTCTTCTCTCTTCCAAACTTCTTTTTGGGCTTTTCCCTCTGAAGCTTTGGGCAGTCACTCTTGTAGTGTCCTTGCTCATTGCACTCATAGCAGATGATGTCTTTGGTGTTTGGCTTCTTGCTACTGGAGGAGCCTTCAGATCTTCTGTATCCAGAGGAAGAATCTGTCCTTCTGTATCTGGAAGAAGACTCGTTCTGATCAGATCTTATGGGATTCCTGAACTTCCTTTGTCTTTGCTTCCACAGTTGATTTACTCTTCTGGAGAGAAGGGAAAGTTCGTCTTCTTCTGATGAGGATCCATCAGATGTTTCTTCAACTGCCTGCAAAACTTTAGACTCAGATTTTCTGTTAGATTTTAATGCTAAAGGCTTACCTTGCTTCTGAGGCTCATCAGCTTCTAGCTCTATCTCATGACTTCTGAGGGAGCTGATAAGTTCCTCCAGAGTGATTTTGTTGAGATCTTTAGCTAGCTTCAGAGCAGTAACCATAGGCCTCCACTGCTTGGGTAAACTTCTGATTATTTTCTTGACATGGTCAGCAGTAGAGTACCCTTTTTCCAGAACTTTGAGACCAGCTACCAGAATCTGGAATCTAGAGAACATAGTTTCAATGGATTCAGATTCTTCCATTTTGAACGCCTCATACTTCTGAATGAGCGCCAGAGCTTTTGTTTCTTTGACCTGAACGTTGCCCTCATGCGTCATTCTGAGAGAATCAAAGATATTTTTTGCTGTGTCTCTGTTGGAGTTCTTTTCATACTCAGTATAGGAGATGGCACTGAGGAGGATGGTTCTGGCCTTGTGGTGATTCTTGAAGTCACGCTTTTGTTGATCAGACATTGATTTTCTATCAATCTTCTGACCACTTGCATTCACAGGGTGCGTGTATCCATCTGTCACCATATCCCACAGATCAGCATCATGTGCTAGAAAGAAGCTTTCAATTCTGTCTTTCCAGTAGTCAAAGTTTTCTCCATCAAAGACTGGAGGTTTGCCACTGAATCTGTCTCTGTCCTCATTGTTGTCATTGCTGATGTGAGAATTGTTTCCTGCCATTGTGTTTTTCTGACGCTGGATCTTGTACTGACACGGTTAAGTGGTTTAGCTCAGAACCAGGCGCTCTGATGCCAATTGAACTGGTGAAAAACACAAGAAGGGGGGGTTGAATTGTAAAACTGAAATCTAAAGCAATTGACAAGATATTTTTATCCTGGTTCGTTTGATCTCAAACTACTCCAGTCCACCCGTCAAGGTGATTTCGCCTCTCTCCAACGAGGTCTTAATCCACTATATTCAACTGAATATTACAGACTGCTTTAACAACTTCTAAAGCCTTCTTGATTCAAACCACAACCCGGTTTGTCAAGGTAACACTTTCTTACAAAGAGATAAAACTATGTGTGTGGATGTTTTCTACAAAACTGTATCACAACTGTGATGTATACACAAAATGAAGCTTAGAAGCTAGATTGCTAAACAGTAATGGAATATCAGAGTGTGTGGTTTAGCAAAACTCAAAGAACGAAGATTATGGTTCAGCTTTTGTGCGTGTAGAGATTTGGAGAGCATTAACCATTTCAATCTTCAAAGCTTTGTTCATATAGCACTGAGATGATGAACGTTGGATGCAATATTCTTGATTCAATGCTAATAACAAGCTTTCCTTATTGAGCAGATCTTGTCTGGAATGAGGCCGTTGGAATTAATTAGCTTTCAATGCACAGTACCGTTGCTTACTTAATGCAAGTTCTGGCTTGGCTCATTCTGATTCTGCTTCGCTGCTGATGAACTATTGTTTCTGTATCAGAGTATTAAGCGCAGTCTTGTTCATCAGGTTTCAGCATGTACGTGAGTTGATCATCTGATTTTGACGTTCTGATGTAGCAACTTCTGATGCTGGTGTATGAAATCAAATTCTGATGCTGAATAGATGTGATCTTGCTTATATCAATCAGAGTATCTGCAAGTCAGAACATAATAATTTTAGGCAGCAGATAGTTCATACATGAAACTTATAAATACTATATCTTTTCACTTTGTTATCATCAAAACTTAAATATAGGGTAGTAGATTCAAACTTTGTTCTAACATGTCGTGAATGACTTACATAGTGTTTTGGGGCTTGAACGGCTTAGTTCTTGATTGCTTTAGGTTGCTGAGAGTGCCAGGAAGCGATTGGGACCGTTCAATGGTCTTGAGAATGCCTCTAAGTGGGATTTCGATCTCACACTTTTTTGCCTTTTTTCCAGATTTTGTTCTCTCTCTCTCTCTCTCTCTCTCTCTCTCTCTCTCTCTCTCTCTCTCTCTCTCTCTCTCTCTCTCTCTCTCTCTCGCCTGTTTCTAGGTCTGCCTCGCCTCCTTATGTATCAAGCAATGCATTAGGGTTGATAGTTGTATCCAAATCTTCCTTCTTCAATGCTTTTGATATTTGATTTGATTCACTTTGAAAACCTTCCAAATTTGGCTTATTTCCAATCTTTTTGTGCACACATGCCTTGGTACGAATTTTAATGCTTGCAATCTATAATTTAAGACCTGAAATAATCATAAAATCCTTTGTTATCAATGTTTTGGATTTTATTTGATTTTATTTAATTTAAATCAAATTAATTCAAATAAAAATCAAAACAAATAATAAAAATAAGATATGGACAAGTGGAAAAGGCTAGAGCACGTGGGATATGTTGCCAACTCAAAACAAGTGAAAAAGAATGGGCCCATTTGGCAAAATTTGAAGTTTTGGGCATAGTTGACTTTTGGCAATTTTGCAAAAAAGGTCAACTTCACCAATGCATAACTTCCTCAATTTTGACTCTTTAGAGGTGTCCTTGGACTTTATAGAAATCTTGAGATGCCCTCTAATCAACATTTTTGGTCTCATCTCAATTTGATATTCCATGCTCATGTATGAAGCTTTGATCAAAAAGGTGTTTTTGTTGACTTTTCAAAATGACCTATAATATCCAAATTCATAACTTTTTGTGAGTGCATATTTTGAACTTGGGAGCTGAAGATGGATTGTAGGGAATTGCATCCTCTTCAAAATGAGCTTTGGATGGGTCATTTCTCATAAAGTATGAGAACGTTATGCTTGGTCAAAGTTGAGTTGACTTTTCCTACAAAACCCTAATTTAGCAACTTTTGAGTCTTGATGAATTATGAGTAATCCTTGATGAATCATGATCAACCCTTGATCAAATGATGAAATATACTTCAAAATGAGGATGTTGACCAAAAATATTGAGATTTGACTGTATGTAGGTCACAATTGACTTTTGCCCTAACTTAGTCGATTTTTGGACCTTTGAGCAATTGACTGAGCAATCTTCCTCTGCAAGGCTTGAAACTTGTCATGGATGATCTTGAGAAAATATTGGGACAATGTTGAGCATTTGGGACCATTTGGACTCAAGTATCTTGATGCAACATGAAACCCTAATTTGAGGTAGACTGCCTTAGGAGAGAGCTTGTCTGGCCAACCCTTGGACTTCCTTGAGCAACTTAGAGATCTTTCTTGCAATGTTTTGAGAAATATGGGAGGGCAAATTTTGGGGTACAACAAAGACCAATTTGTAACTCATATATTTTCTCTAAGTTTTTTCCATCCGTCGAAGCATTTTCCAACTTGGCTTTATTTGCTCTATTTTTGGTCTATGGGGCCAATATATTGTAGGTGTCGATTTTAAGAGCCGACAAATTGCCCCCCAAGAATTCTTGTTTCGATGTCGAGAGAAATAATCATTCTTTGAAATTCCTATTCGACACCTGCCCTTTTTTTCCAAAAAGGTTTTAACGTGCGCTTTTCGCCTTCCAACAACTACCACACTCAGAACCATCATTACTCTTTTCCCAAGACGTCTTTTCAATCAGCCGTTACCATGCTGCCATTATGACCATTACTCCTAGAACCTAAGCAAGCATGTCAAACGTTTCCCATCACCTGCACGATAACTGCTTTACAGCTTGCCACGTGCCCCACTACGTCCATAGCATTAAATGGCCTTGACGAGACACATTTTCCTTTGGACACTATAAATAGCCTTGAGCCTTCTCTTTTTGAACTTTCACAACACTTAGCATTTTCAATCTTCTTTGCAGAAAAGAAAAACACCTTACACCGTTATCTTCGTTCCTTACTGTCTCATAACAATGGCTTTCCTTTCTAATGCTCCCAACAACCCCAAACCTAAAAATGTCGCTGATGTAAAACGTCAACCAGAAATATTCCCCACAAACTCTTCTCCTGCTTTGACTAAGGGGCCAAGGTTCTTCTCTGAACCCATGACTAAATAATGGCGTGAGGGGTATAATTCCCAGCTCCTCACCCATGTTAGATATCATGAGAATATATATGCCATGTCTTGCCCTCTATCTGCATGCGTCGAGGATCCCATGAAAAACCGTGCTTTCTTCCCCACTCACCCTAGGCTCAAGCCAATAGGCTGTGCGAAGAAACCCATGAACGATTGTGAGGATGCAACTCCAGCTAACCAGCAACACGCTCAAACAAAGGAGGACATTAACCTTCAGTTCATAAACAAAGGGAACAAGATCTTTCGGTCGTGCCCTAGTCTCTTTTCCGAATATTCAGACTGGCTGAATAAGAGGGAGAAGGCGCAAACCCCAGTTTGGAAGGAAATGGGGATTTATGATTTGGTGATGCTATCGAAGACAAGGTTGTCTTACTGCCCTCTTATGTTAGTGTCTTTGTTATATTTCTGGGACAACGCCCATTTCACATTTCACCTTCCTTATGGAATGGTGACTCCAACTCTCTTCGACATAGCAGTAATCACCGGCCTTCGACCAACTGGTGACTACTTCGACCCAGAGGACTTATCTGAAGATGCCATTGGGTTTTTAGCTACAAATCCCACATACACGATATTCATCAACCATTTTCATGATAAATCCTACAGTACTGCGTCGAAGGTCGAACACATAGCTTTCTTGGCTATGTGGTTGTCTCGATTCGTCTTCTGTACCAAGTCACTTCAAGTGACTAAGAAGATGCTCACGCTCGCAACACAGCTTCATCACAGCTACCCTCTTTGCTTCGCTGAATTGATTCTGGCCAATCTGTATGAGTCCATCAGCAATGGTGTGACTCAACTCAAAGTCATAGAAGACAGGGCAAGCTTGCTCCTTTCTGGCCCCTTTTGGCTTCTTTAACTTTGGCTCAACGCCACCTTCGAATCTTTTCTTCCCCAAAAGAATACGATAAATGAAGAAGCTCCATAAATTTTAAACAGGAGGGTCGAAGGCACCAGGCTAGCTTTGCTGACTCCGACTGACGAGGGTCAGCAATTTCAAAAGGCCTTCACCAACTTTGTGATGATGTTTGTAGAGCGCAAAATTTTTGTTTCGACCATGGCTCCCTTTTCCAGTCGAAAAGTTGGCCCATAATGGTTTACCAGACCATTTCCTTCAACTGATGAGGAAGACTTAGAGGACGAATATGTGGCCATATGAGAGTCATTTCTTCGACCAAGAATCATGCCACTGAGATTCAAGAGTTCGAAGAATCAATTAAGTTTGATTGCTTACCAACCGAATCTTGTCTCTTAACAATTCGGTATTATCCAGTCACTCCCATCTCCTATCTACTCTCGAGAGAAACTGCTATTATTTTATAATGCAGATTACTCAGAGGATGCTGCTACCAAGCACATTGGTAGGTACGTTGGTCGGACCGTACTAGCTCTTTTCGACTTCACTCTTAATTTTATGTGTTCGCCCAATTTTAAGGGGCCGTGGAGGCAGTATTATAATGAGGAATTCTTCGACGAGAAGGATTTCGCCCACCACCTTCGCGAGGCGTTCAAACTGGTCCTTGACAAGATCAAGAATGGTAATATTTTCTTTCTTTTTGTTTCCTTGTCTTAGATTCAATCATTTGATGCCACCTTATATTTTTTTCTTGTATAGCTGTCAAGAGGACCAACACAAAAAAGGCTACTGAAAGCACCAAAGGGGGAGACCCTTATGTTAACCCTTCACCAAAGGTATTCACTTTCTGCTATACCTTTCTCCTTTTCTATTTTCTGACATAGATACTGATGTCTTCGACTCTTATATTTCTGGATATTCAGAAGACCACTCCCAAGAAACGAATGGTTCGGGAAATTGAAATCTCTAGTGATGAAGAAGAGGAGTCTCCTCATGTTCCTCTGAAGAGACAGAAATTAAAGAAAGCAGCTCCCGCACCTGAGCCTCGTCCTAAAACAAAAATTAAGATTATAGCTACCAAATCAAGGCCTCCTCTTGTAGTCATCAGAGAACCCACTGAGAAAGAGGTAGCCGCTAGGCTAAATAACCCTAGTGAGAGTGACAATTCTAGCCCCGGTGCCGAAGTTCCTCTTCAGGTATTTACTTCGACAGACATCTGCTTACTTCCTGAACTAACCCCTTTTTTCATAAGAATTCTGAGAATAAAACTTCTTAATCTTCAGGATACTGCCGGCATTTCTAAACAAGCTCCCACTCCTGTCGAAGGATATGCCACTCTGCTAAATAGTGAGGGAGATCCCACTTATAGGCCTTCTTCAGCAAAAGGCTCCTTTGTTAGCTCCACTGATGAGGTGAACCAAACTTCTGAGCCTCAATATGAGACCATAGAGGAAGCAAACGAAGAAGGCCCTATAGGCGAACAGGAAGAAACTAGGGCTCCTCTGGGTGATGCGTAGGAAGGTGAAGAGGAGGAGGCTACTGATGCCGTAGATGTAACAGAGAGGGAGGATATGTTGGAGGGGGAAAATCAGGATGAAAGAATTCCAGATGCTGATGGCAGAGAAGACTCTACTGAAGGGGCCCAAAATCTGACGAACACTGAAGCTGCCCATATTCAAGCACAAGTAGTTAATGTGGCTACTGCCACTAATGAGGGTGCCCCTTCGACAGGGTCTCGAACCAAAGAAGCTTTGGCCTTGATGAAACAACAAAATCCTCTGGGTTACTTGACAGCCATTCTCGAAGGGCGAGAAAGTTCTTCTGACCATGGTGTTTCGACTGTGTCCGAAAAGTCCACCTCAACATCCCCTCTTGATGAGGCACTTCAGAAGGTTAAGGCACAAATTTTCAAAAGAGACTTAATGCTAACCTTGAATGGAAAACCCACTGCTCCATCCTTCCTGAAGACCACTTTGAGGGCTGTTGATCTCCTCATTGCTTCTCCAGACGTAGCTAGCATTATTCTGGATTTAACTTCCATTATTGACCAAGTGTCAGCAGACTACAATCATCGAAGGACTCTTACTCGCGAGATCGAAGAGGCCAACAACCATGTAGATGTTGCTCGGAATGCTGCTACTGAATCAACTTCCAAAGTAAAATAACTATCGAAGGCTCAAGAGGCTATGCAGAAAGAAGCTAAGGAGATTGATCAAGACACGACTAAAGTGAGGGTGCAGATCAAAGAACTGGAGGCTAAAATATTCGCCAATGATAAAAGGAAGGAAGAACTTCTCGCCACTAATACTGAGTCTGAAAGCCAAAAGGAACTTGCTGAAGGGGTAAAGCATGATGATCGAGCCCAAACGCTTGATGCTAAACTTGAAACCCTTCATCAGTCAAAGGCTCTTTGCGAACGGCGTTTGGAATTACAGAGGATCAAATACCTCCAGATCAAGGCCAATCTCCCCTTTTGAATTCTGTCTCTATATTTGCATAATCACTTATTGTAATGACTAAGCCATTTTGGCAATTTTTAATGAAATTTAAATTTCCATTTTGGCTTTTAGCTTATTTCGATCGTGACTATACTTTTTCTATTTTAACCTCTTGAAGCATAGGTCTATACTTTTTCAAGTATTTACCGTTTAATCTCAGAAGCCTTTGATCTTCATTTAACTCCTCGATCTCATAGGCTCCACTAGAGAAAATTAGGATGATTTTGAAAGGTCCCTCCCACTTAGGGGACCATTTTCCCATGTTTCTATCTTTTCGATCCATTGGAAGAATTACCTTCCATACTAGATCCTCAGGCATAAATGCCTTTGGTTTTACTTTTCGATTATAGGATTTCTCAACTCGTTTCTTTTGTAATCTTAAGAGGTCTAAAGCCTTCAACCTTTCTTCATCCAAATCAACCAATTCGTCCAACATCATATTCCAATAAAGTTCATAAAAAATATCCTGGTGTCTCTGAACCCTCGTTGGCTGTAGACAAATTTCCACTGGCAATACTACATCATTACCATAAGTTAGGCGAAATGGTGTTGTTCCTGTAGCCTCTTTAAGTGAGGTTCGACAAGCCCATAAAACTTGATCCAACGTCTTGTGCCAGTTTCTTGGTTTCTTTCCCACGTGTTTTTTTATTAAACTGATTACTACCTTGTTTGCAGCTTCGACTTGGCCATTAGCTTGTGCATAGTAAGGTGTAGATGTTAACAGCTTGAATCCCATTTCTGTAGCAAATTATTGCATTTTTCGACCAGTAAAAACTGATCCTTGATCTGTCGTTATTGTCTCAGGGGTTCCAAATCTATATATAATTTACTTTTGAATAAATTCAATGACATTTTCTTGGTCTACATTGACTAAAGGAATTGCTTCGATCCATTTATTAAAATAATCAATGCCCACCAGTATGTATTTCTGGATTCTAGAGGATGCTGGTCGAATCTCCCCAATAAGATCTAAAGCCCATCCTCTAAAAGGCCAAGGTTTCACAATCGAATGAAGTTTGCTCGTCGGTACATGTTGGATGCCTGTGTGCACTTGACATTCTTGACTTCCTTTTGCAAACTCAACACAATCTTTTAACATAGTGGTCCAATACAGTCCTTGTTAAAACAACAACCATTTCATCTTATGGCCTACTTGATGTGTTCCACATGCCCTAGAGTGTGTAGTCAAAAGAGCTATGTATGCTTCTGTTTCACTTAGGAATTTCAGCAACACACCTTCAGGTGTTTTCTTAAATAATTCATTTCCCGTTAATATATAGCTTAGTGCCCTATACTTTATCTTTCGCTCTGTCGAAGCCACTGGATTCTGTAAATAATCTACTATAGGCTTTCTCCAATCTTGTTCTGTTAGATTATCTATGAACGAAATTTTGAAGTTTTCGTGATCAGTGTATCCCAACATCGTGGTTTCCAAATCTATTGGAGACAACTTTGGATGCTACTCTTCCTCTAACTTCGATTGCTTGTTGTAGTTTTTCTTTCGAAACTTTATACCCGGAAGCGATCTGTGCTAAATCATTAGCCACTTGATTTTCCAATCTGGGTATATGTCGAATGTTAACCACTTCGAAATTCTTCAACAAACGCCTGGCTATTACGAAATACATGATAAGATTTTCTCTTATGCATTTGTATTCTTTCGTAACTTGTTTTAGGACTAACTCTGAGTCTCCCATTATTTCGACTCGAGTTTCCCCCAATTCCAACAAGATTCCAAGGCCTACGATTAAAACATCATATTCAGCCTCATTATTTGAACAATCTCATTCGATATTGTACTTAAATGTTGTTGGAATTTTGTTTGGAGAAATAATGAGAACCCCTACTCCAGTTCCGTCTTTATGACTAGTACCGTCAAAGTATAAATTCCAAGGTTCAATCTCCAAATAATTTATTGATTCTTATGTTATTGAGTGGTCAACTATAAAGTCTGCTACCACTTGACCTTTCACAGCCTTGAGAGGCATAAAGGTTAATGAATACTCAGTTAATGCAAGTGCCCATTTGCCAATTCTGCTGTGCAAAATGGGTTTCGACAACATATATTTGAAAACATCAAAATGAGACGAAACGTAAACATTAACTAGTTTAATATATTGCTTGAGTTTTATACATGAAAAGTAAAGACATAAACATAGTTTTTCAACTTTGTTATATCTAGTTTCCGCATCATTTAAAACTCTACTGAGGTAGTAGATGGGTCTTTCGACACCATTCTCATCCTCTTGAGCTAACATGCTCCCTAAGGTTTTATTAAATGCAGCTACGTACAACCTCATACTTCTATTTCTACAAGGAAGTACCAGAATCGGTGGCTTGGTGAGGTACTCTTTGATTTTATTGAAGGCCTTTTGTTGTTCTTGCCCCCATTCAAATCCTCCTTTGTTGAGTCGAAGTAGTGATGAGAAGGCTTGCGTTTTCCCACTGAGGTTGGATATAAATCTCCTTAGGAAATTTATCTTCCCAAGTAGGGAATGCAATTCCTTCTTGTTGGTTGGCGCTTTGGCTTCCAAAATAGCTTTGGTCTTGTTTTGGTTTATCTCTGTTGTACCCCAAAATTTGCCCTCGTATTTTTCCACAAGAAATCACAGCTTCAGGCTTTTTCTGAGTTTTCAGACTGGCTCAAGAATCGGTCAAACAGACTTTTCTCGTCAGTCAGACAAAATTTAGGGTTTTCATTGATTTTAAAGCAGTTCAAACATATTGCTTAGGGTTTGGTTGATTTTGGCTCAGGTTTTTGATCAGGCAGGCACTTCTGTGAAAATTAAGACAAGAATCAGGGTTTTGTGCGCATATTTCTCAGAAAAGAATTAATTCTATCGTTGCCTTTAAATTTACTGAGATATGGACTGAGGCTGTTGATTGAGAATTTGCAGTATATGGACTGAGGCTGTTGACTGAGAATTTGTAGTGTTTGGACATAATCAGTAAAGGCAAAGGAATATGGACGTTTTGTTTGATTAACTGTGCAATGTTTTGGATTATTCGGAACGACGGACGTTATTGATTATTTATTATTCTAAGTTAAAATAGTTGGGATTTATTTCCAGTTATTATAATTTAAGAATTATAAATAATTAAATGAACAATTGAAGAAGAAAAAAGAATTAACTGACAAAAGTGGATTTTATTCATCTTTAATTATTTGTTACAATTATTATTTGTACACTATAAATTTATTTACAGATGTTTACATTAATAATGTTACAATAATTAAAAGTAAAATAAAATTATCCTAAAATTTCCTAAGTCTTCATCTTCTATCCAATGCTCCTTTGCTCAATTATCTTTACCTGCAAAAACAAAGAAAAGAAAAAGTCAAATGCAGATAAAATAATTAAGAGCAGACAGTTAAAAAGATCATCATTAAAAGCAATTGGCCGAAATCAGTTTGCCCTCTCTGCAAATATCGAGATTGCTCTCAGTTCACAAAGAGGGATGAAATGCTTGCAATGAAACATGAAATGCACAAAGTTATAATTTTGCACAAACTCAAATTTGTCAACCAACTGCACAGTTTCAAAACAAACAGCATGTACAAGTATAAAGGCAAACTGAATCACAATTTCAAACTAAGCCAAAGGTGTCCAACTATCCAAACTGTCAAAGGTACAAGAGCCACCAAAAAGGCTGTCAAAAAACTGTCCAAAGATATAGAAGGATATCAAGATATCAAGAAGTACAAAATGCTGTCAATAAAGATGCAGGAAAACTGGAAAATATGCATTGCAAGCAAGGTTCAAATCATCACTTTCCAGCCAAGTTGCTTTTTCAGAAAAGTACATTTCTAAAGCAATAAAAATGCTTTTTTAAATGTAGAGAGAGAAAAAGAGAAAAGAAAGGGCTTACAGGCTTTAGGCTTGAGGAATATAATAGCAAAACTGTAATAGAACAGTAGAGGAGGCAGAAAATATCAGAAAGAAAAAGCTCTCAAACTGTAACATACAAAGGATCTGCCTCAAAAAACCTCACAAAAGCCTTAACCAAACATTGTAAACTGCCTCCACAAGCTCTCAAAGCCTGTGACCTGTTTCCCAACACAAGTTACACAAGCCTCATACCTGCACAAATCCATAAACTTCAAGCAACAAAAGCCTTTAACCTGCTTCAACAGCAAGCCAAAGCCCAGATCTGCATCAAGCCTAAAACCTGTTTTAAACTCAGTAAACACAAACCTGAAGCCATCAAACTGCTCAGCCTAAACATACCAACAAAACCATGTCAAAAATTCAAAACCCTCAAGCTTAACCTGTGTCAAGCCTTAGACAGAAGCCCTGTCCAAAACAAACAGAGCACACCAATCCCAAGCTTTAACCTGCTTCAAACTGTAACATACAAACCAGAAAGAAGCCTAAACCTGTCAAACTTGTCCCCAAAGCCAAATAAGCCATAGCAAACCAGAAAGAGCCCTCAAACACTAAGCATTCAAATCAACAACCACACCCTCAGAAAAAGATCATCACAGGGTCAACAACCCTCAAAACCATCACTCAGAACATCAACACTCAAAACCATCATCAAGAGCATCAGTTATCAGAACTAACATTTCAGCTAGCAATCAGAGCAAGCAATAGAAGAAGAGGAACATAAGCAAAACAACGAGTCCTAAGCTCTCAGTTAATCATCATCAAGCATATCAAGCATGTCAAGAGCAAGCAAATAAGCATACAAGCATACTGAAGCAACCAAGCCCTCAGAATTGTGATTCATCACTGGGCAAAAATCATCAAAGCATCTCAGCAAGCCCACAGTGGAAGAGGAAAAAGCAAGCAAGCATACATAAGCGAAGCAAACAATCAAAGGCAACAGAAATAGGCAACCAGAAGAGGAAAGAAGTGATTAAAGCTAGGTTTTCAAGTATCATCATCAAACCATAAAAGACAAATACAAGGTACCAGATTAGCAAGAGCAAGCTAGCCTCATCATCGCGTATCCCTCCGTCCAGCCACCCTAGGTGCCTCCAGCTCTCTCCTCCATTTTCCAAAGACAACGAAGGTATAACTTTTCTACCTTTTTTTCCTTCACACCTCACATAACAGTAATAATATTCAGAGACTAGAAATTTATCAAAGAGTAAAAAACATGCATGAATTGGAAACCCTAAAACATAAGTTATGAGATCGTTACCTTTGCAAACATCGCCCAGACATGACCATGGGGAAAGGAGAGAGGATGGCGCCTGGCACAGGGACGAAGGATGTTATTCAGAATCCATGGCTTGAGAAAGAATGGAGGAAACGAAGTGAAGACGAAGGAGGGCGCCGCTCTGTAAAACCAACAAACCCTAAAATCCAAATGAAACACAACAATGCAAACCCTTACAAAACTTTGTGAAATTCGTTTAGGGAAACCTTGCCCTTTCCAGAAGCCTTAAGCCCAATCTCACAAAAGCCAGCGCACCCCCTCTTTTGTTTAAGTTTGCTCATTTGGGCCTGCCCCCTTTTACTAACATTAGGCCCATTCCTTCTTTTTGTTTGTCACCATAAACTAACTTTTCTTACTTATCTATTTATTTTTTCTTTTTTAACTAATATATTTTATTTATTTTGTTAAATAACACAATATTTCATTTTCATACAAATTTTTCTTTTATTTTATTACATTTTGAAAAATGCATAAATATTAAAATATAATTAGGTTAATAGATTTTATCCTAAAACTCTTTTGATAAATCTTTTTCTCATACATAAAACTTTAATTTTTCTTAAAACATTTCTTTTTTTCTTTAATTAAAATTTTTGTATCTAAAAACATCAATACATAATTTTATTTAAGTTAAACACCTTCCTTTTATTAATTTTCTCTAAATATTTTTTCTTTCCTTAAAATATTTTGTTTTGTACATATTAACAAAAATACAAATATCCAAAAAGAATAAATAATCAATACTTAATTTTTCATTAAGTTAATCATTCTCACTTGTAAATAATCATACACTTACACAAATACATTGATACATTTACAATACACATTTGCTTATTCTTGTACATTGCTATACATTATATTTTACATTTGAGATCGCAATTCAATTTGGTTGTAAATTATTTGGAAACTACTCTCCTAATAAGTCTCATCCCCATTTGTAAACATTTGTACCCCCACTCCCGGATATTTATTTGTAATAGCGTAGACCTTAAATTCCCGCAATTTATCGCTTTCAATTATACCATGTATAGACCTAGGGTTTGTATGTACATAAAATCAGATAACCTAATACAAGACAAATACATGAAATCAATACACCATTCACACTTGCACCCCTAGGGTAATCCCGCTTGTTGCCTTCCAAAATGGGCCATGCTTGCACGTTGAATATCTTTGGCAAAACAAAACAATTCAAATGATCATAGTCCCTCGATGACGCTTTCGAAAGTTGCCTAATCAAAATGATCATAGTCTCTTCAAAGCAAAATTGCCAAAGACACTTGGCACCATTGCATTCATGGTCCATACGATGACCCGCGCCTGTCCCGTTAACATTCTAACGCAAGATTGTCCACCAAATACAATGGTGGAACAAAATTGTTAAAAGGGTTAAAACATGAGAAAAAAACCTTTAAGTAAATTTAGGGGTAGACAAACTCTTAGTTACTTGATCAAACTTGCAAAACACTTGCCTATTTTTCAAAACCACACTCCACAAACACTTTCAAAACAAACTTTCAAAAACATTTGAAACATCTTTTCGAAAAGATACACACCTTTGTATATACTCAAACACGAGTCATTACAATGGTTGCCTAGACAAGGCGTCTTTTTCAAAACATTTTCAAAACAAACACACACACACACACACACACACACACACACACACACACACACACACACACCATTTCAAGCAATTGAAAATCAAGGCAAGTGATCTAAAACAAGTAACTAAGAGCCCATGGATAACCATGGATGAAAAGGGTGCTAATACCTTCCCTTTTCATAATCTACCCCCCGAACCCACGAAATATCTCAAAAGGTTTTTCCTGTGCTTTTTAACCTTTCCTTTAGGATAAAATAAAAAGTCGGTGGCGACTCTTGCTAAACCGAACAAGTGCGAAAACAAACGCAAAACTCAAGTCAGTTCTCCCACCGTATCACAGAACTGGCGACTCTGCTGGGGATAAATCTAAAAATGGGGTTACCTTAGGGTTTAGATCACCTTTACATTATTGCTTTGATTTCCTTGATTGCTTTACTTTTTGGGTCCTTGTTTGGGTTTGTTGTAAATCCTACACCCGGATTTGGGGCACCTTTTTAGGTAAATAGCAATAAAACTGTGAGGGAACTGTGCGGGGTATACCGACATGGTTTAAGCAGTAAGCTATGTTAGTGTGACATATTTGTGAGTACCGATAACCCTTGAGTTCAATCAAGGAGAGTACGGGGCCGCTGAGTGATGTCATGAAGCACTAACGAACTCTTAGAACCTTACTTGACCATCCTAGCCTTTTTAGGGGTAGTGAGATGACCGACTTTGGTGCAGTCCGAAGTTGGTAGATACTCGATACTACACTCATTGAGGGTTGTTTTCTTGGAATATTTTGGTCGCCAGTTAAGTGGCTAAACCGAAATAATGAACACAGAAAACAATCCAATGATATTGAGCTCCTTAGAACCCGGTTTCTATTTTAGGACAGGATGAGCCAACTAACTTCAAGAGGGTACTTACCTACAAACCCCATGCAAGCCTAAACCTAAGGACTTGTTTACTTTGTGTGAATATGATTACCTGTATATACACTTACTTGCTTTCGCATACATGTACATAACATCATAACATCATACCATAGCATTTTCAATAACCATTTCAAGGATCTCGAGGGTTCTTTTGATGCAGGGTTACGTTGAACCAAACGTCTACCAAGGGGCAAGAGGTTTCTCCTCTAAACAAATGCCAATCAAAGATCAAGTACAACAACTTGAATCAGGGGCTATGACCCACTTGACATGGTGAGCTTGATTCTCGTGGAAAGACATCCACCGGTGCAGAGTTCTCCAATCAAAGATCAAGTGCAACAACTTGAATCAGGGGCTATGACCCACCTGACATGGTGAGCTTGATTCTCGTGGAAAGACATCCACCGGTGCAAAGTTCTCCGATCCAAGAGCAAAGTTCAACCTCTAACATTCTCTTGTGTTTACCCCAAGAGATCCTTGAAAGCATGCATCCACATATCATGCATTGCATCATGACAGTTTTTTTTCCTTTTTCAGGTTTCCTTACTCTCATACTGTTTATTTCAGTAAGAGATGGCTCTAGAGAGGACTGTCAAGGATATCCAGGACCAGACTGCTCAGCTGCAGGAAATGTTCTTGAACCTATCCTTGGGGCAAAAAGAAGTGAAAGCTCTCCTCACAAAGGGCTTGGTCCAGGAGACTTCAAACAATGCCAGGAGTGATCAGTTGGAGGCACTACAGTCTGAGCTGACTACAATGAGAATCCAAATGACGGGGCAACTGGTGGGCCAGTTGGCTCTCATCCAGGACTTGGCTCAAAGACAAGAGGAACTCAGAGTTCTCGTCAACCAACTGCTTCGGAACAACCAACTGGGGCATACATCTGAGGTTGAAGAGCAAGTCACCACTCAACCCCCCTCCAGACAAGAAGACAAAGGGAAGGCTCCCCTACTTGCTTCAGGGTCACAAGCCCAGCAACAACCTCGCCAGTGTCAACGGGGGAATCAACGTAAGCAAAATACTTCGGGAAGACAGTTCACTGAGACTGACATACCGTCATCTCTAATACTAGAGCGCTTGTTAGAGGTCAATCTGACTGCTTTGAGGGATCCTATTCGGAAGCCCAATACCTCCGCTCCTAACTATCATCCCGACGCATTTTGTGTATACCACTCCTACAGCCCGAGACATGACACCGATGACTGTTGGGCCTTGAAGAACAAGATTCAAGATCTGATTGACATTGGAGTGCTGAGGTTCATGCTAGACGGTGAGATGAAAATCTTCCGTTAAGGAGTTCTCCACCTGAAGTGACAAAGCTCAAACTGAAAGACTTTTGCTTCATTTGAATTTTCAAAGTTGTAATTTCTTTTGTTATTCAAACAATTAACTGTTAATGTCAAACTCTGTTTCATTAATGCATTGCATATGTTTTTCTTGAATTCATCCATTCGTTTTCACTACTCTTATGCTTTCTTTATGATATTTAACTCTTGATAAAAAGCTGCAAGCCTTTAGAGGGAGGATGACGAAACAATACCATAATCTCATACAGTATGCTTTCGAACAGACCTCGCTGATGATGTACAGGCATTTCTTTCAATTCCCAAACACTGGAGTTATAAGGAAGATAATCCTTAGTCAACCCCTTCGAGCCAAAGAAGTAGGAGTCTTCTGCTCTAAACAATCAAAACCTTTGATATAAACCTGGGGCAGGGTAGTATCTCAGTTAATTCAAAAGAAAATGCGAATTGAAGTCGCAAACTCTCAGTTCGTAACACAACGAACGGCGTCAAAAAAAAAAAAGAAACATTCCTTTGGAATCAAAAGACAAGGGTGGTTCCCTATCACATAGGCAGTCAATCTCTCAAAAAAAGAAAAAGCCCACTGAGCCAAAACCTGCAAAGGAAGCTTAAGAAAGCTGGGGCATCCCGCTGACTGTGATTTCAAAAACGAGAACAGTCAAGCAAAAGTTAGGGATAACAAATCAAAATCAAAATAAAGAGGTCATTACAAATCCTCAACAACATGAAAAATGTTGCAAAAGAAAAAGGAGATGATGACTGTCTCCCAAATTCAATTGGTGAACCATCACCCAAAAAGTCGTTCCAAACTCGAATAGAGTTCGACGCACAATTAACTGAGCTTAGGGTTGAAGAACATCATGAAGAGCGGGTGGGTACAAATATACTTTGAGCCTTTATCCTTTGTTTCTTAAACCGTGAACCAGGCCACGTTACAACCCTTAAAAAGTCCTAATTGAAGCATGGGTTAGTTCGAAAGCATACTATTACAAAAGGTATCCTGACTCCTGTAAGGCTTTGCTCTAAAATCTTGTGTTGAACTTGTCTTATGAAAAGTTTTCTGCTAAAAAACGCATTTTTAAAAAAAATTCAAGACAGACATAAACTTTGCATTGCTTGAATATCACTGTTTGCATTTGACTATTTGTTTGGCAGCGAAGAAATTCATACAGCGAATGTTCGGAGGAACGAAAACTCTCTCAGTGAACAAAAATCACTTCAAAAGGATGGCACTTCCATCGACAAATCTCCTATCAACGAGGGGCATGACATGTCACCATCCAATTAACCTGGGGTAGTCCAGTCAAGGGTTCAACAGATCTTTCAAAGTTCAGTTAACCTAGGGAAGTCCAGTTAAGATTTCAAGAAATCTCTCAATTCGCAGAGTAATCTGATTCAAGACTCCTTCATCATCACTTGGGGCATTCGAATGTCAAAAGTGTCCAAAGATTCCTTCATCACCTGCTGGAAATTACAACCACCAACAGAATAACGACTAATTCCAGATTTGATACCTGTATCTAGCCAGGGCATATCTGTGAGTATTTGATTGTAGATTCGATACCTGTATCCAGCCAGGGCACGTCTGCATGAAGAGTTTAGAGATTCGATTCCTGTATCCAGCCAGGGCATATCTGTAGACGACCAATTCCAGATTTGATTCCTGTATCTAGCCAGGGCATATCTGTGAGTAACTGGTTGTAGATTCGATACCTGTATCCAGCCAGGGCATGTCTGCATGAAGAGTTTAGAGATTCGATTCCTGTATCCAGCCAGGGCATATCTGTAGACGATCAATTCCAGATTCGATACCTGTATCTAGCCAGGGCATATCTGTGAGTATTTGATTGTGGATTCGACACCTGTATCTAGCCAGGGCATATCTGCATGAGTAGTTTAGAGATTCGATACCTGTATCCAGCCAGGGCACTTCTGTAAGCAACCTTTTGAAGTTCCGGATTTGATTCCTGTATCTAGGCAGGGCATATCTGTGAGCGTTTGATTGTGGATTCGATACCTGTATCCAGCCAGGGCATGTCTGCATGAAGAGTTTAGAGATTCGATACCTGTATCCAGCCAGGGCACGTCTGTAAGCAACCTTTTGAAGTTCCGGATTCGATTCCTGTAACTAGCCAGGGCATATATGTGAGCAATCGATTGTAGATTCGATACCTGTATCCAGCCAGGGCATATCTACAGGAAGAGATTAAAGATCAATACCTGAAACAAGCCAAGAAAGCCATCTTTCTTTCTCAAGTCAGAGATCAACACCTGAAACAAGCCATGACAGTATCTCCTCGACCAACCTTTCTTAAGTTCCAAATCAACACCTGTAACAAGCCAGGAAAATATCTGTGGACGACTGATTATGGATTAACACCTGTAACAAGCCAGGAAATTATCTACATGAAGAGATTGAAGTTCAACACCTGTAACAAGTCAGGAAAACTATCTTTCTTTCTCAGGTCAGAGATCAACACCTGAAACAAGCCAGGACAGTATCTCCTCGACCAACCTTTCTTAAGTTCTAGATCAACACCTGTAACAAGCCAGGAAAATATCTGTGGACGACTGATTATGGATTAACACCTGTAACAAGCCAGGAAATTATCTACATGAAGAGATTGAAGTTCAACACCTGTAACAAGCCAGGAAAACTATCTTTCTTTCTCAGGTCAGAGATCAACACCTGAAACAAGCCAGGACAGTATCTCATCGACCAAACTTTCTTAAGTTCCAGATCAACACCTGTAACAATCCAGGAAAATATCTGTGGACGACTGATTGTGGATTAACACCTGTAACAAGCCAGGAAATTATCTACATGAAGAGATTGAAGTTCAACACCTGTAACAGGCCAGGAAATTATCTTTCTTTCTCAGGTCAGAGATCAACACCTGAAACAAGCCAGGACATTATCTCCTTGACCAACCTTTCTTAAAGTTCCGGATTAATACCTGTAACAAGCTAGGAAAATATCTGTGGACGACTGATTATGGATCAACACCTGTAACAAGCCAGGAAATTATCTACATAAAGAGTCTCTTTCATCACCACTTGGGGCATTCGAATGTCAAAAGTGTTCAACAATTCCTTCATCACCTGTTGGAAGATACAGTTTCAGATATTGTCCAGACACGGTAGCCATTCTGTCACTCATTCAGATCCCAGTTACAGTTTCAGATACACTCCAGACACAGAAGTCATTCTGCTACTCATACAGATCTCAAATCCAAGATGTAGTTTTACACGAACTCATCATGAAGCAACCCTACACAGGTTCCTTCTCAAATCCAAGATGTAGTTTTACACGGACTCATCATCAGGAAACCCTACACTGGTTCCTTCTCAAACTCAAAAGATTCTTATTCAAGATCTAGAGATAGTTCAAGATGTGACCCAGAGATGGCGAAATTCCGATACTTATTCAAGAGATAGTTCAGATGTGACCCAAGATTTGGCGACATTCCGTAACTTATTCAGAATTTCCTTCTAGATATAGTTCAAGATGTGACCCAAGATTTGGCGACATTTCGTAACTTATTCCAGATCAATACCTGCAACGATCAAAAGATTCTCGACTTCCCCAGCCAGAGAGCTTTACAGAATCTAATTCCCCTCAGAGTCAAGATTCAAAATCCCCAGCGGAGCTAAAACTTCCAACTATCAATCCCTAAGCAGAATGAAGACTCTCATTTTCAGTTCCCCATAAAATATTCGAATATTCTCCAATGAAGATCTCCTCAAGACAAGAATCCCCAGTAGATTGGCATACAACCCAAGCTCCGGATTCCCCAACAGCGGTCCCAGGATTTCTCACTTTCAACAATCAAAAGATTCTTGCCTTCCCCTGCAGCAGTCAAGAATTCACTTTCCCCGATAGCAGTCAAGATTCTCCTATCCCCAGCGGAGTTCATCAAATTCCCCAACATAACTTACCAGTGGAATCCCCAGAGGAGCTCTCATCAAAACCTCAGCGAAGCATCTCTTCCCACAGAGTATTTCCCTGCAGAGTAATCTCTCCAACAAGTTTATTCCCAAACAGAGTCATCTTCTCCTACTGGTTTATTCTTACAACCATCATCCCCAGCGGAAGCGAAGAACTCTACTCTTCAACATCAGCCCAGGATTTGATTTCCCGGCCTTCGTCAAGGATTTATTTTCCCAGACGAAAATGCATTCATAGACATTTCACATTTTATACATCATAATGCATGCATATACGCATCATATCACACAATCTCATTTATTCTTGAAAACATCATGACCTCATGCATTTCATACATCATGACGTTGCATACAACTGATGTTGCGCCTTTTCAGGAAAAGGTCAATCCAAAGATGATTACTATCAACTATCGCAATTCCAGATTCGATACCTGTATCCAGCCAGGGCATATCTGTAGACGACTAATTCCAGATTCGATACTTGTATCTAGCCAGGGCATATCTGTGAGTATTTGATTGTAGATTCGATACCTGTATCCAGCCAGGGCATATCTGCATGAAGAGTTTAGAGATTCGATTCCTGTATCCAGCCAGGGCATATCTGTAGACGACCAATTCCGGATTCGATTCCTGTATCTAGCCAGGGCATATCTGTGAGTGATTGATTGTATCCAGCCAGGGCATGTCTACATGAAGAGTTTAGAGATTCGATACCTGTATCCAGCCAGGGCATATCTGTAGACGACAAATGCCAGATTCGATACCTGTATCCAGCCAGGGCATATCTGTAGACGACAAATTTCAGATTTGATTCCTGTATCCAGCCAGGGCATATCTGTGAGCGTTCGACCGTAGATTCGGCACCTGTATCTAGCCAGGGCACATTTGTGAGCAACTAATTGTAGATTCGATACATGTACCTAGCCAGGGCATATCTGCATGAAGAGTTTGAAGATCAACACCTGTAACAGGCCAGGAAACTATCTTCCTTTCTCAAAGTACGCAAGTTCTCGCTAAGGAATCTCTTACGTGATCAACACCCCGGATGGCATCTTTAAGCCCATCTCCACAACTATCCATTACACATCCAAATGGCATCTATAAGCCCATTCCCGACAAGGTTCTGTCACATCTCCAGATGGCATCTCTAAGCCCATCACCAAATGGCATCTTTAAGCCCATTCCCGACAAGGTTCTGTCACATCTCCAGATGGCATCTTTAAGCCCATTTCCAGATGGCATCTCTAAGCCCATTCCCTCTACCATCACATCACCGAGTGCAAATTTTTGGGCACTCTAGTGTCCAATCTCCTTTTACCTTCAAGTCACGAACGGCAAACTTGCCAATCTAACTCTTCAGGTTCAAGAAGATTGAACAGGGGCAACTGTTGTACCCCAAAATTTGCCCTCGTATTTTTCCACAAGAAATCACAGCTTCAGGCTTTTCCTGAGTTTTCAGACTGGCTCAAGAATCGGTCAAACAGACTTTTCTCGTCAGTCAGACAAAATTTAGGGTTTTCATTGATTTTAAAGCAGTTCAAACAGATTGCTTAGGGTTTGGTTGATTTTGGCTCAGGTTTTTGATTAGGCAGGCACTTCTGTGAAAATTAAGACAAGAATCAGGGTTTTATGCACATATTTCTCAGAAAAGAATTAATTCTATCGTTGCCTTTAAATTTACTCTGAGATATGGACTGAGGCTGTTGATTGAGAATTTGCAGTATATGGACTGAGGCTGTTGACTGAGAATTTGTAGTGTTTGGACTTAATCAGTAAAGGCAAAGGAATATGGACGTTTTGTTTGATTAACTGTGCAATGTTTTGGATTATTCGGAACGACGAACGTTATTGATTATTTATTATTCTAAGTTAAAATAGTTGGGATTTATTTCCAGTTATTATAATTTTAAGAATTATAAATAATTAAATGAACAATTGAAGAAGAAAAAAGAATTAACTGACAAAAGTGGATTTTATTCATCTTTAATTATTTGTTACAATTATTATTTGTACACTGTAAATTTATTTACAGATGTTTACATTAATAATGTTACAATAATTAAAAGTAAAATAAAAATATCCTAAAATTTCCTAAGTCTTCATCTTCTATCCAATGCTCCTTTGCTCAATTATCTTTACCTGCAAAAACAAAGAAAAGAAAAAGTCAAATGCAGATAAAATAATTAAGAGCAGACAGTTAAAAAGATCATCATTAAAAGCAATTGGCCGAAATCAGTTTGCCCTCTCTGCAAATCACGAGATTGCTCTCAGTTCACAAAGAGGGATGAAATGCTTGCAATGAAACATGAAATGCACAAAGTTATAATTTTGCACAAATTCAAATTTGTCAACCAACTGCACAGTTTCAAAACAAACAACATGTACAAGTATAAAGGCAAACTGAATCACAATTTCAAACTAAGCCAAAGATGTCCAACTATCCAAACTGTCAAAGGTACAAGAGCCACCAAAAAGGCTGTCAAAAAACTGTCCAAAGATATAAAAGGATATCAAGATATCAAGAAGTACAAAATGATGTCAATAAAGATGCAGGAAAACTGGAAAATATGCATTGCAAGCAAGGTTCAAATCATCACTTTCCAGCCAAGTTGCTTTTTCAGAAAAGTACATTTCTAAAGCAATAAAAATGCTTTTTTAAATGTAGAGAGAGAGAAAAAGAGAAAAGAAAGGGCTTACAGGCTTTAGGCTTGAGGAATATAAAAGCAAAACTGTAATAGAACAGTAGAGGAGGCAGAAAATATCAGAAAGAAAAAGCTCTCAAACTGTAACATACAAAGGATCTGCCTCAAAAAACCTCACAAAAGCCTTAACCAAACATTGCAAACTGCCTCCACAAGCTCTCAAAGCCTGTGACCTGTTTCCCAACACAAGTTACACAAGCCTCATACCTGCACAAACCCATAAACTTCAAGCAACAAAAGCCTTTAACCTGCTTCAACAGCAAGCCAAAGCCCAGATCTGCATCAAGCCTAAAACCTGTTTTAAACTCAGTAAACACAAACCTGAAGCCATCAAACTGCTCAGCCTAAACATACCAACAAAACCATGTCAAAAATTCAAAACCCTCAAGCTTAACCTGTGTCAAGCCTTAGACAGAAGCCCTGTCCAAAACAAACAAAGCACACCAAGCCCAAGCTTTAACCTGCTTCAAACTGTAACATACAAACCAGAAAGAAGCCTAAACCTGTCAAACTTGTCCCCAAAGCCAAATAAGCCATAGCAAACCAGAAAGAGCCCTCAAACACTAAGCATTCAAATCAACAACCACACCCTCGGAAAAAGATCATCACAAGGTCAACAACCCTTAAAACCATCACTCAGAACATCAACACTCAAAACCATCATCAAGAGCATCAGTTATCAGAACTAACATTTCAGCTAGCAATCAAAGCAAGCAATAGAAGAAGAGGAACAGAAGCAAAACAACGAGTCCTAAGCTCTCAGTTAATCATCATCAAGCATATCAAGCATGTCAAGAGCAAGAAAATAAGCATACAAGCATACTGAAGCAACCAAGCCCTCAGAACTGTGATTCATCACTGGGCAAAAATCATCAAAGCATCTCAGCAAGCCCGCAGTGGAAGAGGAAAAAGCAAGCAAGCTTACATAAGCGAAGCAAACAATCAAAGGCAACAGAAATAGGCAACCAGAAGAGGAAAGAAGTGATTAAAGCTAGGTTTTCAAGTATCATCATCAAACCATAAAAGACAAATACAAGGTACCAGATTAGCAAGAGCAAGCTAGCCTCATCATCGCGTATCCCTCCGTCCAGCCACCCTAGGCGCCTCCAGCTCTCTCCTCCATTTTCCAAAGACAACGAAGGTATAACTTTTCTAAGTTTTTTTCCTTCACACCTCACATAACAGTAATAATATTCAGAGACTAGAAATTTATCAAAGAGTAAAAAACATGCATGAATTGGAAACCCTAAAACATAAGTTATGAGATCGTTACCTTTGCAAACATCGCCCAGACATGACCATGGGGAAAGGAGAGAGGATGGCGCCTGGCACAGGGACGAAGGATGTTATTCAGAATCCATGGCTTGAGAAAGAATGGAGGAAACGAAGTGAAGACGAAGGAGGGCGCCGCTCTGTAAAACCAACAAACCCTAAAATCCAAATGAAACACAACAATGCAAACCCTTACAAAACTTTGTGAAATTCGTTTAGGGCCTTGCCCTTTCCAGAAGCCTTAAGCCCAATCTCACAAAAGCCAGCGCACCCCCTCTTTTGTTTAAGTTTGCTCATTTGGGCCTGCCCCCTTTTACTAACATTAGGCCCATTCCTTCTTTTTGTTTGTCACCATAAACTAACTTTTCTTACTTATCTATTTATTTTTTCTTTTTTAACTAATATATTTTATTTATTTTGTTAAATAACACAATACTTCATTTTCATACAAATTTTTCTTTTATTTTATTACATTTTGAAAAATGCATAAATATTAAAATATAATTAGGTTAATAGATTTTATCCTAAAACTCTTTTGATAAATCTTTTTCTCATACATAAAACTTTAATTTTTCTTAAAACATTTCTTTTTTTCTTTAATTAAAATTTTTGTATCTAAAAACATCAATACATAATTTTATTTAAGTTAAACACCTTCCTTTTATTAATTTTCTCTAAATATTTTTTCTTTCCTTAAAATATTTTGTTTTGTACATATTAACAAAAATACAAATATCCAAAAAGAATAAATAATCAATACTTAATTTTTCATTAAGTTAATCATTCTCACTTGTAAATAATCATACACTTACACAAATACATTGATACATTTACAATACGCATTTGCTTATTCTTGTACATTGCTATACATTATATTTTACATTTGAGATCGCAATTCAATTTGGTTGTAAATTATTTGGACACTACTCTCCTAATAAGTCTCATCCCCATTTGTAAACATTTGTACCCCCACTCCCAGATACTTATTTGTAATAGCGTAGACTTTAAATTCCCGCAATTTATCGCTTTCAATTATACCATGTATAGACCTAGGGTTTGTATGTACATAAAATCAAACGCTAGATAACCTAATACAAGACAAATACATGAAATCAATACACCATTAACACTTGCACCCCTAGGGTAATCCTGCTTGTTGCCTTTTAAAATGGGCCATGCTTGCACGTTGAGTATCTTTGGCAAAACAAAATAATTCAAATGATCATAGTCCCTCGATGACGCTTTCGAAAGTTGCCTAATCAAAATGATCATAGTCCCTTCAAAGCAAAATTGACAAAGACACTTGGCACCATTGCATTCATGGTCCATACGATGACCCGCGACTGTCCCGTTAACATTCTAATGCAAGATTGTCCACCAAATACAATGGTGGAACAAAATTGTTAAAAGGGTTAAAACATGAGAAAAAAACCTTTGAGTTAATTTAGGGGTAGACAAACTCTTAGTTACTTGATCAAACTTGCAAAACACTTGCCTATTTTTCAAAACCACACTCCACAAACACTTTCAAAACAAACTTTCAAAAACATTTGAAACATCTTTTCGAAAAGATACACACCTTTGTATATACTCAAACACGAGTCATTACAATGAATGCCTAGACAAGGCGTCTTTTTCAAAACATTTTCAAAACAAACACACACACACACACACACACCATTTCAAGCAATTGAAAATCAAGGCAAGTGATCTAAAACAAGTAACTAAGAGCCCATGGATAACCATGGATGAAAAGGGTTCTAATACCTTCCCTTTTCATAATCTACCCCCCGAACCCACGAAACATCTCAAAAGGTTTTTCCTGTGCTTTTTAACCTTTCCTTTAGGATAAAATAAAAAGTCGGTGGCGACTCTTGCTAAACCGAACAAGTGCGAAAACAAATGCAAAACTCAAGTCAGTTCTCCCACCGTATCACAATCTCGATTCCTTTTTTATGGACCACAAATCTTAAGAAGTCCCCTGCTTTGACACCAAAAGTGCACTTTAGAGGATTCATTTTCAGACCATAGCGTCTCATCCTCTCAAAGGATTCTCAAAGATGGTCCATGTGAGCCTTCCCTGAAACAGATTTGACAACAATATCATCAATATAAATCTGCATAAAAGTCTCAATGAAATCATGGAAGATAGAATTCATTGCTCTTTGATATGTTTCCCCTGCATTTTTTAGGCCAAAAGGCATCACTACCCATTCGTAAGTGCCTAAGGCCCCAGGGAAACAAAATGATGTTTTCGACACATCCTCTTCAACAATAAATTTTTTGATTATATCCAGAGTATCCATCAAGCATACTCATGTACTCGAAACCAGCAGCAGAATCGACAAGCATTTCCGCCACAAGCATTGGATATTCATCTTTGGGTGTTGCAGCATTCAGGTCTCTGAAATCAATGCACACCCTTAAAGTACCATTTTTATTTATAATAGGTACAATATTTGAAATCCATTCGACATACCTGGTCGTTCGGATGAACTTGTATTTCAAGAGTCTTTCGACTTCCGTTTTGATTTTCGACAGAATCTCCGTTGCAAAGCTCCTTGGAGTTTGCTTGACAGGCTTCTTTCCAGGTTTTTTTGGAAATTGAAGTTCCACCAAGCTTCTGTCGAGACCAGGCATTTTGTCATAATCCCATGCAAAGCAATCTTTGAACTCTTTTAACAATTGGATCATTTCGACCCTGAGCCCTGGATCTATCTTTGCGCTGATATACATTGGCTTTTTTATAGGACCTTCGCCTAGATTTACTTCTTCTAATGGGTCTTGTGCTAGCATTCTAACACTGTCCGCAAACGAATCTTTTTCGAAACCTAGAGGTTCATCATCATAGATGGCGTCTAACCTCTGATTTCGCACTTCTTTCTCTTCCAAGTCAGGAGGTACTGGTTCGAAATCTTTCCTAGGGCCTTCTTGGGAAGATACCTATTCATTGGCTTCAAGAGCCATGTACTTGACTTCAGCCTCTAAGGCCGCTATCATTCTATTTTCGGCTACATATGTAGAAATATTTTGTAGAGCTTGTGACTCAGTCATCATCACCAAACTCACTTCCCTAGCCTGTTGGCTGTATATCATCAACTCCTCCATAGTCGATGTTTGACAAATCCTCTCTATCCCACTGAAACCCATAGTCAGAGTGTAGGTAAAGAGAGCAGAAAGCATTGGGTGCTGGAGTCAGATCAAATTCAGGAGGGCTGCATGGCCATATATGAGCCAAATTCCTGTCGAAGCTATTCTTTCCAATGTTGTTAACTTAGCCCAGGTAGTAACTTTGATCCGCCTCAATGTTTTCCATGATACCATCGGGACACCATACCGTAACCCTCTGATGCATCGAAGATGGCACTGCACCTATGCCATGTATCCACTCTCGACCCAAGAGCATATTATAATTTGGTTTCACTGAAATCACCATAAACATGGTAGGTCAAAGAATTGAGCCCACCTTGAGATCGAGTTGTATAACTCCCATGGTGGTTCCAATACCCCCTTCATAGTTTGAAAGGACCATGTTGTGGGGCTTGATATCAGCATCCCTTTTTCCTAGTTTTCCCAACATGGATTGTGGAACTATGTTTATGGTTGCCCCACAATCAACCAAGATCTTATTCATAGTCACTTCCCCTATCTTTACTCTGTTAAATAGGGGCTTGAGGTGATTTTTCATCGTCTCAGTTGGTGGCTCGAAGAAAGCATTCTGCTCCTCCATGCAGCCATTATTCATTACATAGTAACACATTGGCCTATGTCTGGCCATTTCTTGTTCGACCATCAAGTCGGTTTCCTCTACTTCGACCTGACGGTTGTATTCCCTAGGCAACACTGATATGACGTTTACCATGATGTCTAAAGTATCTTCAGAGTCAGAGTCACCTTCGTCATTCGACCCATATTGTTCTGGCAACACCAGTTTTCCAACAATTGGTTCCCTCTCTAGAGGTTTTCTTTTCTTTCCTTTTCTTTGCAAGTTGGTGTTAGATTCTGGGTGAGGCTCTGCTGCAACCTCTTTCTCGGCCTTTCGCCGTCTTTGGAATCTTCGCCATTGTGAACGGGACATGGGGTTCTTCCACTTGTAATTGCTCAATATGTGAGTCATTTTATTTGATGTAGTGGCATGGTACTCTTTTCTATAATCCAAAGAAGAGCCCCTTGGCACGTCAAACATTCGCCATTTTTCTTCATTGGGCCTTTTTCTGCCCATAGTGTTAAGCCAAGTACCTACAGGTACATTAGTTGGAGGCCGATAAGTTTGTGGCCTCCTTACCTGGTTCATGGGTCCTTTTTTATGTCCCCTCCTGGGATCGTATCTATCTTCTGGATCCATTTTTAGTTGAGCATTAGTGCCCCATTTTGCCTTCACTGCTCTCATACATTGTATGTGTTCCGCAACTTTCTTGTCGAAGATAGAACTGCATCTGGGACACAACATCACTTCAGACTTTTTCTTCTGTCATCGATGTAAAAATTCTGCCAGATCCTCATTTTCTTTAGGAAATGCTGTTTTGTTCACTTCCTCCTGCCGAATGGCCTCTTCTGAAGCCTTGGCTTCAGATACTTCGACCATGTTTACCTCCATGTTGCTCTTGGTAACGAGATTCAGTTTCTGCATCTTGGCCTCCAAGTTATCTGTCGAACCTTTAACGGCAGCCAAGTAAGAACCTGTAGTGGTTCTCTTGTTGGAGCTTTCAGCAACTCCTTTGTTTGTGTTTGGGCTTTCAGTAACCCTTTTGCTTGAGCCTTCAGCAGTTCCTTTGTTCAGTTTCAGGCCTTCAGTGGCCTTCCTCACCCCTTCGATAGTTTTCCTAGATATGTTTCCAGTAAAACTGCCAAATACGGGCTTGTTAACGAAGTCTTCAGAAACTTCAACCATATGGATACCCACTGGTTCAGCATAATGTGCATCCCCTTGTAACAGGTTCGCATCAATTTTCATTGTCGGCTTATCAGCGAACTTAAGCCTTCCATCTTTGAGTGTTCCTTGAACCAGATCCCTGAAAAGAAAACATTGTGAGATTTTATGGCCCAGAAAATTGTGATATTTACAAAAACCTCTTTTCTTCCTTTGTTCTAAAGGAGGCATTTTTGCCCCTGGGGGCACTACCATTTGGCCATCTTTGACTAATAAATAAAATACTTCATCACATTTAGTGATGTCAAAACATAATGTTTTTTTGGGAATTTATCACTGTTTCTTTCAGTCTCTACAGGATTTTTTCCATTTGAGGGCACTAGCAATTTACAAGAGTATGGCGGCCCTTGTTTTAATTAAGCTAAATCTATCTCGCCTTCTTCGACATCTATAGGATCACTAGATATCTCTGGATTGTCATCATCCATTTTGACATAGGATACTCTTTCTCTTCGATGAGTTTTGGTCGCCTTAGCCTTTTCGGCTTTAAAGCGTTCTACTTGTCGAACTCTATCGACCAACTGGGCCATGTCTCTCAAGTATTGGGTATCTAACTTTTTCCTAATGGAATAATCCAGGCCCCCTGCTGCCATTTCCACCAATTCATGTTCAGGAACTTGGGTAAAGCATCTGGCTTTAAGCAGTCGAAACCTATTTAGATACTCATCTATTGGCTCGGTGAATCTCATCTTCACACTAGCCAGTTCTTTTAGACTTATTTTGGTATGTCCCATGTAAAATTGTTCATGGAACAACCTTTCCAATTGATTCCAATTATGGATTGAATTGGCTGGGAGGGTAGTGAACCAAGTAAAAGCATTTTTTGTTAGAGAACTTGGGAAGTATTTAATCCTAAAGTTTTTGTTGTTCGCTATTTCCTCGACTTCTATCAAATATCTCGCCACATGTTCGATAGTAGATTTTGTCGTATCCCCTGAAAATTTGGTAAACTTGGGGACTTTTCCCCTAGGGGGTAATTCTATTTGCAGGATATATTCTGACAATGAGGATGTGAAGTTTGGCCTGTGAAAACCAACGTTCATCCCATTTTGTATCATAATCCTTTCGATCATGGCAGTCAGATTATTATCTGTTCCATAATTTTGGTGTCGAACTTGCTGTATCAATTCATCAGCATTTTGGTTCCTATTCACCATAATCACTCCTTGATCGATTTCTCTAGGGATTGGTGGGGGATTTCGAGGTATTTAGACCCTAGGTTATTCTATTCCTACTCTAGGGATCTGTGGATTTTGATTAACGGTTAGATCTTCTTCCACGATTACCCCTTGGTTTACTCTTATTGGTATTCTTTGGGGTTGTCGAATAGTTTGGGGTACCCCAAAGAATTCATCCATGCGCTTCATTTGCACTAACGTTTATTGATTCGACTGGGTAGTATTTTGTATTAGGGGGTTCAGCACTGTACTTAGGGTTTGTGCTAACATTTGCACCATATCATGGTTACTTTCGTCCATCTGTTGCCTCAAAATTGTTGTAGAAGCATTTGTGAGGCTTGGTATTGCATGTGATGGTGATGATGCACTGTAATGGTTTCTAGATCCCTGTAATGGTGATGATGCACTCACCAAAGGTTCTAAAAAAGTAGACGCAACATTCATAAGGCTAGCCATTTCAGTGGTTGGCATGCCATATGGCTGTTCTCGACCCATCCAGGCTGTCGAGAATCCTTGGGGAATGTACGGTCGAGACCCTGGATTTGCCCTTGGTGGGGGCGTTCCTAAAGGACCTCTAGGACCCACATACGAAAGTAAGGGTCCTGTTTGATTCGTGGTTAACGTTGGTACTGAACCAACATAAGTTGAGATATTTTCGCCAATGGTAGTTATAACCGCTGTTCCAGTAGTATTTGGTGGAGGTATTTCTCCATGATTTGGCTCATTAGCCATTCTACTTTCGCTATTTCTCTTCCTAACAGTACACTCGTTGGTTAATCTACCACTTCTTAATAACATGCAACGCTGTATACTTATAAAAGGAAAGCAATAACATGAACAAATAGATGATAAAAACTAGCAACGTCCCACCAGGTGTGCCAATTTGTTTACCGTAGTTTTTGGTAAACAACCGTTGATCCTCCAAAAAGGAAAGTCCTTTTGGTTACTCGCGGGATCGATCAGATTGATCCCGGAACATATGCTAATTTTTATGGTGGTTTGATGTAAAAGTTGATATCTAGGAAGAACGCACGTTCGACCAATGATATGGTGTTTATGGTTTTGGAAAGTAAGAAAGTAACTAGAAGTGCAGGTAAAGATGTAGAAATGTAAACTTTGCAAAAGAAGTTCAAAGCAATGTAAAAAGACTTTATTAATAAAAAATGGTGTTTCCAACTTACATTCTCAGTTATTCTTTCACACACAGCGGGTACTTGAATAATATTGAGTAACTAGCACAATAGGTTGAACACACGGAAACTCTACACAAACTTCCTAGTTTTATACTAAAATTATGTAACTGTCCAGGGTGGCTTTGCTTCTAGGATGAATACAAGTGTATTCTGCATGTCCCTCGACCTCTATCTTCTTGCCACGTTGCTTTCCTTTAACTGCTGGCAAACTGCATTTCCCTCCAATCTTCAAATTCAAATATCCTTCGTCTTTGGTGCTGACACAAAGGTTTGTTCTTCTAGTCGAAGGCCACAGGACCTTTCCCGTCGAAGGCTTGATGGTGATGTCTGGTCGAAGACCAATTTGTAACTCAGATATTTTCTCTAAGTTTTTTCCATCCATCGAAGCATTTTCCAACTTGGCTTTATCTGCTCCATTTTTGGTCTATGGGGCCAGTATATAGTTGGTGTAACACAGTGGGAGAACTGACTTGGTTGTTTTGCATTTGATCTTAATTGTGCGGATAGCAAGAGTCGCCACTGACTTTTCTTTTATCCAAAAGGAAAGGCTGAAAAGAACAGGAAAGACCTTTAGATATGTTTTCTTGAGTTCGGGGGGTAGATTATGAAAAGGGAAGGTATTAGTACCCTTTTCATCCGTAGTTATCTACGGACTCTTAGTTGCTTGTTAGGTCACCTGCTTTTGTTTGAAAAATGTGCTTTGCATGGTTTTTGAAAGTATTTTGAAAAGGCACCATCGTTTAGGCAAACTTTGTAATAATTCTCGTTCATAAGAATGTATACAAAGTGTTGATCTTTAGAAAATGTTTTCAAGTTTGAAAGATGTTTTTGAAAGTGTTGGTGTTTGTTTTTGAAAATAGCAAGGATGTTTTGGTTTGAAAATGAGCAAGCAACTAGGAACATTCTACCTACTCAAAAAGTCTTTCTTGTTTATTTCCTCTTTCCTTTGACATTGTTATCTTACCATTGATTTGGTAAGAAACCCTATCTTTGGATGTAAAAGGGATAGGCAAGGGTCATCGTATAGTCATGAATAACAATGTTGTAAGATATCTTAGCATTTTATTTAAGGGACTAAGATCATTCGTAAGGAAACATTTGTAGCGTCATCGAGGGACTATGATCTTGTATTTTCGTTTGTTTTTGCTAAGACATCTTACATGCGTATTATGACCATCCATTTCTCAAGGCAACAAGTGGATTTACCCTAAGGGTATAAGTGTGCAAGTGTGTCTTTTTCATGCTTGATTTGTCTTGTATTAGGGTTTGCTAACTTGTTGATTTTAATCTTTCTATACAAACCCTAATTTACTAGCATTTATATATAAAACATTAAATTGCGGAAAATAAAAATACTAAGCTATTACATCAATAGGGGAGGGGGTGTACAAATTTACAAATGGGGATTTTGCAAGAAAATTAAATCTAATCAACTATTACAACCATATTGAATATTGTACAAATTGAAAATAAAATGCATTAATGCAAAAATGGAAAAAAAGAAATGATTTTTGTTTATATTTTTATGAAAGGATTTTACCCTAAACCTAATTAAGAAAATAATTAATAAAAATCAAATAAAATTAACTTAAACTAATTAAAAAAGAAATTAACTAAAAAAAGGATTTTATAGGATTTTTTGTGAAAAGGTTTTTAAGAATAAAAATGAAATGAGAAAATTAATTAATTAAGAGAAACCTAAATTCTAAATTAATTTTAATTAGGAAAATAAAATAATAATTAAACCTAAGTCTAAATATTAATTAATTAAGAAAAAGAAATTTATTTATTAAAAGAAAAATGTTTTTGTTCTTTTTGTCTTTATAAAGAAATTAAAATAAATAAGTGTAAATAATAAATAAAAATATTTTTATATTTTTTTTCATTGATAAAAAAAATAAATAATAATAATAATAGTAATAAAAATAATAAAATAAAACTGAAAATAAAATAAAATAAGAAAGGAAATAAATAAAAATGAAATAAATAAAATAAAGTTAGGCCTGGTGTGCAAAAGTAAGACAAGGGGTTAGAAGCAGCAAAAAGAACAAAAGCCCAAAGGAGAGGCCCAGGCATTGCTGTGTGATAAAAAAAAGAGAAAAAATGTGAGAAATAAGTAAAAAGGTAGTGCGTTGGGTGTTGAACCCACACCCTTTTGGTTACCAGCGTGCTGCCTTACCACTAGGGTGGCTATACATCCGTTTACTTATATGAAATGATAAATACATAACATATAATGCTTCCAAGGCCTGTACTTCCTCTTCAACCTTCATCCAGCCAGAGTACTGTAACTTCTTCATCTCTCAACAAAAATGGAAAGTACAAACATGAAAGTTGTGGCATTTCTTCCCACGAATCCAACCATATAAATAACTAAAGCTATAAATCCAAGATGAGTGAAAATTTTTCTGGCCCTAATTTAAAACCTAAAAATTTTAGAAACTTCAACTCCAAAATTCTCTAAGCTTAGGCGATATAAATGAAAACTATGGACATGTACAACTTCGTGGTAATGGTATCTATATTTTATCTTCACAAATGCAAGCCTAATAATGCCTATATTAATAGTTCACAAGCCAAAAAACTCACCTTGCAAGAGGGTATCATATTTTGAGTTTGAGCAGCTTTCAATGAGTTCTAGTGATTGGGTTAGCTTCCTCAAGTTCCCAGAAAGCTAATGTGATGCTTGGCTTGAGCTGAAAGTGGCTGAGGAGTTCTGGAGAAGTCCACTTGCAGTGCTCTGCTTTTGAGTTTAGACAATGGTGGAAATGGAGTTACAGAACTGTAACAGGTATTGGGATGAGTTGTGGATGATGTTTAGGAACTTTTGGAATGATTTGGAGAGGAAACACATGAATAATTTGAGAGATGGGAGTGTAAGGTCAATTTCTGCACAAAAATGGAGTTTTGTGTACAATCTGAGTTTGTGAGGGTTTGAGTGAGTTTAAGGGCTTGTACATGCGTGGGTTATCTTGCAAATAGTGTATGTATTTATAGGCAAGAGGTTTTATGTTATACAACAAGTCAAAATTTGAAATCTCAAGTTGTAACATCTTTCTTGTTTTTGAAGCAAAGTTGAAACATCTTGTTCCAAGGCAAGGTATAGGGCTGCATAGAATGGTTAGTACTTTAGACATGCTTGCTTTTGATTTATAGGGTTTATGTGTGCAGAAAGAACAAGTTCAATGCTCAAGGAGAGTGGACTTTGTGATTAAAGCCACTTTTCAAGAATAACAATGGTGCCTTTCTTCCAAAAATGGAAATGCAACTTGGATAATGGTTCAAATGCTTGGACAATGGCTCCATATGTTGTGTAAACATTTAATTAAGGAGTTAATTTCAAGTTAGAAGCCTGTAAAGTGAGATTATGCAGCATGGCTATGTGATTTGGTCCATTGTGCATCACAAATTCTGCCTTATAAAACAACTTGAAACCCTAACTTCTGACCTTCAATTCTCCTTGCTCAAAAATGATATCAAGGAGTTATTGGACATTTTGGAAAGCTTGTAATATGCTATACAGTCCTTCTTTGAATCACTTTTGCAAAATCCAAATGGAACTATGTGAAACTTGGCCCAGAAGTTAGGTCAAAATCTTGACCAAAATGCTCAAAATTTCACTAAGTGTTTTAGTTTCATGACCATGATTTCATGGATTAATAACTTGAAATCCAAGCATTTCTAGGAGGAGTTATGTTCAGAAATTTTTTATATCTCATTGAGATCTACAACTTTCATTTTGAAAGTTTCCTTTGAATCATCTTGCATCATGGTGAAAAATTAGCTCAAAGTTGTGAAAAAATATGAAGTTTTCAACACTTAGAAACATTTCTAAGTTTGGAAACTTCGACTTTTCAAAATGAAATCTTGAATTTTTGATTTCTTGATGAACAAGTTTCATATTTGACATGTTTTGATAAATTGTGATCTTTGACACTTGATTTTGACAAAAAAGTCAAAGTTTGACTTTTCAGTGTACAATTAACTTTTGATCAGTTGATTGAAAATCAACTATCAATCAATTGATCTTGAGGGAAGCTTTGAGCCATACCATTAGGTTAAAATGATGCATTTGAAACCTTGAGGTCATGTCTCAAACCAAATAACCATTTTCTAGGTCAAAAATAAGAAATTGCCTTTTCTCAGTCAAAACCCTAATTTTGACCATTTTTCCCTTTTGATGATCTGATCAAATTTCTTGAGGAATTATGGTCTAAAATTTATAAAATGACATATAGGAGTTCACAATGTTGATATGGATAAAAAATTATGAAGTTTGACTGTAAATTGACCACAATTGACTTTTTCCCCAATACAGTTAATTTTTAGATCAACTGATCAATTGACTGAGCAAAAATGTGATCCAAGACTTGAAACTTGACATGAGAAATCTTGAGGGTCCATAATGATACATGAAAGTAATATGAGGCATTAAAATTTCAATTATCCTTGTGCAATATCAAACCCTAATTTTCAGTCATCATAGCTTGAGGAGGTGTCTTGAGCTAATCAACCCTAGTGCAGTCTTGAACCACAGGAGATCTTGTGAGAAAATACTTGATAAATGAGAGGGAAAATTTTGGGGTACAACAGTTGGATTACAATGATCAAACTATGTCAAGTACTCCATAGTCCCAAGATGAAGTACCAAAGTTGCTGGTATAGAGGATCTACTTCCCATGATTTATGGTGGAGTATAATCAGCAACAAGTAAGGTATGGGCTCAAGACAAAATTTATACAAAAAGCTTGCTTTTTAAGAATAGAAATGGTGCCTTTATGCCATAAATGGAAAGATCTTTTGGACAATGGTTTAAAAACTTGGGTAATAGCTCAAGAGTGGGTGTAAGCATTAAATTATGGTGAGATTTGCAAGCAAGGAGGCCTGTAACACAAGATTATGCAGCAAATCATAAGGGTTTTGTTATGTGTTCTTCACTAAAATGACTTGCAATTCAAGAATGGATGCTCAACTTCATGCCCTTGCATCTCCTAGCTCAAGTATGATAAATTCATGCTCTTGGATGTTTTGGGAAGCTTGAAACACCCTCTACAACTTTCATGTGGACCACTTTTGTTAAATCAAACTGGAACTAGATGAAAATTGGCCAAGAAGTTGGGATAAAAATCTAACCAAAACTAGTGAAAATTTCTCTAAGTGTTTATTCAAAAATGCCACGACTTCATGAATTTATAACTTAAAATCCAAGAAATTATAGAAAAAGTCCTTCTCTACATTGTTTTAGATCTCATTGAGATCTACAACTTTCATGTTGGAAGTTTCCCTTGAATCATCTTGCATCTTGGTGAAAAAATGGCATGAAGTAATGAAATTATCATGTGTAAAAACCCTTAGAAAATTTCTAAGTCATGGAAATCTTGACTTTTCAAGTTGACTTTTGACTTTCTTGACTTCTTGATGATCAAGCTTGATATTCTTGAATTTATTGATGAATTTTGATCTTTGGAATGTAATGTTGACCAAAAAGTCAAAGTTTAACTTTCCAGTATGCAATTAACCATTTTGCCCTTGTACCAATTCCAAGCCTAAATTGATGTATCAGTGCTGCAAACTTGATGTCATAGGAGATATTGTGAGAGAATCCTTGAGAAATGAGAGGGCAAATTTCGGGGTACAACAAGCGTCATGTGCGTGGGACGTGGGGGAAATATCCTGAAGCTGTCCAGGTCGTAACATAAAGTGTGCCGAGGGGCACACTTCTTCAGACTGTGCCAGGTGGGACGCTCCTGTGGCAGACGGGACACCTTCTAATGCAGAATTCTCTAAAATACTGCTAAATGCCTATTTCTTCTTCATTTCTCCATTGTTTTTCTTCCTTTTCTCATTTATGCCTTGCAAAAGCTAAGTACTTGAAATATATTGCAAATACTACAAATAGAGATAAAATGTGACATAATAAATGAAGAAGGAGAAGTTTAATCTATGTAAATCGGGGGGAAAATGCTATATCTTTTCATGTTATCAAACTCCCCTAAGCTTGAACCCTTGCTTGTCCTCAAGCAATAAAGTTAGTATAAAAACCAATAAGGCACAAGTTAAATGCAATTTCATGATGCAATTCAAATCGTAACAGGTTGCCAATGTTTTTGTGGAAACATAAGCTCAACATAACACAAAAGATATGGTAATAACACTAAACACCCCCATTGTACAGACCAATTCCAGTCATGCCATTATAGCTCAACCTAATTCTTTTCGCTAAATTTCACCTGTTTCATTCTAGTGCAATCACATTAAGCCCTTTATCTTTACACGCACATAGTAGAGTAGCCGGTTAGTGACTATGATCTTTTTAAGCATGAGATTCTGAAACATAAATGTGGTAACCTCCTTTAATTCACCCAAATTTCAAGTTGCGGAGGATCAGACCGTAGTCTGCCCTACCAAGTTGAATACCAGACACCTCTGAACCAACCGACAACGGGTTGCTATGTTGTATCATGTAGGTACTACATCCATTGGATTAAGTGACTGGGTGAGGGTCGCCTAACTTAATTGGTGCATTCCCTATTTTCTTACAGTAAAGCATGTATCTTTCAAATACTCTGGATCATTCACTTATATTCATCGACTTCCTACGTAGTTTGTGTTTAAGACGGTGCTGAATGCTAGATAACCTACTTGGGGCTACTTTAAAGCTAAAGTTTAAGGTTTCGGTATAAAGGGTATTGAAATAGATCTAGCACAATCTGGGGATTTTGAGTGTTACGATGGTATCTATCGTATTTCTGTTTCACTCAAGGTTTCTCATATATCTTTTAAAAACTGAGCAGCCTATATATTCTTCGAATGCGTCAAATTATGCAAGTAACGAACAATTTTTTTTGTTATGGCTCAAGAAAGTGGGAAATTAGATAACAACGAAAAATTGCATAAACGAACTCGAAAATACAAATATGTTTTTGATTACAAGAAATATAAATGGAATGAAAGATCTACTTAGAAAGCAACAAAGAGTTTCTAAACCAACTAACTCCCCTAAGCTTGAAACAAGCAATGTCCCAATGCTTAAAAACAAAAAGGAAACGAGAAGAGAAGAAAAAATCAATCTATTCTTGTTCATTACCGCGTCCTCTTCCTTGTCCTCGTGCTCGGCCACGTGTACCCGGAGGATGAGTCATAGCCACGTGGTATATATAATCTTGAAAACCATCCATGTGTACAGTTAAGGCCGCCATTTCCTCAGTTAATCTTGCATCCCGACGCTCGTTTCATTCATCATATTCCTGTTACTGAGTTTTCATGGCTAGCATAAGTTGTATCATTGCATTTTGATTGTTTTGCATAGCCTCCACTCTCTCATCGTGTTCCATTATGGAAGCCATAATGTCATCATTCGAGTTCGATACTCTTTCTCATCTTCTTCTTGGCCTTGTGGACGTGCTTGCAATGTTTTCAGGAGGAGCTTGTTGTTCAGTTTCTCCTTGTTCCATTTCTTGTTCCATTTCATCAGCTTGGACATTCCCCTGGTTTCCTTGCGCATTATCTCTAGGTGCGGGAGCATCAAGGTCATAAAGCCATTTATCCAAGTTTGTAATATCATTAAGTACAAAGTTCAGAAAAATGACACTTGGAACTACCTTGTTATGCACCATAAGGTTATACCTACCATCTCCTCTGACCTTAATCAAGTGGTCAGCCTGACAGTTGTCGATGTCAATGAAAGTGGACGTAAGTGGTGGTAGATTTTCAAGCTTGTCTTCTAGGAGAAGGCCAAGTGCTATAGAGGTGACTAGCTAGCCAATGAAGAAAGGCATAGACCCTCTTGCATACAAAGATTGGATATATGAGAGAAGGAACGTTCTTGCATTGATCCTTTGGTTGGGAGTAAGCATACAGCAGAGGAGGAAAAATTATTTAGAATTAACCTTGTTGTTGTTAATCCTACCAAAAATGGTGTTGGAAATAACACGGTGGAAATACCTTATTATAGGATTATGAATGGATGAAGCATAAAGTCCTTCCCGGCTGTTTGGTTCCTCATTAGTAAGAGCTTTCCAAAGCTTGAAATTTGTAGATGCCTAATCTTGGTATGTAGGAATACAGTGGTGTACCACTCCCTCACGAGGGAAGCGGAAGAAAGCACTTAGAGTAGATTGACTTATAGAATATTCATTGTTGAACTTTCTAAAAGTGGCGGAGCCGAATAGGTGGTCGCTTTCGTCGCACGACAGGTTATATGAGAACGAGCTTAAAAATTCCAAGGTCAGCGAATCATATGTTGGAAGATTCTGTGTGCAGATGAACGCTAAGTCAGAGTTTCGGAGTAACCACTGCACACTATCGAGCAATCCTAATTTCCACAAGCACTTAGTATCAACATACCACGTAGGGACTACGGAACGTTGATAGAATTTGAGGTACTGTGCTCTTTGGTGCTCTCCGGCTATGCCATTTCAAAAAGTAATTCCGGAAAGGTCTGGCTCTGGTCGTGAACCTTTGCGTGTCATTGTTGAAGAAAGGATGGAAGATGGGTAGGAGTTTGTGTGAGAAATTGGGGGTTTTTGGAATAGAAGTGGGTTTGGAGATGGTTTATGTAGAGAAATAAAATGAGGATAATAAGTGGGGATTAATGAATTTTGATGAAAATGATAATGGAGGAAGTGAAATAGGCGTAGGTTCAATGTAGTTAAGGCGGAGGTTTAAAGATAATGTGAAGAAGAAGGGTTCGACGAGGGTTTCTGTGATAATACATAAACACTTTTGTTTCTAGCTTCCTGTCGAGGGGTACACTTTTGTGCCGACCGAGACTAGTGTTTGAGAAACGTGACGGGCGTCGGCTTGTGTGGCAAACATCTTAGAAACATAATATAATTTAAAATTTTATAGTTCTGTATGCAGTATACATTCTTAATACTTGTAGCATGTACATAAATATATATATATATATATATATATATATATATATATATATATATATATATATATATATATATATATATATATATATATATATATATATATATATATATATATATATATTTGTGTGTGTGTGTGTGTGTGAACATGATAATAATGCATTAAGTGAAAAGTAATGTAATTCAAATAAACGAAATGAAAAACTGAACGAAATATAACTGAACTGGAAATAAAAAAAATTATACTTAAGAATAAAAGAAAATAATGAAAAATCTAATCTAATAAATCATCTTTCCACACTTAAACAAGACATTGTCCGCAATGTTTAAATGTGAAAAGGAAAAATGCAATAAGTCTAAAATGTCAGCCATGTCGATCAAGTGAAGCGGAGTAGAGATGCTGATAAATATAATTCAGTTGTTCGACTACCGTATCCATGAAAGAATGGAAGTTGATCCTCAGAATAATAAGCTCATCCCTCAACAAATCAAGCTCTAATTAAATGGCATGTAAAGCGGGAGCTTGATGAAATACTGAAGGCGGAGGTGCTTGAGCCAACCTGATCGGGAGATGGGAAATGATGGTAAAAGGGAGGGGTTTCAGGGTCAGTATTCTCATCGGACAGAAAAGAATCAAGGTGGTCATAAATCATGGGTGTCTCAGGAGTGGGTGGTAGTGAAATGTGTGGTGCGCCCCAATCATATAACCAGTTATTCATGTCATGCACGCTAGTTCTAGGGTCAGGTAGGGTAAAAAGGGGCATTAACTAATTGTTAATGAGCAGTTCAAAGTTACCCGGGCCTAGGTTTCCAATTATTCCTCTATTTAAAAAAAATTGATATTCATTGGTTAAAATCTACCAAGACGGACAAGGTTCAGCAGGGATTGTCTTAAGTCGATAGCATTTGCTATCATGGTTACTAAGCCACCTATCAGGATGGGTTCATGGACAGCTCTCGCAAGATGATGAAAGTTTGTTATCATAAATGTAGCTCCATTTATGGGACGGTTTTGTGAAGCGCAGAACATAATGAAAAGCTCGACTGTAGATATTGCGATTATATTTTCAAGCTTATCAAAGAGGGTGTGTGCTAGGATCTTATGAAAATATCTCAAGGCTGGGTTATGAATGTTTTCTGAATGCATGTCCTCAGGCTCGGGGTTACTTATACATGTAATATCCCCCCAAAAATAGTCTAGTTCACCCATATTAAAAAGTTCTTCTTGGAATACAGTGAATGCATCTAGACCGTGTGGAAATCCTAGCAGTTCTGCCATCTCCCTATGGTGTAGGTGTACTAAATACCAAATATCCTAAACCTAATTAGACCTCTATTTATCCCCAAACCATGGTTAGGTTTTTAGACAAGGGAACTTAAAAACTCTAAGGTTAATCTACGCTAGGAGCTAAACTTTCTTCTCAAAGCAGATGTGTCCCAACCCATTTGGCTTAATGAAAACAAAACATTGTCTCAGATTCCTAATGTTATCGAAGCTGGTCCGTCAGGGTAGGTACTCAATCCTATCTCCCTATTAGAAAAAGACTAAAACCTCCTCTTCTTATTTATTCCTCTAAACACAATTCCCAAAGTATCAATCGGATTCATCGTGGTTAGTGTAATTAGTTAATAGGAAAGTTAGCCTGAAGTAGGTTGACAGTTAGCATTAAGTTAGTAGAGAGTAATATTAGAGAAATAATACTGCATAATTTTATCAGAATAGAAATAAGCAATAACAAAAGTAAGAAAAGAAAAGATTAAAAAGTGGGTTATCTCCCAAAAAGCGCTTTGTTTTATGTCGTAAGCTCGACATATCATGATGATTAGTCTAATGAATGGTGTGGCAGCGCATCTAGCCTAAATATTTTGTAATATTCCTTATTATCGATGATATGATAATGCTTTAGACGTTGTCCGTTTGCAATGAAAGGTTCACTACATATTCCTTTGATTTCTATTGTGCCATTTTGAAAGACCTTAGTGACTTTGAAGGGACCAGACCATCTAGAGCAAAGTTTTTCCCGGAAATAGTTTAAGTCTAGAATTAAATAGGAGAACTATATCGCCTTCATTGAATTCTTTTCTATATATTCTTTTATCGTGCCATTTTTTATTTCTCTCCTTATAAATCTGAGCATTTTCATAAGGGTCTAGTCTAAGTTCTTCTAGTTCGTGGATATCTAAGATTCTTTTCTCACCTGTTGCGGTGTAATTCAAATTAAGGGTCTTAATGGACCAATAAGCTTTATGTTCTATTTCTACTGGTAGATGGCATGATTTCCCATAGACTAGTTTAAATGGCGTGGTTCCAATCAAAGTTTTGTATGGAGTCCTATATGCCCATAGAGCTTCGTGTAACTTAGATGACCAATATTTCCTAGAGGTTGCTACCGTTTTTTCTAAGATTTGCTTAATATCTCTGTTGGAGACCTCTACTTGCCACTTGTTTACGGATGATAAGGTGTTATGACTCGATGTCGGACTCCATACTTCGCTAATAGCTTTTATAAGATTTTGAAAATGAAATGAGAGCCACTGTCACTGATGACGAGTCTCAGAACACCGAATCTTAGAAAGATTATGATCTTGAAAAGCTTGACTACTACTCGTGTGTCATTTGTTGGAGAGGCTACAACCTCGATCCATTTTGAAACATAGTCGACAGTAACTAGTATGTAGTGATTTCCAAAGGAAGACGGGAAGACTTCAACTTATAGAATGCCCTTTTGAGGCATCTCGTCGCGTCTAGAGATGTTTCCAGTGTGTTGGCATTGGTCGCAATTTTTAATCACGACATGGACATCTTTCCAAAGATTAGGCCAATAGAGGCCAACTTGTAATATCTTAGCGCAGGTCTTTGAAGTACTTGCATGTCCTCCATAGGGAGCGGCATGACAGTGGAAATTTATGTTTTCAATTTCATTTTCGGGAACACATCAATGAAAAATACCATTGGCGCCTCTTTTGAAAAGCAAAGGCTCGTCCCAATAATAGTGATTAAGGTCATGTAAGAATTTCTTCTTTCGTTGATAAGACATATCAGGTGGAAGCACTCCAGTAACCAAGTAGTTAACAAAATCAGCATACCATGGCAGTATGGTTTTAGTGCAGACTGCTTCCAAGATTCCGTTTCTGTTTGTGTCTTCATAATTCACAGAGTACTCGGTAGTAATACTTTCTAATACTAATTGGGCTACAAGGAGTTCATAAGGAAAATCATCATCGATGTGTACATGATCTAGTTTGATGCCTTCTATTCTGGATAGGTGGTCAGCTATACATTCTCGGTCCCTCTCTTGTCTTTGATTTCCAAATCAAATTCTTGTAGATGTAAGATCCACCTTAGTAATCTTGGGTTAGTGTCTTTCTTACTCAAGAGGTACCGGTTTGCAGTGTATTCAGTATAGATGATTATTCGTGCTCCTACTAATTAAGAACGAAATTTATCTAAGGCAAACACAACAGCTAACAATTCTTTTTCAGTTGTGGCATAATTTGTCTGCGCATGATCTAGGGTTCTACTCGCATAGTAGATTGCATGAAGCTTTTTATCCTTTATTTGTCCTAGGACTGCGCCTACGACATAGTCACTGGCATCGCACGTTATCTCAAATGGTTCGTTCCAATCAGGAAGTTGCATAATAGGTGCTGAAATTAATTCCTTTTTTAGTGTTGTAAACGCGTCCAAGCATTTGTCAGTGAAAATGAACTCAAAATCCTTCATTAGGAGTTCGGTTAGAGGTTTGGTTATTTTAGAGAAGTCTTTAATGAAACATCGATAAAAACTAGTGTGTCCTAGAAAAATTCTTATTTCTCTAATAGTTTTAGGTGGTTTAAGATTTTCTATTACTTCTATCTTTGCTTTATCTACTTCAATTCCCCTATCGAATACTATGTTCCCTAAGACAATTCCTTGTCGGACCATGAAGTGGCATTTTTCCTAGTTTAGCACGAGATTGACACTTACGCACCTTTTTAGTACCATTTCAAGGTTCGATAAACATCCTTCAGAACTTTCTCCACAGATGGAGAAGTCATCCATAAAAACTCCCATCATGCCATCTAGAAAATCAGAGAAGATGGATATCATACATCTCTGGAATGTTGCAGGGGCATTACATAATCCGAATGGCATGCTTCGATAAGCGAACGTAACATAAGGACAAGTGAAAGTCATCTTTTCTTGGTCGTCGGGATGGATAGGAATTTGGAAAAATCCGGAATAACCGTCTAAATAGCAGAAGTGAGAGTGCTTAGCAAGTCGTTCAAGCATTTGATCAATGAAAGGTAAAGGAAATTGATCTTTACGAGTGGCTTTGTTTAACTTTCTATAGTCGATGCACATTCTCCACCCGGTGTGAGTTTGTTGCGCTACAGATTCTCCTTTAGTGTTGCTGACAACTGTAACACCTCCTTTCTTAGGTACGACATTGTTGTACCCCAAAATTTTCCCTCTCCTCTTCTCAATATATTTATCACAAAGATCTTCAATGACTTAAGTCGGTGCAAGTATCAATTAGGTCAAGCCATCTCCTCAGTACTGATGTCTCGACTTAATATTTTGACCGAGAATGACCAATCTTCGATTTCTTACCTAGTACATGACTTATTAGTTTGAAACATTGATCTCAAGGATCCAAATACATCATTTTTAACCTAATCACATATTCCAATTCATCTCCCAAGATCAGTGGGTGGACAGACGAAATTCGATCAACTAATGGAAAAAGTTAACAGTACACTGAAAAGTCAAACTTTGACTTTTTGACCAAATTTGGGCTTCAAAGATCACATTTCATCAAGGTATTCAAAAAAGAAATTTGATCATTAAAAATCAAAAAGGTTAAAAGTCATTTTGGAAAGATAAACTTTGCAAGGCTTAGAAATTTTTCTAAGAATTTGTATACTTGTATTACTTCATGACATCTTTTCACTATAATTCAAAATAATTCAAGATGTTACAAATAATTCAAGGTGTTACAAATAATTCAAGTTATTACAAGGTTGCATTTTTGCAAGATTACAAATCCTAAGCTTTGTCTTGTTTGAATTTTTCCCTTTGATTCAATTTCCAAACTTTGCCACTATGATATCCATAAAACAGACTTGTATCATGCTACAAATGCTGTTGTCCCAAAACCATGTCAAAAACAATCTGTTGTACTGCTATAAAACAGCCTTGCACCAAGTTGCCTCAATATTCCAAAACTGCTCCAAAACCTGCAATGCTGCCTTGAAAAGTTTGCATCATACTAGTCTCATGTTTGCACCAAATTTGCATATCAGAGCTGCATCTAAAAAAACAATGGGACAACATACCCAAACAGTTCAAAAACTTATTCGTCCCCCCCCCCCAAATCTCAGCAAAACTTCATCTATGAATAAACTTTTTTCACAATACATAAAGGGGATGGCTTTTAGAGAGAAAAATGAGAGAATAGAAAAAACATAATTCTTTGTAAACTCTACTCATTCACAAAAGACCCTTGCTCATACTCATCTCTATTTTTCATTCACCAAAATAAAACCCCAACCCATTATTCCATCTTGCAAACTCTCCCATAAACCAACCAGCCAAACACTTCACATCACGAAGAGATTGTTCAAACACAAGAACAATTTCTATAGTACTATTATCTTCACCTTCTAAACACAAAAAATCAGTATTGTACAACTTATCTGAGTTAGTGCTGTTCAAACAGCTTGGAACAACTTCCTGGAGGTTCACTAAGGCCCTCACAGCTTATTGAAAAGTATTCAGACTCAAAACATCAACTGCAGTCTCAAGGTAAGTCTTCTTGACTTTTCATTTTTCATACATCACTAATGATTCATTCTTGAAGATAAAATGTAGTAACCATTTCCCCTTTGAGCTAACCATTTACTTGTTGTTCATTTTTATTAATTATATGTTGAAAACTGACTGATACATACAAAAGAATGATGATAGAGGCAAAAAATTGCAGCATGAGTCGACACATACCCACATGGGTCGACTCATTTTAGTGACAAAACAGGGTATGAGTCAACACATGGCCTTATGCATTGACTCATATTGTTATCCAAGCCCTAAAACAAAAGGATGAAAGGTGCATGGGTCGACACAAAATGCGTATGTGTCGACACAAACAGGTGTATGAGTCGACACATCCCATTATGCATCTACTCATATTGAGTTGATTTTGTTTAACAGGAGTAAGAAGAGTTATGTGTCGATGCATAACAGCATTGTGTCGACACATAATAGTTTAAAATGCAATTTTTCTTTCTTATTACGCTGTCTTTACATTTTTCCCAGATTTTCTTCATTATTGTCCAGCTATTCGATATGGTTGTAATAATTAGACATCTACTCCATCCCCATTTGTAAATTGTACCCCCACTCCCCTAATGATGTAATAGCGTAGGATTTTAATTTCCATAAATTTATCGTTTTCATATAATTGTTAGTAATTAGGGTGTGTATGGCAAGATAAAATTAACCGTTAGAAAACCCTAATCTCAAATACAAAAATGCATGCAATCAAAACAAAATTCACACAAGTACCTCTAGGATAATCCCACTTGTTGCTTCGGAAAATAGTCATGTCCCTTGAATATGGGCGCTTTAACAAAGACCCTCGATAAAAAAGGATCGTAGTCCCTCGATGACCCTTCGATGTTGCCTTTGGTAAAACAATCTTAGTCCCTATGAAAATTGCTAAAGCGTCTCATAAGCTGTCTTCTATGACTATACGATTGACCCGCGCTTGTCCTTTCACATCCAAAGATAGGGCTTCTTATCAATCAATGGTAAGGTAGCAATATCTAAAGGATGAGGAAAAGAACAAAGACCTTTTAATTAGGTAGGACGCTCGTAGTTGCTTGCTCACAAAAAAAAACCATATCCACACTCACACTTTCAAAACATCTTCAAAAACAAACATCTCTTTGAACTATTTTCAAAACTAACACTTTGTATGCATTATTATAGAGACGAGAATCATTACAAAGTTTTCCTCAACAAAGGCGTTTTAGAAATATTTTTAAACTTACACCAATCAAAAACATATTTCAAGAAAATCATTTTCAAAGTGATCAAGCAACTAAGAGCCCGTAGATAACTACGGATGAAAAGGGTGCTAATACCTTGCCTTTTCATGACCTACCCCCTGAACTCAAGAAAAATTCTTGAAAGGTATTTTTTGTTCTTTTCATCCTTTCCTTTATTGGATAAAAGAAAAGTCGGTGGTGACTCTTGCTATCAGTAACAATTGTGATCAAACACAAAACACCCAAGTCAGTTCTCCCACCGTACTACAGAACCTGCGACTTTGGTGGGGAATTATTGACTTAAAAGTGGGGTTACATTAGAGACTAGATCACTTTTTAATGCTTTCATTGCTTGACTTGCTTGCTTTACATTTTGGGTCCTTGTTTGGATTTTGTATTGATCCTTTACCCGGATCTAGGAACATCATTAGGTAAGTAGTAATAGATTGTGAAAACTGTACAGCGTAGACCGATATGGTTGAAGCAATGGCTATGTTATTGTGACATATTTGTTGGTACCGGTATCCCTTATGTTGAATCGAGGAGAATACGGGGCCGTTAAGCGGTGTCATAAAGTACTAACTGACCGTAGAACCTTTAATTGAACAACTTGGCCATTAGGAAGTAGTGAGATAGCCGACTTTGGTGTAAAGATGAAGATTGGTTGATACTCGATACTACACTCATTGAGAACGCACTTTTGGGATATTTCGGTCGCAATAAAATATGGATTATGTCGAGACAATGCCCAATGAAGAAAGATCAATGATATTGAGATCCCCTAGAACCCGATTACTTTCTAGGATAGGTTGAGCCAACTAAACTTAAAGAGAGTACTTACCTAAGAACCTCATGCAAGCCTAAACCTAAGGACTTTGTTTTGTTTGTGTGTATATGCTTACTTGTACATAGCATCATGACATCATACCATAGTGTGATACGGTGGCAGAAGCGATGGTTAATACTGGTTAGTATTTTTTTGTTCGCAAATGTCGCGGTAAGCAAGATTCGCCACCAACTTTTATTTCATCCAACAAGGGAAAGGAAAAAGAACAGAAAAAACCTTTTTTCGAGAATTTCAGAGTACGGGGGGTAGATTATAGAAAGGGAAGGTGTTAGCACGCTTTCTATCTGTGGTTTTCCACGGGCTCTTAGGTACTTTCTCATTTTTGAAATTGCTTGTGCGTGTTTTGTAAAAAGTTTTGTTTAACTTCGTGATAACTCTTGTATCTGTCCTCAAGAGCGTGACGAAGTGGTTTTTGAAAACTATTTTGAAAGTGTTTGTGTAAAAGAGTTTATTTGAGCAAGTACTTAAGATTTTCTACCTACTCGAAAAAAAGATTGTTCATTCTCGTTTCCTTTAGATAGCGCTATCCTACTATTAAGGAGTAGGTAGCCTCATCGTTGGAGTTTTAAGGGACATTCGAAGGGATAAGTACCGTCACAAAAGCAATGGTTAGAAAACTTTAGTAATTACCCTAAAGTCCTAAAGTTCTTTCTGAGGCAACATCTGAAAGGGTCATTTTTGATCTTTTGGGACTAGAGGACGACCACTAAAATTCCCTATACTTTATAACCGTTTACCAAAGGCAACCAGAGTGAGGCAAACCCTAGGAGTAAGCATGTGCAAGTGTGCTTTTTTAGTTAATTATCTTTGCACAATCAGGGTTATCTATCTTTTAATGTTGATTTATCTTTCACATACAATCCTAATATCCATACATCTAGCAGTTTAATAGTTGCAGAAATTAAAGAGTGCGAGAAATTAAAGTCCTAGTTATTACAAGGCTTTTGGGGAGATACACAAATATTTGACTGAAAATAAAGATGCGGAAATTAAAATCCTAATTAATCTATTACAAACTTGAAGCAGTTACAGTAATTTGAATTAAAAGAAAGTAAAGGCGCGCACGACGAATTAAATACGAGAATAAATTAGAAGCCTAAAAAATCTAATTAATTAAAAAATATTTTTGTGTATTTTTTTTATTGAGAAAATAATTTAATTGCAAATTAAACCTAATTCTATAATTAATTTTAAATAATAAAAAAACAATCAAGTTAATTTAATTAAACTATTTTATTTTCAATAAAAATTAATTTAAATTAAAAAACCTAATTCTATATTTTGGTGATTTTATATTTTTATGATTTTTTTATTTGATAAAAAATGATTTTTTTGTTGTAAAAAATGATTAAATAAATAAATAAAACAAAAAAAGAAATTAAAAAAGAATGATTTGGGCCTGGTATTGTTGAGCAATCAGGGGGTGTATTACTGATTTTAGTTGGGCCCAAGAAGCACAAGCCCAGTCAATTATTGGATCCAGTGTTGCCACACCTGAGGGTGCACCATGCACTGCTCTCACTGAGCACTAGATCTGGATCTAAGGATGATCCAATGGTTGGATTTGGAGGGTGTACGATGGCTTTCATGGGTAGTGCACGCTGGATCCTGTGAAGAAATAATGGAAAAAATGCAAAAGCTCACGCCTGGGATCGAACCTAGGACATTAGCCTTATACCTCTCTCCCTTGACCAACTGCGCTAACCTGCTCATTCGTATATATAATTAAACAATTAAAACAAAAGAGAAACAAGGTGCTAGTGCTGAATCAGCCATGACACGCATGCATGGTGGGGACCATGGTGACTCAAAGAGCCAATCAGATGTGGAGAGAGGCATTCAACGTTGGATCCAGCCAATGCGATTATGAGGAATGTCTACGTATGCTTGGACCGTCGCCTGTAAAAGTCAAGCCATCGGCCACGGTGGCTCCGGTCACCCTCTCCGGCGACACCCAAAAATGAAACCTGCAAAACACGCAAGATCAAAGCATAAAAAAAGACCCTACCCCCCTTAAAATTGCCCCAGGAATCCAATGGTGATATCCATTTAATCTAAAAGTCTATGTATCACTAAAACCGAAACTTTCTTCTCTCCAAGCTCTAATAATGGTGATTTGCAACCCTGGCCTCGTTTCTTGCATGTAATACGTCAGAAAATTCACAAATAATCATAATAACATGAATGTTTATTCAAAAGGCATTGATATTAAGAATTAAGTGAGTTTGAAATCCAAATTTTTACCTTAAGAGGGAGGATCGGACTGGGGTGATGCAGCGTGTTTTGGCCTTTCAAAATGGACTAGTTCACCTCCTGGAATCCCCAGAAGGATGATGGAATGCTTAGATTTGATGGAGAACGGCTGGTTCGCGTGGAATAGAATTGCCTTCTTCTTTGAAAATTTTGAGAACTTGTAGGGTTTTCTTGAGACTAGCTGCACACCTTCCTTTGGTCTGACTTTGTTGTGCATATATATTAGGCCATATTAGGTCAACAAAATTGGAAAAATATCCATGCTTTCATTGAGAAAATATTTTCCTTCAATAATATGATTTTTTATATCTTTGGACCGAATCTCATCTAGCTATTTCTCCATGATATTTCCTTTGATATTCCAGCAATATGTGTCCTTTATTTGATGAGAAAAGATTCCAAATCCAACTCTTTTATTATTTTTACTATTTATTTATTTAATTTTGCATTTTAATGGATAAAATGTCAAAATAAATAATATAAATAATATAACAATGCATGGTTTATCTTGGAGGTCGTGGAATAGGCTAGTAGTGTGTTGCAAGCACAAAAAGTTAGGCCCATTTGAGAAAAAATGTAGTTTTGAGCATTGTTGACTTTGGGCAAATTTCCAAAAATAGCCAACTTTGACAATGCATATCTCCCTCAATTTTGACCCTAAGAGAGGGTTCTTGGACTTTTTAGAAAGCTTAAGATGTCCCATAAACAACCCTTTTGGTTTCATTTCAATTGGATCTTCCATGCTCATGTAAGAAGCTTTGACCCAGAAGGTGTTTTTGTTGACTTTTTGAAATGACCTATAATGTCTGAATTCATATCTTTCCATGAGTGCATTTTTTGAACTTGAGGTCTGAAGATGAGTTGTAGGGAATTGCATCCTCTTCAAAATGAGCTTTGGATGGGGAATTTATGATAAAGTATGAGAAAGTTATGTCTGGTCAAAGTTTGGTTGACTTTTCCTATAGAAACCCTAATTTATCAACTTTTGATTTTTGATGAATTTGGGGGAATTCCTTGAGGAATCATGACCAACCCTTGATTAAATGATGGATGTTACTTCAAAATGTTGATGTTGACCAGAAATCTTGAAGTTTGACTGTATGTGAGTCACATTTGACTTTTGACCTAACACAGTTGGTTTTCAGGCATTTGAGCAGTTGACTGAGAAAACTTCTTGTGCAAGGCATGAGACTTGACATGGATGTTCTTGAGAACATATTAGGACCATGGAAAATATTTAAGACCTTTGGAATTCACCCATCTTGATGAAAATGGAAACCCTAGTTTGAGGTTCATTGTCTTAGGAGAGCATTTGCCTGATTAATCCTTGGGCATCCTTGGGCAAGTTGAGGATTTCAATGAACATATGTTGAGTAAAATGAGAGGGAAAATTTTGGGGTACAACACATAGCATTTTCAATAACCATTTCAAGGATCTCAAGGGTTTGTGATGCAGGGTTATATTGAACCAGACGTCTATCAAGGGGCAAGAGGATTTATTTTCCTCTAGCCAAATGTTGTCAAAGACCAAAGCATAATAACTTGAATCAAGGGCTATGACCCACTCGACATGGTGAGCTTGATTCTCGTGGAAGGACATTCAACGATATAAAGTTCTTAGCTCAAAGTTGTAGTCAAAATTCAACTTATAACATCTTCTTGTGTTTACCCTGCGAGATCCTTGAAAACATTTCATTTACATATCATGCATGTTGTTGTACCCCAAAATTTTCCCTCTCACTTATCAAGAATTTACTCACAATATCTCCTTGGGCTCAAGACTGCACTAGGGTTTGATCAGCTCAAGACACCTCCTCAAACACTGATGACCAAAATTAGGGTTTGAGTTTGCACAAGGGTTTTTGAACTTCCAATGTCCCATGTGACTTTCATGGATCATCATGGACCCCCAAGATTAATCATGCCAACTTTCAAGCCTTGAATCACATTTTTGCTCAGTCAATTGAGCAGTTGACCTAAAAATCAATTGTATTGGGAAAAAAGTCAACTGTGGCCAATTTACAGTCAAACTTCATAATTTTTTATCCACATAAACATTTTAGACTCATATGTATCATTAGATCAAGTTTGGATCATAATTCCTCAAGAAATTTGATCAAATCCCCAAAAGGGCAAAATGGTCAAAATTAAGGTTTTGACTGGAAAAGGGCAATTTCTGTTTTTTGACCTAGAAAATGGTAAATTGTTTTAAGGCATGATCTAAAGAGCTAAATTGCATCATTTTTACCTAATGACATGGTTCAAAATATTGCAAGTCCATTGGATTGACAGATGAATTTTACAGTCAACTGATCAAAAGTCAACTGTATACTGAAAAGTCAAACTTTGACTTTTTGGTCAAACTCAAGTTCCAAGGATCATAATTCATCAAAACATGTCAAAATATGAAACTTATTCATCAAAAAATCAAAAAGTCAAGATTTCATTTTTAAAAGTAAAAATTTCTAAACTTAGAAATTTTTCTAAGTGTTGGAAATTTCATATTTTTTCATAACTTAGAGCCAAAATTTCACCATGATGAAGGATGATTCAAGAGAAACTTCCAACATAAAAGTTGTAGGTCTCTATGAAATATACAACTTTTCTTTATATAACTCCTTCCAAAAGGCTTGGATCTCAATTTATAATTTTATGAACATGTGGTCATGAAACTAACACTTAGTGAAATTTTGCCCTAATTTGGTCAGGATATTGACCTAACTTCATGGAACTTTTTCATATAGTTCCAATGAGAATATTCTAAATCAATTCAAAGATAGATTGTATAGCACTTTGCAAGATTTCCAAAATTTCCAAGAACTCCTTGAGATCATTCTTGAGGATGGAGAATCGAAGAGATGAAGTTTGGGTTTTGTCACTTGAATTACAAGTCATTTTTTATGAACACATGAACCAAATCCACGCTATGCTGCATAATCCTTGCTTTTCAGGCCTCGAACTTGTTTTTTAGTCCATAATTAATGGCTTACACAACTGATTATACCCTTATCCAAGTGTTTCAAGCTTTGTCCAAATCAATTTGCCATTTTAGGGAGAAAAAGACATATCCATTCTTGTAAGGCATGATTTATGCACAAAGTCAGCTTCTTGAGCTCCTAACTTGTTTTCCTTGATTACACTCCATCCACAAAGTCAGAAGGATTGTGTTTAAAGTAGTTAACAACTCTATGAACCAAGTACAAAGCATTGGAACTTAGTTTCTCAAAAAATCACATGTTATGCATAAACTTGTGATTTTGAATTATGATCAACTAGAGCATTCCAAACTTGTTGCTTATAAATAGAGTCACTATTTGTGAGCTAGAGGACGAGCTTTAATACCCTGAAACACTTCCAAATTCCCTCTATCCAGAAATTGCACAAAAAACTCCATTGATACACAGTTCTGACCTTAAACTTGTATCTCTCATTTCCCTCGTGCGTTTTACCTCAAATTCATTCCTAAACTTCCTCATACCAAATACAGACCATCCCTGTCCCTTTTTGAAAACTGTAACTCCATCTTCATCAAATTCCATAGCCAAAAATAGAGCATTGCAGTTGGACTTCTCCATGTCATTTCATCCACTCTCAACTCAAGCAAACCATTGCATTAGCTTCCTAGGACCTCAAGGAAGCTAACCTGATCATCACCACTGCCTGAAACAAGCTCAAACTCCAAACACGATTTCCAGTTTTGAGGTAAGTTTTCTCAACTTGGAACTCTTCATACAGGCATCATCAATAGTTTATTTATGAACAAAACATGTAGATATCATTATCCTGAAGCTAACCATGTCAATAGTTTCCATTAATTTTACTTGAGCTTAGAGAATTTTGAAACTGAAATCTCTGAAATTTTTAGGGTTCAGATTAGAGCCATTAAAATTCATGCTTATCTTTGATCTATAGTTTTAATACTTTACATTTCTGGAATCGTGAGATAATTTGCTACAAGTTTCTTGTTTATAGTTTTTATTTTTGATGAGAAATGAGCAAGTTACAGATGGTCTGGCTGGAGGTTGAAGATGAAGTCTTCATGGTGCATTTTGCCTTACATATTTATTGTTTTACTTCTATTAACGGATGTATAGCCACCCCAGTGGTAGAAGCGCGCGCCTGTAACCTATGGGACCTGGGTTCGAGCCCCAGTGGTACCCTTTTGCATTTTTCATACATTTTTGGTATTTATGACTTATCTTTTTGAGCGCCTGGGCCTTTATTGGGCTTGCCTTGTTTCTTTGTTTTTTTTACTGACTAACCCCCTTGCAGGCTCTTGGCACCCCCTGACCCAAATTATTTTATTTATTTATTTATTTTCATTCTTCTTTTCTTGAATATATTTTTCTAAATACTAAAAATCATAAAAATACAAAAAATGACATATTTATATTTTGACTTATTTTATTTTATTTTCCTATAAAAATATTTTTTATTTATTATACTTTATTTATTTATTAAGTAAACCTTGTAAACTTAATTAATATTATGTTTTTATTTATTTATTTTTTTCACACCATTTAAAATACATTATTTTAATATAAAAAAAAGACTAAAAATATTTTGTAATACTATAAATATTTTCAAGATAAAAAATACCAAAAAATACTTTTCTTAAACTTATTTTCTTTTGGTTAATTAATAGAATTATGGTTTTCATTTAAAATGTTTTCTTAATAAATTCAAACTTAATTAACTATTTTCTTTATTTATTTAGGTTAAGACAAAATCCGTTTTTTTTTCTCATGAAAACTAAACAAAATTAATTTTCTCTACATTTTGCATCCTTATACATTTGTTCATTTTTATACTTTGTATTTATTCAATTCCTTGTATATTCATACCAATTAAATATGATTGTAATAGACTAATTAGGCTTAAATTCTTGCAATCCCCATTCAATTTGTATACCCGCTCCCCACAAATGTTGTAATAGCGTAGTAACTTTAAATTTCCCAATTTATCGCTTTTATATAACATGCTAGTAATTAGGGTTTGTATCGAAAGACTAAAACCAATATATAGAAAACCCTAATTCAAGATAAAAACAAGCATGAAAATGATGCACTTGCACACAAACACCCCTAGGGTTATTCCACTTGGTTGCCTTATACAAAATGGCCATATTACGCATGTGAGGTATCTTAGCAAAAACAAGCAAATACAAGATCATAGTCCCTCGATGACGCTATCTAAGTTGCCTTAAAAATGATCTTAGTCCCTCCAAAAGAATGCTAAGATACCTTACAACATTGTTAATCATGGTTATACGATGACCCACGCCCATCCCGTTTACATCCAAAGATAGGGTTGCTTACCAAATCAATGGTAAGATAACAATATCAAAGGAAAACAAAATGAACAAGAAAGACATTTTGAGTAGGTAGAATGCTCCTAATTACTTTCTCAATTTCAAACAAACATCCTTGCTATTTTCAAAACAAGCACATACACTTTCAAACATCTTATAAACTTGAAAACATTTTCAAAAGATCAACATCTTTGTATACATTCTTACGAACGAAAATCATTGCAAAGATTTCCTAACCAATGGCCTCTTTACAAAATACTTTCAAAAACCACACAAAGCACAATATCAAACAAAAGCAAGTGATCTAGCAAGTAACTAAGAGCCCATGGAAAACCATGGATGAAAAGGATGCTAATACCTTCCCTTTTCATAATCTACCCCCCGAACTCAAGAAACAATCTCAAAGGTCTTTCCTGTGCTTTTTCACCTTTCCTTTTGGATAAAAGAAAAGACGGTGGCGAATCTTGCTAACCACAACATTTGCGATCAAGCGCAAAACCTTCAAGTCAGTTCTCCCACTGTATCACAGAACTGGCGACTCTGCCGGGGAAAATTCTAAAAGTGGGGATACCTTAGGGCTAGATCACATTTATTTACTTTCATTTTCTGACTTGTATGCTTTACATTATGGTTCTTTGTTTAGGTTTGAATCCTCTACCCGGATTTGGGATACATTATAGGTAAGTAGCAATACGTTGTGGAAACTATGCGGGGTATACCGACATGGTCTAAGCAATAGCTATGTTAGTGCGACATATTTGTGGGTACCGGTAGCCTTTGAGTTAATCAAGGAGAATACAGGGCCGCTGAGTGATGTCATAAAGCACTAATGAACTTTTAGAACCTTTACTTGACCAACTTGGCCTTTAGGATGTAGTGAGATGACCGACTTTGGTGCAGTCCGAAGTTGGTAGATACTCGATACTATATTCATTGAGTTTTGGTTTCTTCAGATATTTCGGTCGCCATTAAAGAGGCTTGTGCTGAAACAATGGACAAGGAAACAAACCAGTAATATTGAGCTCCTTAGAACCCGATTACTATTACTAGGACAGGTTGAGCCAACTAAACTTCAAGAGGGTACTTACCTATAAAACTCCATGCAAGCCTAAACCTAAGGATTTGTTTGCTTTGTTTGTATATACATACTTGTACATAACATCATGAACATCATAACATCATACATATTCACTAACCATTTCAAGGATTTTTGGATTCATCTTTGTTCTTGTTTTGTAGGATATGGATTCTCTTCGCAGGAAAATTATTCAAGTCAACCTTGTAAGGATGCCTCCACAACTTAAGTATCTAGCTTCAAGGATTCCTGAAAACTCTCCATTCACCGAGAGACATGGTCGCCTACTCAACTTGGTCACCTCCAACACAGATGAGGACATGATGAAGGTTCTCTTTCAGTTCTTTGATCCTTTACACCATTGCTTCACATTTCCCGACTATCAACTTGTGCCTACTTTGGAAGAATTATCCCGGATCTTGAGGATTCCCATTCTCAATCAACTACCTTTCAATGGTACAGAAATATATCCAAAGCCAGAAGAGATTGCTCAAGATCTACACTTGCACTCATCTGATGTCACAACTCATTGGGAAACAAGGAGTGGTGTCAAAGGTTTCCTAGCAAAGTTCTTGTTCGAGAAAGCCCAAAACTGTTGGAACTCCTTGGATCTGCAAGCCTTTGAAGAAATTGTGGCTCTCCTCATCTACGGGATGGTTTTGTTTCCAAATCCTGACCAACTCATAGATGTGAACGCCGTCAAAATCTTCATATCTCGCAACCCGGTGCCTATATTACTGGGGGATATCCTACACTCTTTTCACACTCACACAATGAGGAAAAGAGGTGTCCTTATGTGTTGCACTCCTCTCTTAGCAAGATGGTTTATTTCGCATCTTCCCCAATCTGTATTAAAGAACGAGCAAGGTTCAAGGTGGTCACAAAGGTTGATGATGCTCAAACATTCAGACATTCATTGGTGCTCTCGAGCTATATAGAATGTTACTATTATCGACCGTTATGGAGAATTTCCTAATGTCCCTTTACTTGGAATTAGGGGAGGTATCACCTATAACCCTTGCTTAGCCTTAAGACAATTTGGTTACGCCCGAAGGGATGGCCCCCACGAGATGCTGATTCAAGGTTTGGTATTTGACTACGACAACGATGATCAAGGCCTTCGCCAGATATTTATCCGAGCTTGGAGGATGTTAAACAAGGTAGATAGCAAGACTTTGGGGCATAAGATTTTCATCCCTCTTGATCCTTACCTCAAATGGGTACGAACTCATGCTCAAAGTATGATGATGCCTTATCCTTCCATTCTCCCGATAATTATTGAGCCTGTCATGGAAGCAGATGTTCCATACACTATCCTACATCCTGACATGCCCACCTCTCTTGAATACTTACAAAGATATTGGATACAACTCAAGGGGGAGCGAGATACTTTCGAAGCCCAATTTTACGCAACCGAGAAGAAGGTTTTGGAACTCACTAGGATACTTCATGAGGAGCAGACTCTGAATGCCTACATTGCACCAAAGAGGATGCGTACTACATTTTTATCTTAGAGTTCTTGTATTATTTTGCCCAAGAAGGCATTTATGTACTCAAGCTTTAATTTATTAATATAACGTGTGTTCCCTTTTTGTCTAAAAAAATTTTTAATCTTAAAATCCTTGAAATCATTGCATATGCATTTATCATTCATCATAACATGAGCAGGTTTCTTGCAACAAGTCTCCTCATCTCTCTACTATTTATTTCAGTAAGATGGATCTCGAGCAAACAGTGAAGGACCTTCAAGCTCGGAATGCACAGTTCCAACAGTTATTCTTAACTCTGGCCAAAGGACAAGAAGAGTTGATGAACTTTCTGGTTAAGGAAAAGAAAAAGAAGACGGAGAAGGCAACCGGAATTCTGAACATGGGAAGAAGATTCCAAGGGCAGACAAGAAGGGCCTTAGACTTTGCAACGACATTCAGTGAGAAAGGCAATCAAGATGGGAAGGGCAAGGAAATGGTTGTTCAGTCTGATTCAGAAAAGGAAGAGGAAGAAGAAGACTATTTTGGAGAAAAATACCCTCCAGCTGATGACAAGTATAAACATCTCGATGATCGGTTGAGTGCAATGGAAATCCAAAAAGTGCTTCGCTTGGACTTTGAGGAGTTGGGGTTAGTACCGGGGATTATCATTCCTCCAAAATTCAAAGCACCTGTTTTTGCCAAATATGACGGAGTCTCATTCCCCAAAATGCATCTCCGGTCCTATGTGAGGAAAATCCAGCCCCATACCGCTGACAAAGATTTATGGGTACACTTCTTCCAAGACAATCTGTCTGCAACTCAACTTGATTGGTTTTATCAGTTAGAAAGAGCCAATGTTCATAAATGGGAAGATCTTGCTTCAACCTTTTACAAACAATACCAATACAATGCTGATCTTGTGCCTACCCATACTCAACTCCAGAGTATGGCCATGGTTTCAAGTGAAGGCTTCAAGGACTATGCGCAAAAATGGAGAGACTTGGCTAGAAGATTTCAACCTCCCATATCTGAAAGAGAATTAGTAGACATGTTTTTGGACACCTTGTCTAGTCCCTTCTTCAATCACCTAATTGGGAGTTCATCGGCGGGTTTTACTGAATTGATATTAATTGGAGAAAGGGTAGAAGCCGGGATAAAAAATGGAAAGATTCAAAAAGATGCATCCTCTGCTGCTGTAAGGAAACCATTCATCAGAAAGAAGGAAGTGGTTACTGTTTATCCTCAGAGAAATCAAGATAGGGCTGAACGTCGTCCAATGATGGGGGCTGTCATGATTCCTAAACCTGCGCCTGATCAGCAAAGAAACAACCAATAGAGAATGGAAAGACCAGTCAGACAATTCACCAGAATTAATATGACATTATCTCAAGTATTGCCACATTTGTTAAGATCCAATCTAGTGACCTTGAAAGAAGCTCCAAAGAACCCTAACACAACATCTCCTCACTATCATCCTAATGGCTGTTGTGCATACCATTTTGAGAGTCCCGACCATGACACTAACAACTGTTGGGCTCTAAAGAACAAAGTACAAGACCTCCTTAAAGCCGAAGAAATTGAATTCGATGCGCCAAAAAAGCCCAATGTCATTTCTGCCCCTATGCCCAAACACAGCCATAATGCCAATGCCATTGAAGAGGATATATTTGTTACTTCAGTTGATGAACTTATGACCCCACTCCTGATTATCAAAAATAACTTGTTGAATGCCAGTGTTTTCCCAGGATGTGATGAAAGCTTTCATTTCTGTTTGTCTTCACCAACCAACTGTCCTTTGTTGAAAGCAAGCATCCAATGTCTAATAGATAACAAGGAGATTTTGTTCGAAAAGACTTTTTTTCCACCTGTTTCTTATAATGATGTTTCCATTGTGACCATTTCCGACAATTCTTCCAGGGTCTGCACCAAAAGACCCGTTAGAATTACATCAGTTCCAAAAATAGTTCCTTTGATAATTACAATGCCTGGACCAGTCTCGTATTTGTCAGACAAAAGTGTACCATGGAATTATGGAGGGGACGTCTACTACCACTGTATCAAGCAAGATTGGCCAGCTGCCGAAGATTCAAGTTCTGAGAAAGATGACTCCAATATAAGTAACATTGCAGGGACTAGCAAGATTACCCGAAGTGGAAGGATATTCTCTCCAGAAATTGTTCCCCCAAAAGCAGTTTCTGGACCCGTAATCATTCTTGTTGTTGTTGCTCCTCTAAAAGATATTCCCAGTCCTACAATCATCTCTGCTAATACTCCAATTGACAAAGTTGTTACAATCCCTGCTATCACTCCTACTAACATTCCTGTTGTCGAGTTAAACGAGACTCGAGGTAAAAGTATTCTGATTGAGCCTGTCTGGATGAAGGAACAATCGTTGGCTATCCCTGAGACCTCCCGGAAAGAGATGGAAGAAATTCTGAAGATCATAAAAATAAGAGACTACGATGTAGTTGAGCAACTGGGGTAATCTCCATCCAAAATTTCCATGTTGGCTTTACTACTATGTTCTGAGGCGCATGCAAAGGCCTTGGTAAAATTCCTAAAAACTACCCATGTACCCCAAGAAACATCTGCTGACCAGTTCCAAGACTGCGTAGCCAGCTTGACTGCAGATAATGGTCTAGATTTTTCGGATGTTGATTTAACGCCGAGAGGGAGGAAGCATAATGAGACACTGCATGTCTCTGTGGAGTGCAAGGGCCTAACCTTGGCTCATGTTTTGGTGGACACTGGTTCGTCTCTGAATGTTTTGCCTAAAAAGGCTCTTGATAGGCTTGACTGCGAGGGATTGACATTGAAACCAAGCAATATAGTAGTGAGGGCTTTTGACGGCTTGAAAAGAATGGTGCATGTGGAAGTGGATATCCCCATAAAGGTTGGAACCCAAACATTTGATTCAACTTTTTATGTAATGGATATTCGCCCTTCATACTCCTGCTTGCTAGGCCGACCATGGATTCACAATGCTGGCGTTGTTACTTCTATGTTGCACCAAATGCTGAAGTATCTGATTCAAGGGAAGATTATCACCGTTCATGGAGAAGAAGAGTATATGACCAGCCATCTCAATTCCTTTAGATATGTGGAGCTAGATGGTGAATTTATTGAAACTCCATTCCAGCACTTTGAAGAAGTCCCACAAGATATGGAAGTGACCAAGGTTGTGTCTCAAGTTCCCAAGATCACAAGGCCTCCACTCAGAATGTCATCTTTGAAGGATGCCAAGGCAGTGATAGAAGAAGGTGGGTGCACTATTTGGGGATAACTCGCAGATATCCCATACAAATCTGACAAGTTTGGCCTGGGATTCACTTCAGCTGCCCAGAAGACTGTACGCCGCGCTCGTGCTGGAGGACCACCCCTGAAGATCAGCAACCGTGAAGTCAATGCGGTAGAGGATGATGAAGATGGCTGCAACCTGGAGGATTGGATCTTCCCAACTGTCAGTGGAGGGCTCAGCAACTGGGAGGCTAGAGATTTTGTCCCGATCACTTTTATCCCACAGTAATCTGTCTTTACATTTTGTTGGATCTGTAATATTAAAACAATTCAAACTCTTAAAAACTTGTGTCTTACCCGAGGCACAATGGGCCATTTGTAAGGGTTATTATCTCATTTCCATATGATATCAATGAATCATTGACGTTTTGCATACAAACTTTGTGCTTATTGTTTTTATTTTTTACATTTTTATTTCTTTCAAAGATAGCTATACCCTTACACACACCCACACTCACAATGCAGGTCTACATCCATTCGAGATCCCATGGGTAACAATACTGCTATGGCTTTCTGTGACTCTGAAAATCTAATCTACCAAGCCAAAGACGAAGGTGAGGAAGATTGTGAAGTACCAGGGGAACTTTCCAGGTTATTACAACAAGAAGAGAGAACCAATCAGCCCCACGAGGAACCGGTGGACACCATCAATCTAGGTACCGAAGAAGACAAAAGAGAGATCAAGGTGGATGCCAATCTGGAACCCAATATCAAGGAGCGGTTGATTCAGTTGTTACACGAGTATGTCGAGGTCTTTTCTTGGTTGTATGAAGACATGTCAGGACTTGATGCAGATATTGTGGTACATCGTCTACCTACAAAAGAGGATTTCCCACCAGTAAAGCAAAAAGTTCGTCGTATGCGACCTGAGATGTCGGAGAAGATTAAAGCAGAAGTCATGAAACAATTCAACGTTGGATTCTTGGCCGTCACCTCCTATCCGCAATGGGTTTCCAATGTTGTTCCTATGCCCAAAAAAGACGGCAAAGTGCGAATGTGTGTGGACTACAGAGATTTGAATAGGGCAAGCCCTAAGGATGATTTCCCACTTCCCCACATTGAAATCCTAGTTGACAATACAGCACAGCACAAAGTGTTTTCCTTCATGGACGGTTTCTCAGGTTACAACCAAATTAAAATGGCGCCTAAGGACATGGAGAAGACAACCTTTGTCACACAATGGGGTACATTCTGCTACAAGGTTATGCCATTCGGACTGAAGAATGCTGGGGCAACCTATCAGCGTGCCATGGTAGCTCTATTTAACGACATGATACATCACGAAATAGAGGTCTATGTGGACGACATGATAGCTAGATCTCAAATAGAAGAAGAGAATCTTGATCATTTACAGAAATTGTTTGAGAGACTAAAGAAATACAAGCTGAGGTTGAACCAAAATAAATGCATCTTTTGAGTAAGGTCTGGTAAACTCCTAGGCTTTGTCGTCAGCAATAAAGGTATCGAGGTGGATCCTTCCAAGGTGAAAGCGATACAAGAGATACCTGCTCCTCATACTGAGAAGGAAGTCAGGGGATTATTAGGACGTTTAAACTACACTGCCAGATTCATTTATCACCTGACAGCTACTTGTGAACCAATCTTCAAATTACTGAAGAAAGATCCAGTAGTCAAATGGAATGATGAATGCCAAAATGCTTTCGGCAAGATCAAAGAGTATCTGCAAGAGCCTCTTGTTTTTATGCCAACAGTCGAGGGAAGACCATTGATCATGTATCTAACCGTTTTGGAAAATTCAATGGGGTGTGTGCTAGGGCAGCATGACGAGTCTGGCCGAAAAGAGCATGTTATTTATTACATGAGAAAAAAGTTTACCGACTGTGAAATAAGATATTCACTGCTCGAGAAAACTTGTTGCGCTCTGGCATGGGCTGCTCGCCGGCTAAGATAATATATGCTGACCCATACTACCTTGTTGATATCTAAAGTGGATCCAATAAAGTACATCTTCAAGAAACCTGCCCTCTCTGGGAGAATAGCGAGATGGCAGATGATCCTGATTGAATATGACATACAATATAATACCCAGAAAGATATAAAGGGCAGTGTACTAGCTGACCATGTTGCTCACCAAGCTGTGGAAGACTACCAGTACACGAAGTTTGAATTCCCAGATGAAGACATCATGATGGTAAACAACTGTGAAGAATTTAGGCCATATGTCGGACCTGAACAAGGATCTCGATGGACCTTGGTTTTTGATGGGGCCTCTAACGCACTCGACAATGGTATTGGTGCAGTACTTATATCTCCTGAAGGGTGTCATACTCCATTTACTGCAAGACTCTACTTCAATTGTATAAATAACATGGCGGAATACGAAACGTGCATCTTTGGTCTCAAAGCTGCCATAGACTTGGGGATCAAATTGTTGATTGTATTTGGAGACTCAGCTTTGGTTATCAGCCATATCAAAGGGGAATGGGACACCAAACACCCTAACCTTATCCCTTACAAAGAACATGTTTTGACATTGCTCCCACATTTTGAGTAGATTACCTTCGAGCATTTCCCGCGAGAAGAAAATCAGCTAGCAGACGCATTAGCCACAATGTCATCTATGTTTAAACTTAAATGGGATAACGAGGCTCCCCAGATCACCATTAAACGAAGGGATGAACCAGCACACTGTCACGAGATTAATACTGAAAAAGTAGTGGACCAACCTTGGTTCCACGAAGTCAAGAAGTATCTCGAAACCCAAGAATATCCAGAAGCAGCTTCAGTAAACGATAAGAAGTTCTTAAGGAGATTCTCTGCTAAGTTCTTCCTTAGTAATGGAATTCTTTACAAACACAACCATGACTCTGTGTTTCTTCGGTGCATGGACAAGGTTGAAGCTGAAAGGATCATGGATGGGTTGCATGAAGGCACTTTTGGCACCCATTCCAGTGGGCATACGATGACAAAGAAAATCCTACGGGAAGGCTATTATTGGTCTACCATAGAAGCCGATTGCTATCAACACTCTCGAACCTGCCATAAGTGTCAGATTTATGCTGACAAGGTGCACGTACCTCCGGTTCCTCTGAATGTCTTGACGGCTTCTTGGCCCTTTGCTATGTGGGGGATTGATATGATTGGGGAAATCAAGCCAACAACCTCCAATGGACACCACTTCATCCTAGTGGCTATTGACTATTTTACAAAATGGGTGGAGGAAACTTCTTTCGCTTCCGTCACCAAGAATGTTGTAGCCCGGTTCATTAAGCAAAATCTCATCTGTCGATACGGTATCCCGGAGAGGATCATTACAGACAATGGTACAAACTTGAATAATACTATGATCACCACCCTGTGCGAGCAATTCAAGATCCAGCATCATAATTCTTCCCCTTACCGGCTAAAGATGAATGGTGTTGTTGAAGCCGCAAATAAGAACATTAAAAAGATCATACAGAAAATGACTGTCACATACAAAGACTGGCATGAGATGCTACTATTCTCTCTCCATGGGTATCGTACCACAACTCGCACATCAACCAGGGCAACACCCTATTCTCTGGTATACGGCATGGAGGTTGTCTTGCCTATTGAGGTCCAGATCCCCTCTCTGAGAATTATGAAGGACGTAGAGCTGAATAAAGATGATTGGATCCAGACTCGACTTGATCAACTAAACTTGATTGATGAGAAAAGGCTTGCTGCTGTCTGCCATGGTCAAATGTATCAAAAACGAATGATCAAGGCTTTCAACAAAAAGGTCAGACGCCAAGTGTATCAAGTTGGGGATCTGGTAATCAAACGTATCATACTTCCGCAAGGTGATCCCAGGGGAAAATGGACTCCTACATATGAAGGACCATTTGTAATCAAAAACATTTTCTCTGGTGGAGCAATGATCTTAACCACCATAGTTGGTGACGACCTACCGCACCCTGCGAACACATACATAGTCAAAAGATACTACACATAAGAGACCCGCTAGGTTGACACACCTAGGAAAAACAAGGGCATCCCAGCGAACTAAAATGGTTTGGGCAAAAATTAGGGATAAAATAAAAAAATCTGTACACCCGGCAAGCTGAAAACCCGAAAGGGTAGTTTGGGCAAAAAGGGGTATCCCGGTGGGCTGAAAACTTGAAAGGGCGGTCCAAGCAAAAGTTAGGGAATTAAGGCGTATGACTATGTCCCGTTGGATTACCTTACGGAAAACCTGCAAACTCAGAGGTTCTGATCAATTCAATCATCTTCGGATGAGGCAACAAATAGACAAGATGCTCGGAGATACGAAGGCTATAGTAGAATGGGACCCCCATGGGATTATTGCACATAGATATCTTTTCTTTGTATCAAAATTTCCATTTTTGACAACAATCTTCTCTAACTAGAATATTTGTCTCATGGTACCAAAAATACTTACTCAAAGTCAATACAAAGATATCCCTTTGAAAGTGCAAAATTATCTATTTTTTTTCTTTACTCTTGTGTTTTGTTTACAAAAATGTCCAATGATTCATTTTTGAACATATGCATTTGAATACAATTATTGTTTATAAATAAACAAAATAGAAAGACAATTAATGATGGCTCTAAGAGGTAGGGAAATCTCTCTATGCTATTTCCATAATCCCCCGCAATGTGAAATTTAATCCCCAGCAGAACAGAGCTTTCAGTTATCAATCCCCAGTAGAGGTCGTCAAATTTCTCCGAATTCCCCAGACAGGATTTTTCAAGCAGTACACGGCATTTCCCTTACAACAGAGTTTATTTCTCCAAGCAGAAATTCATCAGCACTTCAACTTCACAACATGAAGACTTATACTCCTTATCCTCAGCAACAGTCAAGGATTTATTTTCCCCAATCCAACAGCAATGTAACAGATTAGCTCACATAAGCATACACGCACCATATATCATAAACATTGATAACACGAATGCATTATACTATGCATTTCATACAACATAACATTGCATATTAGCAAACATTTTACCTTTTTCAGGATAAGATTAATCAATAGCTACCATTAACAATGTTCAAAGTTTTCAGATACAGTTCAGGTACGCTCCATACACGGATGCCATTCTGATACTCATTCAGATTCAACTTTCAGATACAGTTCAGATACGCTCCAGACACGGATACCATTCTGATACTCATTCAGATTCAAATTTCAGATACGCTCCAGACATGGATTCTATTCTGATACTCATTCAGATTCAACTTTCAGATACAGTTCAGATATGCCCCAAACACGAATGCCATTCTGATACTCATTCAGTTTTCAACTTCCAGATACAGTACAGATACTCTCCAGACACGGACTCCATTCTGATACTCATTCAAAGTATCCTTCAGATACAATGCATATATGATCCATACACGGATGCCATTCTGATATTCATTCAGATGCAATTCTCAAGATACAGTACAAATACGCTCTAGACACGGACGCCATTATGATACTCATTCTTTCAGCTTACAAATTACAATTCAACAATCACTATTGGATGGAATTTACAAGCCCATCTCAAACAACTTTCTATTACCTCTCCAAATGGAATCTTTAAGCCCATTCCCTCTACCATCACATCACCGAGTGCAAATTTCTGGGCACTCTAGTGTCCAATCGTCTTCCACCTTCGAGTCACGAATGGAAAAACATGCCAATCTAACTCTTCAGGCTTAAGAAGATTGAATAGGGACAGTTGTTGTACCCCAAAATTTTCCCTCTCACTTATCAAGAATTTACTCACAAGATCTCCTTGGGCTCAAGACTGCACTAGGGTTTGATCAGCTCAAGACACGTCCTCAAACACTGATGACCAAAATTAGGGTTTGAGTTTGCACAAGGGTTTTTGAACTTCCAATGTCCCATGTGACTTTCATGGATCATCGTGGACCCCCAAGATTAATCATGCCAAGTTTCAAGCCTTGAATCACATTTTTGCTCAGTCAATTGAGCAGTTGACCTAAAAATCAATTGTATTGGGAAAAAAGTCAACTGTGGCCAATTTACAGTTAAACTTCATAATTTTTTATCCAAATCAACATTTTAGACTCATATGTATCATTTGATGAAGTTTGGATCACAATTCCTCAAGAAATTTGATCAAATCCCCAAAAGGGCAAAATGGTCAAAATTAGGGTTTTGACTGGAAAAGGGCAATTTCTGATTTTTGACCTAGAAAATGGTCAATTGGTTTAAGGCATGATCTCAAGATCCAAATTTAATAATTTTGACCTAATAACATGGTTCAAAACATTGCTAGTCCATTGGATTGACAGATGAATTTTGCAGTCAATTGATCAAAAGTCAATTGTATACTGAAAAGTCAAACTTTGACTCTTTGGTCAAATTCAAGTGCCAAGAATCACAATTCATCAAAACATGTCAAAATATGAAACTTATTCATCAAGAGATCAAAAAGTCAAGATTTCATTTTTAAAAGTCAAAATTTCTAAACTTAGAAATTTTTCTAAGTGTTGGAAATTTCATATTTTTTCATAACTTTGAGCCAAATTTTCACCATGATGCAAGATGATTCAAGAGAAACTTCAAACATGAAAGTTTTAGATCTCCATGAAATCTACAACTTTGCTTTATGCAACTCCTTCCAAAAATGCTTGGTTCTAAAGTTATAATTTTATGAACATGTGGTCATGAAACTAAACACTTAGTGAAATTTTTCCCTAATTTGGTCAGGATTTTGACCTAACTTCATGGAACTTTTGCATATAGTTCCATGGGGAATTTTGAAAATCAATTCAAATATGGGTTATATAGCACATTTCAAGCTTTCCAAAATTTCCAAGAACTCCTTGAGATCATTCTTGAGGAGGGAGAATCGAAGAGATGAAGTTAGAGTTTTGTCACTTGAATTACAAGTCATTTTTTATGAACACATGAACCAAATCCATGCTAGGCTGCATAATACTTGATTTTCAGCCATCAAACTTGTTTGTCATTCCATAATTAATGGTTTACACAACTGATTATGCCCTTATCCAAGTGTTTCAAGCTTTGTCTAAATCAATTTGCCATTTTAGGGAGAAAGTAACATATCCATTCTTGTAAAGCAAGCTTTATGCACAAAGTCAACTTCTTTAGCTCCCAACTTGTTTCCCTTGATTACACTTCATCCACAAAGTCAGAAGGATTGTGTTTAAAGTAATTAACAACTCTACGAACCAAGTACAAAGCGTTGAATCTTGGTTTCTCAAAAAATCACATGTTATGCATAAACTTGTGATTTTGAATTCTGATCAACTAGAGCATTCCAAACTTGTTGCTTATAAATAGAGTCACTATTTGTGAGCTAGAGGACGAGCTTTAACACCCTGAACCACTTCCAAATTCCCTCTAGCCATAAATTGCACAAAAAACTCCATTGATACACAATTCTGACCTTAAACTTGTATCTCTCATTTCCCTCGTGCGTTTTCCCTCAAATTCATTCCTAAAGCTTCCTCATACCAAATACAGACCATCCCTGTCCCTGTTTGCAAACTGTAACTCCATCTTCATCAACTTCCATAGCCAAAAACAGAGCATTGCAGTTGGACTTCTCCAGGTCATTTCAGCCACTCTCAACTCAAGCAAACCATTGCATTAGCTTCCTAGGACCTCAAGGAAGCTAACCTGATCATCACCACTGCCTGAAACAAGCTCAAACTCCAAACACGATTTCCAGATGTAAGATTCTAAGATCATCTAAGATCATATGTCCGTAAGATTCAGCCGCACACCACCGATAGGAAACTATGGGTTCATTTTTTCCAAGAGAGTCTATTTGGGACATAGTTGGAGTGGTTTTACCAATTGGAAGGGACCAATATCCACACCTGGGAGGATCTAGCTGCTACTTTCTACAAGCAGTACCAATACAATGCTGATCTTGCTCCAACTCGTGTGAGTTGCAGAATATGACCATGGGTTCAAATGAGGGCTTCAAAGAATATGCCCAAAAGTGGAGAGACCTGGCTGGCAGGGTGCAGCCACCCTTAACCGATAGGGAGATGGTTGATATCTTTATGGGAACTTTGATAAGACCTTTCTTCAATCACCTAATTGGAAGCTCCTCGGTCGGGTTCACTGAGCTGATTCTAACTGGGGAATGAGTTTAAAATGGAATCAGAAGCGGAAAGATCCAAGTGGCTGCATGTTTCGATACTCAGAAGAAGCCATACAATGGGAAGAAAGAGTCCAATGCGGTGTACGGCCAGAAGGGTCGTAATAAGAGTAACCACGACCAATCTGTGGGGGCAGTCCTGATTTCTAATCCTGCATCGGTGCAACAACAACAACAGGGAAATCAGCAAAGGAAAGACGAGCCCAAGAGACAGTTCACCAAAATCAACATACAATTGTCTCAATCATTGCAACACATGTTGAGGATGAATCTGATTACGTTGATAGGACCTTATCCAAACCGCAAAACTTCTTCTCCTAACTACAATCCTGATGCAATATGTGCCTATCATTCTGACAGTCCTGGGCATGATACTAATGATTGTTGGGCGCTGAAATACAAGATTCAAAACATGATTGACGCCAAGGAGATTGAATTTGGCCTTCCTGAGACTCCCAACGTGATCACTGCTCTCATGCCAAATTATTGAGAGTGTCCAGTTCATTTTGAATTTTCAATTGTAATTTCTGTTATTTGTTTGAACACTTATCCATTATGTCAAACTTTGTTTTCATTAATGCATTGCATATGTTTGTCTTGAATTAATCCATTCGTTTTCACTATATTCAAACTGTGCTTTTTATTCCTTTTTTGTGATATTCAACTCTCTTTAAAAGGTGCAAGCCTTTAGAGGGAGGATGGCGAAAACAATACCATAATCTCATACAGTATGCTTTTGGACAGACCTTGCTGACGATGTACATGCGTTCTTTCAATTCCTAAATAGTGGAGTTATAAGGAAGATAATCCCTAGTCAACCCCTTTGAGACAAAGAAGTAGAAGTTTTCTTTTTCGCACAAATTGAAACCTTTAATCAGAACCTGGGGCAGGGTAGCTTCTCAGTTAATCCAAATGTGCGTTCAGTCGCAAGCTTTCACTTCATACACAATGAATGACATCAAAAACATCCTTTTGAATCAAAAGCTAACGATGGTTCCCCGTAAAATAGGTAGTCGTTATCTCTCAAAAGAAAAATCCCACTAAGTCAAAACCTACGAAGGAGACTTAAGAAAAACTAGGGCATCCCGCTGACTGTAGTCTCAAACAAAAGAAGTCAGGAAAAAATCAGGGATAATAAATCAAAAAGAGGTCGCTACAAATCCTCAACAATAGAAAAATGTTGCAAAAAATGACTACCTTCTCCAATAAACTTAACTTGTCCGAACCATCAACAAAATATCATTCCAGATTCAATAGGAGTTCAAACGCACAATTAACTGAGTTTAGGACTGTAGAACATCATGAAGAACGAGTGGGTGCAAATAAACTTTGAGATTTATCCTTTGTTTCTTAAACCATGAACCAGGCCACGTTACAACCTTTTAAAAGTCCTAATTGAAGCATGGGTTAGTTCGAAAGCATACTGTTATAAAAGGTATGTAAATCCTGAGTTGAATTCATATTCTTACAAAATTCTTTTTCTAAAAACTCATTTTCAAAAATTTCAAGACAAACATAAACTTTTCATTGTTTGAATACCACTTTTTGCATACGGTTAATCGATTGACAATAGAGAAATTCGCACAGTGAATATCCAATGAATAGAAAATTCTCTCAAGAAACAAAATCACTTCAAATGGGAAAACACTTCCAATGAAAATATATCATAATAAAGGGGGCATGACATGTTATTGTACAACTCATCAGTGGCAGTCAAGTCAAGATTCCAAGAAATCTCTCATAGCTGAGGGAAGTTCTCCATTCGAATCACTTAGGGCATCGAACATGAATTCCAGTAAAAGGTCACGCACAACCAAGCAAACATTTTCTGGAAGTGCTACAACACTTCCTATTATTAACAATGACAAATCCTTACGAAGTCCCTTTCATAAGGTGATCCCCAGTGAAGTCGTCGGAGTCACCTTTATAAGATTATCCCCACAGAATAATCTTCACAGATAAGGGTCTAAACCCCACAAGGCCAAATTCATGGATATCTCCATAGAATTTTCCCTACAAAGTTGGATTCATGCAATCCCCAGCCAGAGTTTGAATCTCCGGAAAACCCAATCCCCAATTGAGTTGGTCTTAAAAGAAAAAGCCTTGCGGAATTCTACCTAAAGAAGTCACCTCCCCAGCAGGTTGTCAAAATACTTTCTTCAACAGGGTTCATTTCCCCAACAAACTACAAATTCCCCAACTTGAGTTGACCTCTCAGACTATTAAAAATCAATAGACAAAACCCCTTAACCTCTGGATAAGTCATTACAACCCCCAACGGAGTCGTTACTATCACCAGAGGTCACTGGAAAGCCTAGAACCCGACCAGATAACAGTTGATTCCATTCTTTCAAAGAAAGTTACTACGAATCCTGGACCCGACCAGATACTAGTTCAACTTCATCTCTTTCAAAACAAATAATTGTTGAAACCTGGACCCGACCAGATAACAGTTCGAGTTGCTGAAACCTGGACCCGACCAAATAACAATTCGGGTTGCTGAAACCTAGACCCGACCAGATACTAATTAACCTCAAGATCAAATTGCTGAAACCTGGACCCGACCAGATAAAAGTTCGAGTAGATGAAGCTGGGACCCGACCAGATACCAGTTAACCTCAAGATCAAATTGCTGAAACTTGGACCTAACCAAATAACAGTTCGAGTTGTTGAAGCCTGGACCTAACTAGATACTAGTTAACCTCAAGCTCAAATTGCTGAAACCTGGACCCGACTAGATAACAATTCGAGTTGCTGAAACTTGGACCCGACCAGATACCAGTTAACCTTAAGATCAAATTACTAAAACCTGGACCCGACCAGATAATAATTTGAGTTGCTGAAACCTAGACTCGACCAGATAACCGTTTGAGTTACTACGAAACCTGGAACCGACCAGATAGTAGTTTAACTTCTTCAAATCACTAACAAAACTCCTCTTCCCTAGTAGAGTTTGCCACTATCCCTAGTGAGTTGCTGCAAAGCCTGGACCCGACTAGATAATAATCAACTTCATTATCCCCAACAAGTTACTACAAAATCCGGACCCGACTAGATAACAGTTCAACTTCATACTTTCAAGAAAATTAATGGAAGACTGGACCCAACCAGGTAACAGTTAATTTTATCTTCCCCAGTAAGTTACTCCGAAATCTAGACCCAACCAGATAACATTTAAACTCAAGTTCAAATTGCTGAAACCTGGACCCGATCAGATAACAGCTAACTTTAATATCCCCAACAAGTTGCTAACTTCCTTTCTCTCCAATCAAGATATAACTCCCCAGTAGAGCAACAAACAACTAAAACTCCTGAACTCTTTTCCCCAAGCAAAAATCAACACTCTCCATAGAGTTTCTCTCAAAGAAAAATCAACGTCCCCCAGCGGATTTCTCCTCAAACAACAAAAACAGGAATCCCCAGTGGAAACATTCTAAACAAAGTTTGAAGATACACATACTCTTCAACAATAGTCCAAGATTTAACCTCCCAAAGCTCCCCAACGTTTGTCAAAGATTTATTTTCCAAGACAAAGATACACTTCAACAATATTTCACATTCATACATCATATTACATACATGACAAATTCATACAACACATCCTCATTTTTGAGAACATCATTATACAATGCATTTCATACATCATGACATTGCATACATCTAACTCTTTACCTTTTCAGGAAAGATCAATCAACTAATAATTATCATCAACAATTTTCAAGAGGTCCAAGATTAGTTCTTGAAACAAGACAGGGCAACTATCTACACGACCAGACGAAGCAATGTTACACGAATTCCTTCTCATAATTTCCAGATGCGGCTTTACACGGGCTCATCCTGAAGCAATCTTACACAGATTCTTTCTCATAATTTCCAGATGTAGCTTTACACAGGCTCATCCTGAAGCAATCTTAGACGAATTCCTTCTCATAATTTCTAGATGCAGCTTTACACTGGCTCATCCTGAAGCAATCTTACACGTATTCTTTCTCATAATTTCCAGATGTAGCTTTACACGGGTTCATCCTGAAGCAATCTTACATGGATTCCTTCTCATAATTTCCAGATGCAGCTTCACACAGGCTCATCCTGAAGAAATCTTACACGTGTTCCTTCTTATCATTTTCAGATGTAGCTTTACACTGGCTCATCCTAAAGAAATCTTACACAAATTCTTTCTCATAATTTCCAAATGTAGCTTTCTACGGGCTCATTCTAAAGCAATCTTACACGAATTACTTCTCATATACTTCCAGATGCAGCTTCACACGGGCTCATCCTGAAGCAATCTTACACGGATTCCTTCTCATATATTTCTATATGTACACGAGCTCATCCTGAAGCAATCTTACACAGATTCCTTCTCGTAATTTCCAGATGCAGCTTCACACGGGCTCATCCTAAAGCAATCTCACACGGATTCCTTCATATATACTTCCAGATGCAGCTTCACACGGGTTCATCCTGAAGCAATCTTACACAGATTCCTTCTCATATATTTCCAGATGCAGCTTCACGCGGTCTTATCCTGAAGCAATCTTACACGAATTCCTTCTCAAATATTTCCAGATGTAGCTTTACACGGGCTCATCCTGAAGCAATCTTTCACAGATTCCTTCTCATACTTTCCAGATGCAACTTCACATGAGCTCATCCTGAAGCAATCTTACACGGATTCCTTCTCATATACTTCAAGATGCAGCTTCACACGGGCTCATCCTGAAATAATCTTACACATATTCCTTCTCATAGATTTACAGATGCGGCTTCACATAGGCTCATACTGAAGCAATCTTACACGGATTCCTTCTCATACTTCCAGATACAACTTCACACGAGCTCATCCTGAAGTAATCTTACACGGATTCCTTCTCATATATTTCCAGATGCAGCTACACACGGGGTCATCTTGATGCAATCTTACACATATTCCTTCTTGTATATCTCCAGATGCAGCTTCACACGGGATCATCCGGAAGCAATCCAATACGCGTTCCTTCTAATACATTTCCAGACACGGCTTAACTCGGGTCCATTCCAACATATCATTCAGATTAAATCGACCAAAGATTTATTCTGATAATTATTCCAATTTCTACCAACAGTCACTTTGGATGGCATCTGTAAGCCCATTTCGACAATTCTTCATCCCTTCTCCAAATGGCATCTTCAAGCCCATTCCCGATACAATCAACACATCATCAAGTGAAAATTTCTGGGCACTCTAGTGTCCAATCATCTTCCACCTTCAAGTCACGAATGGCAAGCCCACCAATCTAACTCTTCAGGTTTAAGAAGACTGAACAGGGGCAACTGTTGTACCCCAAAATTTACCCTCTCTTCTTCTCAAGATATTTCTCACAAAGATCTTCAATAACTCAAGTTGGCGAAAGTATCAATTAGGTCAAGCCATCTCCTTAGTATTGATATCTCAAATTAGTATTTTGACCGAGAATGACCAATCTTCAATTTCTGACCTAGTACATGACTTATTGGTTTGAAACATTGATCTCAAGGATCCAAATACATCATTTTTGACTTAATCGCATATTCCAACTCATCTCCCGAGATCAGTGGGTGGATAGGTGAAATTTGGTCAACTGATGGAAAAAGTCAACTGTATATTGAAAAGTCAAACTTTGACTTTTTGACCAAATTTGCGCTTCAAAGATCACATTTCATCAAGGCACTCAAAAAATTAAATTTGATCATCAAAAATCAAAAAGGTTAAAAGTCATTTTGGAAAGACAAACTTTGCAAGGCTTATAAATTTTTCTAAGAATTTGTATACTTGTTAATTTCATTGCTTCATGACATCTTTTCACTATAATTCAAAATAATTCAAGATGTTACAAATAATTCAAGGTGTTACAAATAATTCAAGTTATTACAAGGTTGTATTTTTGCAAGATTACAAATCATAAGCTTTGTCTTGTTTGAATTTTTCCCTTTGACTCAATGTCTAAACTTTGCCACTATGTTGTCCACAAAACAGACTTGTATCATGCTACAAATGTTGTTGTCCAAGAAATCCCAAAACCATGTCAAAAACATTATGCTGTACTACTATAAAACAGCCCTGCACCAAGCTGTCACAACACTCCAAAACTGCTCCAAAATCTGCAATGCTGCCTTGAAAAGTCTGCATCATATCAGTCCCATGTTTGCGCCAAATTTACATATGAGAGTTACATCTAAAAAAACAATGGGACAACATACCCAAACAGTTCAAAAACTTATTCCCCCCCCCCCCCCCCCCCCAAAATCTCAGTAAAACTTTATCTATAAATAAATTGTTTTCACAACACATAAAGGGGCTGGCTTTTAGAGAGAAAAAAGAGAGAATGGAAAAAATAACACTCTTTGTAAACTTTACTCATTCACAAAAGACCCCTGCTCATACTCATCTCTATTTTTCATTCACCAAAACAGAACCTCAACCCATTATTCCATCTTGTAAACTCTCCCATAAACCAACCAGCCAAATACTTCACATCACATAGAGATTGTTCAAACATAAAAATAGTTTCTGTAGTGCTATTATCTTCACCTTCTAAACACAAAAAAAATAGTATTGTACAACTTGACTGAGTTTGTGTGGTTCAAACAACTTTGAACAACTTCCTGGAGGTTCACTAAGGCCCTCATAGCTTCTTGAAAAGTAATCAGACTCAAAATACTAAGTCCAGTCTCAAGGTAAGTCTTCTTGACATTGCATTTTTCATACATCACGAATGATTCATTATTGAAGATAAAATGTAGTAATCATCGCCCCTTTGAGCTAACCATTTACTTGTTGTTCACTTTTATCAATTATATGTTAAAAACTGGATGATACATGCAAAAGAATGATGATATAGGCAAAAAACGGTAGCATGAGTCGACACATACCCACATGGGTCGACTTATTCTAGTGACAAAACAGGGTATGAGTCGACACATGGCCTTATGCATCGACTCATACTGTTATCTAGGCCCCAAAACAGAAGGATGAAAGGTGCATGAGTCGACACAAAACGCGTATGTGTCGATACAAACAGGTGCATGAGATGACACATCCCATTATACATTGACTCATACTTAGTTGATTTTGTTTTATAGGATCAAGAAGAGTTATGTGTCGATGCATAGCAGCATTTTGTCGACACATAATAGTTCAAAATGCAATTTTTATTTCTTTTTACGTTGTCTTTAAATTTTTCACAGATTTTCTTCATTACTGTGCAGCTATTCGATATGGTTGTAATAATTAGACATCTACTTCATCCCCATTTGTAAATTGTACCCCCACTCCCCTAATGATGTAATAGCGTAGGATTTTAATTTCTGCAAATTTATCGTTTTCATATAATTGTTAGTAATTAGGGTGTGTATGGCAAGATAAAATTAACCGTTAGAAAACCCTAATCTCAAAGACAAAAATGCATGCAATCAAAACACAATTCACACAAGCACCTCTAGGGTAATCCCGCTTGTTGCCTTGGAACATAGTCATGTCCCTCGAATATGCACACTTTAGCAAAGACCCTCGATAAAAAAGGATCGTAGTTGTTGTACCCCAAAATTTTCCCTCTCATTTCTCATAGGATCAACCTGGACCCTCAAGTTTGCTTCCATCCAATTGCAAATCTGAAATTACAAATTTCCAAGAGTATCGTTCACAAGGGAAAAATGGTCATTTACACACCAAAGGAGTCAAAATATGACTTTTGAATGAAAAATCAAGTTCCAAGAATCATGTTTCATTAAGGCATGAAATTGGTTCATCAAAAATCAAAAGTCAGAAGTTACTTTGAAAATCAGATTTTCTAAACATTTAGAAAATTTTCTGAGTGTCTAGAGAATATGACACTTCAGAACTTCTGAGCCAGCCTCTATGCAAGTGCAGTCAGAAGATGCAAACATTGTTCAAAACATGACACTGCAATCGTAACATGCAAAAGCGACACTCTTTGGTCAGAACATGATGCTTCAGTTAGAACATGATTCTTCAGCATATGGAGGCTATGTTCAACACCCCGGTCAAAAGATGCCCCTTCAGCATTTGGAGGTTACGCTTCTGATCTTCTGAGATCAGAACATCACCAGATCCCAAAACCTCTTTTAAGTAACATGCTGCCCTGCTATGGCACAGTCCTGCAACCAGCTACCACAATGCTCCAAATTACTGCTGACCCAATCCACGCCTGTACTTTCTCAAACCCCATATTTGCATCAAATTAGCATATGAAAACTGTGACTAAAAAGCAATGGAACAGTATAGCAAAAAGGTTTGAATTCCTTTTGTTTTCCCCCCAAAACCACAACAAACCCATCTATAAATACTTTGCTTCATCACACGTTCAAGGGGATGGCTTTTGGAGACTGGCCAAAAAGAGAGAAAAGAAATTTGTGGAACCCCTTTATAAATTTCCAAAAATCTGAAACTGCAAAGACAAATACAAAACCTGCTAGTTTTTGATTCTTGCATTCAAACTCCAATTTTCCTCTAGTATTTCTTGACCAAAATCATCAACATAGCTTTTGAACGCTCCATCCATCCATAGTTCAAACTTAAGGGTTGTTCTAGCTTTCTGAGGATTGAAGGAAGCTTATCAGAACATCACCCTAGTCAGAACCAGGCTCTAGCTCAAAGATCATTTTCCAGCTGCAAGGTAAGCTCCTGCTGACTCTCATCATATTACTTAGGAATTGTTAGACATGCATTTTCAAAAATACAATGTAGACATCCTGACTCTGATTCTGTATATATTCATAGATTTCATGTATTTTTGCTTAAATAGAGAATAATGTAGATCAGAACTTCTTGGAAGAATTAGGGTCAGAGTCAGGACTAGCAAATACATGTTGCTTTTGAGTTCCAGTTTAAATACATTGCATGTTATGAGATCATGTTGATAATTTCTATGTTTGCATTTCACACTTCTGTTGAGAAATGACTAAGTTGCAGATGTTCTGATCAACATGGAGAAAGAGATGAAGTTTGTCATCAGAAATTACTTTGTGTCATATGTTTATGCTTTTGCTTCTAATTTTCCAGAACTTCTAGTTTTCCAGTAACTCTAGAGCTTCTAGATTTCCAACTGCATTAGAACTTCCAGACTCTCTCAAACCATCAGAACTTCTGACTTTCCAAAGATATATGGACTTATAGGTTCCCAGCTACACTATAGCTTCTGAACCCCTCAACCTCAGAACTTGGTGTACCCAGGCCCAGAACTTGTGACCCTCCACTTTCTCACTAACATTTTCTCTTTTGCAGCGTACTAGAGTCAGAACTTCTGTTCCTCCTCTTTTCAGCGACATGCTGATTCTGATTCCCTTTTCTCTCATTCATTTTTATTTTAGATTTTTTTATATAACCAAAAACACCAAAAAAACTTTTTATATTCACATACTTTATTTTTATTTCTTTTAAAACCAAAAGACTAAAAATATTTTCTTAAGCAAACTTATTTTCTTCTCTTAACAAAAACAAAACAAGTCCATTTTACATTTCTTGTACATTATTTCAATATGGTTGTAATAGTAACTTAGGACTTATTTTTACTTGCAACCACCATTCATAAATATGTTCCCCCATCCCCTAAATATTGTAATAGTGTAGGACTTTACATTTCCGCAATTTATCGCTTTCAAGTGTAAATGATAGTAATTAGGGTGTGTATGGCAAAACATGAAATTGACAAGTAGATAACCCTAATCAAAGACTAAAATGCATGCAATCAAACACATTATTCACACATGCACCCCTAGGGTAATCTCACTTGTTGCCTATCGGAAAAATAGTCATGTCCCTCGAACATGGGCATTTTAGCAAAGACCCTTGATAAAAGATCGTAGTCCCTCGATGACCCTCGATGTTGCCTTCGGTAAACGATCTAGTCCCTAAAACAACATTGCTAAAACGTTCCATGGGTTGCCTTCTATGACTATACAAACGTCCCAATGTCCGTCCCTTCACATCCAACGATGGGGATTCTTACCAAATCAATGGTAAGATAGAAACATCTAAAGGAGGAGGAAAAGCACATTTAATACCTTTTGAGTAGGTAGGTTCGCGCTTAGTTACTCGCTTGTTCATAATAAAAACATTTTATACACTTACACTTCTATTTGAAACATTTTCAAAAGATAACACTTTGTACGCGTTCTTATAGAAACGAGAGCCATTACAAAGAAAACCCTTTTCAAAATCACTTTCAAAAACACATCCCACAAACACCTCTTTGAACTATTCTCAAAACAAAACTTTGTACGCATTCTTATAGAAACGAGAATCATTACAAAGTCACATTTTCAAAATATTTTCAAAAACCACACAAAGCACCATTTCAAACAAAAGCAAGTGATCTAGCGAGTAACTAAGAGCCCATGGAAAACCATGGATGAAAAGGGTGCTAATACCTTCCCTTTTCATAATCTACCTCCGAACTCAAGAAAACATCTCTAAAGGTCTTTCTTGTGCTTTTTCACCTTTCCTTTTGGATAAAAGAAAAGTTGGTGGCAACTCTTGCTAAACCGCAACATTTGCGAACACAAACGCAAAACAACTCAATTCAGTTCTCCCACCGTATCACAGAACAGGCTACTCTGCTGGGGAGTTTTGTAAAAGTGGGGTTACCTTAGGGTTAGATCATATTTACTTGCTTACATTGTTTGATTTGTATGCTTTACATTTTGGTTCCTTGTTTGGGTTTGTTTTAAATCCTACACCCGGATTTGGGGACACCTTTTAGGTAAGTAGAAATAGACTGTAAGGGAACTGTGCAGGGTATACCGACACGGTTGAAGCAGTAGCTACATTGATGTGGAACTTTGGTTGGTATCGGTAACCCTTGAGTTGAATCAAGGAGAGTACGGGGCCGCCGCATGGTGTCGTGAAGCATCAACTGACCTTAGAACCTTACTTGACCAACTTGGCCATTAGGAAGTAGCGAGATAGCCAGTTTCGGTGTAAAGCTGAAAATTGTTTGATACTCGATGCTACACTCATTGAGACTTGACTCTTGAGTTTTGTTTGGTTGCGAGTCAATTCCCTACCGAACGAAGCTTGTGGGAAAGGTCAGTGATATTGAGATCCCTTAGAACCCGGTTACTATTAACTAGGACAGGTTAAGCCAACTAAACTTCAAGAGGTTACTTACCTACAAACTCCACGCAAGCCTAAAACTAAGGATTTGTTTCCTTTGTGTGAATATGATTATTTGTATATAAACTTGCTTACCTCGCATATTTGTACATAACATCATAACATCATACCATAGCATTTTCAATAGCCATTTCAAGGATCTCGAGGGCCTATGATGCAGGGTCACGTTGAACCAGACGTCTATCAAGGGGCAAGGGGATTTACTTTCCTCTAACCAAACACCGTCAAAATCAGGTACAACGAACCAGAGTCAAGGGCTATGACCCACTCGATATGGTGAGCTTGAGTCTCGTAGAAGTACCTTTGACGATACGAAGTTTTTCAATCAAAGCTGCAAATCTCAACTTTTGACATTTTCTTGTTTACCCCGCGAGATCCTTGAAAACATTGCATACATAGAGCCATTACAGAAACGAGAGTCATTACAAAGAAAACCCTTTTAAAAATCACTTTCAAAAACACATCCCACAAACACCTCTTTGAACTATTTTCAAAACAAAACTTTGTACGCATTCTTATAGAAGCGAGAATCATTAGAGAGTCACATTTTAAAAATATTTTCAAAAACCACACAAAGCACCATTTCAAACAAAAGCAAGTGATCTAGCGAGTAACTAAGAGCCCATGGAAAACATGGATGAAAAGGGTGTTAATACCTTCCCTTTTCACGATCTACCCCCCGAACTCAAGAAAACATCTCTAAAGGTCTTTCCTGTGCTTTTTCACCTTTCCTTTTGGATAAAAGAAAATTCGGTGGCGACTCTTGCTAAACCGCAACATTTGCGAACACAAACGTAAAACAACTCAAGTCAGTTCTCCCACCGTATCACAGTAGTCCCTCGACGACCCTTCGATGTTGCCTTTGGTAAAACGATCTTAGTCCCTATGAAAATTGTTAAAGCGTCTCATAAGCTGCCTTCTATGACTATACGATTGACCCGCGCTTGTCCCTTCGCATCCAAAGATAGGGCTTCTTATCAATCAATGGTAAGGTAGCAATATCTAAAGGAGGAGGAAAAGAACAAATACCTTTTGAGTAGGTAGGACGCTCGTAGTTTCTTGCTCACAAACAAAAAAAACCATCTCCACACTCACACTTTCAAAACATCTTTAAAAGCAAACATCACTTTGAACTATTTTCAAAATCAACACTTTGTATGCATTGTTATAGAGGCGAGAATCATTACAAAGTTTGCCGCAACAAAGGCGTTTTCAAAATATTTTCAAACTTGCACAAATCACAAACACATTTCAAGCAAAACATTTTCAAAGTGATCAAGCATCTAAGATCCTGTAGATAACTACAAATGAAAATGGTGTTAATACCTTCCCTTTTCATAACCTACCCCCCGAACTCAAGAAAAATTCTCGAAACGTATTTCCTGTTCTTTTCACCATTTCCTTTATTGGATAAAAGAAAAGTCGGAGGTGACTCTTGCTATCCGCAACAATTGCGATCATACGCAAAACACCCAAGTCAGTTCTCCCACCGTATTACAGACATGTACTGGGCTAACCCATTTACTGTCGGATATTGGGTATATGATTCCTACTTCTAATAACTTTTCTACTTACTTTTTTACTACATCGCTCAGAATAGGATTGATTCTCCTTTGATGTTCCCCATAGGTTTTACAGTCTTTCTCCAGCATAATACGGTTGTTGTACCCCAAAATTTCCCTCCCATATTTCTCAATACATGTCAAGTGAGGTCCTCAAAATTGCTCAAGGAAGTCCAAGGTTTGACCAGACAAACTCTCTCCTAAGGCAGTCTACCTCAAATTAGGGTTTCATTTTGCATCAAGATGTTTGAGTCCAAAGGATCCCAAATGCTCACCATTGTCCTAATATGTTCTCAAGATCATCCATGTCAAGTTTCAAGCCTTGGAGAGGAAGTTTGCTCAGTCAATTGCTCAAAGGCCTAAAAATCGATTGTGCTAGGTTAAAAGTCAATTGTGGCCCACATACAGTCAAACTTCAAGTTTTTTGGTCAACATCCTCATTTTGAAGTATCATTCATCATTTGATAAAGGGTTGATCATGATTCATCAAGGATTACTCACAATTCATCAAAACCCAAAAGTTGCTCAATTAGGGTTTTGTAGAAAAAGTCAACTCAACTTTGACCAAGCATAACTTTCTCATACTTTATAGGAAATGACCCACCCAAATCTCATTTTGAAAAGGATGCAATTCCATACAATTCATATTCATCTCCCAAGTTCAAAATATGCACTCACAAAAAGATATGAATTTTGACATTATAGGTCATTTTGAAAAGTCAACAAAAACACCTTTTGGGTCAAAGCTTCATACATGAACATGGAAGACTCAATTGAGATGAGACCAAAATGGTTGCTTATAGGACATCCTAAGCTTTGTAAAAAGTCTAATAACCCCTCTCTAGGGTCAAATTGAGATAGTTATGCATTGGCCAAGTTGACCTTTTTTGCAAAATTGCCAAAAGTCAAACATGCTCAAATTTGCATCTTTTGCTAAATGGGCCCAACTTTTTATGCTTGCATCTCATTCCTAACATAGTCCACGACCTATGGGACCCTCCATGCTTTATTTATGCATTTATTTAATTTATTTTGATTTTTATTCATTTAAAATTCAAATAAAATCAAATAAATCCTAATAAATCATATATTGTATTTTAGGGATGATTTGTGCATTGAAAAAAGATCTCATATGTTGTCAATTGAAGATCAACTCGTGCAAAGGCAATTTGGTTTGAAAAAGATTGGATTTGAGAAAAATTGGAAGGGAATCATATGCATTGAAAGAGCAAATCAAATCTCCATGATGAGCAAGATTGAGGTCGTTTTTGTTGACCTAATAAGTTGTGCTACATATACAGAAGCAAGCCAAGGCATATAGAGGTTAGAGGTAGTCGTGCAAAGAGAAAACAAAAATTAAAAAAATTCAAGAAAAATGATAATCCAATTTCCATATTGGAGAACGGATCGTGCCTTTCTCACATTGCCAAGAGGTTGTTGGACGTTCCAGGAGCATATTCCAATCAAATTCAAGCCTTTTAACGCCTGGAATTGTAAGATATAGGGCTTTGTAGGATAGGCAAAATTGAGTAATGATTCTGGTACCAGGAGACTTGTGAGGTTGAAACGAGTAGAATGGTACCAGCCATGGCCATTTATCTTGAACACATGCGATTTTGGAGATGGACAGGGATGTACCTATGACCAGTGTCTGTAGGTAAAAGTCTGTTTACCTAAAACGATGGATGGGAGGTAGACGATGATGCGTGTCATCCTTTGATTGGGCCATTTAAATTTAGCGCGTTTTTTTTTTCTTCAGGATTTAGTGTTTTCATCATATAATATTCATGCTTCATTGTATATACAAACAAAACACTTGGCTCGGTTGGTAAGCGTGCAGGGGGAAAGTGCAAAGGACCTGGGTTCGATTCCCAGGTCCCAACCTTTGTTCTTAATATTTTTCCACAGGCAATCTAACGCTTTGCAGGACAAGGTGCTCACCGTGCACCATCAAGATCTGGCCCTTTAATTCATCAATGTCCCCAGATCAACATATCACTTTGGGAGGACCACCATGCGCCTGAGTCAAGCATGCACACTGGATTTGGGCAAAGTCAAAAAGGCAAGGATTTTGTTTGGGCTCAAATATCAAACAACACCCCCCCAATTGCTAATGCATGCCCATCTCATCTTTCTTTGCTTATTTATTTTAACTCTTTTATTACTTTCTTTAATTATTTTTAATTCACTAATTAATCTTTTTCCATAAAATCATAAAATCAATAATTCACAAAAATTAGAATTAGACCTTTTTAATTAATTTTATTAATTTAATTTAATTTAGTAGAATTTAGGGCAATTATAATTTGTTTTCATAAAAAAAAAATAGAAATTAGGTTAACTTTTGATTTAATTTTATTTTGCTCTTGGTCTCAAATAAATAAAATACAAAAATAGGTCGTAGATTAAATTTATTTATTTATTTTTCTTAATTTAAAATTAATTAGACTTAGGATTTTCCTTTAATTTAACAATTCCATTATTTTCTTAAAACATAACAAAAGCACTTTTTAATCGCAATTAGGTTTAGGCAAGGGTCAAAATCCTAATTATCTCGTGTTCGATTCACCGCGTGTATTCTATTTATTTTGTCAATATTGTTGTAACTGTGCATGGTTTGTAATAGTTTAATCTAGGGTTTTTATTTATCGCTTTTTTCCCGGGGTTTTTGGCTATGTAATTAATTCCCCTCCCCGAAGCCTTGTAATAGCGTAGATTTACTTTCTCGCATCTTAATTTCTGCCAATATTTAACTGTCTAGATGTATGTTAATAGGATTGTATGACAAGATTGCATGATAAGTTAATACAGTTAGAAAACCCTAATGTGCAAAGATAAATAACTAAAACAAATCACTCGCACATATCACTCCTAGGGTATACTCACACTTCGGTTGCCTTCGGTAAATGATCATTAAGCATAGGGTGTCTTAGTGGTTACCTTCTGTCAAAAAGATCAAATGTCCCGTTCGTATGTTGCCTCGGAATGTTGCCTCGGAAAGGTTGCCTCGGAAAAGTTGCCTCAAATATGATCTTAAGACTCTAGGGTTATTACTAAGTCATCCTAACATTACTTTAGTGATTGTATGTCCCTTTCGAATTGACCCTTACAACTCCAACGACGGTGCTACCTATTTCTCAATAGTAGGATAGCACTGTCTAAAAGGAAACAAGAATATAAACAATCTTTTTTCGAGTAGGTAGATGCTAGTAGGTACTTGCTCAAATCAAAACTTTTCACACTTACACATTTCAAAACAAATTTTCAAAAAAACAACTTCGTCACACCTTTGAGGACTGATACAAGGGTTATCACGAAGTCAAACTTTTCAAAACAAAGCACATATACAAGCAATTTTAAAAAGATGAGAAAGTACCTAAGAGCCCATGGAAAACCATGGATAGAAAGGGTGCTAACACCTTCTCTTTCTATAATCTACCCCCGTACTCAGAATATCTCGAAAAAGGATTTTTTTCTGTACTTTTTTCCTTTCCGATTGGATGAAATAAAAGTCGGTGGCGACTCTTGCTTACCACGACATTTTGCGAACACAAAATGCAAAACGCAAACCAGCACTTCAAACAGTCACTTCTACCACCGTATCACAGAACTGGCGACTCTGCTGGGGAATTAATATGTGGGGTATACCTTAGGATCTAGTTCATCATAATTGATTCTATTGATTACTTTGATTGCTTTACTTTTAAGGGTTTTGTTTGGGAGTTACTATAGATCCTAACCCGGATCTGGGGACACCTTTTAGGTAAGTAGCAATAGACTGTGAGGGAACTGTACGGCGTAGACTGATACGGTTGAAGCAGTATCTACGTTGATGTGGCACATTGGTTGGTACCGGTATCCCTTATGGAGAAACGAGGAGAATACGGGTCCACTGCGTGGTATCGTTAAGCATCAACTGACCTTAGAACCTTTAATCGACCAACTTGACCATTAGAAAGTAGTGAGATAGCCGGCCTCGGTATAAAGCTGGGAACTGGTTGATACTCGATGCTATACTCATTGAGACCATACTCTCGAGATAGTTTGGCTGCAAGAAAAGATTGCGTGAGCTGAAACCATGACCGATGGAGGATGGTCAGTGATATTGAGGTCCTTTAGAACCCGGTTACTTTTTCTAGGACAGGTTGAAACCAACTTAACTTCAAGAGGGTATTATCTTTGACCTCATGCAAGCCTTAAACCTAAGGGCTTTGTGTGATTTGACTGTGATTGCAATATCTGTGTTCTCTATACTTGTGGTTTACCATGACATCATGCATCATAACATGGCATTCATGCTTCATTACACTAACCATTTCAAGGACCAAGGGAATTTATCTTTGTCCAGTTTTGCAGATTATGGCTTACGTGCATAGACATACCATCCGAGTCAACTTTGTGCAAATACCTGTCCAACTTAAGGATCTAGCCTCAAGAATTTCTGAGACTTCTATGTTCATTAAGAGACATGGTCAACTTCTCAACCTCGTCACTTCAAATCTTGATGAGCAGATGATGAGTGTACTTTTCCAGTTCTTCGATCTTGTGCATCATTGCTTCACCTTTCCAGATTACCAGCTGGTTCCCACCTTGGAAGAGTTCTCTCACCTATTGGGCATATCCATTCTTGAATAGGTACCCTTCATAGGTATGGAAGAAGTTCCTAGACCAGAAGACATTGCCTCAGCTCTGCATTTGAAACGGGCTGATGTAGTATCCAGTTGGGAAACACGAAGCGGGGTTAAAGGTTTTCTATCCAAATTTCTGATAGACCAAGCTCAGCTATTCTGGGATAATATGGATTTTCAGGCTTTTGAAGATATCTTGGCTCTCCTTATCTATGGTTTGGTTCTCTTCCCGAATCCGAATTCCTTTGTAGATGTGAATGCTGTCAAGATTTTCCTTTCTCGCAATCCTGTGCCTACCCTGCTGGGTGATATCTTGCACGCCCTCTATACTCGTACTGTGAGGAGAAGAGGGACTCTTATGTGTTGCATTCCGTTGTTGTCGGGGTGGTTTATTTCGCACCTCCCTAAGTCTATGCTGAAGAACGAAGAAAGTTTGGGTTGGCCTACAGAATAATGTCACTTGCTCATACAAATATTCTTTGGTGTTCCCGGCCTATGGAAGACACTGCTGTTATTGACCGTTGTGGGGGATACCCTAATGTCCCATTGCTTGGAATCAGAGGGGGTATAACTTACAGTCCTTGTCTAGCTTTGCGGCAATTTGGTCGTGCTCGGAGAGATGGTCCCCATGAGTTACTTCTTGAGGATATTGCATTTGACTACAAGGAGGACGTTAAGGAGCACCTCCAGAGGTTTATACGAGCTTGGGGCATGGTGAACAGATCTGACCCCCAAGAGTTGGGACCAAAGACTTCCCTTCCTATGCAGCCTTACCTCCAATGGGTCTGAGCTCGTGCCCAGAAGCTTGGGATACCCTATGAATTCGTATTACCATTGATTGTGGAGCCCACTAATGAAGAGGGCATTCCTTACACAGTTCTCTATACTTACATGCCCACTGATCCTGGGGAGTTGCAGAGGTCTTGGATTCAGCTGAAGAATGAGAGGGATACTTACCAGGAAAAGTACCATGAGCAAGAAAGGAAGATCTTGAAGCTCACCAGGGAGCTCGAGGAAGAAAGAGTGATCAATGACTACATATGCACAAAGAGAAAGCGTCCATGGGACTTTTGATTTTGCTTTTTCTAGTTTTAGATCTTGTTTTATTTACTTCTTTGTAACGCCTTAAAGGCATTGTTGAACCTTTCAAAGTTTAAGCTAATAAAGTTTTATTTATTTTTGGTTTACAAATTTAAATCTCCCAAAGTCTTTGAAATCATTACATACGCATCCCATTATCATGCACACCATTACAGGTTTCTCATCTTCTTCGCTGTTTATTACAGCAGAAATGTCTTCCGATCAAGCCATCAAAGATCTTCAGGCACATAACGCCCAATACCAACAGATGTTCATAAGCCTGGCTAAAGGGCAAGAGGATCTAAAGACCCTTATTCTGAAAGAGAAGAAGAAGAAGGTCGGAATTCTGAACATGGGTAGAAGATTCGGAGAAAGTTTGAGACAACCAGCTGATCTGACCTCCTCATCCAAGGACGGGGAGACCCAAGAAAGAGTAAAGGACCCTAGCCCTGCAGTTTCTGGAGACGATACGGGTTATGACGACGAGCAATATCTTCCTGCTGAGGATAGATACAAGCAGCTAGAAGACCGTCTGAGTGCTATGGAAATTCAGAAAATACTTGGTTTGGATTTCAGAGAACTGGGACTGGTATCGGGAGTGGTGATCACTCATAAGTTCAAAGCTCCGGTTTTTGCCAAGTACGATGGAGTATCCTGTCCAAAACTCCATCTCCGCTCTTACGTTAGAAAAATCCAACCCCACACTGCTGATAGAAATTTGTGGGTACACTTCTTTCAAGATAGTCTGTCAGGGACTCAGCTTGAATGGTTTTATCAGTTGGAAGGAGCCAGTGTATGAAACTGGGAAGATGTTGTTGCTTCTTTCTACAAGCAGTATCAGTATAATGCCGACCTTGCTCCCACTCGTACTCAACTCCAGAGTATGTCCATGGGTGCAGGTGAAGGTTTTAAGGACTATGCTCAAAAGTGGAGAGACTTAGCTGGAAGAGTCCAACCCCCTTTGTCTGATAGAGAGTTGGTTGACATATTTCTAGGGATGCTATCTGGTCCATTTTTCAATCACTTGATCGGCAGTTCGTCATCTGGGTTTATTGAGCTGATTTTGACTGGAGAGAGAGTAGAAGCTGACATTCGAAGTGGTAAAATACAGAAGGATGCATCCTCGAGTTCAGAAAAGAAGCCTTTCGCTGGTAAGAAGGAAACTAGTGCAGTCTATGGCCCGAGGGGCCAAAGCAGACTTGAACACCGTCAAACGGAAAATGCTGTAGTGATATCAAGACCCGCGGTTGCTCCACAACGCAACAATCAACAAAGGGTGGAAAGACCACAACGGTAATTTACCCGCATCAACATGACTTTGGCTGAAGTCTTGCCTCATCTGTTAAAATCCAACTTGGCAACCTTGAAAGAGGCTCCCAAGAATCTAAACACTACTTCTCCTAGATGCAATCCCAATGCACGGCGCGCCTATCATTCAGAGAGTCCTGGCCACGACACAAACAATTGCTGGGCTCTGAGGAATAAAGTATAAGATTTACTGGAAGCTAAAGAGATTGAGTTTGATGCTACGGAAAAGCCAAACATTATAATTGCTCCTATGCCCAAACATGGTCGTGGAGTCAATGTTGTGGACACCAATTCGTTTGTGACCTCTGTGGAAGAAATTTTTACTACTTTGATGAAGGTTAAAAAGAATTTGTTATTGGCCGGTTTTTTTTCGGGCTATGGTGAAGGTTGCCACATGTGTTCAATTCTGCCTTCCGATTGCTGTTTATTGAAGTCAGGTGTTCAGCGCCTGATGGATAATAAAGAATTTTTTTTTGAGAAGACTATGATTCCGTTTGAAGATGTTGCCATCCTAACCATTTCCGCCAATCCTTCCATGGTTTCCTCGAGAAAACCTGTTAGGGTTACACTTGTTCCAAGAATTTCTCCGTTAATAATCACCACTCCAGGTCCCATCCCATATACCCCAGAAAAGTCTATCCCACGACACTACGGTGCTGATGTATATTACATGGTGTTAAACAAGATCTGAGGGCCGAAGAAGCCTATACGGACATCGGTAATATTGTTGGGGCAAGTAAGGTCACCAGAAGTGGAAGACTCTTTTCTCCCGAGATTTCCCCTCCGACTGTCCACAAACATGTTGTCATTCCGTCTGCTAGTACATCAACTACTGTCCCAGTTTCTACTTCATTTATCCCCCCTGTCACCGAGCCATCTGGGACTCGGAGCAAAGAAATCATAGGTGAGCCTGCCTGGACGGAGGAACCTAAGAAGATCATTGTAGAAACCTCGAAACAAGAGATAGAGGAATTTTGAAAATTATCAAGAAGAGTGACTACAATGTGGTCGAGCAACTGGGGCAGACCCCGTCAAAGATCTCCATGTTATCCTTGTTGTTATGTTTTGAAGCCCATGCGAAGGCTTTGATTGCGTTTCTCAAGACCATGCATGTGCCGCGGGAAACTTCTTGCAGATCAGTTCAAAGATTGTGTGGCTAGCCTAACCGCTGACAATGGGTTAGGATTTTCAGATGCAGATCTGACTGCTAAGGGGAGAAATCATAATGATGCTCTGCATGTCTCAATCGAGTGCAGGGGCACCACTATGGCCCATGTTCTAGTAGATACCGGGTCCTCACTAAATGTTCTACCGAAGAAAGCGCTAGACCGTTTGGATTGTGAAGGTTTGATTCTAAAGCCGAGTAATATTGTGGTAAGGGCTTTTGATGGGTAAAAAAGAATGGTGCACGGGGAGGTGGACATCCCTGTCAAGGTGGATTCTCAGACCTTTGGGTCCACCTTCTACGTAATGGATATCAAGCCATCGTATTCTTGCTTGCTGGGTCTTCCTTGGATTCATAAGGCTGGGGCAGTGACTTCCACACTCCATCAAATGTTGCAGTATCTGGTGAAGGGGAAGATTGTCATGGTGCGAGGTGAGGAAGAGTATATGGTGAGCCATCTCAACTCCTTCCGCTACGTGGAGATGGACAGGGAATTCATAAAAACCCCTTGTAAAAATTTCGAAGAGGTCCATCAGTTGTCGGCATCAACTGAAGTTGCTATCAACAAACCTCCGCTGAAGATGGCTTCTATCAAAGATGCCAGGGCTGTAATTGAAGAAGGTGGGTGTACCAATTGGGGTTAACTCCCTAATTTCACTCACAAAACTGAAAAATTTAGTTTGGGCTTTACTACAGGGGCTCAAAAGGCTGTTAGACGCGCACAGATTGGAAGACCTCCTCTACACATCAGTAATCGGGGATTTAATGCAATTGAAGACAGTGAAGAGGATTCAGACATCGACAGCTGGATCTACCCAACAACCAATGGTGGACTGAACAACTGGACGGTGAAGGACTTCATACCTGTTTCTTTTATTCTGCAGTAATTGACTTTTGTTTTTAAGATTTTTAATAAACAAGTTTGAAACTTTACGGCCCGGTGCCTTCCCCGAGGCACCTTGGCTTTCCTTGTGAAGGCTTATCATTTGTCATTTCATGTATCATTAATAAAGAATTGGACGTTTCTTGCATTACAAATTTTGCACTCCTTGTTTTTCTTTTCTGTCTCTCACTTTATCAAAACAGTTATTCTCTTACACACACTCAGGTATCATAATGCAGATCAATATCCACTCTAGATCCCATTGATAACAACTCTGCTACTGCCAGTTATGACTTCAAAAATCCGATCAACCAAGCCGAGGACGAAGGTGAGGATGATTGTGAGGTGCCTGGAGAACTTGCTAGACTATTACAGCAGGAAGAGAGGGCCATACAACCTCATGAAGAGCCAGTGGAGTCAGTGAATTTGGGTACGGAGGAAGACAAGAAAGAGGTTAAGATAGGCGTGAATCTGGAGCCTAGTCTCAAACAACGATTAATACAGATGCTACACGACTACGTTGAGATCTTCGCCTGGTCCTATGAAGACATGCCTGGTTTGGACGTTGATATTGTGGTACATCGCCTGCCGACTAAAGAAGACTGCCCTCCGGTAAAGCAGAAGGTCCGCCGTATGTGCCCTGAAATGTCAGAGAAAATCAAGGCAGAAGTCATGAAATAGTTCGATGCAGGATTCTTAGCTGTCACTTCTTATCCACGGTGGGTTGCCAATGTTGTTCCGGTACCTAAGAAGGACGGTAAGGTACAAATGTGTGTGGACTATAGAGATCTGAACAGGGCAAGCCCCAAGGATGACTTTCCACTTCCTCACATTGATGTTCTAGTCGAAAACACCGCGCATCATAAGATCTTCTCTTTCATGGACGGTTTTTCTGGCTACAACCAGATCAAGATGGCTCCCGAGGACATGGAGAAGACAACCTTCGTTACATAGTGGGGCACCTTCTATTACAAGGTAAGGCCTTTCGGGTTGAAGAATGTTGGGGCAACTTATCAGTGCGCCATGGTCGCTTTGTTCCACGATATAATTCACCACGAGATCGAGGTTTATGTTGATGACATGATAGCCAGGTCTCAAATTGAGGAAGAGAACCTTGATCATATCCAGAAACGGTTTGACAGGTTGAAGACGTACAAGCTGAGGTTAAATCCGAACAAGTGTACCTTCGGGGTAAGGTCTGGCAAGCTTCTGGGTTTCGTCGTCAGTGATAAAGGTATTCAGGTGGACCCTGCAAAGGTAAAATCCATACAAGAGATGCCGGCTCCCCGCACAGAAAAAGAAGTTAGAGGTTTCTTGGGACGTCTGAATTACATCGCCAGGTTCATTTCACATTTGACTGCTACTTGTGAGCCAATCTTCAAGCTGCTGAAGAAAGATCAAGTGGTAAAGTGGAATGATGAATTCCAGACCGCTTTCGAAAGGATCAAGGATTACCTTCAAGAGCCACCAATTATGATTCCTCCAGTTGAAGGAAGACCTTTGATTTTATACTTGACAGTGTTAGACAGTTCAATGGGGTGTGTGCTGGGGCAGCATGATGAGTCTGGACGAAAAGAGCACGCTATTTACTACCTTAGCAAAAATTTTACCGACTATGAGACTCGATACTCATTGCTCGATAAAACTTGTTGCGTTTTGGCATGGGCTGCTCGCCGGCTGAGACAGTATATGCTGACTCACACAACCTTGTTGATATCAAAGATGGATCTGATCAAGTATATCTTCGAGAAGCCCGCTCTCTCAAGAAGGATAGCAAGATGGCAGATGATCTTGATTGAATACGACATCCAATACACAACCCAAAAAGCAATCAAGGGGAGTGTATTGGCAGATCATCTGGTGCATCAGGCCGTGGATGACTACCAATCCATGAATTTCGAGTTCCCGTATGAGAATATCATGTTGGTAACCGACTGTGAAGAACCTGGACTGGATGAAGGACCCGAGGAGGGATCCCGATGGTCTATGTATTTTGATGGAGCCTCGAACACATTGGGTAATGGAATTGGCGCTGTAATCATATCTCCTGAGGGATGTCATACTCCGTTCACCGCCCGATTATGTTTTAACTGCACCAACAATATGGTGTAAGTATGAAGTGCGCCTAAGAGGGGGGGGGGGGGGGGTGAATTAGGTACTTTAAAAGTTCTGGTTTTTAGTGATGATGGTTATCATTTTTCTAGTTATAAGTGAGTTTAGGAAAGCTTAAAAATGCAGAAAAATAAAGAGACACGGGAGATATATCCTGGTTCCCCTCACAGTCCGAGAGTACTCTAGTCCCCTTTCAACATGAAAGAGATTTCCTTATTGTGACAAACTTAAACAAGAACTACCAAACAAACCAAGAACAATCCTCTTGGACCAAGAACAATCATCTTGGATTTTCACTAAGTTACCTATGAGAACAATCCTCTCAATGTAACTACACTTGTATCCACAAACTTGGAAAGACAAGATTTCAACAAAAACACTTAAACTTAATTCCAACAATCCTGGAAAATAAGTAAGTAAATATCAATTTGTGAGTTTGATTGAGTAGAGTAATATTGATCACTTAGAGTGATTTAAAATTGTATAATCTTCTTCTTCCAATAATAATATTATACAAAGACTCAAGATATATTTGCTCAAAGTTTTCTGTTTGTTAATGTATGAAAATATGCAGAAAACTTATGCATGAAAATGAAGAATGCTTGAGTTTGTATTTTGAAATTTCAGAAAATATTTATGGAAGAAGGTGTTAGATCTGGATTTGAAATTGAATATTTATATGTTCATAACACCCTTTTGAAACATCATGAAGATCTGAAAAAGTATCATGAACAAATGCCAAGTTTGAGTGAAAAGATGTAATGAAAAGGCATGTTGAAAAGGCATGAACAAAGCTGCTATTTTTCAAATTCGTGCAGTATGCAATCGATTGCACCCTTGGTGTAAATCGATTGCACAAGGTTTTAACAGCTATTTTTTCAAAATCTTTAAGAGTGCAATCGATTGCATTATCAATGTAAATCGATTGCATGCAAAGTCAGTAGCAAAAAGTAACTGAGTGCAATCGATTGCACTTGCAATGTAAATCGATTGCATTGAGAAGTAGTAGCAAACGTTTTGAAAATTTAAGTATGCAATCGATTGCATAGGCAATGTAAATCGATTGCACATAGAAACAGAAGCAAAAGATCTAAAATTTGGAAGTGTGCAATCGATTGCACTAAGATGTAAATCGATTGCATGCAAGAGAAAAATGAAATTTTATCTTTGAAAAGCTTGAGTAATGATTCTTAAACATTTCTTTTTCATTTTTGAGCATCTATATCTTAAGATCAAAGTAGATAATATTATTATACCTATAAAATTGTTGAGAGCTTTGAATGAAGATATAATCCTTAGATGCTTAGATGCTTTGAGCTTGATCATAAATCTTTGCCTTCTTTGTTAGCCATGGTTTGTCTTCATCAAAACAAAAGCTTATTTGAGAAGCTTGATTTTACATATGGCGGAGTATGAAGTGTGTATCATGGGTCTTCGAGCTGCTATTGACCTGAGGATTAAGTTCTTGAGTGTATTCGGAGATTCCGCTCTGGTGATAAGTAAGATCAAAGGCGAGTGGGATACGGAACACCCAAATATTATTCCTTACAAAGAGTATGTACTGACATTGCTCCCACACTTCGAGTAGATAACCTTTGAACATTTCCCCAGAGAAGAGAACTAGTTAGCGGACGCGCTAGCTACCATGTATTCTATGTTCAAAGTGAGGTGGGACAATGAAGCTCCCCAGATTACCATTGAGAGGTTGGAGGAACCCGCACACTGCTATGACATTGAGACTGACGAGGTAGCAGATAAACCCTAGTTTCACGAGGTAAAGAGGTATCTTGAGGCTCAAGAATACCCCGAGGGGGCATCTGTTAATGATAAGAAGTTTATGAGAAGATTCCTACGAAGTTCTTCATCAGTAATGGTATCCTCTATAATCATAACCATGATTCAACCCTACTGCGGTGCATAGACAAGAGCGAGGCAGAAAGGATCATGGCAGAGTTACATGAAGGTACCTTCGGAACCCATTCCAGTAGACATACTATGGCAAAGAAAATCCTACGGGCAGGATATTATTGGTCCACTATAGAAGCCAATTGTTATTAGCATTCTCGAACCTGTCATAAGTTCCAAGTCTATGCTGATAAGGTGCATGTACCTTCGGTTCCCCTGAATGTGTTGACAACTCCTTGGCCCTTTGCAATGTGGGGCATCGACATGATCGGCGAGATCATACCTACTACGTATAACGGGCATCATTATATTCTGGTGGCTATTGATTACTTTATAAAATGGGTTGAGGCAGCTTCCTTTGATACAATAACCAAGAACATCGTGGCGCAGTTTATCCGACATAATATGATCTGTCGATATGGTGTACCAGAGAGGATTATTACTGACAATGGTACAAATCTCAATAATACGATGATCACCGAGCTCTGCAAACAGTTCAAGATTCAGCATCATAACTCTTCTCCCTACTGGCTGAAGATGAATGGCGTCGTTGAAGCAGCTAACAAGAAGATCAAGAAGACTGTGCAGAAGATGACGGTGACATACAAAGACTGGCACGAGATGTTACCATTTTCTCTTCATGGGCACCGTACCTCGGCAAGGATAGCGACAGGGGCAACACCCTACTCTTTAGTGTATGGAATGGAGGCATTCCTACCCATCGAAGTCCAAATACCCTCTCTCAGGATCATGAAGGATGCAGGTTTGAACAAAGACGACTGGATCCAAACCCGACTTGATCAGCTGAATCTAATCGATGAAAAGAGACTTACTGCTATCTGTCATGGTCAGACGTATCAAAAGCGAATGATCCAGGATTTTAACAAGAAAGTCAGATGTCAAGAGTATCAAGTCGGGGATCTAGTGATCAAACGCATCATACTACCGCAAGGTGATCCCAGGGGAAAATGGACCCCCACATACGAAAGGTCATTTGTGGTTAAGAACATTTTCTCGGGAGGAGCTATGATTCTAACCACCATGGATGGTGACGACCTTCCTCACCCCGTCAATGCAGACATAGTGAAAAGATACTACGCATAATTAAAGACCCGCTAGGTTGACTGGCCTAGGAAAAAATAAGGGCTTCCCGGCGAACCAAAATGGTTCGGGCAAAAGTAAGGGATGAAAATGAAAAAAAACTGTACACCCGGCAAGTCGAAAACCTGAAAAGGAGACTTGGGCAAAAAAGGGTATCCCGGTTGACTGAAAACACGAAAGGGTGGTCCAGGCAAAAATTAGGGATCGAAGCGTAACATTATGTCTCATTAGATCATCTTGCGACCAGACTTCGGTATCAACTATCAAGCTCAGACGGCGCCAATCAATCTAATCCATCTTCGACCAAGTAGCAAAGTGATGAGACGCTTAAAGATATAAAGGCAATAGCAAAGTTGAAACTCAATGGGATTGTTTCACCTAGCTGTTTTTCTTTCGTTTACACCAATTGTAATTTCTATCTTTCCGTGGCGTTCTCTTACTAGGACGTCAGCCACCTTGTATAAAACGCCTATTACGGGCCAATTTCAGAATCAATACAATTCATTTTCACAAGAAATTCCAATTTATTTTTCTTTTTCTGTTTTGTTTTGCAAGAACATCCAATGATTCATTTTTGATATATGCATTTGAAAATAATTGCTGCTCATAAATATTTACATGAAAAACAAAAGACGATTAGTCGTAATTCCAGGAACACAAAAAAGAAGAAGTGCCAAAGCCTTACAGTTGCTCCGCCCATCAGGTATAGGGATAAAGCCAGCATGAGAACATGAGTAGTGGTACATACACTCCCCATAGAGTAAGAAATATCCAAAGACGATGATGTTAGCTTCCCCGAGTAGGACATAACTCTCCCCAGCTGAGGTTCACAATCGCGAGTGAGTTGGTAAATTTTTCCCCAAGCAGAGTTTATTTCTCTCACAGTCAGAAATTCGATCTCCAACATAATTTATCATCACCAGTAACAGAAATTCATCCCCAACTGAGTTGTTCCTCCAAGTCAGCAGATCTATCAATAAAGTATCTCCTCTCCAACAGAGTTATTCCCCGCAGAGTTATCCTCAGACGGAGTCTCTTCCCGTAGAACATTTACCAGCCAAGGGGAAAATCCCCAGCATGGTCACCTTTGTTCACCATCCCCAACAGAGGTGGAGGAACTATGGTTTTCATAGCAATCAGGGATTTATTTTCCCAGATTCAGATTATCATGTCATCATTTCATGTTCATACATCATGACATATGCATGCACCACATATAACATAGTCTCATTTATTTTGAGAATGTCAACACACAATGCATCTCATGCATCACATATGGCTAACCTTGTATTTCTTTTAGGGAAGACATTATTATCAACAATTTCCAGCAAGTCCATGATCAACACTCAAAGCTAAACAGAGTAATCATCGACAACAAATGCAACCTCATCCAGGTTCCTTCTCACAACCCTACTATCCAGGTTACTTCTCACAACCCTACTATTCAGGCTTTCATATCAAAGTAACCCTACTATCCAGGTTCCTTCTCACATCCCTACTATCCAGGCTTTCATATCGAAGTAACCCTACTATCCAGGTTCCTTCTCACAACCCTACTATCCAGGCTTTCATATCGAAGTAACCCTACTATCCAGGTTCCTTCTCACAACCCTACTATCCAGGCTTTCATATCGAAGTAACCCTACTATCCAGGTTCCTTCTCACAGCCCTACTATCCAGGCTTTTATATCGAAGTAACCCTACTATCCAGTTTCCTTCTCACAACCCTACTATCCAGGCTTTCATATTGAAGTAACCCTACTATCCAGGTTCCTTCTCACAGCCCTACTATCCAGGCTTTCATATCGAAGTAACCCTACTATCCAGGTTCCTTCTCACAGCCCTATTGTGATACGGTGGGATAACTGACTTAATGTTTGCCGTTTCGATCGCATTTGTGAGGATAGCAAGAGTCACCACTGACTTTTCTTTTATCCAAAAGGAAAGGTAAAAAATCATAGGAAAGACCTTTCGAGATTATTTCTCGGGTTCGGGGGATAGATTATGAAAAGGGAAGGTATTAGCACCCTTTTCATCCATGGTTTTCCATGGGCTCTTAGTTACTCGTTTAGATAACTTGCTTTCATTTGACAGTGTGCTTGTGATGTGGGCTTTGAAAGTATTTTGAAAAATCTCTTTGCAATGGCTCTCGTTTCTATAAGAACGCGTACAAAGTTTTGTTTCGAAAGATAGTTCAAAGATGTGTTTGTGGAACGTGTTTTCGAAAGTGGTTTTGAAAAAGATGTTTTGTAATAGTTCTCGTCTCTATAAGAACGTATACAAAACATTTTGTCTTTTGAAAAGGTTTTGAAATGAAAGTGTAGGTGTAAAAATGTTTTTGTCGTGAGCAAGCGAGTAACTAGGAGCGAATCTATCTACTCGGAAGGTCTTAAATTGTTCTTTTCTTCCTCCTCTTAATGTGGCTATCTTACCATTAATTTGGTAAGAAGCCCCATCATTGGATGTGAAGGGACAGGCGCGGGTCAATTTTTACAGTCATCGAAGGCAACTTATGAGACGCTTTAGCAATTTTCGTAAGGTACGAGATCATTTTAATCGAAGGCAGCGTCGAGGGTCATCGAGGGGATACAATCTTTTTTATCGAAGGGTCATTGCTAAAAACGTCCCATATTCGAGGGACATGACTGTATTTCCGAGGTAACGAGCGAGGTTACCCTAGAGGTGCGCGTGTGAAAAAGTGTGTTGGTTTCAATGTTATTTTATTCTTTGATTAGGTTATCTAGCGATTGATTTTTGAATCTTGCCATACACGCCTAATTAGTATACAGTATAAGGAAAACAGTAAATTGCGGAAATTGAAATTCTACGCTATTACAAAGTGTTTGGGAATGGGGGTACAATTTTTACAAATGGGGATGAGTCAAATGCGATAGAAAGGTCCAAATAACAAGCAATACAACCAAATTGAATCGAGCAATTAATTGAAATTACCATGAATCTACGAAACAAAATTTGGTTAATCAAAGTAAAAATATGGAAATAAAATTCTAAGTTTTTACTTGAAAAGTTTGGAAAGAAAAAAAATAAAATTAATTTTATTAAAAAAAAATTTAACTGAAGAAATTAAATCAAAATGTATTATTTTTTGTTATCTTTTAATATTTTTTATGATGAAAAGAATTAATTAATCCTATGAAAGATTTATATTTTTTTATATTTTTTTGAATATGAGAAAACAAAAAAAGAAAATAGAAATATGTTCTATATTTTTTGTAACATTTGTATCATGAAAAAGAAACAAAGGGAAATTAATAGCAAAAGTTTAATCAAGAAACAAATTAGGAGCAAAAAAAATAAATTATTCAAAATAAATAATGCAAACAAACATTATGAATTAAACAAATGAAGGGGTGTGTATGCAGTAAACAAAAATGGGCTTAAAGCAGAGGCAAGGGATTACCCAACACAAATCAACAAACCAAACCCAAGTTCCTAAAACAAACTTAGTCACTGATTAAGGGATAACACAAAAATTAGGGTTTGGAATTTTCTTTGTTCATGCGGCGCTATTCTTCTCTGTTCATCGTTTCCACAAGCTAAAACCTTCTACACTTCCTCACTACCCCGTCCCTGTCTTACCTTGCAAACGAATCGCCCTCTTCAGTAACATACTGCGCATATTTGTGTCACAGCGATTAACATCTTTTTTAAACCCTTTTTTTTGTGGATTCGGATTTAGATCAGAGAGACCCAAAATCATCTCATCCTTGACCTCCCTCAACCTCTCTATTACCGGAATACACCTCTCTCGTCTCCCTAATCAAACTCTAGCAATTCTGAAAAAGGTAAGATCTTTTCGTTGTTTTTTTTCTAGCTTACAGATTTTGGTTGAGTTTTCCATCTTTGTTGAATTTTCCTTTAACTAACCCTTAGTTCTTTAGATGCAGAAATTATGCTTATGGAAGTATGAGAAAGGGGGAGAACTCATACCTGTTGGAGCTTTATAACTTCTCTCTTGCCTTGTTATTCTTGTGATTTTCTACGAATTAGGAATGGAGAGGCGGGACTGAGGACGGTATTCAGTGGTGGCAGAAGATTTACGAGGGAAAGAGATGAGGATGGGAGCGTGGCTTTTCTGGCTTGTTGGTAACTTTTTCTTTCTCCTTTGTTGAATGATGATTGTGTTATTTCTGTGTTTTGGGTGATGGCTCTTTGGTTCTGAGTTTTCATGATGGTTATCAGGCATTGGGATTTTTGGTGATGGTTATTTTTGTTCTGAGTTCTTGGTGAATATTAGACTTGTTCTTGCTCTGTTACTGCGTTTTTGTTGTTTCTCTGTGATTTGAGATCAAGGGTGGTGTTCGGCTTTTTCTGAGTTGGATAAAAAAATCGTTCTGTTTTCTTTGTTTTTCTCGGTTTTGGATGATGGTTCTCAGGTTTTGGAGTTTGCTCGCTTTGTTACTGTGTTTGTTGTGAATAATTGTTCTCTTTTTTTTGCTGGCCCTTTCATCCATCGCCCTCTATCTTTTTATTAACCTTTTCTTATGTTGTGGCCTTTTTGCCTTTGGTCTCTACAACAGGTTTTTGTTTACAGCAGGTTTTTTCTGATTTTGTATTTTAGCAGTTTTGATGATTTTTGGGTTTACAGCAGGTTTTGTTCTGATTTTGGGTTTACAACAGGTTTTGGTGATTTTGGGTTTACAACAGGTTTTTGGTGATTTTGGGTTTACAGCAGGTTTTGTTCTGTAGCAGAGCTTATGCAGGATGTGCTTTGGGAAATTCTATAGCCTAGGTGACCTCTTTCCTCTCTTCTCTCTCAATGACAATAAAAAAAGCAATTTCTCTTTTGCTTATTTTACCATTCTGAAAGGTTTGCAGCACTTGGAAAATGATGATACTTTGTTTCTTGAGCAAGTTGACTTGCTATTTTGTTTGATTTAGCATCTAGCTATTTGTTATATTTGCAACACTGCTGCCTTGTTTTAGCTTATAATGATGCTGTTTGTTTGGATTGTTGTATCATTTTGTTATTGTGTGCAGCCTTGGGCTATCATGTTCACGAATTTCTCTTTTTCCTTCTTTTTTGTGAACCAAGAAGGGCAACCTTCTTGTGATTTGCAACTGGGGGAAACAAGTTGTGATGAAATAAACAGCATTCTGATTCCATGTTGCAAACCTTAATGATGGATTTATGAAATAACTTTTGGAAAATTCCTTGTTCATGCCCATATATTTTTGTATTAATCATGCTTTCTTTCTCTTGTTTTCATGTGAGCAAAAGTGGAGATGACAAAGCAAAGAACGCAAGAAATCCGTGGCAAACATGAAAGTCTTGGAGATAATCAAAGGAAATTGATATGACTTCAGTCTTCAAACAACTTAAACATAGATTAATTCTCTTAGGCCAAACATTCACTTGCTTTTCTTTGTAACTTAGAAAAATTCTTCTTGTATTTTGATGTATTGTATCCAATAGTTGTACCAACTTGTCTTTAAATACAATAAATTGTAAAACATAAAGTATTAAAAGAATTTGAAGTTTTGTAACAATCTTGGACGGTATGTTTGAAATTGGAAAAGAACTTGAATTGTAGTATAAAGTATTCTTGTGTTATTTTATAACTTGAAATCCTTTATAAACAACAATTTGTAATTTCTCTTCGTATCCCAATTGATTTTTTTTTTAAAATTCCTAATCATGATATTTGAAATAAAATGCTCCAGTCTGGTAACTTGAATTCCAAATAATCCAAATACTTTGTAACTGCATTTCAAACAAACACACACTTTGTACTCCATTCCCTAAACAAATAAATGTTTTAAGGACGTAAATCATCTTGTTAACCTGAATCCCAAAACCATGAATGTCCTAAATGACAGTCTTAACCTCCATCTCTTGTCCCAAACAAATCATGCTTTGAGAACAAACATTATCCTTTCAGTAAATTGTGTTTTAAGAAAAATTCAAAATCAATCAAATGCCTTACGATGATTTGATAATTCTAAAGTCTTCCAAACTCAAATTTCTTCCGATTCTTTGAAAATAAACCCGTGAGCGACATCACATGTGACCATGAACAGACATAATCGTCTCAAAGTCTTGTAACTTGAAGAAAACATAACTACAACTTTGAGGAAGCATGAAGACCTATGAAGGCCAATTGGATCTTTGAAAACTCATTTTCTTTTGAGAATTGCAAAAAACCCTAATTGCTGGTTTATTTCCCCAAAAGAGAACCTGTCCGGTTGATTTCTGAGCCAACTTGAATATCCAAGAAACCCTAGGGTTGTATCTTGTATGAAAAATGAGAGGGCAAATTTTGGGGTACAATAGCTGCCCTTGTTCAATCTTCTTAAACTTGAAAAACGAGATCGACGCGTTCGTCGTTCGTGGCTTGAAAGTAGAAGATGATTGAACACTAGAGTGCCCAGAAATTTGCGCTTGATGATGCACTAGTTGATTGGAAAAGGAAATGGGCTTAAAGATGCCATTTGGAGAAGCAAAGGAGAATTGCCGAAGATGGGCTTATAGATGCCATCCAAAGGTGAATGTTGATGGAAAGTTTGAACTTGGTCTTAACAAAGAACGAATCAGAATAAACCGTTGAGAGATTTATATGAACCAACAAGATAATCTGGAGACGAATCAGAATAAACCGTTGAGAGATTTATCTGAACCAGCAAGATAATCTGGAGACGAATCAAAATAAACCATTGAGAGATTTATCTGAACCAGTGAAATAATCTGGAGACGAATCAGAATAAACCGTTGAGATATTTATCTGAACCAGTGAAATAATCTAGAAATGAATCAGAATAAACCGTTGAGAGATTTATCTGAACCAGTAAGATAATCTGGAAACGAATCAGAATAAACCGTTGAGAGATTTATCTGAACCAGCAAGATAAACTGGAGATAAATAAGAATAAACCGTTGAGAGATTTATCTGAACTAGTGAAATAATCTGGAAATGAATCAGAATAAACCATTGAGAGATTTATCTGAACCAATAAGATAATCTGGAGACGAATCAGAATAAACGGTTGAGAGATTTATCTGAACCAATAAGATAATCTGGAGATGAATCAGAATAAACCGTTGAGAGATTTATCTGAACCAGCAAGATAATCTGGAGATGAATTAGAATAAACTGTTGAGAGATTTATCTGAACCAGTGAAATAATCTGGAGACGAATCAGAATAAATCGTTGAGAGATTTATCTGAACCAGTGAAATAATCTGGAAATGAATCAGAATAAACTGTTGAGAGATTTATCTGAACCATTAAGATAATCTGGAGATGAATCAGAATAAACCGTTGAGAGATTTATCTGAACCAGCGAGATAAATTGGAGACGAATCAGAATAAACCATTGAGAGATTTATTTGAACCAGTGAAATAATCTGGAGACGAATCGGAATAAACCATTGAGAGATTTATCTGAACCAACAAGATAATCTGGAGACGAATCAGAATAAACCATTAAGAGATTTATCTGAACCAATGAAATAATCTGGAAATGAATCAGAATAAACTGTTGAGAGATTTCTCTGAACCAGTAAAATAATATGGAAATAAATCAGATTAAACCGTTGAGAGATTTATCTGAACCAGTAAGATAATCTAGAGACGAATCAGAATAAATTGTTTAGAGATTTATCTGAAACAGTAAGATAATCTGGAGATGAATCAAAATAAACCGTTGAGAGATTTATTTGAACCAGTGAAATAATCTGGAAATGAATCAGAATAAACCGTTGAGAGATTTATCTGAAACAGCAAGATAATCTGGAGACGAATCAGAATAAACCATTAAGAGGTTTATCTGAACCAGTGAAATAATCTGGAGATGAATCAGAATAAACCGTTGAGAGATTTATCTGAACCAGTGAAATAATCTGGAGACAAATCAGAATAAACCTTTGAGAGATTTATCTGAACCAGTGAAATAATCTGGAGATGAATCAGAATAAACCGTTGAGATATTTATCTGAACCAGCAAGATAAACTGGAGATGAATCAGAATAAACCGTTGAGAGATTTATCTGAACTAGTGAAATAATCTGGAAATGAATCAGACTAAACCATTGAGAGATTTATCTGAACCAGTAAGATAATCTGGAGACGAATCAGAATAAACCGTTGAGAGATTTATCTGAACCAACAAGATAATCTGGAGATGAATCAGAATAAACGGTTGAGAGATTTATCTGAACCAGCAAGATAATCTGGAGATTAATCAGAATAAACCGTTGAGAGATTTATCTGAACCAGTGAAATAATCTGGAGACGAATCAGAATAAACCGTTGAGAGATTTATCTGAACCAGTGAAATAATCTGGAAATGAATCAGAATAAACCGTTGAGAGATTTATCTGAACCAGTAAGATAATCTGGAGATGAATCAGAATAAACCGTTGAGAGATTTATCTGAACCAGTGAAATAATCTGGAGACGAATCAGAATAAACCATTGAGAGATTTATCTGAACCAACAAGATAATCTGGAGACGAATTAGAATAAACCATTGAGAGATTTATCTGAACCAGTGAAATAATCTAGAAATGAATCAGAATAAACCGTTGAGATATTTATCTGAACCAGTAAAATAATCTGGAAATAAATCAGAATAAATCGTTGAGAGATTTATCTGAACCAGTAAGAATATCTGGAGACGAATCAGAATAAATTGTTTAGAGATTTATCTGAAACAACAAGATAATATGGAGACGAATCAAAATAAACCGTTAAGAGATTTATCTGAACCAGTGAAATAATTTTGAAATGAATCAGAATAAACCGTTGAGAGATTTATCTGAAACAGTAAGATAATCTGGAGACGAATCAGAATAAACCATTAAGAGATTTATCTGAACCAGTGAAATAATCTGGAGATGAATCAGAATAAACCGTTGAGAGATTTATCTGAACCAGTGAAATAATCTGGAGACAAATCAGAATAAACCGTTGAGAGATTTATCTGAACCAGTGAAATAATCTGGAGACGAATCAGAATAAACCGTTGAGAGATTTATCTGAACCAGTGAAATAATCTGGAGACAAATCAGAATAAACCGTTGAGAGATTTATCTGAACTAGTAAAAACTAGCCTTTTCTTGGAAACTAATATGTATTTGAGTTGTTAAAAATTTGTGTCTGTCGGAAGTTTGTTGATAATAACTGTCCAATGGCTCTTTCCTGTGAAAGGTGAAGATTTAATTGTATGCAATGCTATGATGTATTTGATGCATGGTATGATGTTTTCCTTTCAAGATAAATGAGATTGCACTGTATGTACTTTGAGTTGTCAACGTTATGACGCATGGATGCAAATGTATGGATTTAAAGATTGTTTGTGTCGTAGTGTTGCTGGAAGCGGGGAAAATAAATCCCTTTTGAAGCACTGATGGGTGAGGTTCCAAGTATAAACTCTGTTGCATAAGGGACAAGCCAGTTATTGCTTACAGTCTTCGTGATATCCCGCTGGGGAAATCTGAGAAGTTGGACAATTTGCTGGGGACATTTTGGACCTGTGGTTGGAAATTTTTGCTCTGGCTGGAGAAAGTATCTGCGGGGGTTTTATGGAATAGCTTACAGATATTATTCTATTTCTTAAAGTCATTAGTAATTGTCTTTCCGTTTTTTTTGTTTATTTGTAACAGGAATCACGTTCAAATTCATATGTTCAAAAATAAATCATTGGACGTTTTTTGTAAATAAAACATAGAAATAAAGAAAAACATATGGTTTTTCACTTTCAAAAGAGATATCGTTGTATTAACTTGAACAAGTGTTTTTTGTACAATGAGTCGAGTATTCTAGCAAGAGAATGTCGTCGTAAAAAAATAAAATTGATACAAAGAAAAGATAGCTATGTGAAATAATCTCATGTGGTTCCCGTTCTGCTATAGTCTTCATGTCTCTGAATGTCTTGTCCGCTGGTCGCCTCGGCGAAGTCGATTGGATTGATTTAAAGCCAATTGAGTTGATTGGTTAACGCTGAATATTGTTTTCCAGATGATCCAACGGGACATAGTCATACGCTTTAATCCCTAACTTTTGCCTGGACCGCCCTCTCGGGTTTTCAGTCCACCGGGATACCCTTTTTTGCCCAAGCCGCCCTTTCGGGTTTTCGACTTGCCGGGTGTACAGATTTTTTTTATTTTCATCCCTTTTTTTTTTGCCCGAACCCTTTTGGTTCGCCAGGAAGCCCTTATTTTTTCCTAGGCCAGTCGACCTAGCGGGTCTTTGATCATGCATAATATCTTTTAACTATGTCCATATTTACAGGGTGCGGGAGGTCGTCGCCATCCATAGTAGTCAAGATCATTGCTCCACCAGAGAAAATGCTTTTGATTACAAACGACCCTTCATATGTAGGGGTCCATTTTCCCCTGGGATCACCTTGTGGCAAAATGATACGCTTGATTACCAAGTCACCGACCCGATATACCTGACGATTGACCTTTTTATTAAAAGCTTTGATCATGCATTTTTGGTACATCTGGCCATGACAGATAGTTGTAAGCCTCTTCTCATCAATCAAGTTTAGTTGGTCAAACCGAGTCTGGATCCAATCTTCTTCATTTAAACGAGCATCCTTCATGATTCTTAGAGAGGGGATCTGGACCTCAATAGGCAAGACAACTTCCATGCCGTATACGAGAGAATAAGGTGTTGCCCTAGTTGATGTGCGAGCAGTGGTACGATACCCATGGAGAGCAAACGGTAGCATCTCATGCCAGTCTTTGTATGTGACTGTCATTTTCTGTATGATCTTCTTAATGTTTTTGTTAGCAGCTTCTACAACACCATTCATCTTTGGCCGGTAAGGGGAAGAATTGTGATGTTGAATCTTGAATTTCTCGCACAAGGCAGTGATCATAGTATTATTCAGATTTGTACCATTATCAGTGAGGGTTCTCTCTGGGATACCGTACCGACAAATGAGGGTCTGCTTGATGAACCGAGCGACCACATTTTTAGTAACGGAAGCAAAGGAAGCTGCCTCAACCCACTTTGTAAAATAGTCGATGGCCACTAAGATAAAGCGGTGTCTATTGGAGGTTGTTGGCTTGATTTCCCCAATCATATCGATTCCCCACATAGCAAAGGGCCAAGGAGTCGTCAAGAAATTTAGAGGAGCCGGAGGAACATGCACTTTTTCAGCATAAATTTGAAACTTATGGCAAGTCCGAGAGTGTTGGTAGCAATCTGCCTCCATGGTAGACCAATAATAGCCTTCCCGTAGGATTTTCTTTGCCATTGTATGCCCACTGGAATGAGTACCAAAAGTGCATTTGTGCAGCTCACCCATGATCCTTTCAGCCCCAGCCTTGTCTACGCACCACAGTAATATAGAGTCATGATTGCGTTTGTACAATATGTCGTTACTAAGGAAGAATTTATCCGAGAACCTTCTTAGGAACTTCTTGTCATTCACCGAAGCTCCTTCTGGATATTCCTGAGACTCGAGATACCTCTTGACTTCATGAAGCCAAGGTTGGTCCACTACTTCTTCAGTATTAATCTAGTGACAGCAGGTTGGTTCATCCATCCACTCAATGGTGATTCGAGGAGCCTCGTTATCCCAATTAAGTTTAAACATAGATGACATTATAGCTAAAGCGTCTGCTAGCTGATTTTCCTCTCGCGGGAAATGCTCGAAGGTAATCTTCTTGAAATGCGGCAACAATCTCAACACATGTTCTTTATAAGGGATAAGATTGTGGTGCTTGGTATCCCATTCCCATTTGACTTGACTGATGACCAAGGTTGAATCTCCAGATACATCCAAGTGTTTGATCCCCAAGTCTATGGCAGCCTTGAGACCAAAGATACATGCTTCGTATTCGGCCATGTTATTTGTACAGTTGAAACAAAGTCTGGCAGTAAAGGGAGTATGACATCCTTTTGGAGATATTAGTACGGCGCCGATACCATTTCCGAGTGTGTTGGATGCCCCATCAAAGAACAGGGTCCATCGGGATCCTTGTTCAGGTCCGTCATATGGCCTGATCTCTTCACAGTTGTCTAACGTCATGATGTCTTCGTCCGAGAATTCAAACTTCATGGACTGATAGTCTTCTATAACTTGGTGAGCAAGATGATCAGCCAATACACTTCCCTTTATAGCTTTCTGGGTAGTATACTGTATGTCATATTCTGTCAGGATCATCTGCCATCTCGCTATTCTCCCAGAAAGAGCGGGCTTCTCAAAGATGTACTTTATCAGATCCATTTTAGATATCAACAAAGTAGTGTGGGTCAGCATATACTGTCTCAACCAGTGATCAGCCCATGCCAGAGCGCATCAAGTTTTCTCGAGCAGTGAATATCTTGTTTCACAGTCGGTAAACTTTTTGCTCAGGTAATAAATAACATGCTCTTTTCGGCCAGACTCGTCATGCTGCCCCAGCACACACCCCATTGAATTTTCTAAAACAGTTAGATATAAGATCAATGGCCTTCCCTTGATAGGTGGCAACAAAACATGAGGTTCTTGCAGGTATTCTTTGATTTTGTCAAAAGCAACTTGGCATTCGTCGTTCCATCTGACTACTTTATCTTTCTTCAAGAGCTTGAAGATTGGTTCACAAGTAGCTGTCAGGTGAGAAATAAACCTGGCTATGTAATTCAGACGTCACAAGAATCCTCTAAACTCTTTCTCAGTACGGGGAGACGACATTTCTTGTATCGCTTTAACCTTGGCAGGATCAACTTCGATACCCTTGTGGCTGACGATAAAACCCAGGAGTTTACCAGACCGTACTCTGAATGTGCACTTGTTTGGATTCAATCTCAGCTTGTACTTCTTCAGCCTCTCAAACAGGTTCTGTAAGTGATCAAGGTGTTCTTCTTCCATATGAGATCTGGCTATCATATCGTCTACGTAGACCTCTATCTCACGATGTATCATGTCATGAAATAAAGCTACCATAACGCGTTGATAGGTTGCCCCAACATTCTTCAGTCCGAATGGCATGAACTTATAGCAGAAAGTGCCCCACTGTGTAACAAAAGTCATTTTATCCATATCCTTAGGCGCCATTTGGATTTGGTTGTAGCCTGAGAAGCCATCCATGAAGGAAAACACTTTATGTTGCGCCATATTATCCACCAGGATGTCGATGTGAGGAAGTGGGAAATCATCTTTGGGGCTAGCCCTGTTTAAATCTCTATAATCCATACACATTCGTACTTTGCCGTCCTTTTTAGGAACGGGAACAATGTTGGCTACCCATTGAGGATAAGAAGTGACAGCCAGAAATCCAGCATTGAACTGTTTCATAACTTCCGCTTTGATCTTCTCTGCCATGTCGGGTCTCATGCGGCGGACTTCTTGTTTCACTGGTGGACAGTCTTCTCTTGTGGGTAGACGATGTACCACAATGTCTGTATCAAGTCCCGACATGTCTTCGTATGACCAGGAAAAGATCTCAACATAATCATGCAATAGCCGAATTAGACGTTCCTTGACACTCGGCTCTAGGTTGGCACCTACCTTGACCTCTTTCTTATCTTCCGCAGTTCCCAAGTTAATTGTCTCGACCGGCTCTTCGTGCGGCTGAATGGCCCTTTCTTCTTGTTGCAACAACCTGGCCAACTCTCCTGGAACTTCATAATCTTCCTCACCTTCGTCATCAGCTTGGTAGATCGGATTTTCAAAGTCACAATTGGCCATAGCAGAACTGTTACCCATGGGATCCTGAGTGGATGTAGATCTGCATTTTCAATATGTGAGTGTGTGTAAGAACATAGCTACCTTTGAAAGAAATAAAAATGTAAGAAAGAAAAGACAAAGAAAACAAAATTTGATGCAAAAATGTCCATGATTCATTAATGACATATGAGAATGAAGTGACAACCCTTACAGATGGACCATTGTGCCTCGGGTAAGACACAAGTTTTTTTTAAAAAAAGGTCTGAATTGTTTAAATATTACAAGCCTGAAAATGTTAAAAGACAATTACTCTTGAATAAAAGTAATAGTAATGAAATCTTTGGCCTCCCAATTGTTAATCCCTCCGCCGATAGTTGGAAAAATCCATTCATCCATATCACAACTGCCATCACTATCTTCTAATGCATTGACTCCTTGATTGCTGATACATAGAGGTGGCCCCCCTGCGCGAGAACGTCAGACAACTTTCTAAGCCTCTGAAGTGAACCCCAACCCAAATTTGTCGGACTTGTAAGGGAAATCCAGAAGCTGACCCCAGATAGTGCATCCCCCCTCTTCAACTACTGCTCGAGCATATTTCAACGAGGCCATCTTTAGTGGAGGTCTGGTAATCTTTGGGACCTTTGGAGTCGACTTGGTTGCTGCGACCGTTGCTGGAACCTCCTTAAAGTTTTGGCAGGGAGTCTCTATGAATTCACCATGCATCTCAAAATACCTGAAAGAGTTCAAATGGCTAACCATATATTCGTCTTCTCCGTGAACTGTGACAATCTTCCCTCTTATCGGGTATTTTAGCATTTGGTGTAGGGTGGAAGTGACGACACCAGTACAATGGATCCAGGGCGACCCAATAGACAAAAGTACGAAGGGCGGATGTCCATCACATAGAAAATTGAGTCAAAAGTCTGAGTCCCAACTTTTATGGGGATACTAACTTCTCCGTGCATTGTCCTCTTGGAACCATAAAAGGACCTTACTAAGATGTTGCTAGGTTTCAAGATGAGTCCCTCGCAATCCAGTCGGTCAAGGGCATTTTTGGGCAAGACATTCAATGATGAACCGGTATCCACCAAAACATGGGCAAGTGTGGTGCCCCTGCATTCAATGGAAATATGTAAGGCACCATTGTGCTTCCTTCCCTTAGAGGTTAAATCAGCATCGGAAAAGCCCAATCCGTTATCAGCAGTTAGACTGGCCACACAGTCTTCAAATTGGTCGATGGAGGTCTCTTGGGGCACGTGAGCGGTCTTAAGAAACTTTACCAAGGCTTTGGTGTGAGTTTCAGAGCACAAAAGTAAGGACAACAATGATATCTTCGAGGGGGTCTGCCCCAATTGTTCTACAATATTATAGTCACTTTTCTTGATTATATTCAGGATTTCTTCTATTTCTTTTCTAGAAGCTTCAAGGATGACTTCGGGTCGTTCTTTTGCTTAGGCAGGCTCAACCAAAGCCTCTTTGCCCCTTGTATCGGCAGTAGGGATAACAGTAGGAGTATCACTAGCGGTGTCGGTAGGAGTGGCAGTAGTGATGATCACAGGAGTAACAACGGTCTTTGGAGAAATCTCAGGTGAGAAGACTCTCCCACTTCTTGTTATTTTGCTGGTTCCAGTGATGTTACCGATATCAGGGTCAATATCTCTCGCAACTTCATTTGTGACAGCCAACTGATCTTGCTTGACGCCGTAGTAATAAACGTCAGCCTCATAACTCCAGGGAATAGCTTTATCTGAGGAGTATGGTATTGGTCTTGGCATAGTGATGATTAATGGTGCAGATCTGGGAGAAGATGTAATCCTGACGGGTCTTTTGGTGGAGACCCTGGGAGGATTGTCGAAAATGGTGATTATCGAAACATCTTGATAAGAGCTTTTGATAAGAGGTAGCTTTTCAAATAGGATTTCTTTACTAGTCACAAGGCGTTGGACGCCTATCTTTAGTAACAAACAACCGTTCGACAGAGATTTGCATAAGTGACAATCTTCATCGCAACCTGGGAACATGCCGGCTTGTAGTAGATTCTATTTAATGGTCAACAGAGGAGTAACCAAGTCATTCACAGAGGAAACAAAACGATCATCATCAATGGCGTTGATACCTTGGCCATGTCTGGGCATTGGTTCCGTTATTACATTAGGCGTTTCTAGGGGATCAAATTCAATCTCTTTCGCATCAATAAGGTCTTGCACCTTATTCTTTAAGGCCCAAAAATCATTTGTATCGTGCCCCGGGCTTTCAGAATGATAGGCACATCGGGCGTTCGGGTTGTAGCGAGGAGAATCAATATTGGAATTCTTGGGAGCTTCCTTTAAAGTTACCAGATTGGTCTTTAGAAGGTGTGGCAAAACTTGAGACATGGTCATGTTAATCTGGGTAAATCGTCTCATGGGCACTTCTGGTTTACGCTGATAACTTCGCTGCTGATTTGGCGCAGGATTAGAAATCATGACAGCCCCTACTGCCGTACAACGGTCAGTTTTGTTTTGATTCCTATGGTCATATGCAGCACTGACCTCCTTCTTTCCAACAAAAGCTTTCTTCACCATACTTGAGGATGCATCTCTTTGAATTTTGCCGCTTATACCGGCATCAACTCGCTCACCATTCATAATTAATTTAGTAAACCCAGCTGAAGAACTCCCAATCAGGTGATTGAAAAATGGTCTTGACAAGGTGCCAAGGAACATATCCACTAATTCTCTGTCAAATAAAGGGGGCTGGACCCTGCCTGCGAGATCCCTCCATTTTTTAGCATAGGTTTTGAAACCCTCATCTGTTCCCATAGACATACTTTGTAATTGTGTCCTAGTCGGAGCCAAACCAGCATTATACTGATATTGTTTGTAGAAAGCGGCGGCCAACTCTTCCCAGTTGCGAACATTGGACCCTTATAATTGGTAGAACCAATCTAACTGCGTCCCAGATAAGCTCTCCTGGAAGAAATGCACCCACAGATTCTTGTCAGCCGTGTGGGGTTGAATCTTTCTGACATATGACCTCAGATGTAGTTTCGGGCAGGAGACACCATCATACTTGGCGAAAGTTGGGACCTTGAACTTTTGTGAGATGACAACCCCTGAGATGAGTCCTAATTCTTCAAAGTCCAAACCGGGTACCCTCTGAATCTCCATGGCATTCAAACGAACCTCTAGATATTTGTATTTATCATCAGCAGGAGGATATTGTTCCTCAGAGTAATCAGGCTCTTCCTCTCTTTCGGATGCTGGGTCGTTGTTCACTTCTTGGGTTTGATTATCTCCCTCGCCTGATGATGTTGCAAAGTCTAAGGTTCGCCTGGTCTGTCCTTTAAACCTTCTTCCCATGATCACAAATCCGGTTGGTTTCTTTGTTTTCTTCTTATTCTCTTTGGATAGCAGAGTCTTCAACTCCTCTTGCCCTTTTGTCAGAGCCATGAGCATTTGTTGAAACTGGGCATTCTGCGCTTGAAGATCTTTCACAGTCTGTTTAACATCCATCTCACTGAAATAAACAGTAGAAGGATAAGGCGACCTGTTATGAGAAACCTGTATGATGTTATGATGAATGAAGATGCAATATGCAAATGATTTCAAGGAAATTTAGAGATTTAAACTTGTCCAAACCAAAAAAGAACACACGTCATATTAAATAAAACCAAGTTTGAATACATCATGCCTTCTTGGGCTTACAAAGAAAGAAACAAATTACAACAAAAACTCCTAAGACAAAAAGACCGAACGCATCCTCTTTGGAGCAATGTAGGTATTCAGATTTTTCTCTTCATGAAGCAGTTTGGTGAGCTCCAGAACCTTCTTCTCATTGGCGTAGTACTTGGTTTCAAAGGTGTCTCGTTCTTCCTTTAACTGAACCCAAGCTTTCTGTAGGTCTTCGAGAGAGGTAGGCATGTCAGGCTGAAGAACAGTGTATGGGACGTCTCCTTCAATAACAGGCTTAATGATGACAGGGAGGATGGAAGGGTAAGGCATCAAGAGACTATGGGCATGAGCCCGTACCCACTTAAGATAAGGCTCGAGAGGGATAGAGTTTTTACGTCCCAAAGTCTTACTGTCTGTGATACGGTGGGAGAACTGACTTGGGTGTTTGCGTTTGTGTTCGCAAATGTTTCGGTTTAGCAAGAGTCGCCACCGAATTTTTATTTTATCCAAAGGAAAGGTCAAAAAGCACAGGAAAGACCTTTGAGATGTTTTCTTGGGTTCGGGGGGTAGATTATGAAAAGGGAAGGTGCAAGCACCCTTTTCATCCATGGTTATCCATGGGCTCTTAGTTACTTGTTTAGATCACTTGCTTTTGCTTTTCAATTGTTTGAAATGGTGCTTTTTGTGTGGTTTTGAAAATGTTTTGAAAAAGGCCATCATTGTGGAAACCTTTGTAATGATTCTTGTTTGAATGTATACAAAGGTGTATTATCTTTTAAAAATATGTTTCAATGTTTGAAAGTTTGTTTTGGGAAATGTTTTGAAATTGTGTTGTAAGGTGTGTTTGAAAATAGCAAGGATGTTTTTACAATTTTTGATCAAGTAACTAAGAGTTGTCTACCCTATCTACTCAAAGATCTTTCCTACAAATTTTTAACCCTTTTGACAGTGTTGTTTTACCATTACATTTGGTAAACAACCTTGTGTTTGGATGTTAAACGGGACAGGCGTGGGTCATCGTATTGACCATGATAGCAATAGTGTTAAGTATCTTTAGCAAATTTTTGAGGGACTAGATCATTTTTGTATAGGCAACCAAGATAGCGTCGTCGAGGGACTATGATCTTTTTGTTTTGTTTTTGTTTTGCCAAGATACTCAACATGCATACCATGGCTATTTTAAAGGCAACAAGTGGATTGAAACCCTAGGGCTGCATGTGTGCATTGGGTTATCATTTTCATGCATTTTTGTCTTGTATTAGGTCTAACTATTTGTTTTGATTTTAGATTTTGCATACAAACCCTAATCTCTATCATGGCATATTTGAAAGCATAAATGCGTAAAATAAATCTACGACTATTACAACGTTGATATGGGGAGGGGGATACAATTTTGAATGGGGAGTATTTGCAAGAAAATAAAAACCCTAAGTTTTACTGTTACATCTAAATTGAATTCTTTGCATTAAATAATAAATAAACAATACTTAAATAAGCAATTAAATATAAATATGCAAAATATTATAAATATGCAAAAGATGTTTTTTGATATTTTCTATGTATGTAAAAAAATACAATATTTAATAAGAAAATAAAAATATTGTTTTTGTTAAGGGTAAAACCCTAATTTTGGTTTAAGAATATGTATGAAAATTATAATATTTATTTATTTATGTACAATAAAAAAATAAAAAATATATTCAAGTGTAAAAAATAAAATATATTAGAAAAAATATTATATTTAATAAGGGTGGAAACCCTAGTTTTTTGTTTTAATATAATATATATTATATTATTTATTTTATGTACAAGAAAATAAATATAAATATATATAAAGATATTAAGAAATAAAACATGTGGAAAAATATTATTTTTTATGTATAAATAATAAAAATAACAATATATAATATTTCTATAACATTTATAAGTTTTTATTAAAGAAAATAAAGGTATATACTATTTAATAATTATTTTTATGTCTAAAAAATAATAAAATAAAATGTGAAAATTTATGAAAATGTTTTTAGTATTTTTTTTATGTTTAGAAAATAATAAAATAAAATCAGAAATGAAAAATAAATACAAAAATACAAAAATATAAAGAAATGGGCCAAGGGGTATGAACAGCAAAGACAGGGTGTCAAAAACAAGCCAAACCAAGCCCAGCCCAGCTCAGCTTCATCTTCAACCTTTGAAACTCAAAAACACGCGCCTGTGTACAAAATCTGGAAATCCTGCATACGTGCTCTAAAGCAAAACCTCATAACACCAAAGTCATAGCATTTTCAAGACGATTCCAACCATATGAAGAACTTAATCTAACTCTCAAAGACCAGAGAGAATTTCTCTGGCCCTAAATTCTAACCTAACTTTTTCAGGAAGTTCATCAATCAAATTCTCTCAGCACACTTAACTTCAATGAAAACTAAGCATATGTACAACTTAAGGGCTATGAGTACTACATTTTTTATTCACAAACCTAAGCCTAATGATTCCTAAATAGAGAGATAGGAAGTTGAAAAATACCTGTTTCAGTTGGACATGAGTATGGCGATGTAGAGCTTTTCAGTGAGGCCTGAGGTTCTTTTGAGCTTGCCTGAACTTCCTTTGACCTTCCTCAATGCTTAGTTTGCTTTGGATTTGTTTGAAATAGCCTGTAGAAGTCAACCTGCACAAGCTGAAATTAGAAATGGCGAAGCTTGCAAATGGAGTTACAGTCAATGGCCAATGGTTGGGATAGCTTAGGTGGGTTATATGGAAGGTATTGGAACTGATTTGGGACAAAATGCACTAGTGGTTTGTGAGATGGAAGTGGAATAGCAGAGAGTGCCCTGTTTTGCAAGAGGAATGTGTTTTTGTGTTTTGGAAGGCTTGGGATGTTGCTAGCTCGTGTTTCTGGCTTAAGGCAATGTGCAAAACTTGTTTGGAATGTTTCCAAGACTTGCTCTTATCAGATTCAAGAGTTTTTGACTTTTGGCACAATTACTTGTTTTTGAAGAAAAGGTAGGAAGTGACAAAGGCCAAGGTTGTACAAGCTAGCTCAAGGTATTCATAGGGTTGGTGAGCTTTTTCTAAAGTTTGTGGACTTTGTTTGTATCAATAGAACAGGTCCTTGGCTCAAGAAATACAAAATTGCAAAAAGTATAGTTTATGGAAATGGTATTGCAACCTTTATGCCATAAATGGATTTATTCATTGTGCCAAGCTCCATTGATCAGAATAAGACCAATGTCCATTGTATTTGCATTTAATTTTTGAGTGTGGAAGGGTGTAGAGACCTGTAATCAAGTACAAAGCAAGTTTGGATAGATTTTGCAACTTGTAGCAATGTGCAAGATGCCTTGGATCAAAGTGACTTTTTGATAAATTCAAACCTTCGATTCTCCCTAACCATAAATGATTTTGGAGAGTTCTTGGACATTTTGGAAATCTTCTAACATGATATACAATCCATCTTTGAAATGCACTTTGATATTCCAAGTGGAACTATGTGAAAAATTTCCATGAAGATAGGTCAAAATCCTGCCTAAACTAGGGCAAATTTTCACTAAGTTAAAAGTTTCATGGATCCTTGTTCCAAAAATCATAACTTAATATCCAAGCTTCTTTTGGGAAAACTTTGTGATAAAAGTTGTAGACTTTGTGGAGGACTACAACTTTCATGTTGGAATTTTTGTTTGAATCCAATTGCATCATGGTGAAAATGTTGGGCAAAGTTGGGAAAAAATAAGAAAATTTCATAACTTAGAAAAATTCTAAGTTATGAAAATTTTCAATCTTAAACCCTAATTTGCAAAATTAGGTTTCTTGATGAACAAGTTTCATGTTTTGACACATCTTTATGGAAAATGACCCTTGGCACTTGATTTTGACCAAAAAGTCAAAGTTTGACTTTTCAGTGTACAGTCAAATTTTGATCAGTTGACTGAAAAATTCATCTGTCAATCCAATGCATTTGAGATCTTTTGAACCTTGTGAATAGGTCAAGATGATGCCATTGAGTCCTTGAATCCATGCTTGAACCCAATTTGCCATTAGCTAGGCTAAAAATCAGAAATTGCCCTTTCTAAGTCAAAACCCTAAAAATGACCATTTTGCCCTTTTGATGATTTGATCAAATTTCTTGAGGAGTTATGATCCAAACTTGATCAAATGGTTAATATGAGTCTATAATGTTGATGTGGATCAAAAAATATGAGGTTTGACTGTAAATTGGCCACAATTGACTTTTTCCCCAATACAGTTGATTTCTAGGTCAACTGTCCAATTAACTGGGCAAAAATTTGATTCAAAGCTTGAAACTTGGTAGAGGCAATCTTATAAGTCCAACATGAAGTATGAAAGTCACTTTGAGCATTGAAAGTCCAGAAATCCCTGCGCAAACTCAAACCCTAATTTAGGTCATCAGTGCAAGGAGATGTCTTGAGCAGAGCAAACCATAATCCTGTCTGGAGTTCAAAGAGTCTTGTGAGGGGAAATCTTGATAAAATGAGAGGGAAAATTTTGGGGTACAACAGCTGCCCCTGTTCAATCTTCTTGAACCTGAAGAGTTAGATTGGCGAGTTTGCCTTTTGTGACTCGAAGGTAAAAGATGATTGGACACTAGAGTGCCCGTAAATTTTCACTCGTCAAAATGTAGGTTGAGGAAATGGGCTTAAAGATGCCATTTGGAGATGATAGAATCTTGGTGGAGATGGGCTTAGAGATGCCATCCAAAGTGTTTGTTGAATATCAGTAGAATGAACATCAGAATGGTATCCGTATCTGGAACGTATCTGAGTGTATCTGGAAATTGGATCTGTATGAGCAATGGAATGGCATTCGTGTCTGGAGTGTATCCGAGTTTTAACTGTATTTGATTCCTGAATGAATAACAGAATGACCGCCGTGTTTGGAGTGTATCTGTATCGTATCTGAATCTGAATAAGCGACAGGATGACATCTGTGTCTGGAGCATCTCTTGGCTGGGGATAAATTCCGAATGAGTGACATAATGGCAACTGTGTCTAGAGCGTATCTGGACTGTATCTGAAGTTGAGATCTGTATGAGTAGCAGAATGACTTCCGTGTCTAGAGTGTATCCGTACTGTAACTGGGATCTGGATAAGTGACATAATGACTTCCGTGTTTGGAGTATATCTGAACCTGAGGTTGATAGTTGAATTTGAATGAGAAATAGAATGGCTTCCGGGTCTAGAGCGTATCTAGTCTGTATCTGATTGCTGAAGTCTGAATGAGTAGTAGAGTGACCGCCGTGTCTGAGGTGTATCCATATTGTATCTTGACTTGAAATTCTGAATGAGTAATAGAATGATCATCGTGTCTGGGGTGTATCCATACTGTATCTTATCTAAAATCTTTGAACATTTGTTAAAGGTATCTTTTATTCTTATCCTGAAAAGGGTAAAATGTTAGGTAAGACACAAAGTTATGTTGCATGACATGTACGATGCAATAAAATGTGCTTTATCAATGTTTATGATCTATGAATGTAATGTATGCGCATGTAAGTTGATTAGTTGTCTTGTTGAGGAAAATAAATCCTTTATAGCTGGAGATAATGAAATCTTTGACTGCTGCCGGGGAAAATAAATCCTTGACCGCTGTTGGAGATTCAAAATATTTGACTACTGAGAAAGAGAAATCCTTGGACCACTATTGGGGATAGAAAATCCTTGGCGACTTGTGGGGATTAACAAGAATTTTGACAACTTCTGTGGGGACGTGAGAATCCTTCATGACTTTCCTGGGGAATAAGGAAAACTATGACGATCTCTACTGGGGAATTGAAACCTGGGAGGCTTCAACTGGAGAAATGAGAATGAGAATCTTCGATCTGCTGGGAAATAACTCTGTGGGGAGAATGTTTATTTTGTTGAAGATTTTTCAAGAGCTTGGGTTGTATGCCAATCTACTGAGGAATTATTCGAAGCTGTCGTCTGGTTTCTAAGATAACTTGTTGGGGAATTTTCTGGCTTTAAGACAAATCCCTGGGGAATTGGAGAAAACTGGATGGTCTTCCAATAGGGTTTAAGGGTCGAAGTTTTGGACTTCATTGGGGAAGAAAATTTCATCTTCACTGAGGGTCTGCAGTTCAAAGTTTCGCTCCGCTAAGGATTAGGGGTTTTGAAAACTCAAATCTGATGGGGATTTTGAAACTTAACTCCGCTGGGGATATGTATTTCAAGGCTTTAGCTCTGATGAGGATCTGGATGATGTACTGCAGGGGATTTCTTCTGGAATAGCCTAAAGACGTTTTCCTATACTTTCAAACTATCAGTAATTATCCTTTCTCATTTCGTTTTATTTGTAAGCAGTGATTATATTCAAATGTATATGCTCATTTAATAAATCATTGGACGTTTTCAAATAAAACACAAGTGTAAAAAAAAAAAGGCAAACAATTTTCTGCACTTTGAAGTATCTTTGTATTAACTTTGTGTAAGTATTTTGTATAAAGGATACATACATCCTAGTAAGATAATGTTGTCATAAAATTGAGAAAAAATTTATACAAAGAAATATGGCTATGTGTAACAATTCCATGGGGTTCCCATTCTGCTATAGCCTTCGTAACTCTGAGTATCTTGTCCATTCGTTGCTTCGCCCGAAGATTATTGGATTGATCAGAAGCTTGGAGCTTGTCCGTGAAGAGATTGTCCTTAAAGTGATCCGACGAGACATAGTCATACGCTTTAATTCATTAACTTTTTCCTGGACCGCCCTTTCAGGTTTTCAGTCTACCGGGAAACCCTTTTTTGCCCAAGTCGCCCTTTCGGGTTTTCAACTTGCCGGGTGTACATATTTTTTTGTTTATCCCTAATTTTTGCCTGAACCGCCCTTTCGGGTTTTCGATTCACCGGGATGCCCATTTTTGCCCAAGTCGCCCTTTCGGGTTGTCAACTTGTCGGGTCATTTATGCGTAGTATCTTTTGACTATGTCTGTGTTCGCATGGTGCGGCAGGTCATCGACGTCCATGGTGGTCAGGATCATTGCCCCACCAGAAAAGATGTTTTTGATCACAAATGGTCCTTCATAAGTAGGAGTTCATTTGCCCCTGGGATCACTTTGCGGCAAGATGATTCGCTTGATTACAAGGTCCCCGACTTGATACACTTGTCTCTTGACTTTCTTGTTGAAGGCCTTGATCATACGTTTTTGATACGCCTGACCATGGCAAACAGAAGTAAGTCGTTTTTCGTCAATCAAGTTAAGTTGATCAAGCCAAGTCTGAATCCAATCGTCTTCACTCAAACCAGCAACTTTCATGATTCTCAAGGATGGAATCTGAACCTCGATAGGTAAAATAGCCTCCATGTCGTATACCAAAGAATAAGGTGTTGCCCTAGTTGAAGTGTGTGCCGTGGTACGGTACCCGTGAAGAGCAAACGGTAACATCTCATGCAAGTCCTTGTAGGTGACTGTCATCTTTTGAATGATCTTCTTGATATTTTTGTTCCCAGCTTCGACAACACCGTTCATCTTTGGCCGATAGGGAGATGAATTGTGATGTTGAATCTTGAACTGCTCGCACAGAGTGGTGATCATAGTGTTATTCAGGTTTGTACCGTTGTCCGTAATGATCCTGTCGGGGATACCATATCGGCAAATGAGGTTCTGCTTGATGAAGCGGGCAACCACATTCTTTGTAACGAAGGCGAAGGAAGCTGCTTCGACCCACTTGGTAAAGTAATCAATGGCCACCAGGATGAAACGGTGTCCATTGGATGTTGTAGGCTTGATCTCTCCAATCATGTCGATTCCCTACATCGCGAATGGCCAAGGAGCTGTTAAGACATTGAGAGGAACTTGAGGAATATGTACCTTGTCAGCATAGATTTAGAATTTGTGACAAGTACGGGAATGTTGATAACAATCAGCTTCCATGGTAGACCAGTAGTAGCCTGCCCGTAGAATCTTCTTAGCCATCGTATGTCCGCTAGAATGGGTGCCAAAGGTACCATTGTGCAGCTCAGCCATAATCTGTTCAGCTTCAATCTTGTCCACACAGCGGAGCAGAATGCAATCATGATTGCGCTTGTATAAGATACCATTGCTTAAGAAGAACTTAGCTGAGAACCTCCTCAGGAACTTTTTGTCGTTGACTGAAGATCCTTCAGGGTATTCTTGTGCTTCGAGATACCTTTTGACGTCATGAAACCATGGTCGGTCCACTACTTCTTCGATATTGATCTCGTGATAATGTGCAGGTTCGTCCATCCGCTCAATGGTGATTTGGGGAGCCTCATTATCCCAGTTAAGTTTAAACATGGAAGACATTGTTGCTAGCGCATCTGCTAGCTGATTCTCTTCTCGCGGGAAGTGCTCAAAGGTAATCTGCTCGAAGCGTGGTAACAATGTCAGGGCATGTTCTTTCTAAGGGATGAGGTTAGGGTGTTTAGTATCCCACTCTCCTTTGATTTGACTGATAACCAAAGCTGAGTCCCTAAATACAATCTAAGATTTGATTCCCAAGTCAATAGCAGCCTTGAGACCAAAGATACAAGCTTCATACTCAGCCATGTTGTTGGTGCAGCTGAAGCAGAAATGGCGGTGAAAGGTGTATGGCAACCTTTGGGAAAGATAAGTCCAGCACCAATACTGTTTCCAAGTGCGTTGGAGGCACCATCAAAGTACAGGGTCCATCGGGATCCTTGTTCAAGTCCGTCATACGGTTTGTTTTCTTCAATGTTGCTCAAAGTCATGATATCCTCGTCAGGAAAGTCAAACCTCATGGATTGGTAATCTTCGACAGCTTGATGGGCCAGATGATCGGCTAGCACACTCCCATTTATGGCTTTTTGGGTTGTGTATTGTATATCATATTCGGTGAGGATCATCTGCCATCTAGCGATTCTTCTGGATAAAGCAGGCTTCTCGAAGATGTACTTGATCGGATCTATCTTAGAGATCAGTAAAGTGGTATGTGTCAACATATACTGCCTTAGCCGGCGAGCAGCCCATACCAAAGCGCAGCAAGTTTTCTCGAGCAGTGAGTAGCGAGTCTCACAGTCGGTAAACTTTTTGCTAAGGTAATAAATGGCATGCTCTTTTCGGCCAGACTCGTCATGTTGGCCCAATACACACCCCCATTGAATTCTCCAGGACAATCATATACATGATCAAAGGCCTTCCTTCGACGGGTGGCATCAAGATAGGAGGTTCCAGCAAATACTCCTTGATTTTATCGAAAGTAACTTGACAGTCATCATTCCATTTAACCACCTGATCTTTCTTCAACAGCTTGAAAATTGGTTCACAGGTAGATGTTAGGTGAGAGATGAACCTTGTAATGTAGTTTAGACGTCCCAAGAAACCTCTGACCTCCTTCTCAATGCGAGGGGCAGGCATTTCCTGTATAGCTTTGACTTTGGCAGGATCAACCTCGATGCCTTTGTTACTGACGATGAATCCCAAAAGTTTACCGGACCTGACTCCGAAAGTGAACTTGTTAGGGTTCAGTCTGAGCTTGTACTCTTTCAATCTGACAAACAGATTTTGCAGATGGTCGAGGTGTTCTTCTTCTGTCTGTGAACGGGCTATCATATCGTCTACGTAGACTTCAATTTCATGATGTATCATGTCATGAAACAAAGCTACCATGGCGCGCTGATAGGTTGCCCCGGCATTGTTCAGTCCGAATCGCATTACTTTATAGAAGAAGGTACCCCATTGTGTAACAAAGGTAGTTTTCTCCATGTCTTCAGGGGCCATTTTGATCTGGTTGTACCCTGAAAATCCATCCATGAAAGAGAATACCTTATGTTGAGTTGTATTGTCAACCAAAATGTCAATGTGCGGTAGTGGAAAGTGTTATACAGTGGGAGAGAACTGACTGTTTTTGAATGCTGGTTCGTGTTTTGCATTTGTTTTTGCAAAATGTCGCGGTAAGCAAGAGTCGCCGCCATCTTTTATTTTATCCAACAAGGAAAGGAAAAAAGCACAGAAAAATTCCTATTTCGAGATGTTTCTCGGGTCCGGGGGGTAGATTATAGAAAGGGAAGGTGTTAGCACCCTTTCTATTTGTGGTTATCCACGGGCTCTTAGGTACTTGCTCAAAGTGTTTTCAAAAATTGCTTTTCTTTGTGTTTGTGGGTTTGAAAGAAGTATTTGTTTGAAAGGTGTGAGTGCGAAAAGTTTTATTTTGTTTTGAGTGAGCAAGTACTTAAGAACCATCTACCTACTCGAAAAAGGAATCAATTTGTGCTAATGTCATTTAGATAATGCTATCCCACTATTGATGAGTAGGTAGCATCGTCGCTGGAGTTTTAAGTGTCAATTCGATTAAGGGACGTGCGGTCACTAAAGCAATGTTAGGACGCCTTAGAAGTAACCCTAATGTCTTAGATCATTTTTTCCGAGGCAACCGTTTCGAGGCAACTTATGATCTTTAGACAAGAGGGCGACCTCTAAGACTTCCTATACTCAATGACCACATTCGAAGGCAACCAAGTGAGGTGTACCCTAAGAGTGCACATGTGCGAGTGTATTGTTTTCAGTTATTTTATCTTTGTACATGTCATGGGTGAGCTATGTTGATTTTAAGTTCATACATTTGATCTTGTCATGCGTTCCCTATTATCAAACATCTAACAGTTTATAAGTTGCAGAAATTAAATTGCGGAAATTAAATCTAACTATTACAAGGCGTCGGGTATTTACATCGCCAAAAACAACCCTTGAAATAAAAATGCGGAAAATAAATAAAACGATAAATAAAGTCCTATTTAAGCTATTACATTCCGGGAAACAATTATATCAATATGGAAAAAATAGATCGCATGCGGAAAGTCAAATCAAATGCGAGTTCTTTTTAGGGTTTTGACCCCTTTTTGAAAGAAAGTGATTTTTTGATTTATTTTTGAATTAAAAGGAATTAGATCTAAATTAACAATAAAATTAATTAATTAATTAAAATATTTTTGGATTTTTGAGTATTTAAGGAAATAAAGTAAATTTGGTCAAAGTTAATAAAAACCTAATTTTCTACATTAATTTTAATTATGGCAAAAATATTGGAATTATACCTAATTAAAACTAAGTTAATTAAATTAGTATTTATTTACAAAAATAAAAGTCATGAATTTAATTTTAATAAATAAAATGTTTTTTTTGGTTTTTTTTATTTTATGAGGAAAATATTTAATTGGTTAGTGATAATAAAAATAATAATTAACAAAATTAAATAAAATAAATATAAAAAAAGAATAGAAATAACCAAGGGGTTTGGGCCAGATTTGGAGGGTGAGATCAGCATTTTTCCAGGCCCATTACAAACAAGCCTCGTTTGACTTTTGCAATTCCATGTGCGTTGGTTGACTAGGGAACATGATGGTCTTTCATTCCTGGCCACCAGATTTGGCCTGGAGGCCATCTGGCACGTTGAGATCTGAAGGCATATGGTGGACCACAGTTCATGAAGCACGCTGGAACATCTAGAAGAAAAATACAAGAAATATGTTGGGGACCTGGGATTCGAACTCAAGTCCCATGAGCCACTGAATAATGTGCTTGCCACTACACCATGGACTTTCAATTGTTAGTGGATTAGACAACAACTATTATATTAGAAAACAAAACAAATGCCAGAAATTATAAAAAATAAGCGCAAAATATGAATGGGCCAATAGGGAGGGGGCATGTAGTCATCTTCTTCATTGGCCCCTGGATATTTACCTGCGGATTTTTATCTGCAGCTAAATCCATGGGTTCATCCTAAAACGAATTCTAGGATGTAAAAATGCAATCCAAGACCATGGTTCTCTTCGTCTGGACATCCTGATCGCATCCATATCCATTGTTTGCCCTGATTTTACCTGTAGAAAAAATGCCCAAAAACAAGCTTCCAAAACCCTAGGTTCGGGTATGGAATTACAGGCTATGAAAATACAATTGAATAATGTAGAAAGCTTAGAAATCATTCAAGAATCATGAATATGCCAATGTTTAGTCAAGAAAATGCCAGAATAAGAGAACACAATTTCAAATACAGGGTCGTGTTTCAAGAGACTTACAGCGTGTTGGAGGGGGTCTGGGACCTTGCTTTTGATTCCTATAGACTCAGTGGATGTCTAGCAAGAAGATAGCGTTGAGTTTTTCCTTTGAATTCGCCTCTAACCAAGATTTCAGTTCCAAGCTTTTTCAACCTTTTTTCAAGTCTTGTTTTCCAGATTGTGCAGCCTCCAGGCTCTGATTTTCGTGCCTTTGCATTGTATAAGTATAATGGAATGAATTAGGTCAAGTTTTGGGCTTTGAATCTTTATGCATTGATGATTGAAGATGTGATTTTATTCTCCATTAAAAAAGCTTCCAAATTTGTCAAAAACTAATATTTTGTGCATGATATGGCTTGATACGAGTTTGATCTTGTCCATGATGATAATTAAAGCCTGTATCAATAAAAAAGATACCAAGTTATCAAGATTTGGATTTTATTTGGATTTAAATTGATTAAAAATGAATTAATTCAATAAAAATAAAATAAAAATAGAAAAATTAATGATTGGACACAAGAATGGAGATAGGACACGTGTGTAGTGTGACAAAATCAAATCATGTGGAAAAAAGTGGGCCCATTTGACAAAATTTGATGTTTTGGGGCTATTTGACTTTTGGCAATTTTGGAAAAATGCCCAACTTCAACAATGTATAACTTCTTCAATTTTGAACTTTTGGAGGTGTTATTGGACTTTTTAGAAACCTTGAGGTGTCCTATAACCAACCCTTTTGGTATCATCTCATTTTTATATTCCATTCTCAAGTTATAAGCTTTGGCAAAAAAGGTGTTTTTGTTGACTTCCAAAAATGACCTATAATATCCAAATTTGTAACTTTTTGTGAGTGCATTTCTTGATCTTGGGGTATGAAGATGGATTGTAGGAAATTGCATCCTCTTCAAAATGATATTTTGATGGGTCATTTCTCATAAAGTATGAGAAAGTTATGCCTTGTCAAAGTTGAGTTGACTTTTCCTGTAAAACCCTAATTTAGCAACTTTTGAATCTTGATGAATCTTGAGCAATCCTTGATGAATCATGATCAACCCTTGATCAAATGATGAATTATACTTAAAAATGATAATGTTGACAAAAAATCTTGAGGTTTGACTATTTGTAGGTGACAGTTGACTTTTACCCTAACATAGTCGATTTTTGGACCTCTTGAGCAATTGACTGACCAAACTTCCGCTGCAAGGCTTGAAATTTGACATGGATGAACTTGAGACCATATTAGGACATTGGGGAGCACTTGAGGTCATTTGGATGCAAGGACCTTGATGCAACACAAAACCCTAATTTGAGATTGATTGCCTTAGGAGATGATTTGACTATCCAACCCTTGAGCAATCTTGAGCCACTTGGAGATTATTCTTGCAATGTTTTGAGAAATGTGGGAGGGAAAATTTTAGGGTACAACAGAAATTCATCTTTAGGGCTAGCCCTATTTAAGTCTCTGTAATCCATGCACATTCTGACTTTGTCGTCCTTCTTTGGCACGGGCACAATGTTAGCAACCCATTGTGGATAGGAAGTAACAGCAAGAAAGCCAGTATTGAACTGCTTCATCACTTCATCTTTGATCTTTTCGGACATGTCGGGCCTCATTCGGCGGATTTTCTGTTTGATTGGTGGACAGTCTTCTCTTATAGGGAGACGGTGAACCACAATGTCTGTATCCAGTCCCGGCATGTCTTCGTAGGACCAGGCGAAGATCTCCACATATTCATTCAACAGCTGAACTAAACACTCTTTGACACTTGGCTCTAGGTTGGCACCCACTTTAACCTCTTTTCTGTCTTCCTCTGTTCCCAAGTTGATAGTCTCTAACAACTCCTCATGAGGTAGAATAGCCCTTTCTTCCTGTTGCAAAAGTCTAGCCAATTCTCCAGGCACTTCACAGTCTTCATCACCTTCGTATTCGGCATGATTGACCAGATCTTTAGAGTCACTGAAGGCCATAGCAGAATTGTTACCCATGGAATCAGAGTGGATGGGTACCTGTATTTGTGAGCGTGGGTGTGTGTAAGGGATAGCCACCTTTAAACAAATAAAATTTAAAAAGAAAGAAAATGAACACAAAAGTTTATATATGAAAACATCCATGATTCATTAAAAATGGCATATGAAGATGAAAAATCAAGCCCTTACAAATGGATCTATATGCCTCGGGTAAGGCATAAGGCAAAAAGTGTACGAATTGTTTAAAAATTATTATAGACCAACAGAAAATGTTCAAAAGATGAATTACTGATTGATGAAAGTAATGGGAACGAAGTCTTTCGCCTCCTAGTTGTTCAGTCCTCCTTCAATAGTTGGAAAGATCCAGTCTTCAAAATTGCTTTCTTCTTCATCATCCTCTAAAGCATGAACTCCATGATGAGTGATTTTCAATAGAGGTCCTCCAGCCCGAGAGCGACGCACAGCCTTCTGACTAGCAGAAGTGAAACCCAAGCCGAACTTATCTATCTTGTAAGGAAAATCTGGCAGTTGACCCCATACTGTGCTTTCTCCTTCCTCGATCACAACCTTCGCATCTTTAAGGGATGACATCCGGGACACAGGTTTGGTAATGATGGGCACATAAGTCATTGTCTTGGCTACCGCAACTTCAGGAGAAACCTCTTCAAAGTGCTGAAAGGGGGTCTCGATGAATTCACCATCTAATTCAACATAGCAGAATGAATTCAAATGGCTTATCATATACTCCTCCTCGCCAAGAACTGTCACAATTTTCCCCTGGCCTGGGTACTTAAGCTTCTGATGCAGAGTAGATGTAACGGCCCCAGCATGATGAATCCAGGGTCTCCCTAACAAACAAGAGTATGAGGGACGGATATCCGTGACATAAAATGTGGAGTGGAAAGTTTCAGTACCCACTTTAATTGGGATGTCCACCTCCCCGTGGACCATCCTCTTAGAACCGTCAAAGGCTCTAACAATGATATTGCTGGGCTTTAGGGTCAAACCTTCACAGTTCAATCTTTCCAATGCTTTCTTAGGCAAGACATTTAAAGACGACCCGGTATCAACCAGAATGTGAGCAAGAGTAGTCCCTCTACATTCCACCGAGACATGCAGCACGTCGTTATGCTTTCTCCCCTTAGATGTTAGATCGACATCGGAGAAGCCAAGACCATTGTCGGAGATTAAGCTGGCTACACACTCCTGGAACTGGTCCACGGAGGTTTCTTGAGGCACATGGGACGTCTTCAGGAATTTGATCAAGGCTTTGGCATGGGCTTCGGAACAGAGCAATAAGGCCAGCATAGAGATTTTTGAAGGGGTTTGCCCCAGTTGTTCTACGACATCATAGTCGCTCTTCTTAATTATTTTTAAAATCTCCTTCATTTCCTTTTGAGTGGTCTCGGGGATGACCAAAGGCTGAGCCCTCGTCCTGACGGGCGCTTCTTGGATCCCCTTACCTTTATCAGCAGTAACAGCAGAGGGTACAGCTTCAGGAGTTATAATTTCTTCAATCACTGGAGTTCGTACAAATGTGTTGACGAGCACCGGAGTAACCTTAGGAGCACTTGAGGGTCCAAAGACTGCCGTTGGAGGAGCAATCTCAAGAGAGAAGATTCTTCCGCTGTGAGTGATCTTACTTGTCCCTGCAATATTTCCTATGTCAGGAGTCTCTTCATCAGAATTCTCTTCAACTGATTCGATCTGCTTAACACCGTGGTAGAAGATCTCTCCTCCATAATTCCACGGTATCGTCTTGTTGGACTTGTATGGGATAGGCCCCGACATTGTTATCTTCAGAGGTACAAACTTTGGATCGGGTGTAATCTTAACAGGTCTTTTGGAGACCTTGAAAAGATTGTCGGAAATGGTGATTATAGCAACATCATTGATTGGAGTAACAGGAGTAACAAGAGTTTTCTTGAAGAGGATTTCTTGATTATCCATTAGGCGTTGGATGCCTAACTTCAATAACGGACAGTCGGATTGCAAAGTCGAACAAAGGTAACAATCCTTTTCACAGCCCGGGAAAATCCCGGATTTCAACAGATTCATCTTGATCATTGGCAATGGAGTCATTAAGTCATCAACAGCAGTAACATAAAGATCTTCTACAACAGCATGGATATTATGACCATGTTTTGGCATTGGAGCGGATATCACATTAGGTTTTTCAGGGGCGTCAAACTCCACCTCTTTGGCATCTATTAAATCCTGGATTTTATTTTTGAGGGCCCAACAATTATTGGTGTCGTGCCCCACGTTGTCTGAATGATAGGCACACTTTGCGTTTGAATGGTAGTAGGGAGAAGAGGTATTCGACTTCTTTGACCCCTCTTTCAAGCTTGTAAGGTTTAACTTTAACATATGAGGGAGAACCTGAGCAGGCGTCATATTGATCCGGGTGAATTGTCGTGCAGGCCTTTCCACCCTTGCTTGGTTGGTTCTGGGTTGACTGCTTCGAGGTTGATCGGCTGCGGAATTCTGAATCATCATAACCCCCACCACTGGTCGGCGCTCCATTCTTCCTTGATTTCTCTGAGAGTAAATAGCCGAGACTTCTTTCTTGGCTGGAAAAGTTTTCTTGATAGCAGCGGAAGCAAATGTATCCTTTTGAATTTTACCGTTCTTAATGCCAGCTTCGACTCTTTCACCAGTCAGAATTAGCTCGCTGAACCCTGCAGATGAGCTCCCAATCAAGTGATTAAAGAATGGACCTGATAGGGTCCCCAAAAACATATCCACAAGCTCTCTCTCAGACAATGGTGGCCGCACCCTTCCAACTAAGTCCCTCCACTTCTGGGCATACTCCTTAAAGCCTTCATTAGAGACCATACCCATACTCTGTAGTTGAGTACGAGTAGGTGCTAAGTCTTCATTATACTGATATTGTCTATAGAAGGCAGCAGCCAAATCCTCCCAGTTATGTACATCAGATCTCTCAAGCTGGTAGAACCAATCCAATTGCGTACCCGACAAACTATCTTGAAAAAAATGGACCCACAGATCCTTATCAGAAGAATGAGGTTGGATCCTTCTGACGTAAGACCGCAGATGCATCTTCGGACAAGACAAACCGTCGTATTTAGAAAATGTAGGCACCTTGAATTTAGGGGAATCACAATCCCAGCAACCAACCCTAGCTCTTCAAAATCCAGCCCATGCACTCTTTGTACCTCCATGGCTGCCAAACGCTCTTCCAGATTCTTATACTTGTCGTCTACAGGAGGGTACTGCTGCTCAGAGTAATCTTCATCCTCTTCTTCTTCTTCTTCAGCCTCAGACTCGGAGGGTACTGCAACTCCCTTTCCTTTTCCAACCCCTTCATCAGATGTCGAGGGGAAATCCAAGACTCTTCTTGCTTGGTTCTCAAATCTTCTTCCCATAGTGGCCACACCAACTCTTTTATTTTTATTTTTCTCCTTTTCTTTCTCTAACATTGCTTTAAGATCCTCCTGACCCTTTGCCAAGGTCATGAGGAGTTGTTGGAACTATGAATTCTGCGCTTGTAGATCTTTGACCGTCTGCTCTATATCCATCTTGCTGAAATAAACAACAGAGAGATAAGGAAACCTGGTGTGAAGACCTGCTTATGCATATGATGAATGATATGTATTCATGTAATGCATTCAATGATTCAGAAATTCAAATTTTTTGCAAACAAAAAGAACACACGTCATATTAAAAAGAATTTGTTAGTACATAAATGCCCCATGGGAAAAATAATACAAAATTCTAACGTAAAAAGACGTTGCGCATCCTCTTTGGTGCTATGTAGGTGTTGAGATTCTGCTCATCATGAAGTTGGCGAGTAAGTTCCAAAACCTTCTTCTCACTGGCGTAGAAGCTAGCTTCAAAAGTGTTCCATTCTTCCTTGAGTTGTATCCAACTATTTTGCAAATCTTCCAATGATGTTGGCATGTCAGGATGTAGGAGGGTGTATGGAACCTCTCCTTCTATAACAGGCTCTTTGATCATAGGCAGAATGTAGGGGTAAGGCATCATAAGACTCGGGGCGCGGGTTCGTACCCACTTGAGGTAAGGCTCAAGGGGGATGGAATGCTTATGTCCCAGTGTCTTACTGTCTACATTATTGGGCATTCTCCAAGCTCGGATAAACCTTTGTCGAAGTCCTTGAGCGTCATTGTCGAAGTCAAAAACCAAATCTGGAATCATCATGTCATGAGGGCCATCCCTTCGGGCATACCCAAATTGTCTCAGAGCCAAGCAGGGGTTGTAGGTAATGCCTCCTCTAATGCCAAGTAGTGGTACATTAGGGAATTCCCCACAACGATCAATGATGATGACATTTTCTCTGGACCGAGAACACCAATGAACATCAGAATGTGTAAGAGTCATCAACTGTTGTGACCACCTCAAGCCTTGTTCATTCTTCAAGACTGATTGGGGAAGATGAGAAATAAACCACCTTGCTAGAAGAGGAGTACAACACATGAGAACACCTCTTTTCCTCATTATTCGTGTGTAAAACGAGTGTAGGATGTCCCCAAGAAATGTAGACACAGGATTCCGAGATATGAAAATTTTGACAGCATTCACATCTATAAGCTGACCAGGGTTTGGGAACAAGACCAACCCATAGATGAGAAGTGCTACAATATCCTCAAAAGCTTACAGATCTAAAGAATTCCAGCAGTCTTGTGCTTTCTCAAACAGAAACTTTGCCAAGAAACCCTTGACACCACTTCTGGTTTCCCAATGACCTTTGATATCAGATGGTTGCAAATGTAAGGCTTGAGCAACATCTTCAGGCTTTAGTTCTCTTTCCGTACTGTTGTAGGGTAGTTGATGGAGAATAGGAATCCTCAGGAGTTGAGAAGATTCCTCCAAAGTAGGCACTAGTTGGTAATCAGGAAATGTGAAGTAATGGTGTAGGGGGTCAAAGAACTGGAAGAGAACCTTCACCATGTCTTCTTCAATGTTGGAGTTGACCAAGTTGAGAAGTCTACCATGTCTTTCAGTGAAGGGAGAATTCTCTGGAATCTTAGAAGCAAGCTCCTTGAGTTGAGGAGGGATTCTCACAAGGTTGACTTGAATTGTTTTCCTGCGAAGAGATTCCATTACCTACAAAACAAGAACAAAGATGAAGATCCAAACCCTTGAAATGGTTAGTGGATGCATATGATGCCTTATGATGTTCATGATGTATGCACAAGTATATGTACAAGCAAATCACACAAGTTCCTAGTTTCAGGCTTGCATGGGGTTTCATAGGTAAGTACCCTCTTGAAGTTTAGTTGGCTCAACTTGTTCTATAAATAGTAACCAGGTTCTAAGGAGCTCAATATCACTGCATTATTTTCTGTGTTCATTGTTTCAGTTTAGCCACTTAACTGGAGACCAAAATATTCCAAGAAAATAACCCTCAATGAGTGTAGTATCGAGTATCTACCAACTTCGGACTGCACCAAAGTCGATCATCTCACTACCCCTAATAAGGCCAAGATGATCAAGTAAAGGTTCTAAAATTCCATTAGTGCTTCATGACATCACTCAGCGGCCCCGTATTCTCTTTGATTGACTCAAAGGCTACCGGTACCCATAAATATGTTGCACTAATATAGCTATTGCTTCAACCATGTCGGTATACCCCGCACAGTTTCCACAACGTATTGCTATTTACCTATGAATGTTTCCCAAATCCAGGTAGAGGATTTCAAATCCAAACAATAGAACCAAGTGTAAAGCAATCAAAGCAAACAAGGTAAGCATGTAAAGGTGATCTAAACCCTAAGGTAACCTCACTTTTATATATCTCCCCAGCAGAGTCGCAAGTTCTGTGATACGGAGGGAGAACTGACTTGGGTGTTTGTGTTTGTGTTCACAAATGTTTCGGTTTAGCAAGAGTCGCCACTGACTTTTTATTTTATCCAAAGGAAAGGTCAAAAAGCACATGAAAGACCTTTGAGATGTTTTCTTGGGTTCGGTGGGTAGATAATGAAAAGGGAAGGTGCAAGCACCCTTTTCATCCATGGTTATCCATGGGCTCTTAGTTACTTGTTTAGATCACTTGCTTTTGCTTTTCAATTGTTTGAAATGGTGCTTTGTGTGTGGTTTTGAAAATGTTTTGAAAAGAGGCCATCGTTGTGGCAACCTTTGTAATAATTCTTGTTTGAATGTATACAAAGGTGTATTGTCTTTTAAAAATATGTTTCAATGTTTGAAAGTTTGTTTTGGGAAATGTTTTGAAATTGTGTTGTGAGGTGTGTTTGAAAATAGCAAGGATGTTTTTGCAAGTTTTGATCAAGTAACTAAGAGTTGTCTACCCTATCTACTCAAAGATCTTTCCTACACATTTTTAACCCTTTTGACAGTGTTGTTTTACCATTGCATTTGGTAAACAACCTTGTGTTTGGATGTTAAACGGGACAGGCGCGGGTCATCGTATTGACCATGATAGCAATAATACTAAGTATCTTTAGCAAATTTTTGAGGGACTAGATCATTTTTGTATAGACAACCAAGATAGCGCCATCGAGGGACTATGATATTTTTGTTTTGTTTTTGTTTTGCCAAGATACTCAACATGCATACCATGGCCATTTTAAAGGCAACAAGTGGATTGAAACCCTAGGGGTGCATGTGTGCATTGTGTTATCATTTTCATGTATTTTTGCCTTGTATTAAGTCTAACTATTTGTTTTGATTTTGGATTTTGCATACAAACCCTAATCTCTATCATGGCATATTTGAAAGCATAAATGCGTAAAATAAATCTATGACTATTACAACATTGATATGGGGAGGGGGATACAATTTTGAATGGGGAGTATTTGCAAGAAAATAAAAACCCTAAGTTTTACTATTACATCTAAATTGAATTCTTTGCATTAAATAATAAATAAACAATACTTAAATAAGAAATTAAATATAAATATGCAAAATATTATAAATATGCAAAAGATGTTTTTTGATATTTTCTATGTATGTAAAAAAATATAATATTTAATAAGAAAATAAAAATATTGTTTTTGTTAAGGGTAAAACCCTAATTTTGTTTTAAGAATATGTATGTAAATTATAATATTTATTTATTTATGTACAATAAAAAAAATATATTCAAGTGTAAAAAATAAAATATATTAGAAAAAATATTATTTTTAATAAGGGTGGAAACCCTAGTTTTTTGTTTTAAGATAATATATATTATATTATTTATTTTATGTACAAGAAAATAAATATAAATATATATAAAGATATTAAGAAATAAAACATGTGGAAAAATATTATTTTTTATGTATAAATAATAAAAATAACAATATATAATATTTCTATAATATTTATAATTTTTTATTAAAAAAAATAAAGGTATATACTATTTAATAATTATTTTTATGTCTAAAAAATAATAAAATAAAATGTAAAAATTTATGAAAATGTTTTTAGTATTTTTTATGTTTAGAAAATAATAAAATAAAATCAGAAATGAAAAATAAATACAAAAATATAAAGAAATGGGCCAGGGGTATGAACAGCAAAGACAGGGTGTCAAAAACAAGCCAAACCAAGCCCAGCCCAGCTCAGCTTCATCTTCAACCTTTGAAACTCCAAAACACGCGCCTGTGTACAAAATCTGGAAATCCTGCATACATGCTCTAAAGCAAAAACTCATAACACCGAAGTCATAGCATTTTTCAAGACGATTCCAACCATATAAAGAACTTAATCTAACTCTCAAAGACCAGAGAGAATTTCTCTGGCCCTAAATTCTAACCTAACTTTTTCAGGAAGTTCATCAATCAAATTCTCTCAGCACACTTAACTTAAATGAAAACTAAGCATATGTACAACTTAAGGGCTATGAGTACTACATTTTTTATTCACAAACCTAAGCCTAATGGTTCCTAAATAGAGAGATAGGAAGTTGAAAAATACCTGTTTCAGTTGGACACGAGTATGGAAATGTAGAGCTTTTCAGTGAGGCCTGAGGTTCTTTTGAACTTGCCTGAACTTCCTTTGACCTTCCTCAATGCTTAGTTTGCTTTGGATTTGTTTGAAATAGCCTGTAGAAGTCAACCTGCACAAGCTGAAATCAGAAATGGTGAAGCTTGCAAATGGAGTTACAGTTAATGGCCAATGGTTGGGATAGCTTAGGTGGGTTATATGGAAGGTATTGGAACTAATTTGGGATAAAATGCACGAGTGGTTTGTGAGATGGAAGTGGAACAGCAGAGAGTGCCCTGTTTTGCAAGAGGAATGTGTTTTTGTGTTTTGGAAGGCTTGGGATGTTGCTAGCTCGTGTTTCTGGCTCAAGGCCATGTGCAAAACTTGTTTGGAATGTTGCCAAGACTTGCTCTTATCAGATTCAAGAGTTTTTTTACTTTTGGCACAATTACTTGTTTTTGAAGAAAAGGTAGGAAGTGACAAAGGCCAAGGTTGTACAAGCTAGCTCATGGCTCAAAAAATACAAAATTGCAAAAAGTATACTTTATGGAAATGGTATTGCAACCTTTATGCCATAAATGGATTTATTCATTGTGCCAAGCTCCATTGATCAGAATAAGACCAATGTCCATTGTATTTGCATTTAATTTTTTAGTGTGGAAGGGTTTAGAGACCTGTAATCAAGTACAAAGCAAGTTTGGATATATTTTGCAACTTGTAGCAATGTGCAAGATGCCTTGGATCAAAATGAGTTTTTGATAAATTCAAACCTTCGATTCTCCCTAACCATAAATGATTTTGGAGAGTTATTGGACATTTTAGAAAGCTTGTAACATGATCTACAATCCATATTTGAAATTCACTTTGATATTCCAAGTGGAACTATGTGAAAAGTTGCCATGAAGATAGGTCAAAATCCTGCCTAAACTAGGGCAAATTTTCACTAAGTTAAAAGTTTCATGGACCCTTGTTCCAAAAATCATAAATTGAGATCCAAGCTTCTTTTGGGAAAACTTTGTGAATAAAAGTTGTAGACTTTGTGGAGGACTAAAACGTTCATGTTGGAAGTTTTGTTTGAATCCAATTGCATCATGGTGAAAATGTTGGGCAAAGTTGGGAAAAAATAAGAAAATTTCATAACTTAGAAAAATTCTAAGTTATGAAATTTTTCAATCTTAAACCCTAATTTGCAAAATTAGGTTTCTTGATGAACAAGTTTCATGTTTTGACACATCTTGATGAAAAATGACCCTTGGCACTTGATTTTGACCAAAAAGTCAAAGTTTGACTTTTCAGTGTACAATCAAATTTTGATCAGTTGACTGAAAAATTTATCTGTCAATCCAATGCATTTTAGATCTTTTGAACCTTGTGAATAGGTAAAGATGATACCATTGAGTCCTTGAATCCATGCTTGAACCCAATTTGCCATTAGCTAGGTTAAAAATCAGAAATTGCCCTTTCTCAGTCAAAACCCTAAAAATGACCATTTTGCCCTTTTGATGATTTGATCAAATTTCTTGAGGATTTATGATCCAAACTTGATCAAATGGTTCATATGAGTCTATAATGTTGATGTGGATCAAAAATTATGAGTTTTGACTGTAAATTGGCCATAATTGACTTTTTCCTTAATACAGTTGATTTCTAGGTCAACTGTCCAATTGACTGGGCAAAAATTTGATTCAATGCTTGAAACTTGGTAGAGGAAATATTATAAGTCCTAAATGAAGTATGAAAGTCACTTTGAGGATTGAAAGTCTAAAAATCCCTGCGCAAACTCAAACCCTAATTTAGGTCATCAGTGCAAGGAGATGTCTTGAGTAGAGCAAACCCTAATCCTGTCTGGAGTTCAAAGAGTCTTATGAGGGGAAATTTTGATAAAATGAGAGGGAAAATTTTAGGGTACAACACTGTACACCTTGTTCACCATTCCCCAAGCACGTGTAAACCTCTGGCGATAACCTTGGTCTTCTTTGTCGTAGTTGAACACCAAACCTTGGATAAGCATCTCATGAGGGTCGTCTCTTCGGGCATACCCAAACTGTCGAAGGGCTAAGCACGGGTTGTAGGTGATACCTCCCCTAATACCTAGCAGAGGTACATTAGGGAACTCCCCACAACGGTCAATGATAGAAATATCTTCCAAGGATCTCGAGCACCAATAAATATCAGAGTGGGTGAGAGACATCATCCTTTGAGACCAAGTCAATCTTTGCTCGTTCTTCAATGTTGACTGAGGTAGGTGTGAAGTGAACCACTTAGCAAGTAGGGGTATACAACACAAAAGGGTACCTCTTTTCTTCATGGTACGGGTATGAAGGCAATGCAAGATGTCTCCTAGCAAGGTGGGTATAGGATTGCGAGAGAGAAAGACTTTGATGGCATTAACGTCTATGAATTGGTCCAAATTGGGAAACAGAACCAAACCATAAATGAGGAGAGCTAACACGTCTTCGAAATATTAGAAATCCATGTTATCCCAGAATGAACGAGCTTTTTTCAATAGAAACTTAGCTAAAAAGCCTTTAATCCCACTTCTTGTTTCCCAATTGGCTATGACGTCGGCCCTCTTCACATGTAAAGCTTCAGCGATGACTTCAGGTTTTGGAATCCCTTCTAGACTGGTGAACATTATCTGATTAAGCATGTGCACCCCTAAGAGTAGAGAGAACTCTTCTAGTGTAGGTACCAACTGATAGTCCGGGAAAGTGAAACAATGATGTACGGGATCAAAGAATTGGAATACTACACACATCATCTCTTCTTGGAAGTTGGATGTAGCCAAACTGAGGAGTCGACCATACTTCTTGGTAAAAGGAGAATCCCCGGGCACTCTTGAAGCTAGCTCTTGAAGTTGAGGATGTGCTTTTACAAAGCTGATTCGGATGGTGTTTCTTCAGAGAGAATTCATATCCTACAAAACAAAAACAAAGATAAATTTCTAAATCCTTGAAATGGTTAGTGAGCATGCATATGATGTTGATGATGTTTATGATGTTTATGTACAAGCAAACATATACACACACAACAAACATATCCCTATGTTTTAGGCTTGCATGAGTTTGTAGGTAAGTACCCTCTTGAAGTTTAGTTGGCTCAACCTGTCCTAGAAATAATGATCGGGTTCTAAAGGATCTCAATATCACCGAACTTTCTCTTAGGCATTGTCTCAACACAACAATATTTTCTTGCGGTCGAGATATCCCAAAAGTATAGCCTCAATGAGTGTAGTATCGAGTATCAACCAATTTTCAGCTTTACACTGAAACCGGCTACCTCACTACGTCCTAATGGCCAAGTTTGTTCAATTAGGGTTCTAAGGTTAATTAGTGCTTCATGACGCCACTCAGCGGCCCCGTATTCTCCTTGATTCACCATGAGGGATACCGGTACTCACAAATGCGTCATACTAACATAGCCATTGTCTCAACCATATCGGTCTACGTCGTACAATCTCCACAATCTATTGCTATTTACCTAAAAAGGTGCCCCAAATCCGGGTGGAGGATCAAAGCAAGCCCAATACAAAGAACTAAATATAAAGCAAACAAATAAAATAATGAAAGCGAGTAAAGGTGATCTAACCCTAAGGTAACCCCACATTTAAGTACTCCCCAGCAGAGTCGCTAGTTCTGTGATACGGTGGGAGAACTGACTTGATGTTTTGCGTTTCGATCGCATTTGTGCGGATAGCAAGAGTCGCCACCGACTTTTCTTTTATCCAAAAGGAAAGGTAAAAAAGCACAGGAAAGACCTTTCGAGATTATTTCTCGGGTTCGGGGGGTAGATTATTAAAAGGGAAGGTGTTGTACCCCAAAATTTTCCCTCCCATATTCTCCAGGAAATTGCCAAGTCAAGCTGCAAAATTCCCCAAGGGTTGCACAGTGCAAAGGTCTCCTATGCAGTCAAAACTAGGGTTTGTGGTCTGATCAAGAAAATGAAGTTTTCAAAGGCCCAATCAAGTCTCACATGCCTACAAATATGGTCAAGTATCCTCATATCAAGTTTCAAGGCATTCAGCTCAAAATTGCACAGTCAAAAACCCTAATTGCATTACAGTCAACTGTAGGGGCAAAATGGTCATTTGGCAGTCAAAAGTTCAAATTTTTGGTCAACATATCATTTTGAAGCCACAAACATCATTTGATCAATGCTTGATCATGATTCTCAAAATTTGGCTCAGAAAATCATCAAGATGCAAAAGTTACTATATTTGGACAGTTGAAAAAGTCAACTGAAATTGACCAGGGCATAACTTTCACATGGATTATCAGAAAAATTCCACCCAAAGCTCATTTTGAAGAGAAAGACATTTCCTACAACTCATCTTCATACTTCAAGTCCAAGAAATGCTCTCACAAAAAGTTATCAATTTCAACATTATAGGTCATTTTCAAAAGTCAACAAAAAGGGACTTTAAGTCAAAGGCGATAACTTGAGATTGGTAAATCAAAATGACATGGGACCAAAGGCATTGGTTAGAGGACTCAAAGACCTTTCCAAAATGTCCAAGAACATGAGAAAAGCTTAAAAATTGAGCAAGTTATGCCTTGTGGAAGTTGGGAAAGTTTTGGATATTTTGAAAAGTCAACATTACTTCAAATGACCTAAATTTGCTAATGGGCCCATTTTTCTTCCATGATTCATCATTCCAAGCATATGCACGACCACTTGGCCCAAAGGGAAGTATTTTCTCATTTTTTATTTATTTATTTGAATTATTATTCATATTAATTCATTTAAATCATTTAAATATGTGAAAAATATCTAACATGACCTAACCAATCTTTTTATGCATGTTTTGGACTCAATATTTCGTGCTTAGTTAAATGTGGAAAGAATTGGACTGATTGGCATGATTGAGAGCAAAATACACATGGAAAAGATATGAAAAGATCTTTAAGAAAATCAAATATTCAATCAATGAATGAAAGAGATTTTGGCCAATTTTGTTGACCTAATGCCTTCACTACATAATCAGAAACCTAAACCTAATGCATGGACACGGAATGCTGCGCAGAGAACACCATTGCAAACTTGGAAAATTATCAAAAGAACTCAAAATTGAAATCGTTGTTACAGGTCAATTCAAGCCTCCATTCTTGTTCCAATAGCTTCCTTGAAGACTTCTGAACGTGTTCCAATCCATATCATCCATCAAAGCATCAGGAATTGGTATATCTGAGCCCAGCTTTACACGAAAAATTCCATGGTCGAATCATGAATCTCATGCATTTTTCTTGCGTTTTCTTTATTGATTCGTATTCCTTGATTAATTCTAAAGCTAACCACATTATTTGATTGAGTTTTCATGCGCTATATACAGATTTGCCATTGTTATGTTTTAGGGTTTTACAAGCTTTGATTTGGGCATTTCATAATGCTGTAAAATTAAGACTCATCAGTACCATAAACAAAACCAGCGCGATTGGACGATCAATAAACAATCCTCGCGCCTAATTTATGTTCAATGAGGACCTAATCGCTATTTCTTGGAAACCGGCCTAAGGCAACGCGTTTAAAACCGTTGCTCAATGTTTTAGTTTCAGGGAAAACGAGGAAGAAGACCTCGTGGCAAAGCATGATTCGTTGGTTTAAAAATTCGCGCGTTTTCCAGCACTGATCTTGTTTTTTTTTATATTATTTGTTCATTTATTATATAACAAAGGCATTGCAGTGGCTCAGCTGGCAAGCATTGATAGCTTCAACATCCAAGACCTGGGTTCGAGTCCCAGGTCTGTGTAATTTCACTATCATTTTTCCATAACTATTCCTATGCAGCTTCAGTAACATAGACGTACCATATGCCTCCCTCATCCAAGCGGCCACGCGTCTAGCATATTCAGATCAAAGACACAGGATGGATGAACACGCTACACTCCAGTCAACGCACCAGCATGCTAGCAAAAAAGTCAAAGAAGGCCATACTAAATGGGCCAGAGTTTCACAAACTTAACCTCCACTTTAGGGCCTGAACCCCCCTGGTTTGCAATTTCTTTTTCAATTCTCTTTATGTTTTATTTTATTTTCAATTATTTATTTGTTTTGTAGTTTAATTTAATTAATTATTTTTACAAAAAAATATAAAAAAATGTCATGAAAAAAACAGAAAAGATAAAAAATGTAATAAATATTTTTATTTTAATTATTTTTATAAATAAATTGTATATAATTGAATTTAGTATAATTAGGGTTTTTTTTTGCAATTTTAATTCTTTTTAATAAATCTAAAAAACATAGAATTAGGTAATTGATAATTTTTCCTTTTAATCTTTTTTCCTTTTTTTCACCATAATAATACATTTATTTTATTTTTTATAAATTGGCATGTAAAAATTAGGTTTAATTTAGGTTTCAATTTAATATTTTCACAATAAATTTAAAAGATATTAGAATTAGGGTTTGCCTTTTAGTTTAATTTTAATTAACTCTTTTTTTCATCAAATTCCTAAAGACACTAAAAATACCAAAAACATTCTTCTTTAAATTTTAATTTTAATTCCTTATTAATCTTAATATTTTGCAAAAGGGTCCAACGCCCATATTTTTAATTGTTTAATTTCGCATATTTATTTTATTTCATTTAAATAATTATGTATCTCTCCCAAAGCTTTGTAACAATTACTTCTCGCACTTTCTTTATTTGCTTCTTTACTTTTCTGTCAAATCGGGTCCGGTTTAATTTTGGCGATGTGGACCCGCGCCATTTGTAATAGCCTTAGATTTACTTTCCCGCAAATATTTTTTAACTGTTAACAAAAGGCATGAAAGAATGAATGGACATAATAAAATCAAGCGTAGATCACTTTAACATGACAGGACAAATGCAAATAAAAACGACACACAATTCGCACACACCACCCCTAGGGTACGCCTCACTGTTGCCTTGCCTTCGAAAGGTGATCGTCGAGTAGAGGATGTCTTAGTAAGTCCTCATGATCCGGGAACCTGGAATGAGGGTAGCTTCTAAGGTGTCTTCCCATTGCTCTGGTGATCACCATGTCCCGAACCTCGAATTGACCCGAACACCTCCAACGGTGGTGCTACCTACCTCTCAATGGTGGGATGGCACTACTTTAAAGGACATTTACACAGACGAATTCCTTAGGGTAGGTAGGTTCTCGTAGATACTTGCTCTAATTTCAAAACAAACTCAAAAACTCTTTTCACACCGACACTTTTCAAAAAGCTTTCGAAAGCAATTTTTCAAACACTCTTGAGGACCGATACAAGAGTCGAACTGGAATTTTCAAAAAAACTTTTTAAAACCCACATTGAAAAGCAAACAAACCATTTTGAAAACACAAATGAGCAAGTATCTAAGAGCCCATGGATAACCATGGATAGAAAGGGTGCTAGCACCTTCCCTTTCTATAACCTACCTCCCGAACCGAGAGCAATCTCTTTAAGGAATTTTTCTGTGCTTTTGTCCTTTCCATTTGGAGAAAATAAAAGACGGTGGCGACTCTTGCTTCCGCGACATTTCGCGAACCAGCGTTAAACAGTCAGTTCCAGATCCACCGATCACAGAAGGTATTAGCACCCTTTTCATCCATGGTTTTCCATGGGCTCTTAGTTACTCGTTTAGATCACTTGCTTTCATTTGACAGTGTGCTTGTGATGTGGGCTTTGAAAGTATTTTGAAAAATCTCTTTGCAATGGCTCTCGTTTTTATAAGAACGCGTACAAAGTTTTGTTTCGAAAGATAGTTCAAAGATGTGTTTGTGGAACGTGTTTTCGAAAGTGGTTTTGAAAAAGATATTTTGTAATAGTTCTTGTCTCTATAAGAACGTATACAAAACATTTTGTCTTTTGAAAAGGTTTTGAAATGAAAGTGTAGGTGTAAAAATGTTTTTGTCGTGAGCAAGCGAGTAACTAGGAGAGAATCTATCTACTCGAAAGGTCTTAAGTTGTTCTTTTCTTCCTCCTCTTAATGTGGCTATCTTACCATTAATTTGGTAAGAAGCCCCATCGTTGGATGTGAAGGGATAGGCGCGGGTCAATTTTTACAGTCATCGAAGGCAACTTATGAGACGCTTTAGCAATTTTCGTAAGGGACGAGATCGTTTTAATCAAAGGCAACGTCGAGGGTCATCGAGGGGCTACGATCTTTTTTATCGAAGGGTCATTGCAAAAAATGTCCCATATTCGAGGGACATGACTGTATTTCCGAGGCAACGAGCGAGGTTACCCTAGAGGTGCGCGTGTGAAAAAGTGTGTTGGTTTCAATGTTATTTTATTCTTTGATTAGGTTATCTAGCGATTGATTTTTGAACCTTGCCATACACGCCTAATTACTATACAGTATAAGGAAAACAGTAAATTGCGGGAATTGAAATTCTACGTTATTACAAAGTGTTCGGGAATGGGGGTACAATTTTTACAAATGGGGATGAGTCAAATGCGATAGAAAGGTTTAAATAACAAGCAATACAACCAAATTGAATCAAGCAATTAATTGAAATTACCACAAATCTACGAAACAAAATTTGGTTAATCAAAGTAAAAATATGGAAATAAAATTCTAAGTTTTTACTTGAAAAGTTTGGAAAGAAAAAAAATAAAATTTATTCTATTAAAAAAATATTTAACTGAAGAAATTAAATCAAAATGTATTATTTTTTTGTTATCTTTTAATATTTTTTATGATGAAAAGAATTAATTAATCCTATGAAAGATTTATATTTTTTTATATTTTTTTGAATATGAGAAAATAAAAAAAGAAAATAGATATATGTTCTATATTTTTTGTAACATTTGTATCATGAAAAACAAACAAAGGGAAATTAATAGCAAAAGTTTAATTAAGAAACAAATTAGGAGAGAAAAAATAAATTATTCAAAATAAATAATGCAAACAAACATTATGAATTAAACAAATGAAGGGGTGTGTATGCAGTAAACGGAAATGGGCTTAAAGCAGAGGCAATGGATTACCCAACACAAATCAACAAACCAAACCCAAGTTCCTAAAACAAACTTAGTCACGGATTAAGGGATAACACAAAAATTAGGGTTTGGAATTTTCTTTGTTCATGTGGCGCTATTCTTCTCTGTTCATAGTTTCCACAAGCTAAAACCTTCTACACTTCCTCACTACCTCGTCCCTGTCTTACCTCGCAAACGAATCGCCCTCTTCAATAACATAATGTGCATCTTTGTCTCACAACGATTAACATCTTTTTGAAACACTTTTTTTTATGGATTCAGATTTAGATCAGAGAGACCCAAAATCGTCTCATCCTAGACCTCCCTCAATCTCTCTGTTACCGGAATACACCTCTCTCGTATCCCTAATCAAACTCTAGCGATTCTGAAAAAGGTAAGATCTTTTCGTTGTTTTTTTTCTAGCTTACAGATTTTGGTTGAGTTTTCCATCTTTGTTGAATTTTCCTTTAACTAACCCTTAGTTCTTTTGATGCAGAAATTATGATTATGGAAGTATGAGAAAGGGGGAGAACTCGTACCTGTTGGAGCTTTATAACTTCTCTCTTGCCTTGTTATTCTTGTGATTTTCTACGAATTAGGAATGGAGAGGCGGGACTGAGGACGGTATTCAGCGGTGGCAGAAGATTTACGAGGGAAAGAGATGAGGATGGGAGCGTGGCTTTTCTGGCTTGTTGGTAACTTTTTCTGTCTCCTTTGTTGAATGATGATTGTGTTATTTCTATGTTTTGGGTGATGGATCTTTGGTTCTGAGTTTTGATGATGGTTATCAGGCTTTGGGATTTTTGGTGATGGTTATTTTTGTTCTGAGTTCTTGGTGAATATTAGACTTGTTCTTACTCTGTTACTGCGTTTTTGTTGTTTCTCTGTGATTTGAGATCAAGGGTGGTGGTCGGCTTTTTCTGAGTTGGATAAAAAAATTGTTCTATTTTCTTTGTTTTTCTGGGTTTTGGATGATGGTTCTCAGGTTTTGGAGTTTGCTCGCTTTGTTATTGTGTTTGTTGTGAATAATTGTTCTCTTTTTTTTGCTGGCCCTTTCATCCATCGCCCCTCTCTGTTTTTATTGACCTTTTCTTATGATGTGGCCTTTTTGCCTTTGGTCTCTACAACAGGTTTTTGTTTATAGCAGGTTTTTTCTGATTTTGTATTTTAGCAGTTTTGATGATTTTTGGGTTTACAGCCGGTTTTGTTCTAATTTTTGAGTTTACAGCAGGTTTTGTTCTGATTTTGGGTTTACAACAGGTTTTGGTGATTTTGGGTTTACAGCAGATTTTGTGATTTTGGGTTTACAGCAGGTTTTGGTGATTTTGGGTTTACAGCAGGTTTTTGGTGATTTTGGGTTTACAGCAGGTTTTGTTCTGTAGAAGAGCTTTTGCAGGATGTGCTTTGGGCAATTCTGTAGCCTAGGTGAACTCTTTCTTCTCTTCTCTCTCAATGACAATAAAAAAAGCAATTTCTCTTTTGCTTATTTTACCATTCTGAAAGGTTTGCAGCACTTGGAAAATGATGATACTTTGTTTCTTGAGCATGTTGACTTGCTATTTTGTTTGATTTAGCATCTAGCTATTTATTATATTTGCCACACTGCTGCCTTGTTTTATCTTATAATGATGTTGTTTGTTTGGATTGTTGTATCATTTTGTTATTGTGTGCAGCCTTGGGCTATCATGTTCGCAAATTTCTCTTTTTCCTTCTTTTTTGTGAACCAAGAAGGGCAACCTTCTTGTGATTTGCAACTGGGGGAAACAGGTTTGTGATGAAATAAACAACATTCTGATTCCACGTTGCAAACCTTAATGATGAATTTATGAAATAACTTTTGGAAAATTCCTTGTTCATGCCCATATATTTTTGTATTAATCATGCTTTCTTTCTCTTGTTTTCATGTGAGCAAAAGTGGAGATGACAAAGCAAAGAACACAATAAATCTGTGGCAAACATGAAAGTCTTGGAGATAATCAAAGGAAATTGATATGACTTCAGTCTTCAAACAACTTAAACATAGATTAATTCTCTTAGGCCAAACATTCACTTGCTTCTCTTTGTAACTTAGAAAAATTCTTCTTGTATTTTGATATATTGTATCCAATAGCTGTACCAACTTGTCTTTAAATACAATAAATTATAAAACATAAAGTATTAAAAGAATTTGAAGTTTTGTAACAATCTTGGACGGTATGTTTGAAATTGGAAAAGAACTTGAATTGTAGTATAAAGTATTCTTGTGTTATTTTATAACTTGAAATCCTTTATAAACAACAATTTGTAATTTCTCTTCGTATCCCAATTGATTTTTTTTTTAAATTCCCAATCAGGATATTTGAAATAAAATGCTCCAGTCTGGTAACTTGAATTCCAAATAATCCAAATACTTTGTAACTTCATTTCAAACAAACACGCACTTTGTACTCCATTCCCTAAACAAAATAAATGTTTTAAGGACGTAAATCATTTGGTCAACCTGAATCCCAAAACCATGACTGTCCTAAATGACAGTCTTAACCTCTATCTCTGGTCCCAAACAAATCATGCTCTGAGAACAAACATTATCCTTTCAGTAAACTGTGTTTTAAGAAAAATTCAAAATCAATCAAATGCCTTGCGATGATTTGATAATTTTAAAGTCTTCCAAACTCAAATTTCTTCTGATTCTTTGAAAATAAACCCATGAGCGACATCACATGTGACCATGAACAGACATAATCGTCTCAAAGTCTTGTAACTTGAAGAAAACATAACTATAACTTTGAGGAAGCATGAAGACCTATGAAGGCCAATTGGATCTTTGAAAACTCATTTTCTTTTGAGAATTGCAAAAAACCCTAATTATTGGTTTATTGCCCCAAAAGAGAACTTGTCTGGTCGATTTCTGAGCCAACTTGAATATCCAAGAAACCCTAGGGTTGTATCTTGTATGAAAAATGGGAGGACAAATTTTGGGGTACAACACCTACTATCCAGGCTTTCATATCGAAGTAACCCTACTATCTAGGTTCCTTCTCCTAACCTTACTATCCGGGTTCGACCTCCCTTATCCCCAGACAACAGTCCACAACACTGTAAGACCGGGACCCAATAAAACAATTTATTTCACATTTCCGCAATAAGTCACGGTGCAGCATGTACCCTGACCAAACACACAGTTTATTTCCTCTTCCCAAACCGGAATTATTCCCCAATAGAGTAACGGATAATTGAAGCTCCTAAAACTCTATTTTTCTCGAGACAGAGACCAGCATTCCCCAGCGAATTCCTCCTCAACAACAGGTATACGGGTCCTCGCAAAGGAATATATTATGCGATCGACACTTCTTCGGATGGCATCTTTAAGCCCATCTCTGACAATTCTCTAGCAACTACCAAATGGAATCTATAAGCCCATTCCCGATAGTATAAGTCAAGTATCACTTCATGCGAGTACAAATTTCTGGGCACTCTAGTGTTCAATCATCTTCCACCTTCAGATCACGAAAGGCAGACACGCCAATCTACATCCTCAGGTTTAAGAAGATTGAACAGGGGAAGTTGTTGTACCCCAAAATTTTCCCTCCCATATTGCTCAATACATGTCAATTGAGGTACTCAAAATTGCTCAAGGAAGTCCAAGGGTTGATCAGACAAACTCTCTTCTAAGGCAGTCTACCTCAAATTAGGGTTTCATTTTGCATCAAGATGTTTATGTCCAAAGGATCCCAAATTCTCACCATTGTCCTAATATGTTCTCAAGATCATCCATGTCAAGTTTCAAGCCTTGCAGAGGAAGTTTGCTCAGTCAATTGCTCAAAGGCCTAAAAATTGACTGTGCTAGGTTAAAAGTCAATTGTGGCCCACATACAGTCAAACTTCAAGATTTTTGGTCAACATCCTCATTTTGAAGTATCATTCATCATTTGATCAAGGGTTGATCATTATTCATCAAGGATTGCTCACAATTCATCAAAACCCAAAAGTTACTAAATTAGGGTTTTGTAGAAAAAGTCAACTCAACTTTGACCAAGCATAACTTTCTCATACTTTATCATAAATGACCCACCCAAATCTCATTTTGAAAAGGATGAAATTACCTACAATTCATCTTCATCTCCCAAGTTCAAAATATGCACTCACAAAAAGATATGAATTTTGACATTATAGGTCATTTTGAAAAGTCAACAAAAACACCTTTTGGATCAAAGCTTCATACATGAACATGGAAGACTCAATTGAGATGAGACCAAAAGGGTTGCTTAGAGGACATCCTAAGAATTCTAAAACTTCCAATAACACCTATCTATGTTCAAATTGAGAGAGTTATGCATTGGCCAAGTTGACCTTTTTTGCAAAATTGCCAAAAGTCAAACATGCTCAAATTTGCATCTTTTGCTAAATGGGCCTAACTTTTTATGCTTGCATCTCATTCCTAACATAGTACACGGCCTATGGGACCCTCCATGCTTTATTTATGCATTTATTTAATTTATTTTGATTTTTATTCATTTAAAATTCAAATAAAATCAAATAAATCCTAATAAATCACATATTGTATTTTAGGGATGATTTGTGCATTGAAAAAAGATCTCATATGCTGTCAATTGAAGATCAACTCGTGCAAAGGAAATTTGGTTTGAAAAAGATTGGATTTGATAAAAATTGGAAGGGAATCATATGCATTGAAAGAGCAAATCAAATCTCCACGATGAGCAAGATTGAGGTCGTTTTTGTTGACCTAATAAGTTGTGCTACATATACAGAAGCAAGCCAAGGCATATAGAGGTTAGAGGCAGTCGTGCAAAGAGAAAATAAAACTCAAAAAAATTCAAGAAAAGTGATAATCCAATTTCCATATTAGATACCAGATCGTGCCTTTGTCACATTGCCAAGAGGTTGCTGGACGTTCCAGGAGCATATTCCAATCAGATTCAAGCCTTTTCACGCCTAGAATTGTAAGATATAGGGCTTTGCAGGATAGGAAAAATTGAGTAATAATTCTGGTACCAAGAGACTCGTGAGGTTGAAACGAGTAGAATGGTACCAGCCATGGCCATTTATCTTGAACGCACGCAATTTTGGAGATGGACAGGGATGTACCTACGGCCAGTGTCTGTAGGTAAAAGTCTGTTTACCTAAAACGATGGATGGGAGGTAGACGATGATGTGTGTCATCCTTTAGTTGGGCCATTTAAATTTAGAGCATTTTTTTCCAGGATTTAGTGTTTTCATCATATAATATCCATGCTTCATTGTATATACAAACAAAACACTTGGCTCAGTTGGTAAGCGTGCAGGGGGAAAGTGCAAAGGACCTGGGTTCGATTCCCAGGTCCCAACCTTTGTTCTTAATATTTTTCCACAGGAAATCTAACTCTTTGCAGGACAAGGTGCTCCTCGTGCACCATCAAGATCTGGCCCTTTAATTCATCAATGACCCCCGATCAACATATCACTTTGGGAGGACCACCATGCGCCTGAGTCAAGCATGCACACTGGATTTGGGAAAAGTCAAAAAGGCCAGGATTTTGTTTGGGCTCAAATCTCAAACAACATCCCCCCCCCCCCCCAATTGCTAATGCAGGCCCATCTCATCTTTCTTTGCTTATTTATTTTAATTCTTTTATTACTTTCTTTAACTATTTTTAATTCACTAATTAATCTTTTTCCATAAAATCATAAAATCAATAATTCACAAAAATTAGAATTAGACCTTTTTAATTAATTTTATTAACTTAATTTAATTTAGTCTAATTTAGGCAATTATAATTTGTTTTCATAAAAAAAATAAAAAAAATAGAAATTAGGTTAACTTTTGATTTAATTTTATTTTTCTCTTGGTCTCAAATAAATAAAATATAAAAATAGGTCGTAGATTTAATTAATTAATTAATTTTTTTAATTTAAAATTAATTAGACTTAGGATTTTCCTTTAATTTAACAATTCCATTATTTTCTTAAAACATAACAAGAGCATTTTTAAATCGCAATTAGGTTTAGGCAATGGTCAAAACCCTAATTATCTCGTAATCGATTCACCGTGCGCATTCTATTTATTTTTTCAATATTGTTGTAACTGTGCATGGTTTGTAATAGTTTAATCTAGGGTTTTTATTTATCACTTTTTTCCCGGGGTTTTTGGCTATGTAATTAATTCCCCTCCCCGAAGCCTTTTAATAGCGTAGATTTACTTTCTCGCATCTTAATTTCTGCCAATATTTAACTGTCTAGATGTATGTTAATAGGATTGTATGACAAGATTGCATGATAATTTAATACAGTTAGAAAACCCTAATGTGCAAAGATAAATAACCGAAACAAATTACTCACACATATCACTCCTAGGGTATACTCACACTTCGATTGCCTTCGGTAAATGATCATTAAGCATAGGGTGTCTTAGTGGTTACCCTTCTGTCAAAAAGATCAAATGTCCTGTTCGGGTGTTGCCTCAAAATGTTGCCTCGGAAAGGTTGCCTCGGAAAAGTTTCCACGAATATGATCTTAAGACTCTAGGGTTATTACTAAGTCATCCTAACATTGCTTTAGTGATTGTATGTCCCTTTCGAATTGACCCTTACAACTCCAACAACGGTGCTACCTATTTCTCAATAGTAGGATAGCGCTGTCTAAAAGGAAACAAGAATAGAAACAATCTTTTTTCGAGTAGGTAGATGCTAGTAGGTACTTTCTTAAATCAAAACTTTTCACACTTACACATTTCAAAACAAATTTAAAAAAAAAACAACTTCGTCACACCTTTGAGGACTGATACAAGGGTTATCATAAAGTCAAACTTTTCAAAACAAAGCACATACACAAGCAATTTTAAAAAGATGAGCAAGTACCTAAGAGCCCATGGAAAACCATGGACAGAAAGGGTGCTAACACCTTCCCTTTCTATAATCTACCCCCCGTACTCATAATATCTCGAAAAAGGATTTATTTCTGTACTTTTTTCCTTTCCGATTGGATAAAATAAAAGTCGGTGGCGACTCTTGCTTACCGCAACATTTTGCAAACACAAAACGCAAAACGCAAACCAGCACTTCAAACAGTCGGTTCTACCACCGTATCACAATGGTGCATGTAGATAGAAGGGCTTATTCCTTTTAGATCTGAGATGTTATATCCTAAAGCAGTTGGGTATTTTCTTAGGACATGTAATAATTTTTCAGTTTCTATTTGTCCTACGTCTGCATTGACTATGACTGGTCATTCAAGTTCTGTATATAGGAATTCATATCTTAGGTCTTTTGGTAGTTATTGTACTCCAAAATTTTCCCTCTCATTTTACTCAACAAATGTCAAGTGAGGTCCCCAATTTGCTCAAGGTTGCCCAAGAGTTGACCAGACAAACTCTCTCCTAAGGCAATATACCCCAAATTAGGGTTTCTATTTTCATCAAGATGGGTGGACCACAAAGGTCTCATATGCTCTCCATGGTATTAATATGTTCTCAAGTCCCTACATGTCAAGTTTTATGCCTTGCATAAGAAGTTTGCTCAGTCAACTGCTCAGATGCTTGGGAAATCGACTGTATTAGGTCAAAAGTCAATTGTGGCCCACATACAGTCAAACCTCAAGATTTTGGGTCAAAATCAACATTTTGAAGTGACTTCCATCATTTGATTAAGGGTTGATCATGATTCCTCAAGGAATGCTCCGAATTCATCAAAACCCAAAAGTTGCTAAATTAGGGTTTCTTAGTAAAAGTCAACCCAACTTTGACCAAGCATAACTTCTTCATACTTTATCATAAATTTTCCATCCAAGACTCATTTTGAAGAGGATGCAATTCCCTACAATTCATCTTTAGCGCTCAAGTTCAAAATATGCACTCATAAAAAGATATGAATTTTGACATTATAGGTCCTTTTGAAAAGTCAACAAAAACACCTTTTGGGTCAAAGCTTCATACATGAACATGGAAGATCCAATTAGGATGAAACCAAAATGTTTGTTTAGAAGACATCCTAAGATTTCTAAAAAAGTCCAAGAACACCCTCCTAGGGTCAAAATTGAGAGAGATATGCCTTGTCAAAGTTGGCAATTTTTGGAAAATTGTCAAAAGTCAACATTGATCAAATTTGCATTTTTCCAAAGGGGCCCATGTTTTCTTGCTTGAAATAGGTTTCTAATAGGACCCACGACCCCTGAGATTTTCCACCTATTTTTTTATAACTTTTATATTTTATTTTGATTTTTATTCAATTAAATCAAATAAATCAAATTAAATGGCAAAAAAATGAAAACAAATCAAATCTTGAGATTTTTATGCATATTTTGAGTCCATGTACAACTAGCATGCCAACCAAATCGTGCAAGTTTCATTAGGGTTGAAAAAGATTGGATTGAAGCAAGTTTTGGAAAGAAATCATACATGAGGAAATCAAATCCAATCTTCCTAATTTTCCAAGATTTGAATACTTTTTGTTGACCTAATTCAGTGCACTACATATACATAACAATTTCAATGCACAAGAACAAGGGTTGATCATGTGAAACAGCAAGGACAAGTTGTAACTTTTTGTCAAAAAACCTCAAAGCGGATCCCATACTACATCCATCCTCAAGGAGATTTAAGGATTGCAACACGTTCCTGGACACCTCCAGAAGCTTTTCCAACCCTTTGTAAGCTCTGAAGCATCAAGAATCACGTTCCATATACATCACGATTTGACACTATTTTTGATTTTTGTTCTGACTATACGCGTAGGATTAACGATTTTTAAGCATACCTTTATGTTTGTATCATCATTTAGAATGCATTGGTATGATTAATTATGAGTTTTGACGCATGTATGGACATATGCCATTGTTAGGTTTTAAGCTTGCGTTTTAGGGCTTTTTGATACAGGTAAAATCAGGGCAAAAGATGGGTACCATCATACTCATGAGTTCAAACCTAGTTGATCTGTATGCTTGGATTTAATTTATCTTACTTGTATTAGATTTTTGAGATTTATAGGTTTACAGCTACAGACATTGAACCGTAGGTAAAAACCTTTATCCAAAAACGACAGTTTATGGTAAGAAGATAGTGATGTGGCAATGTCCCACTGGCTAGTTTGAACGTTGGCGCGTTTTTGTTCTGGGCATAATGCATTTTTTATCATATTATATTTTGTTTATTTATGTTAACAAAAGGCCAAATGGCCCAGTGGCGTGCAGGAAGGTTGATAAGGCGTTGTGTATGAGAGGTCAGGGGTTCGACCCATGCCTCCAACATCTTCTATTTCTCTTCCAATTTCCTTGCAGGTTCCATACACCTCACCTTCTGAGGATCATCATCCTCTGGATCCATATCCAGCCAAATCCAGCACACCTCACCTTTTAAGGATCATCATCTTCTGGATCCATCTCCAGCCAGATCCAGCACACCTCACCTTCTGAGGATCATCATCCTCTGGATCCGTCTCCAGCCAGATCCAACACACCTCACCTTCTGAGGATTATCATCTTCTGGATCCATCTCCAGCCAGATCCAGCACACCTCACCTTCTGAGGATCATCGTGCGCCCTCTGATCTCATCCTCTGGATCCATCTCCAGCCAGATCCGATGGCAGCATACGCAGGTCCACCATGAGTCCCCAGAAGATGGTCTCATTAGATCAGGTGCCAGACTCTGGGTCATCCTTCTGGGTTTCAGAAGTTCATCATACACCCCCAGATCTGCTAACAGCAGGCCCATTCGGTTATTTCTATTATCTTCCCTTTAATTTCTTTCTCTAATTATTTTGTTTTTTTAATCAATACAAAAATTATTTTATTAAATTAAAAAATCATAAAATCACAAAAAGACTTATTTTCTTAATAAATATTATTTTTAATTAATTAGTTTAATTAATTTATGGCAACTTTAATTTCTTTCATAATTAAAAGCGATTAGAAATTAGGTTTAATTAATTTGTGATTTAATTGTTTTTTTTCAAATAAAAATCCACAAAAATTTCTTTCTCTCAATTAGGGTTTTAAGTTATTAATTACCATCCTCGTATTTAATTTTCCGCGCGCTTGTTAATTATTTTTCCATTATTTTGTAACTGTTTCAAGGTTGTAATAGTTTTAATTAGGGTTTTAAATTCCGCACTTTTATTTCCATTCAAGGCAATTATGTAGCTGTCAAAGCCATGTAATAGCTAGGGTTATTTTCGCTTTTAATTTCCGCAATCTTTAACTGTTAGATGTATGGCTAATAGGATTGTATGGCATGAATGCATGAAAAATTAAAATAGTTAGAAAACCTTAATGTGCAAAGATAACATTAACTGAAAAAGCACACTTGCACATGCTCACTCTTAGGGTATACTCTCACTCCGGTTGCCTTCGGTAAATGGTCATGAAGCATAGAATGTTTTAGTGGCTATCCTCTATGTCCCAAAAGATCAAAAAATGATCCTTTCGACTGTTGCCTCAGAAAAGATCTTTAGGACTCTATGATGGTTACTAAGGTGTCCTAACATTGCTTTTATAACCGTACATCCCTTTCGAATGTCCCTTACAACTCCAACGATGGTGCTACCAACTCCTTAATGGTGGGATAGCGCTGTCTAAAGGAAATAGAACAAAAACGATCTTCTTTCGAGTAGGTAGATGCTAGTAGGTACTTGCTCAATGAAAACTTTTCACACAAACACTTTTCAAAACAAATTTTCAAAAACAACTTCGTGACATCCTTGAGGACTAATACAAGGGTTATCACGAAGTAAAACATTTTCAAGACAAACACACACAAGCAAATTGAAAAATGAGCAAGTACCTAAGAGCCCATGGAAAATCATGGATGAAAATGATGCTAACACCTTCCCTTTCTATAATCTACCCCCCGTACTCAGAATATCTCGAAAAAAAGTTTTTTCTGTTCTTTTCCCTTTTCCATGATTGGATGAAATAAAAGTCAGTGGCGACTCTTGCTTACCGCGATATTTTGCAAACAAAGAAATGCAAAACGCAAACCAGTATTAAACAGTCGGTTCTGCCACCGTATCACAATAGTGTTTTGAGTTCTATGGCTGGCTTCTTTGGACAGGGTATATGATCAGGAGTTAGAGCTAGGCACTCGCTCAGATTTTCATCTTGATATTCAGGGCACCAATTATCATCTTCGAGAATCGGAGGTATAGGAATCTTCAATACCTCAGAATAGTTGGTTTGTTGTTTCTCCAATTCTTTTACTCATTTATCAATTTCATCTAGGAAACAACATGAATCGTTGATGGCTGGTGCCTTAAAGAATTTAGACAAGATGAATTCAACTTTTTCTTCTCCGACTTTGAAAGTCATTTTTCCATTTTTAACATCTATTATGGCTCATGCAGTGGCTAGGAATGGTCTATCTAATATAATAGAAATATTGGATTCTTCTTTAATGTCCATGATTATGAAATCAGGGAGGATATAGAATTGTCCTATACGTACAGGAACATTTTTTAACATACCTAAAAGGAAATTTCCATGATCGATCTGCTAATTGTACATACATTCTCGTTGGTCTTAGTTCTCCCATGTTGAGTTTCTTCCAAATTGATAAGGGCATTAGACTAATATTGGATCCTAAATCGCATAGTGCTTTGTCTATGACATATTTTTTGATTATACAAGGTATGGAAAAACTACTTGGGTCTTTAAGTTTAGGAGGCATGTTGTTTTGGATTATAGCACTGTACTCAGCAGTGAGCAATACAGTTTTATTATCCTCAAGCTTTTTCTTATTGGATAATATTTCTTTAAGAAATTTGGCATAGGAGGGCATTTGTATGATAGCTTCTGTAAAAGGTATGGTAATGTTAAGTTGTTTCAGAATTTCAACAATCTTGAGTTTCCCTACGTTTTTATACTTAGAAAGTCTTTAAGGATATGGAATAGGTGGCTTATAGGGTGGAGGAGGCACATAAGGTTCTTCTTTTTCTACGACATCTTCATCACCTTCTTTTTCTACTTCCTTTGGTTCAACTTCTTTCTCAGTTCCTTTTCCATGTCTTTGGTACATGGCTGGGTTCTCGATTCTAAGTTCAGTTGGTCCGCCTAGTTCTATCCCACTCCGAAGTGTTATGGAATTAGCATGTCCCTTTGGATTTGGTTGGGGTTGTCCAGGAAAAGTTCCAGCTGGAGCAGCTGTAGCTACTTGCTGTTGAGCCACATGGGAAATTTGTGTTTCTAACATTTTGTTGTGTGTGGCAATAGCGTCAATCTTATTTGTCAGTTGCTTAATTTTCTCGCTGGTGTGAATATTTTGATTCATGAAATCTTTGTTTGTTTGAGGTTGGGTAGCTAAAAAGTTTTCTATCATTATTTCAATGTTGGACTTCCTAGGGATATTCGGAATATTTGAGACATTTTGGGTGGCTTTCTGAAATCCTTGGGGTGTAGTAGGAGCTTGCCCTGGTGCGTACAAAGTGTTGTTGCTTTTGTATGAGAAGTTTGGATGGTTCTTCCAAGCAGGGTTCTAGTTATTCCCATAGGGTTTTCCTTGAGCATAGTTTACTTGATCAACTGGTACTCCTATTAAGAGTGGACATACGAATGCATTATGTGCGCGAAGTGCGTATAAATCACATGTTGGAGTTACTGCAGCCACGATGGTTGCGGGAGTTGTGGTAAAGCTTTCTCTCTTTTGGGTAAGGGCTTCTACCTTAGCATTAACTTTATCTAAGCTACTAACTTCGTGCATACCGCCTTTCGTTTGAGGTTTCTCCATCATGGTTCTATTTCTTCCCCACTGATAATGATTTTGAGCTATACTTTCGATAAGTTGATAGGTATCATGGTATGGTTTATCGATCAGTGCACCACCAGCAGCTGCGTCAATCGTTAGTCTTGTGTTATACAAGAGACCATTGTAAAAGGTATGGATGATCATCCATTCCTCTAGATTGTGATGCGGATAGAGTCGCAAATCTTTCCCACGCTTCTAAAAGAGATTCTCTTTCCTTTTGTTTAAAACCGTTGATATTGGCTCTTAGCATAACCGTCTTACTCGGCGAAAAATATCGCGCTAGGAAAACTTTATTCAATTTGTTCCATGTTGTAACAGAGTTGGATGGTAGAGACTGGAGCCATGCTCTATCTCTATCTCTTAATGAGAAAGGAAAAAGACGAAGTCTTATTGCTTCAGGGCTAACACCATTTACTTTCATTGTGTCTGCATACTGCAGAAACACATATAGATGAAGATTTGGATCGTCTGTAGGACATCCTAAAATTGGGTTTTGTTGGACAGCTTACAAAAGCAAAGGCTTTAACTCTAAATCTTTCCGTGCGATAGCGGGAGCAACAATACTGTTGTGGGGTTCCTCTTGCGATGGGGCAGCATAATCCTTCAGAGGATGATTTTGGGGTCCTTCAGCCATTCTCGGGTCAGGAAGAGAAAAGTTAGGAAGATTGAATTCGGGAAGATTGTACTTGGCTTGGTACTCTCTAATTCGACGTCTTATATTAACAACACACTCTACCTCGTCAATTTGTTGCTCTAATTCATCGTCTTTAGAGCAAGTGCTTGGCATACAATCAACGGATAAAATAAAAATAAAATTGGTTACCTTAGTCTATACTGCATAACAAGGGATTTACAGTTTTGACTAGATCAATCCCCAGCAACGACACCAAAAACTTGATCGTGACTTTATGAGTCTATCGGGTGTAGTGACTGCAAGTGCACAACCTTATCGCGTATTTTTAAAATATATTGAACCCATAAGGACTAGGTGTCAAACTATTGTTATCTTAGGGTTGTTGTGTAAAGCTAAGGCTAAATAATAAATTTGGGTGTTTGGGTTTAATCGGGAATTAACTAAAATCTAGTAATTAATAACATGACACCGGTATGTAATTTGTCAACTTCGGGGATTCAATAAGTCATTGGCATTTGTTTTCAGTATTAAAACACTGTTTCAGTGGAAACTATTTATTTAAAAACCCTTGTCTCACACTTTCGTTCTATCGAGTCAGGTCATATTATTAAACTCAAAATGAGCGCTCTCGTTGTTTTATTTAAAAATTCAAAAGTATTTTTTGAAAACAATTAGAGTCCAATTAATTTTAAAGCGCTCTCACTGTTTTTAAAATTAATGTTTAATAACCACTATCTAGTTAAAACCTCAAAGTCTCGCTCTGTTGATTTTAACTTTAGACTGTCTTTTACTCTCGTACAAAAACAATTAAATATTCAAATTGGAAATTAAAACCAGAACGTGTTTTTGTAAAAAAATATTAATGCCAATTAATTACCGAATCCCTTCGGTTAATATTTACATACCGGTATCAGGAAATTTAGCCAAACAGGGTTTTATTACAGGACAACATAAAATTAAAACGTAAATTTAATAACGCATGCATGGTAAGAACAAATAAATTATACTTTAAAATAGGAATCTGAAATTAAATACTGAAGCAATAAATCTGAGCAGTGCGTATCTTCCACAAGCTGGCGGGATTGACTTGTACAAAATATCTTGAATTAAATAAAACGGACCTAACAAATTCTGGAAGCTATGAAAAAAACTAAGGATGCAGTATCCCTCTAATGTGAAGAAATACTGCTCTGACGGTGCGATTTTTTATGCTTATGAGAATTCTACTAAACTGGAAAATAGAGTACTAAAAACTATGAAACTGGAAATAATAGTAAAGTTGCAAAAACTGAAAATCAATAGCAATTACAGTACGCAGAAAATAACGAAAATGGTGCAAAAATAGGGGGAGAACAATGTTGATAACTCCTACTTTTATTGATTCCAAGGGTGAGTGAAAATAGGAGTTTTATCCTGGATTCTCGTTCTTCCATCGTGGAGAATAATCCGCCAACCATCCATTTCGTTTGCTTCGTGGAGATAATGTTTTAATGGTTATATGAGTCGTGGCGAGCGTCATGTGCTTGTGACGTGGGGGACATATCCTAAAGACGTACAGGTCGTAACATAAAGTTTTCCAAGGGGCACACTTCTTCAGACTGTGCCGGGAGGGATGCTCTTGTGGCGGCCGGGACGCCTTCTGGTGCAGAATGCTCCAAAATTCTGCTAAGTGTCCATTTCTTCTTCATTTTCTCATTTATGCCTTACAAAATCTAAATATCTGAAATATACTGCAAATACTACAAGTAAAGATAAAATGTGACATAATAAATGAAGAATCATAAGTTTAATCTATATAAACTGGGCGGAAAATGCTATATCTTTTCGTGTTATTAGTTATTAATAAGTCATCAACATAGAGACATAGTATAACAAATTCACTCTTGATTCTTCTTACATATACTCCATGCTCAGTTGTGCACTTCAAAAATTCCTTCTCCCTTAGGAAATTGGTTATCTTCTTATTAGAAGCTCTTGAAGCTTGTTTAAGTCCATACAAGGCTTTATGCAGCTTGTTTACCTTTCTCTCTTCACCATGTTTCACAAATCCAATTGGTTGGAAACATAAACTTCTTCGTCTAAGGGGTCATTTAGGAATTCACATTTCACGTCCATCCGAGACATATGCCAATTATTCATGTTCATCAGACCAACAATCAACCTGATTGTTTTGATCCTAACATCTGGTGCAAAAACTTCATTAAAGTCGATTCCTTATTTCTGAAGAAATCCTTTCGCCACAAGTCTTTCCTTGTGTCGAGTTACTTCTCCTTTGAGATTCAACTTCACCTTGTATACTCACTTCACATCGATTTCCTTCTTGTCCTAAGGCAATTCGACAAGTGATAAAGTATTGTTAACTTCTATGGAATTAATTTCCTCATTCATAGCTTTCACCCACTTCGAGTCCTTCAATGCCCCAGTTGCATTGACTGGTTTGACATCTACATAAAAAGCATAGTGTACCAACTCACCTTTATTATAGACCATAGCATCTGATATAATCACACATTCATGCAACCTTGCAAGAATGTGTCTTGTTCTATTAGGTCTGCTTGGGCCTGCTTCACCTCTAACTTCTTCTTGTTGAACTTCTTCTCTTTCGACTTCAGTAGCCGGTTCTTCACAAAATATTCTCACTGAATCTTTCTTGACATTTTCAGTCCAATCTCATTCTTTAAGCTCATCTATGGTCACATCCCTGTTGATCACTACTTGCATGTTCATTGGGTCGAACAACTTGTATCCTTCAATCGAATGATATCCTATTAGGATCATTTAACTCGACTTGTCAACAAGTTTTCTTCTCAACTGATCAGGTACATGTCTATGTGCTGTAGATCCAAATACCTTTAGATGATTTAAGCTAGGCTTAAAACTAGACCAATACTATGCTGGAATTATTCCTTCTAGCTTCTTCGTCGGACATCTATTCAAAATACATGTTGCAGTCGACACAGCTTCACCCCAAAACTCTTTAGGTAAATGCATGCATTTCAACATACTTCTCACCATATTCATGATGGTTCGATTCTTTCTTTCTGCAATTCCATTCTTCTTTGGAGTTTAGGGTGGCACCACGTCATGCACAATCCCTTCTTTTTCACTAGCATCTCAAAGTCTTTTGACACATACTCTCCACTACCATCAATCCTTAAAATCTTGAATTTTCACTCACTTTTGTTTTTCGACCATAGATTTAATTGTCAAATACCTCGATCACTTAACTTTTCTTCTTGATCGGGTAAGTCCATCGTTTTAGACTAAAATCATCTATGGATGTGACAAAGTATTTGTTACCTCCAATTGAATCCACCTGGATAGGTCCACATACACCAAGGTATATGATTTCAAGAATAGCCTTAGACTTGCTTCTTGCATCCTTGCTAAAGCTATTCTTGTGTTGCTTCGCCTGCACACATTCCTCACACACCTCGTTTGGAATGTCGATTTTTGGTAATCCAGAAACCATATTTCTTCTTTTCAAATCTATGATGTCTTTAAAGTTGAGATGGCTAAGTCGATAGTGCCATATTCATTCATCCCTGCTAGCTGCAGTTGCAAGGCACTTGTACTCCACCACATTAAGTTCAATCTTGAAGGTTTTATTCTGAAACATTGGAAACTTCAATATTAACCTTCCATTTGAGTCGACAACTCTCATCATCTTGTCTTTAATCAAAACTTTATAGTTCTTTTCTACCAACTGCCCTATACATAGCAGATTACTTTCCATGCCTGGTATGTACAATACATTTGAAATCACTTGCCATTTGTCATCTTTCCTCATAATCAGAACATCACCAATACCTTCAGATGATAGAGTATTGTCATTTGCAAATTTCACCATGTTCTTCATCGAGGGCTTTATGTTGATAAACTAATCTTTTCTTCCAAACATATATGATGAACATCCTGTGACCAAGTATTACTGGTCCTTGAACCTTTCTTTATCTCTAGTTGTGACCATCTGTATCATCTCTTCTTCTTCATGTTTCGCAAACTTTGCATCACTTTCTTGATTCTTTTGTTTTTCTAGATAACCACTAGCATAATGGTCATACTTATGACAATTGAAACACTGAATGTGACTCTTGTCAGGGTTTCGACCACTGCCTCTTCCTCTACATGCAGCAGCACCTCTTTGGTTGCTTTAGTATGATGGTATTCTCTGATTCGACACATTTCCTTCGTGCTGGTTTCCTCGACCAGTCAAATTGTTATAGCTTCCTCTATCTTTGTTTTCGAACCACTTTCATTTTCCTTTCTTTTCTTTTGCTGATTGAGCCTACAGAGCCACATCACTCTTCGACTTTCCTGCATCTCTTTCAGTCATTCTTTGCTCATGAGATTCAAGCGTCCCTTGAAGCTCTTCATTTGTCAATGTAGACAAATATTTCGACTCTTCTATGGCTACCACCACGTGGTCGGTCTTTGGAGCCAGAGACCTAAAGATATTTGCGACAACTGATCTCGACGTCAGCGTTTCCCCACATACCTTAATTTGATTAACCACTTACGTAACTCTAGTGAAGAAATTAGTTATGCTTTCACTTTCTTCCATCTGAAGTAATTCATACGTTCTTTTGTGAGTTTGTAACCTCACCTCTTTCACCTTTTCTGCACCTCCAAAAGACTTTTCAAGAATTTTCCAGGCTTCTATTGTAGATTCTACATCACTCACTTTTTCGAAATTGTCTGAACTTAGACATTGATGAATTATAAATAGAGTTTTATAATGCTTCTTCTTCAATACTTTGTATTCTGCCGTTTCTTCTTCTAAAGCGTCTTCTTCAAGCGAATCTAATCCATCTTTTACAAGATCTCAAAGATATTGACATCGGAACACAATCTTCATCTGCTTGCACCAATTCTCATAGTTATCAACTTTCAGAATAAGAGACTTGCTGGAAATACCCATTTAGATGATTCATTTCCAACATGATTTTCTTTCCACGAATCGTTCGACCAGAGCTCTAGATACCAGATGTTGGAAATCCACTCAAATCTATGGAGAATTTATATTAATATTGATGAACAATATTATTATCGATACACAATAACAATGGAAAAGAAAATTGAGGAAGTAAGAAAATCAGGATTTGACAAAATATGGAAGATAATTTTCTGCACAGTTACTCTCTGTCCACAAACTGTGGAATACTTCTTATTTTCTCTTGCATCTGCATGTTTCATGTTCTGTGAATTATATACAAAATATGAGTTACTCCCTCTATTTATAGTGATAGGTTAGCTTGCTCTCTAAGCCAAAGTCCAAAATACCTAATTATGTTAACACTAAAAAATTTGGCCTAAGTCTAAATATCTGACGAGACTACTCATTCGACATTTTGACACACTATTTCGACAAAACTTTCCTTCTGTCAAACAACCTGTTTTGACACAAGGAATTACATTCTCAACAATAACAATAATTTTAAATTAAAAATACATTTTAATTGATTACATGTCTTTAATTTGTTGACAGTATAAAAATATTTTATATTGTTCAGTGCATAAATTTTCATTTTCATTTCAATAAACAATTTTTATTTTTACGTTTTTTTAGCTCCTTAATGCAAGTAAATTTAATTTAAAAAAATTATCCTATTAAAATAAATTACTCAAGTTAAATATAATGGAGCAAGGTTTGATTATGTAGTTTTCCACTTTTTAAATGTAATAATTAAATTCTTTAAACTAAAAGAGAAAATAAAGTGAAAAATCAAAACAAAATATCTTTCAAACACCCGAACACTTTCATGAAATATTTTCAAAAGTCAACACTTTGTATACATTCTTATAGAGACGAAAATCATTACAAAGTTCGCCTAAACGAATACACTTTTCAAAAATACTTTCAAACAAACACAAACACATTTTACAAAGTATTTCAAAAGTGAGCTAGCAACTAAGAGCCCGTAGATAATTACGAATGAAAAGGGTGCTAACACCTTCCCTTTTCATAACCTATCCCCGAACTCAAAAAAATTCTCAAAAGGTATTTCATGTTCTTTTCATCATTTTCTTTATTGGATAAAAAAAAGTCGGTGACGACTCTTGTTATCCGCAACAATTACGATAAAACGCAAAACATTCAAGTCAGTTCTCCACCGTATTACAACAATCTTTATTTTTCATGTTTTTTTTTTAACTGCTTAATGCAAATAAATTTAATTTTTAAAAAAATCATCCTATTAAAATAAAATACTCAAGTTAAATATAATGGAGCAAGGTTGGATTATGTAGTTTTCCACTTTTTAAATGTAATAATTAAATTCTTTAAACTAAAAGAGAAAATAAAGTGAAAAATCAAACCATTGAATGGTCCCATAATATACTATAACAACGACTTCAAAGTCAATTGTTCCAAAAGACATAAAAGAATCATATAGCCTAATGGATGGGCTGCCATTCAAAAAAGACATAAAGCAAAACGTAATTTATGGGTAAAAAATAAAGTGACAAATAAAGTATTTATTTCTTTATCAGAGTTCTTTTTCCTATCCCTAACATCTTTTATAAACAAAATTTTCAATGTGTTGAAGCAATTTAAAAGTAACATGAATACAAAAAATAAATTTATACAGTATACTGTTATTTTTTAAAAAGTCTCTTTCTATTCTTTACAACCATTTTTCTTTTTGTGATTTTATTTTGTATGTTTTAATATTTATTTTCTTTTTTCTTTTTGTTTTGTCAAAAGCATTTTTTTTCTTTTCACCATTAAAATTTGATTTTCTTTTTTAAATATTTCCTTTTTTTTCTCAAGTTTGTTTTTTAAATACCCTTACATTTTTAGGTGCTCTCCTATCCTTACAAGGTGGTGATCATTGTTTTTCTTTTAAATTTAACTAAGGGTTATAACATTGGAAAATAAATATTCATTTTAGACTCAACATGGTTGACAAAGGATCACATCTCACTAGATGGATTTTTTGATCAAGTAGTTTTTTATTTAAAATCAAACAATTTCTTGATTATATACATAAATTTAAATATATCAAGTAGTAGTAAGGTTTGATGAAATATATATAGTTATCGTGTTAACGTGCATGTAAAGTCTTATTATTTATGTAAAATTTGAGATTACACGCATTTCATTTTAGTAGCCTTATGGTTGACTATGTTAACATATTTTCACCAGACATTTATAAAAAAAAATACACTCTTAATTATTTATTAAGAAAATCAAATAAATTGATAAATATATAAGAGTATTAAAGATAAAAGAGAAATATATAAAAGTAGCTCCATGTTACAATATTCACTTTATGTGACAAATTTATCTTATTGATTTTTTAACCTTTTCAATATTCGTTTGTACCGGTTTAGTTTTTTTTTTTTTTAATATACATTAAAAGATATGCATTTTTTTAATTTAGTAAAAAAAATATTTTTCTTTAATTAAATTTTAAGTATCTTAAAAATTGAAATTGTTAGAATTTTCCATCTTCTTCGTCATTTTCTCAATCTAATAGTTTAAAGGTAGCGCACTTGTAAACCAACATTACACATACAACCAATAAATTTTTTTATACTTATCATATCATAACGGTTGGAAAACCATCAAAATTTATGGAGAATCTCTATCAATCTTGATGAACAAGATTATTATTGATACATAATAACAATGAAAAGAAAGTTGAGGAAGTAAAAAAATTAGGGTTAGACAAAATATAGAAGATGATTTTCTACAGAGTTACTCTCTGCCCACAAATTGTGGAAAACTTCTTATTATTCTTTTGCAACTGCAAGTTTCACGTTATATACATTGTATACAAAATAGTGGTTACTCCCTTTATTTGTAGTTTTAGGTTAGCTTGCTCTCTAAGCCAAAGTCCAAAATACCTAATTTTGCTAACACTATAAAATTAGCCTAAGTCGAAATACCTGTCGAGGCTACTCCTTCGACATTTCGACACAGACTAGACTAGATTATTTTGACACAACCTTCCTTCTATTGAGCAACCTGCTTCGACACAAGGAATTACATCTCAACACATAACCTAATTCATTATGTCTAAGCTATCTATATTCATCATATATCTTAACTTCTTGAATACTTCGACTTGCACTCCTTTCGTCTGATGTCTACAATCTGATTCTCAATTATGCAGTGTTCTAATTTCATCTTCCCATTCGCTACTTGCTCACGAAGATAATGTAACCTCATCTCGACGTGCTTGCTTCTGCCATGTGTTATCGTATTCTTTGCTAGAATGATAGCGAAAATATTGTCGATCTTCATGGTAATTGCTCCATGATTCTACCTTGTAATCTCTTTGACAAAGTTCACCATCCATGTTGCTTGACATGTACAAAGAGAAGAAGCTATGTACTCTGCTTCACACGATGATAGTTTCATTACTGGTTCTTTTCCCGAACTCCAAGCAATTGGTGCACCACCTAGCATAAACACATAACCGGTTGTGGATTTTCGATCCTCAACATCACTACACCAACTTGAGTCGGTGTAACCCATTAACTTGCATTGTTTTCCTTCATCAGCTGCAGAAAATAGAATGCCATATTCTAGAGTTCCTTTCAAATACCTTAGTATCCTCTTCGTCGCTTCTAGATGTGATACCTTTAACTTCTGCATGAATCTACTCACCATACCTACATTGGGTTGGGTCGATATCATCTTCAAATAAGTCTTTCGATAATTGCAATATTGGTTCAGCAGGTGTCAAAGTCGAGTTGCATTCTTCCATCTTAAATATCTTGATAATTTCACTTGCATATCTTCGTTGATGCATCATCAATCCTCTACCACTCTTGTATTATTCGATGCCAAGGAAGTATGAAATGTCGCCCATATCATACATTTCAAATTTCTTGCTATGATCACCTTTGAATTCTTCGATCTCTTTCCTGCAACTACTTGTTATCAACAAGTTATCGACATAGAGACATAGTATACGTAATTCACTCTTGCTTCTTCTTACATATACTCCATGCTCAATTGTGCATTTTAAAAGTTCCTTCTCCCTTAGGAAATTGTTGATCTTGTTATTACAAGCTCTTGAAGCTTGTTTAAGTCCATACATGGTTTTATGCAGCCTGTTCACCTTTCTCTCTTCACCATGTTTCACAAACCCAACTAGTTGTGCAACATAAACTTCTTCGTCTAAGGGGCCATTTAGGAATGCATATTTCACGTCCATCTGACACATATGCTAATTGCTCATGTTCGTTAGACCAACAACCAACCTGATTGTTTTGATCCTATCATCTGGTGCAAAAATTCATCAAAGTCGATTCCTTATTTCTGAAGAAATCCTTTTGCCACAAGTCTTGCCTTGTGTCGAGTTACTTATCCTTTGGGATTCAATTTCACCTTGTATACCAACTTCACATCTATAGCCTTCTTGCCCTAAGGCAATTCGATAAGTGACCAAGTGTTGTTGACTTCGATGGACTTCAATTCCTCATTCATAGCTTTCACCCACTTTGAATCCTTTAATGTTCTAGTTGCATTGACTGGTTCGACATCTACATAAAAAGCATAGTGTACCAACCCACCTTCATTATCGACCATATCATCTTATGTAATCACACATTCATGCAACCTTGCAAGCATGCGTCTTGTTTTATGAGGTCTGCTTGGGCCTGATTCACCTATGACTTCTTCTTGTCAAACTTCTTCTCTTTCGACTTCAGTAGCTGGTTCTTCATAAAATATTCCCATTGAATATTTCTTGATAATTTCAATCCAATCTCATTCCTTAAGCTCATCCATGATCACATCTCTGCTGATCACTACTTGCTTGTTCACTAAGTCGAACAACTTGTATCCTCTAAGCGAATCATATCCTATTAGGATCATTTGACTTGACTTGTCATCAAGTGTTCTTCTAAACTGACAAGGTACATGTCTATATGCTATTGATCTAAATACCTTTAGATGACTTAATCTAGGCTTAAAACTAGACCAAAATTTGCCCTCCCATTTCCTCAACATTTTCTCATCACAAGACCCTTGGAGATCAAGATCCAGTTAGGGTTTCCTCTGCTCAAGACTTCTCCTTGCACTGTTGACCCAAATTAGGGTTTGTGATTGCACAAAGATATTTTGACCTAAAATGCCTAAGATGACTTTCATGCTTCATGTTGGATTCCCAAGTTTATCCATGCCAAGTTTCAAGTCTTGATTCTAAATTTTGCCCAGTCAATTGGACAGTTGACCTAGAAATCAACTGTATTGGGGAAAAAGTCAACTGTGGCCAATTGACAGTCAAATCTCATGAAAATTGATCCACATCAACATTGTGAACTCACATGGACCATTTGATCAAGTTTGGATCACAATTCCTCAAGAAATTTGATCAGATCAACAAAAGGGCAAAATGGTCATTTTTAGGGTTTTGACTGCACAAAGGCAATTTTTGACTGTTTGACCTAGCCAATGGCAGACCAAGCTCACATATGGACTCAAGGACCCCATGGAATTATCTTGACATGCTCAACAAGTTCAAAAGATCCCAAATACACAAGATTGACAGTTGAATTTCCCAGTCAATTGATCAATTTTGACTGTATACTGAAAAGTCAAACTTTGACTTTTTGGTCAAAATCAAGGGTCAAGATTCATTTTTCATCAAAGCATGCCAAATCATGAAACTTGTTCATCAAGAAATCAAGAAATGCAAATTAGGGTTTAAAATGAAGATTTTTCATAACTTAGAATTTTTCTGTGTTATGAAAAACCCTAATTTTTTCTTAACTTTGTCCCACTTTCTCACCATGATCCCTTTGGATTCAAGCAAAAGTCAAAACATGAAAGTTGTAGCCTATTGCATAATCTACAAATTTGATTCACAAAGTTTTCCCAAAAGAAGCTTGTATCTCAAGTTACAATTTTTGGAACAAGGGTACCAAACCATTCTTGACTTAGTGAAATTTTGACCTTTTTAGGCAAGGTTTTTACCTAACTTCAAGACCATTTTCACATACTTCCACTTGGAATTTCAATTTGCACTTCAAAGATGGATTGTATTACACATTCCAAGCTTTCCAAAATGTCCAAGAACTCATCAAACAACCTCATGACTTGAGAGAATCAAATTTTGCAATATGGCAAAAAGTCACTTTTGTTCTTGACCAAGACATGTTCATACACATTGCCATTTTCAAGTCAGCTTGGTTTATGCTACATTGCAATACTTTCCCCCAAGCAGAGTTGGTTCCCTATCAATCCTAAAAATAGCAACTTTCCCCAGTGGAGTATAGGCATTCATTAGCAAACGTCCCCGGCAGTCTTGACCTAAGATGGTTCCCCGGCAGAATATCAGTACCCCAGTGCAATTCCAAAAGTTTCCCCCAGGAAAGTGGAATTCTTATCCCCAGCAGGTCTTAAAGCTTATCCCTAGTAGATTCCGGAAGCTTATCCCCTGCAGAATACGGACGTCTCTCCCGAGCTTTATTCAAATTTATTCCTCACAAGGGCTTATAACTGGGTTATCCTCAGCTAATTGCCACGGAAGATCGCCCTCGGCAAAGTTCTTTCAATCCCCAGCGGAGTTTATCTTTGGTATCCCCAGCGGATTTTATCTTTGTTATCCCTAGCGGAGTTTATCATCATTATCCCCAGCGGAATCCATCGTTGAAGTCCTCAGCAGGCTTCTCGTCAAAACTTCAGCAAAGTATCTCTTCCACGGAGCAATTCCCCGGCCGGTCGTCAAGGATTTATTTTCCTAAGACGAAAATACATTCATAAACTTTTCACATTTCATACATCTTGCTTACATACACGATAAATGCATACAACATTATCTCATGTTGAACATCATGACATCATGTATTTCATACATCATGACATTGCATACAACTGACGTTTTTTGCCTTTTCAGGGAAAAAGACAGTCCCAAAGACAACTACCTTCAACTGTCACAATTCCAGATTCGATTCCTGTATCTAGCCAAGGCACATCTGTGAGTAATCAGTTTCCAGACTCGATTCCTGTATCTAGCCAGGGCACGTCTGAAGAGTTCAAAGATTCGATTCCTGTATCCAGCCAGGGCATATCTATCAACTATCACAATTCCAGATTCGATTCCTGCAACCAGCCAGGGCATATCTGTTGACCACATTTGCAGACTCGATTCCTGTATCTAGCCAGGGCACGTCTGAAGAGTTTGAAGATTCGATTCCTGTATCCAGCCAGGGCATATCTGTTGACGACTATTTCCGGATTCGATTCCTGTATCCAGCCAGGGCACATCTGTGAGTAACCGATTGTAGACTCGACACCTGTATCCAGCCAGGGCATATCTGCATGAAGAGATTGAAGATCAAACACCTGTAACAAGCCAGGAAAACATCTGTCTTTCTCAAATACACAAGTTCTCGCTAAGGAATCTCTTATGCGATCAACACTTCCAAATGGCATCTATAAGCCCATTCTCGACAAGGTTCTGTCGCATCTCCAGATGGCATCTATAAGCCCATCTCCCTATCCACCATCTCTCCAAATGGCATCTGTAAGCCCATTCCCGACATCACATTGCTGATACTTCAACATGCGAGTGCAAATTTCCGGGAACTCTAGTGTCCAATCTCCTTTTACCCTCGAGTCACGAAAGGCAAACTTGCCAATCTAACTCTTCAGGTTCAAGAAGATTGAACAGGGGCAACTGTTGTACCCCAAAATTTGCCCTCCCATTTCCTCAACATTTTCTCATCACAAGACCCTTGGAGATCAAGATCCAGTTAGGGTTTCCTCTGCTCAAGACTTCTCCTTGCACTGTTGACCCAAATTAGGGTTTGTGATTGCACAAAGATATTTTGACCTAAAATGCCTAAGATGACTTTCATGCTTCATGTTGGATTCCCAAGTTTATCCATGCCAAGTTTCAAGTCTTGATTCTAAATTTTGCCCAGTCAATTGGACAGTTGACCTAGAAATCAACTGTATTGGGGAAAAAGTCAACTGTGGCCAATTGACAGTCAAATCTCATGAAAATTGATCCACATCAACATTGTGAACTCACATGGACCATTTGATCATGTTTGGATCACAATTCCTCAAGAAATTTGATCAGATCAACAAAAGGGCAAAATGGTCATTTTTAGGGTTTTGACTACACAAAGGCAATTTTTGACTGTTTGACCTAGCCAATGGCAGACCAAGCTCACATATGGACTCAAGGACCCCATGGAATTATCTTTACATGCTCAACAAGTTCAAAAGATCCCAAATACACAAGATTGACAGTTGAATTTCCCAGTCAATTGATCAATTTTGACTGTATACTGAAAAGTCAAACTTTGACTTTTTGGTCAAAATCAAGGGTCAAGATTCATTTTTCATCAAAGCATGCCAAATCATGAAACTTGTTCATCAAGAAATCAAGAAATGCAAATTAGGGTTTAAAATGAAGATTTTTCATAACTTAGAATTTTTCTGTGTTATGAAAAACCCTAATTTTTTCTTAACTTTGTCCCACTTTCTCACCATGATCCCTTTGGATTCAAGCAAAAGTCAAAACATGAAAGTTGTAGCCTATTGCATAATCTACAAATTTGATTCACAAAGTTTTCCCAAAAGAAGCTTGTATCTCAAGTTACAATTTTTGGAACAAGGGTACCAAACCATTCTTGACTTAGTGAAATTTTGACCTTTTTAGGCAAGGTTTTTACCTAACTTCAAGACCATTTTCACATACTTCCACTTGGAATTTCAATTTGCACTTCAAAGATGGATTGTATTACACATTCCAAGCTTTCCAAAATGTCCAAGAACTCATCAAACAACCTCATGACTTGAGAGAATCAAATTTTGCAATATGGCAAAAAGTCACTTTTGTTCTTGACCAAGACATGTTCATACACATTGCCATTTTCAAGTCAGCTTGGTTTATGCTACATTGCAATACTTTCCCCCAAGCAGAGTTGGTTCCCTATCAATCCTAAAAATAGCAACTTTCCCCAGTGGAGTATAGGCATTCATTAGCAAACGTCCCCGGCAGTCTTGACCTAAGATGGTTCCCCGGCAGAATATCAGTACCCCAGTGCAATTCCAAAAGTTTCCCCCAGGAAAGTGGAATTCTTATCCCCAGCAGGTCTTAAAGCTTATCCCTAGTAGATTCCGGAAGCTTATCCCCTGCAGAATACGGACGTCTCTCCCGAGCTTTATTCAAATTTATTCCTCACAAGGGCTTATAACTGGGTTATCCTCAGCTAATTGCCACGGAAGATTGCCCTCGGCAAAGTTCTTTCAATCCCCAGCGGAGTTTATCTTTGGTATCCCCAGCGGAGTTTATCTTTGTTATCCCCAGCGGAGTTTATCATCATTATCCCCAGCGGAATCCATCGTTGAAGTCCTCAGCAGGCTTCTCGTCAAAACTTCAGCAAAGTATCTCTTCCACGGAGCAATTCCCCGGCCGGTCGTCAAGGATTTATTTTCCTAAGACGAAAATACATTCATAAACTTTTCACATTTCATACATCTTGCTTACATACACGATAAATGCATACAACATTATCTCATGTTGAACATCATGACATCATGTATTTCATACATCATGACATTGCATACAACTGACGTTTTTTGCCTTTTCAGGGAAAAAGACAGTCCCAAAGACAACTACCTTCAACTGTCACAATTCCAGATTCGATTCCTGTATCTAGCCAAGGCACATCTGTGAGTAATCAGTTTCCAGACTCGATTCCTGTATCTAGCCAGGGCACGTCTGAAGAGTTCAAAGATTCGATTCCTGTATCCAGCCAGGGCATATCTATCAACTATCACAATTCCAGATTCGATTCCTGCAACCAGCCAGGGCATATCTGTTGACCACATTTGCAGACTCGATTCCTGTATCTAGCCAGGGCACGTCTGAAGAGTTTGAAGATTCGATTCCTGTATCCAGCCAGGGCATATCTGTTGACGACTATTTCCGGATTCGATTCCTGTATCCAGCCAGGGCACATCTGTGAGTAACCGATTGTAGACTCGACACCTGTATCCAGCCAGGGCATATCTGCATGAAGAGATTGAAGATCAAACACCTGTAACAAGCCAGGAAAACATCTGTCTTTCTCAAAGACACAAGTTCTCGCTAAGGAATCTCTTATGCGATCAACACTTCCAAATGGCATCTATAAGCCCATTCCCGACAAGGTTCTGTCGCATCTCCAGATGGCATCTATAAGCCCATCTCCCTATCCACCATCTCTCCAAATGGCATCTGTAAGCCCATTCCCGACATCACATTGCTGATACTTCAACATGCGAGTGCAAATTTCCGGGAACTCTAGTGTCCAATCTCCTTTTACCCTCGAGTCACGAAAGGCAAACTTGCCAATCTAACTCTTCAGGTTCAAGAAGATTGAACAGGGGCAACTGTTGTACCCCAAAATTTGCCCTCCCATTTCCTCAACATTTTCTCATCACAAGACCCTTGGAGATCAAGATCCAGTTAGGGTTTCCTCTGCTCAAGACTTCTCCTTGCACTGTTGACCCAAATTAGGGTTTGTGATTGCACAAAGATATTTTGACCTAAAATGCCTAAGATGACTTTCATGCTTCATGTTGGATTCCCAAGTTTATCCATGCCAAGTTTTAAGTCTTGATTCTAAATTTTGCCCAGTCAATTGGACAGTTGACCTAGAAATCAACTGTATTGGGGAAAAAGTCAACTGTGGCCAATTGACAGTCAAATCTCATGAAAATTGATCCACATCAACATTGTGAACTCACATGGACCATTTGATCATGTTTGGATCACAATTCCTCAAGAAATTTGATCAGATCAACAAAAGGGCAAAATGGTCATTTTTAGGGTTTTGACTACACAAAGGCAATTTTTGACTGTTTGACCTAGCCAATGGCAGACCAAGCTCACATATGGACTCAAGGACCCCATGGAATTATCTTGACATGCTCAACAAGTTCAAAAGATCCCAAATACACAAGATTGACAGTTGAATTTCCCAGTCAATTGATCAATTTTGACTGTATACTGAAAAGTCAAACTTTGACTTTTTGGTCAAAATCAAGGGTCAAGATTCATTTTTCATCAAAGCATGCCAAATCATGAAACTTGTTCATCAAGAAATCAAGAAATGCAAATTAGGGTTTAAAATGAAGATTTTTCATAACTTAGAATTTTTCTGTGTTATGAAAAACCCTAATTTTTTCTTAACTTTGTCCCACTTTCTCACCATGATCCCTTTGGATTCAAGCAAAAGTCAAAACATGAAAGTTGTAGCCTATTGCATAATCTACAAATTTGATTCACAAAGTTTTCCCAAAAGAAGCTTGTATCTCAAGTTACAATTTTTGGAACAAGAGTACCAAACCATTCTTGACTTAGTGAAATTTTGACCTTTTTAGGCAAGGTTTTTACCTAACTTCAAGACCATTTTCACATACTTCCACTTGGAATTTCAATTTGCACTTCAAAGATGGATTGTATTACACATTCCAAGCTTTCCAAAATGTCCAAGAACTCATCAAACAACCTCATGACTTGAGAGAATCAAATTTTGCAATATGGCAAAAAGTCACTTTTGTTCTTGACCAAGACATGTTCATACACATTGCCATTTTCAAGTCAGCTTGGTTTATGCTACATTGCAATACTTTCCCCCAAGCAGAGTTGGTTCCCTATCAATCCTAAAAATAGCAACTTTCCCCAGTGGAGTATAGGCATTCATTAGCAAACGTCCCCGGCAGTCTTGACCTAAGATGGTTCCCCGGCAGAATATCAGTACCCCAGTGCAATTCCAAAAGTTTCCCCCAGGAAAGTGGAATTCTTATCCCCAGCAGGTCTTAAAGCTTATCCCTAGTAGATTCCGGAAGCTTATCCCCTGCAGAATACGGACGTCTCTCCCGAGCTTTATTCAAATTTATTCCTCACAAGGGCTTATAACTGGGTTATCCTCAGCTAATTGCCACGGAAGATCGCCCTCGGCAAAGTTCTTTCAATCCCCAGCGGAGTTTATCTTTGGTATCCCCAGCGGAGTTTATCTTTGTTATCCCCAGCGGAGTTTATCATCATTATCCCCAGCGGAATCCATCGTTGAAGTCCTCAGCAGGCTTCTCGTCAAAACTTCAGCAAAGTATCTCTTCCACGGAGCAATTCCCCGGCCGGTCGTCAAGGATTTATTTTCCTAAGACGAAAATACATTCATAAACTTTTCACATTTCATACATCTTGCTTACATACACGATAAATGCATACAACATTATCTCATGTTGAACATCATGACATCATGTATTTCATACATCATGACATTGCATACAACTGACGTTTTTTGCCTTTTCAGGGAAAAAGACAGTCCCAAAGACAACTACCTTCAACTGTCACAATTCCAGATTCGATTCCTGTATCTAGCCAAGGCACATCTGTGAGTAATCAGTTTCCAGACTCGATTCCTGTATCTAGCCAGGGCACGTCTGAAGAGTTCAAAGATTCGATTCCTGTATCCAGCCAGGGCATATCTATCAACTATCACAATTCCAGATTCGATTCCTGCAACCAGCCAGGGCATATCTGTTGACCATATTTGCAGACTCGATTCCTGTATCTAGCCAGGGCACGTCTGAAGAGTTTGAAGATTCGATTCCTGTATCCAGCCAGGGCATATCTGTTGACGACTATTTCCGGATTCGATTCCTGTATCCAGCCAGGGCACATCTGTGAGTAACCGATTGTAGACTCGACACCTGTATCCAGCCAGGGCATATCTGCATGAAGAGATTGAAGATCAAACACCTGTAACAAGCCAGGAAAACATCTGTCTTTCTCAAATACACAAGTTCTCGCTAAGGAATATCTTATGCGATCAACACTTCCAAATGGCATCTATAAGCCCATTCCCGACAAGGTTCTGTCGCATCTCCAGATGGCATCTATAAGCCCATCTCCCTATCCACCATCTCTCCAAATGGCATCTGTAAGCCCATTCCCGACATCACATTGCTGATACTTCAACATGCGAGTGCAAATTTCCGGGAACTCTAGTGTCCAATCTCCTTTTACCCTCGAGTCACGAAAGGCAAACTTGCCAATCTAACTCTTCAGGTTCAAGAAGATTGAACAGGGGCAACTGTTGTACCCCAAAATTTGCCCTCCCATTTCCTCAACATTTTCTCATCACAAGACCCTTGGAGATCAAGATCCAGTTAGGGTTTCCTCTGCTCAAGACTTCTCCTTGCACTGTTGACCCAAATTAGGGTTTGTGATTGCACAAAGATATTTTGACCTAAAATGCCTAAGATGACTTTCATGCTTCATGTTGGATTCCCAAGTTTATCCATGCCAAGTTTCAAGTCTTGATTCTAAATTTTGCCCAGTCAATTGGACAGTTGACCTAGAAATCAACTGTATTGGGGAAAAAGTCAACTGTGGCCAATTGACAGTCAAATCTCATGAAAATTGATCCACATCAACATTGTGAACTCACATGGACCATTTGATCATGTTTGGATCACAATTCCTCAAGAAATTTGATCAGATCAACAAAAGGGCAAAATGGTCATTTTTAGGGTTTTGACTACACAAAGGCAATTTTTGACTGTTTGACCTAGCCAATGGCAGACCAAGCTCACATATGGACTCAAGGACCCCATGGAATTATCTTGACATGCTCAACAAGTTCAAAAGATCCCAAATACACAAGATTGACAGTTGAATTTCCCAGTCAATTGATCAATTTTGACTGTATACTGAAAAGTCAAACTTTGACTTTTTGGTCAAAATCAAGGGTCAAGATTCATTTTTCATCAAAGCATGCCAAATCATGAAACTTGTTCATCAAGAAATCAAGAAATGCAAATTAGGGTTTAAAATGAAGATTTTTCATAACTTAGAATTTTTGTGTTATGAAAAACCCTAATTTTTTCTTAACTTTGTCCCACTTTCTCACCATGATCCCTTTGGATTCAAGCAAAAGTCAAAACATGAAAGTTGTAGCCTATTGCATAATCTACAAATTTGATTCACAAAGTTTTCCCAAAAGAAGCTTGTATCTCAAGTTACAATTTTTGGAACAAGGGTACCAAACCATTCTTGACTTAGTGAAATTTTGACCTTTTTAGGCAAGGTTTTTACCTAACTTCAAGACCATTTTCACATACTTCCACTTGGAATTTCAATTTGCACTTCAAAGATGGATTGTATTACACATTCCAAGCTTTCCAAAATGTCCAAGAACTCATCAAACAACCTCATGACTTGAGAGAATCAAATTTTGCAATATGGCAAAAAGTCACTTTTGTTCTTGACCAAGACATGTTCATACACATTGCCATTTTCAAGTCAGCTTGGTTTATGCTACATTGCAATACTTCCCCCAAGCAGAGTTGGTTCCCTATCAATCCTAAAAATAGCAACTTTCCCCAGTGGAGTATAGGCATTCATTAGCAAACGTCCCCGGCAGTCTTGACCTAAGATGGTTCCCCGGCAGAATATCAGTACCCCAGTGCAATTCCAAAAGTTTCCCCCAGGAAAGTGGAATGCTTATCCCCAACAGGTCTTAAAGCTTATCCCTAGTAGATTCCGGAAGCTTATCCCCTGCAGAATACGGACGTCTCTCCCGAGCTTTATTCAAATTTATTCCTCACAAGGGCTTATAACTGGGTTATCCTCAGCTAATTGCCACGGAAGATCGCCCTCGGCAAAGTTCTTTCAATCCCCAGCGGAGTTTATCTTTGGTATCCCCAGCGGAGTTTATCTTTGTTATCCCCAGCGGAGTTTATCATCATTATCCCCAGCGGAATCCATCGTTGAAGTCCTCAGCAGGCTTCTCGTCAAAACTTCAGCAAAGTATCTCTTCCACGGAGCAATTCCCCGGCCGGTCGTCAAGGATTTATTTTCCTAAGACGAAAATACATTCATAAACTTTTCACATTTCATACATCTTGCTTACATACACGATAAATGCATACAACATTATCTCATGTTGAACATCATGACATCATGTATTTCATACATCATGACATTGCATACAACTGACGTTTTTTGCCTTTTCAGGGAAAAAGACAGTCCCAAAGACAACTACCTTCAACTGTCACAATTCCAGATTCGATTCCTGTATCTAGCCAGGGCACATCTGTGAGTAATCAGTTTCCAGACTCGATTCCTGTATCTAGCCAGGGCACGTCTAAAGAGTTCAAAGATTCGATTCCTGTATCCAGCCAGGGCATATCTATCAACTATCACAATTCCAGATTCGATTCCTGCAACCAGCCAGGGCATATCTGTTGACCACATTTGCAGACTCGATTCCTGTATCTAGCCAGGGCACGTCTGAAGAGTTTGAAGATTCGATTCCTGTATCCAGCCAGGGCATATCTGTTGACGACTATTTCCGGATTCGATTCCTGTATCCAGCCAGGGCACATCTGTGAGTAACCGATTGTAGACTCGACACCTGTATCCAGCCAGGGCATATCTGCATGAAGAGATTGAAGATCAAACACCTGTAACAAGCCAGGAAAACATCTGTCTTTCTCAAATACACAAGTTCTCGCTAAGGAATCTCTTATGCGATCAACACTTCCAAATGGCATCTATAAGCCCATTCCCGACAAGGTTCTGTCGCATCTCCAGATGGCATCTATAAGCCCATCTCCCTATCCACCATCTCTCCAAATGGCATCTGTAAGCCCATTCCCGACATCACATTGCTGATACTTCAACATGCGAGTGCAAATTTCCGGGAACTCTAGTGTCCAATCTCCTTTTACCCTCGAGTCACGAAAGGCAAACTTGCCAATCTAACTCTTCAGGTTCAAGAAGATTGAACAGGGGCAACTGTTGTACCCCAAAATTTGCCCTCCCATTTCCTCAACATTTTCTTATCACAAGACCCTTGGAGATCAAGATCCAGTTAGGGTTTCCTCTGCTCAAGACTTCTCCTTGCACTGTTGACCCAAATTAGGGTTTGTGATTACACAAAGATATTTTGACCTAAAATGCCTAAGATGACTTTCATGCTTCATGTTGGATTCCCAAGTTTATCCATGCCAAGTTTCAAGTCTTGATTCTAAATTTTGCCCAGTCAATTGGACAGTTGACCTAGAAATCAACTGTATTGGGGAAAAAGTCAACTGTGGCCAATTGACAGTCAAATCTCATGAAAATTGATCCACATCAACATTGTGAACTCACATGGACCATTTGATCATGTTTGGATCACAATTCCTCAAGAAATTTGATCAGATCAACAAAAGGGCAAAATGGTCATTTTTAGGGTTTTGACTACACAAAGGCAATTTTTGACTGTTTGACCTAGCCAATGGCAGACCAAGCTCACATATGGACTCAAGGACCCCATGGAATTATCTTGACATGCTCAACAAGTTCAAAAGATCCCAAATACACAAGATTGACAGTTGAATTTCCCAGTCAATTGATCAATTTTGACTGTATACTGAAAAGTCAAACTTTGACTTTGTTGTCAAAATCAAGGGTCAAGATTCATTTTTCATCAAAGCATGCCAAATCATGAAACTTGTTCATCAAGAAATCAAGAAATGCAAATTAGGGTTTAAAATGAAGATTTTTCATAACTTAGAATTTTTGTGTTATGAAAAACCCTAATTTTTTCTTAACTTTGTCCCACTTTCTCACCATGATCCCTTTGGATTCAAGCAAAAGTCAAAACATGAAAGTTGTAGCCTATTGCATAATCTACAAATTTGATTCACAAAGTTTTCCCAAAAGAAGCTTGTATCTCAAGTTACAATTTTTGGAACAAGGGTACCAAACCATTCTTGACTTAGTGAAATTTTGACCTTTTTAGGCAAGGTTTTTACCTAACTTCAAGACCATTTTCACATACTTCCACTTGGAATTTCAATTTGCACTTCAAATATGGATTGTATTACACATTCCAAGCTTTCCAAAATGTCCAAGAACTCATCAAACAACCTCATGACATGAGAGAATCAAATTTTGCAATATGGCAAAAAGTCACTTTTGTTCTTGACCAAGACATGTTCATACACATTGCCATTTTCAAGTCAGCTTGGTTTATGCTACATTACAGGCCTCTAAACCATCCAACACTCAATAATTTAATGCATACTCATTGTGCCAAAGCCTTATTTTGTGTATCCAAGCATTGTATGCAAGATTAGGCCATAAATGGAAAAAGTGAAATAGCCATTTTTGCAAAAGCAAGCTTTATGTCATAATGCAAATCCAAGAAGTACAGATCAAATCCCCTTGGCACAAGTTTAGGGACTAATCACACTGATCAAGGAGAAGCTTTGCAGCATGTTTAGGGGTCCTCTACCTGTCTAGAACACAACTTGACCATTGCTTGCTTAAAGTTCAAGAAACATATCATAACATATACCAACTTTCATCTCAGCACAAAAAAGCCTAAGCAAAGTTATCAAACATATCCTAAACATCAAACACAAGCTAGAACACGAGCCAACGATCCCCAACACCCTCTCATTCCCAAAATCACCTTCAAACTGCCCAAACAGAGTAACCTCTGCAGATTGAGTTCCAACTCTCATCCCTTTCATGCTTTCTTGCTAAAAGCTCATCAAACACATTCCCTAGCATCACTTGAAGCTAATCCAAACATAAAACACAACCTGTAACTCCTCTAACCAGTTCCACCATTTTCATTTTCTTGTTTTGCAGTTGAAGTTCCATAGCACGATTCAAAAGGTTTCAAGACAAAGTAAAGCTTGGAATAGCATCCCTGGACCTCAAGGAAGCTATACCAATCATCACCTTGCACTAAAAGCCTCTCCATTGCCAGATACAACTTCAACTGAACAGGTAAGTTCATGAACTCGTATCTCTCTTATTAGGCATTGTTAGCTTTAGGTTTGTGAAGAGAATATGTCACATTCATAGCCCTGAACATGCCCATGTAATTAAATTTCATTTATATTATGTGTGCTGCAAGAATTTAAGGTCTGAACATTGATGAAAAACTAGGTCAGGAATTGGGGGAGAAGAAATTCTCCCTCATCTTAGAGAGTTAAGTCAAGTTCTTTATATGGTTGGATTCGTCTTCTCATGCTCTACATTTTTCATGTTGTGAGTTTTGCTTGAAAGTCCAGGAATTGGGAGATAGGAAACGCGTGTTTTCTTGAACAAAGTTTGTTCTGAGGTTGAAGATGACTGGTTCTGGGCTGGGCCTGGAATGTTTTTCTTATTTACACCATACATTTACTTCTGAACCCCCTAAGCCCATTTTGTTCATTTTAATGATTTTTTGACTTTTCTTTTTTTGGTTTGACTTATTTATTTTTCCTCATAATATAAAAAATATAAAAATAATTTTTTACACCATTTTTGAATTTATTAGGTATTTGTTTGTTTAGATTAGTTTTTTATGCATAAATAAATAAATAGATACATTTCATTAAAGAATACTAAAAAATATGCAAAAACATTTTTTTTCATTTTTTATTTTGTTTTATCTTCTGAAAATATTTTATATAAAAAATTCTTTTTTTTATAAATATTAAATATTATTATTTTTATGTATATAATACATATTTAGTAAATAATACAAATATTTATATAAATATTAATATATTTAGGTTAAATTACAAAATATACACGCTTTTATTTTCCTTATTAATATTTAATATAAAAATACCTTTTGAAAAATATACTTCATTTTTATTTTATTTTTGTAATAAATAAATATTATGAATAATAAATGAATAATACATTTTATTTAATAAAATTAGGGTTTAGCCCTAAACATGAAAAAGCTCCAAAAAAATAATACTTTTCTTTTTGTTTATTTTGACATATAAAAATACTTTTTTTTTCATATATACAAAAACCATTTTTTGCATCTTGCATATTTATTCTTATTTTATTTAATTTGTGCAATTAAATTATCTTGTAAATAATGCAATATTGATGTAATAGTTTAGGTTTAAATTCCTTGTCAAAATCCCCATTTGAACATTTGCACCCCCTTCCCATATATGGTGTTGTAATAGCTTAGTAAATTTATTTTTCGCACTTTATTGCTTTCTAATTATACCATGTTAGAATTAGGGTTTGTATGCGGATCAAAAAACGACAAAAATAGTTTGACCTAATTTCAAGATAAACAAGCATGAAAATGGACACACAAATCACACTTGCACCCCCTAGGGTATTCCACTTGTTGCCTTTCAAAATTGGGCCATATTGCATGTTAGGTCTCTTTGGGCAAAACAAACAAATCAAGTGATCATAGTCCCTCGATGACGCTTTCAAAAAGTTGCCTAAACAAATGATCAAGTCCCTTAAGGAAAATTGCCCAAAGACACTTGGCACCATTGCAATCATGGTCTAAACGATGACCCGCGCCTGTCCCTTTCACATCCTAACATGAGATTGTCCACCAAATATAATGGTGGAACAAACTTGTTAAAAGGGTTAAAACATAGCAATAAACTTTGAGAAATTTAGGAGTAGATAACCTCTTAGTTACTTGAATCAAACTTGCAAAAAAAAAAAAAAACACTTGCCTATTTTCTAAAATCACACCTCACAACACTTTCAAAACAAACTTTCAAAAACAAATGAAAACCTTTTCAAAAGACATACACCTTTGTATACATCCCAACATGGATCATTACAAAGGTTGCCACCACATTGGCTTATTTTTTCAAAACATTTTCAAACCCACACACAAAGCACCATTTCAAACAATTGAAAATTAAGGCAAGTTGATCTAAGCAAGTAACTAAGAGCCCATGGATAACCATGGATAGAAAGGGTGCTAATACCTTCCCTTTCTATAATCTACTCCCCGTACCCAAGAAAACATCTCAAAAGGTTTTTGCTGTGCTTTTTAACCTTTCCTTAGGATAAAATAAAAAGTCGGTGGCGACTCTTGCTCAACCGAAACATTTGCAAAAACAAACGCAAAACCATAGTCAGTTCTCCCACCGTATCACAGAACTGGCGACCCTGCTGGGGACGAAATTAAAAGTGGAGTTACCTTAGGGTTTAGATCACCTTTGTTTTCAATTGTTTGCTTTGTTTGCTTTTATATTTGTGGGCTTTGCATCGGAGTTTCATAGATCCTAACCCGGATCTGGGGAATACCCTTTTTAGGTAGCATAATCTGTGAGGGACCTGTCCGGCGTAGACCGACATGGGTGAAGTAGTGGCTACGTATGTGTGGCACCTTGGTCTGTACCTATATCCCTTGTGTTGCAATAAGGAGAATATAGTTCTTATAAGGAGTCATTAAACACCAACCGACCTTAGAACCCTAAATTAACCAAACTTGGCCATTAGAACAGTAGCAGTATGCTACACTCATTGAGGCTAAACTCTCGCGATGGTTCTGGATGCAAGAAAAGATTGCGATGCTGGAGTTATGACCGATTGAGGGTAGTCAATGATTTGAGATCCTCTAGAACCCGGTTACTTTTGATAGGACAGGTTTTAACCAACGAAACCAAGAGAGGGTAATACCTAAACTTCATGCTGGCCTGAAACCTAAGGGTTGTCTTGTGTGACTTGTGTGCCTTATCATGCTTGCCTGTGTGAATACTTGTGGTGTGCTTCATCATAGCATCATGCCATCATACCATTGCATGCATCCTGTATAAAGGACTAACCCATTTCAAAGACAAAAAAGTTTCATCTTTGCTCTGTTTTGTAGGACATCATGATGCCCGTGCGTAGGAATACTGTCCGGCTCAACTTTGTTCAACCACCAACTTTGCTCAAGGATTTGGTTGGTAGGATTCCAAACACTTCTTCCTTCATTAACAGGCATGGTTCTCTCCTTGGCTTGATCACTGCAAAATGGGACCAACAACTGATAAGTGTTCTGATCCAGTTTTATGACCCCCTGTATCATTGCTTCACCTTTCAAGACTTCCAGCTGGTCCCTACCCTGGAAGAATTCTCCTATTTGCTTGGGATCCCTGTCTTGGAGCAAACTCCATTCACTGGTTTGGAAAAGACTCCTAGGCCTGAAGAGATTGCTGCAATTCTCCCCTTGACCAAAGAAGAGGTATTGGCTAACTGGGAAACTAGAAGTGGAGTTAATGGCTTTTTGGTCAAATTTCTGGTTGGTAAAGCTAATGATTTCTGGAATGACTTGGACTTCAAGGCGTACGAAGACATTCTGGCTCTTTTAATCTATGGTCTGGTACTGTTTCCCAATCCTGACACCTTTATCAGTATCTATGCCATAAGGATCTTCATGTCTCGGAACCCTGTACCCACTCTTTTGGGTGATATCCTACAACAACTCTATGCTCGTACTGCCCGAAAACGGGGAACTCCATGGTGTTGTGCTCCTTTGCTAGTGAGGTGGTTTATTTCGCACCTTCCTAAGTTCGTGCTGAAGAATGAAAAAGGAAAGGGTTGGGCTCGTAGGCTAATGTCTCTCACTGATAATGACATCACTTGGACTCTCAGAGGTTTAGATGAGGTAGCTGTTATTGATCGTTGCGGAGAATACCCTAATGTTCCATTGATTGGTATCCAAGGAGGGATCTCTTATAATCCATGTTTAGCTCTCCGCCAGTTTGGAAGAGCCAGAAGAGTTGGGCCTCATGAAATGTTGGTTCCTCACTTCCATTTTGAATTTCAGGTAGACAGTGACAAACTACGCCATGGATTCATTAAGGCTTGGGACATAATTCACAAAGCTGACCCCCATGAATTGGGACCAAAGACCTCTCTACCAATGGAACCCTATTGCAAATGGGTCCGCATCCGTGCTCAGAAGTTAGGTATGCCGTACGAAGCTGTCAGACCTATCATTCTTGAATCTCCTGATGAAGATGGGGTTCCTCCAACTGTCCTCCCTCCTCAGATACCCACTGATTTTGACACAATGAAGAGATCTTGGGCGCAGCTAAAGGAAGAACGGGATTTCTATCGGGAAAAGTTCAACGAGCAGGAACGGAAGATCCAGAGGCTGACTAAGCAATTGGAGGAGGAGCGGGTCCTGAATAACTACATCCACACTGAGAAGAGGAGGCCATGGGAGCACTGATGGGCTTTGGATATTTCCTTTTACAGCTTTTATTTCCTTTTCAGTATTTTTCATTCCTGTAATGCCTAAGGGCAAAATTGTTGAACAATTTAAAATTTGAATCTAATGAAGTGTGTTTCCCTTTTGTCTACAAAGTTGAATCTTGTTTGTCTTTGAAAACATAAAACATACGCATCTCATTGCCCCATATGCATAGCAGGTACCCTATTTCACAGGTTGCTTAATCTCCTTCGCTGTTTATTTTGAACAGTCATCATGAATCCAGACTCATCCAGTGAGCAAGCAATCAAGGCCCTTCAGGCCCAAAGTGCCCAGTTTCAAGAAATGGTCCTGAGCCTGGCCCAAGGTCAGCAAGAGTTGAAGACTCTACTCCTGAAGAAGAAGAAGGAAAAGAGGACTGCGTTATTCAACACCGGATGCAGATTTGGGAACACACTCCATAATGAGGCTGATCCAACTACTTCTTCTGCTGAGAAAAACAGTCCCCAAGGGGGAGGAGCTCCTAGTCCTGCAGTCTCTGACAACGAGACAGACTACAATGATGAACAATACCCACCTGCTGCTGACCGATACAAGCAATTAGAGGACCGTTTAAGCGCCATGGAGATTCAGAATATGCCGGGGCTGGATTTCGGAGATTTGGGGTTATCTTCTGGGGTAGTAATCCCACACAAGTTTAAGGCGCCTGCCTTTGCCAAATACGACGGGGCTTCCTGTCCAAAGCTGCATCTAAGGTCGTACGTAAGGAAGATTCAACCTTACACGGCAGATAAGAACCTTTGGATTCACTTCTTCCAAGATAGCCTTTCGGGGTCACAGCTTGAATGGTTCTACCAACTAGATGGAACTAGTATCCGACACTAGGAAGATTTGGCAACCACATTTTACAAAAAATATCAATACAATTCTGATCTCGCTCCTACGCGTACCCAACTTCAGGGTATGTCTCTAGGAACGGGCGAAGGGTTCAAAGAATATGCACAAAAATGGAGAGATTTGGCTGGCAGGGTGCAGCCTCCATTGACTGATTGTGAGCTGGTTGATATGTTCCTAGGGACTTTGTCTGGTCCATTTTTCAATCATTTGGTTGGTAACTCCTCCGCTGGGTTTACGGATTTGATTCTGACGGGAGAAAGAATTGAAGCTGGCATCAGGTCAGGAAAGATACAAAAAGCTGCCTCCCCAAGTACTGAGAAGAGGCCTTTCAAGAAAGAAGCAAGTTCCATCTATGGTCCTAGAAGACAAGTCAAGACAAAAAGCCGCCAAGCCGTCAATGCTTTGGTCATCTCAAAACCTGCTGCTCCTCAGCAGTACAATCAACAAAGAGGTGAAAGGCCTAAGAGGCAATATACTCGGTTGAGTATGACCTTGTCACAAATCTTACCGCAACTGTTATCAACCAACTTGGTGACCATCAAAGAAGCTCCTAAGGTCGTGAATACTGCATCTCCTAAGTATAACCCAAATGCCCGTTGTGCTTATCATTCCGATAGCCCCGAGCATACTAATGATGATTGCTGGGCCTTAAGAAATAAAGTGCAAGATCTTATCGACGCGAAGGAAATTCAGTTTGAAGCGCCTGAGAGGCCAAATGTTGTAACTGCTCCTATGCCCCAGCATAGAGTAAATGCCATTGAGGAAGATTTGTATGCTGTTTTGGTGAATGATGTTGCTACCCCTCTTTTGACTGTTAAGAGGAACTTACTACTAGCCGGTTTATTTTCGGGTTGTAGCAAGGGTTGCCTCCTGTGTGCTGTTATCCCTACCGGTTGTCCACTGCTGAAATCAGGCATCCAAAGCCTGATGGACAGCAAAGAAATTCTGTTCAAGAAAACTGCTGTTCCGTTTGTTTCCGCTGAAGAAATATCTGTTGTCACAATTTACAATCCTGCCAAAGCTCCCCCGAGGAAGCCAGTCCAAATTCTGTCTGTTGCACCCATTACTATTACTGTTCCGGGGCCTCTCCCCTATGAATCTAACAAGGCTGTCCCATGGCATTATGGGGCCGATGTGTATGTGCTTGGAGTGAAGCAGGAGTTCAACACCAATGCCAGTATCAGTAACATCACTGGTCCCGCCAAGATTACCCGCAGTGGCAGGCTCTTCTCGCCTGACATTGCACCGCCAGTTATCCGAAAACCCCTCACCATCACACCCGCAAGTGTGCATGTTCTGAATCAAGTTCCTGTGTCTACTACCGCCGCCGAGTCCTCTGATACTCGGGGCAAAGAAGTTGCTACCGATTTTCCTGCCAGGACGGAGGCACCAAAAAAGACTGCTCTTGAAGCCTCCCAACAAGAGATGGAGGAAATCCTTAAAATCATTAAAAAGAGTGACTTCAATGTTGTTGAACAGTTGGGGCACACCCCCTCCAAAATCTCTATGCTATCATTGCTGCTATGCTCAAAGGCCCATGCAAAAGCCCTGATTTCATTTCTGAAAACGGCCCATGTGCCGCAAGAGACCTCTGCAGATCAATTCACTGACTGTGTGGCCAATTTGACAGCTGACAATGGCTTGGGGTTCTCGGATGCTGACCTTACCGCCAAAGGGAAAAATCACAATGATGCCCTGCACGTCTCTATAGAGTGCAGGGGCACTACTCTCGCACACGTGTTGGTGGATACCGGTTCTTCCCTGAATGTTTTGCCCAAGAAGGCATTGGATCGCTTAGATTGTGAGGGTCTAGAATTGAAGCCTAGTAACATCATTGTTAGAGCCTTCGACGGTTCTAAGAGGATGGTGCACGGTGAAGTAGACATTCCTATTCGTGTGGGTTCCCAAGTCTTTGACTCAACGTTCTATGTAATGGATATTCGTCCATCTTACTCCTGCTTGTTGGGACGACCCTGGATTCACAAGGCTGGGGCAGTAACATCCACTCTACACCAAAAGCTCAAATACCCTGTCAAAGGGAAGATTGTTACTGTGCAGGGTGAAGAGGAATACATGGTAAGTCACTTGAATTCATTCCGGTATATCGAGATGGACGGGGAGTTTATTGAAACCCCCTTTCAGCATTTTGAGGAGGTACCTCCAACTTTGGCATCAGCTGAAACAGTGGTTGAAGAAGACTTTCCGATGAAGATGGCGTCCTTGAAGGATGCCCGGGCTGTAATCGAGAAAGGCAATTGTGCAAACTGGGGTAAGCTTCCTGACTTCACTCAAAAGAATGACAAGTTTGGGTTGGGCTTCACTGCAGAGGCTCAGAGGGCTTTGCGCAAGGAAAATATCAGAAAGGCTCCGGTGTTTATCTCCCACCCTAGGGTGAATGCTATCGAGGAGGACGTAGAGGAAGCAGAGTTTGACAGTTGGATCTATCCAACCACTAGCAACGGACCAAGCAACTGGACGGCAAAGGATTTTACACCTATCACATTTGTCACACAGTAATTAACTCTTTTGATTTTCAATTTGTAACAAACAATATGTTAAAAACTTTGTTGGCTCGGTGTCCTACCCGGGGCATCGTAGCTCCATTTGTGAGGGCTTTTTGTATGACATTTCCATATATCATCAATCAAAACATTGGACGTTTGTTGCATTTCAAATCTTGTGCTCTTTTTCTTTCTGTGTTATATATTGCAAAACAGCTATATTTACACACACTCACTTATACAGGTTTCAATCCACTCTGGATCTCACTGGTAACAGCTCTGCTACCACCAATTATGACTTCGAGAATCCGATCAACTTGGCCGAAGACGAAGGTGAAGATGATTGCGAAGTGCCTGGCGAACTTGCAAGACTGCTACTTCAAGAAGAGAGGGCCATTCAGCCGCATGAAGAGCCGGTGGAAACAATAAACCTGGGTACTGAGACAAATAGAAAAGAGGTCAAGATTGGGGCTAATCTGGAGCTCAGCGTGAAGCAACGTTTGATCCAGATGCTACATGATTACATGGAGATATTTGCTTGGTCCTACGAAGACATGCCTGGTTTGGATGCCGACATTGTAGTTCATCACCTGCCAACCAAGGAAGACTGCCCTCCGGTAAAGTAAAAGGTCCGCCGTATGCATCCAGAGATGTCCGAAAAGATCAAGGCTGAGGTTATGAAGCAATTCGATGCCGGGTTTCTAGCAGTAACTTCTTACCCTCAGTGGGTTGCCAATGTGGTGCCCGTGCCGAAGAAGGACGGTAAAGTCAGAATGTGTGTCGACTACAGGGATATAAACAGGGCAAGCCCCAAGGATGACTTCCCCTTACCTCACATCGACGTCCTTGTTGACAATACTGCTCAACACAAGATGTTCTCCTTCATGGATGGTTTTTCAGGGTATAATCAGATCAAGATGGCTCCGGAAGATATGGAAAATACTACCTTTGTGACTCAGTGGGGCACCTTCTGTTACAAGGTCATGCCATTCAGGTTGAAAAATGCTGGGGCAACCTATCAACGTGCCATGGTTGCTTTATTTCATGATATGATCCATCATGAGATTGAGGTATACGTTGATGACATGATTGCAAGGTCTCAAACTGAGGAGGAGCACCTTGATCATCTGAGGAAGCTGTTTGACCGACTAAAGTTATACAAGCTGAGGTTGAATCCCAACAAATTCACCTTTGGGGTGAGGTCCGGAAAATTGCTAGGTTTCATTGTGAGCGATAAAGGTATTCAGGTGGACCCTGCCAAGGTAAAAGCCATACAAGAGATGCCAGCTCCCAAGATAGAGAAAGAAGTCAGAGGCTTTCTGGGACGACTGAATTACATTGCCCGATTCATCTCACACCTAACTGCTACCTGTGAGCCAATCTTCAAATTGCTGAAGAAAGATCAAGTGGTACGTTGGAATGATGAATGTCAGGCTGCTTTTGAAAAGATAAAAGAGTACCTCCAAAAGCCACCTATTCTTATGCCGCCAGTGGAAGGGAGACCTCTGATACTATACTTGACTGTGCTTGACAATTCAATGGGGTGTGTGCTGGGGCAGCATGACGAGTCTGGCCGAAAAGAGCACGCTATTTATTACCTGAGCAAAAAGTTTACCGACTGTGAGTCTCGTTACTCACTGCTCGAGAAAACTTGCTGCGCTCTGGTATGGGCTGCTCGCCGGCTGAGACAATATATGCTGACTCACACTACTCTTTTGATTTCAAAGATGGATCCCATCAAATACATATTCGAAAAGCCTGCTCTGTCTGGAAGAATAACAAGATGGCAAATGATCTTGACAGAATATGATATCCAGTATACAACTCAGAAAGCAATTAAAGGAAGTGTACTGGAAGATCATTTGGCACACCAACCTGTGGACGATTATCAATCATTGAACTTTGATTTTCCGGACGAAGATATCATGGTGGTAACTGACTGTGAAGTACCTGGACCGGATGAAGGACCTGAGGAAGGATCCCGATGGTCTATGCATTTTGACGGAGCCTCCAATGCTTTGGGTAACGGCGTCGGCGCTGTAATCATATCTCCCAAAGGAACTCATACTCCACTCACCGCCCGATTGTGTTTCAATTGCACCAACAACATGGCAGAATATGAGGCATGTATCATGGGTCTGCAAGCTGCAATCGACTTAAGGATAAAATTTCTGAGTGTCTTCAGAGATTCCGCTCTCGTGATCAATCAGATCAAAGGCGAGTGGGATACGAAACACCCAAATCTTATTCCTTACAAGGAGTATGTGTTGACCTTGCTTCCCCACTTTGAAGAGATAACTTTTGAGCACTTCCCAAGAGAGGAGAATCAGCTAGCGGACGCACTAGCTACGATGTCTTCAATGTTCAAAGTTAAATGGGACAATGAGGCTCCCCGGATCATTATCTGGAAGTTGGACGAACCGGCATACTGCTGCGATCTTGAGTCCGAAAAGGTGACTAAAAAACCCTGATATCATGAGGTGAAGAGGTACTTGGAAGCTCAGGAATACCCTGAAGGTGCATCTGTCAATGACAAGAAGTTCATGAGGAGGTTTGCGGAAAAATTCTTCCTCAGCAACGACATTCTCTACAAACGGAATCATGATTCAACTCTACTGCGTTGTGTGGATAAAGCTGAAGCAGAAAAGGTCATGATAGAACTGCATGAAGGTACGTTCGGAACACATTCCAGTGGATACACCATGGCAAAGAAAATCCTTCGGGCAGGATATTTCTGGTCCACAATGGAAGCCGATTGTTACCAACACTCTCGAACTTGTCACAAATGCCAGATCTATGCTGACAAGGTGCACATCCCTTCGGTTCCTCTGAACGTCCTGACGGCACCTTGGCCTTTTGCAATATGGGGCATTGATATGATAGGTGAGATCCGACCGACGGCATCCAATGGGCATCGCTTCATCTTGGTGGCGATCGATTACTTCACGAAGTGGGTTGAGGCAGCTTCCTACGCCACGGTAACCAAGAGTGTCGTTGCACGATTCATTCGGCATAATCTTATCTGTCGATACGGTGTACCGGAAAGGATCATTACGGATAATGGTACCAATCTTAATAACAAGATGATCACTGAGCTCTGCGAACAATTCAAGATACAACACCACAACTCTTCTCCCTACCGGCCGAAGATGAATGGGGCTGTAGAAGCAGCTAATAAGAATATCAAGAAAATTGTGCAGAAGATCACAGTGACCTATAAAGATTGGCACGAGATGTTACCGTTTACTCTTCATGGGTACCATACCTCAGCAAGAACGTCAACCGGGGCAACTCCCTTCTCCTTGGTCTATGGCATGGAGGCAGTTTTGCCAATTGAAGTCCAGATAGCCTCTCTCCGGATAATGAAGGATGCAGACTTGAGTGAAGATGTCTGGATCCAGACTCGACTTGATCAATTAAACCTGATTGACGAAAAGAGGCTCACCGCTATCTGTCATGGTCAGACGTACCAAAAATGGATGATCAGGGCATTCAATAAGAAAGTCAGGCCACAAGAGTATCAAGTTGGGGACCTGGTAATCAAGCGCATCATCCTTCCTCAAAGTGATCCCCGAGGCAAATGGACCCCTACATACGAAGGGCCATTTGTGGTTAAACATGTGTTCTCAGGAGGAGCCATGATCCTAACCACCATGGATGGTGACGACCTTCCTCACCCCGCCAATGCAGACATAGTGAAAAGATACTACGCATGAATAAAAGACCCGCTAGGTTGACATACCTAGGAAAAAATAAGGGCTTCCCGGCGAACCAAAAGGGTTCGGGCAAAAATAAGGGATGAAATAAAAAAAATCTGTACACCCGGCAAGTCGAAAACCTGGAAAGGTGGCTTGGGCAAAAATGGGTATCCCGGTGGACTGAAAACCCGAAAGGGCGGTCCAGGCAAAAGTTAGGGATAAAGCATAACACTATGTCTCATTGGATCACCTTGCATCCGGAATTCGGCATCAACTATCTGGCTCAGATCTCGGCATCGATCAATCAGCTTTATCTTCAACCAAGCAGCAAAGTGATGAGACGCTTGAAGGCATAAAGGCGATAGCAGAGTTGGAACCCAGTGGGATTGTGCACATAGCTGTTTTGTTTCCTTTTCAAAATTGTAAATTCTATGTTATTCGACGACATTCTCTTACTAGGATGTCAGCCTCTTGTACAAAAACGCCTATTCACGGGCAAAATTCAAAATCAATACAAATTCACTTTTCTATACAAATTGCCATTGTTTTTCCTTTTTTCTGTTTTGTCTTGCGAAAAACGTCCAATGTTCATTTTTGATATATGCATTTGACATTAAATTGATGGTTCATAAATGTTTGCATATGAAACAAAAGACTAATTACAGGTGACATCAGAAACAGGGGCAATGTGAAGTTGTCTGATGCAGTCTGGTTGCTTTGTCCGCCAAGGTACCAAGGTAGATTCGACTGAAGAATGTGACCAAATCATCTCAACTCCCCGCAGAGTAAGACAAGATTCAGCAATACTTTCCCCCAAGCAGAGTTGGTTCCCTATCAATCCTAAAAATAGCAACTTTCCCCAGTGGAGTATAGGCATTCATTAGCAAACGTCCCCGGCAGTCTTGACCTAAGATGGTTCCCCGGCAGAATATCAGTACCCCAGTGCAATTCCAAAAGTTTCCCCCAGGAAAGTGGAATTCTTATCCCCAGCAGGTCTTAAAGCTTATCCCCAGTAGATTCCGGAAGCTTATCCCCTGCAGAATACGGACGTCTCTCCCGAGCTTTTTATTCAAATTTATTCCTCACAAGGGCTTATAACTGGGTTATCCTCAGCTAATTGCCACGGAAGATCGCCCTCAGCAAAGTTCTTTCAATCCCCAGCGGAGTTTATCTTTGGTATCCCCAGCGGAGTTTATCTTTGTTATCCCCAGCGGAGTTTATCATCATTATCCCCAGCGGAATCCATCGTTGAAGTCCTCAGCAGGCTTCTCGTCAAAACTTCAGCAAAGTATCTCTTCCACGGAGCAATTCCCCGGCCGGTCGTCAAGGATTTATTTTCCTAAGACGAAAATACATTCATAAACATTTCACATTTCATACATCTTGCTTACATACACGATAAATGAATACAACATTATCTCATGTTGAACATCATGACATCATGCATTTCATACATCATGACATTGCATACAACTGACGTTTTTTGCCTTTTCAGGGAAAAAGACAGTCCCAAAGACAACTACCTTCAACTGTCACAATTCCAGATTCGATTCCTGTATCTAGCCAGGGCACATCTATGAGTAATCAGTTTCCAGACTCGATTCCTGTATCTAGCCAGGGCACGTCTGAAGAGTTCAAAGATTCGATTCCTGTATCCAGCCATGGCATATCTATCAACTATCACAATTCCAGATTCGATTCCTGTATCCAGCCAGGGCATATCTGTTGACCACATTTCCAGACTCGATTCCTGTATCTAGCCAGGGCACGTCTGAAGAGTTTGAAGATTCGATTCCTGTATCCAGCCAGGGCATATCTGTTGACGACTATTTCCAGATTCGATTCCTGTATCCAGCCAGGGCACATCTGTGAGTAACCGATTGTAGACTCGACACCTGTATCCAGCTAGGGCATATCTGCATGAAGAGATTGAAGATCAAACACCTGTAACAAGCCAGGAAAACATATGTCTTTCTCAAATACACAAGTTCTCGCTAAGGAATCTCTTATGCGATCAACACTTCCAAATGGCATCTATAAGCCCATTCCCGACAAGGTTCTGTCGCATCTCCAGATGGCATCTATAATCCCATCTCCTTATCCACCATCTCTCCAAATGGCATCTGTAAGCCCATTCCCGACATCACATTGCTGATACTTCAACATGCGAGTGCAAATTTCCGGGCACTCTAGTGTCCAATCTCCTTTTACCCTCGAGTCACGAAAGGCAAACTTGCCAATCTAACTCTTCAGGTTCAAGAAGATTGAACAGGGGCAACTGTTGTACCCCACAATTTGCTCTCCCATTTCCTCAACATTTTCTCATCACAAGACCCTTGGAGATCAAGATCCAGTTAGGGTTTCCTCTGCTCAAGACTTCTCCTTGCACTGTTGACCCAAATTAGGGTTTGTGATTGCACAAAGATATTTTGACCTAAAATGCCTAAGATGACTTTCATGCTTCATGTTGGATTCCCAAGTTTATCCATGCCAAGTTTCAAGTCTTGATTCTAAATTTTGCCCAGTCAATTGGACAGTTGACCTAGAAATCAACTATATTGGGGAAAAAGTCAACTGTGGCCAATTGACAGTCAAATATCATGAAAATTGATCCACATCAACATTGTGAACTCACATGGACCATTTGATCAAGTTTGGATCACAGTTCCTCAAGAAATTTGATCAGATCAACAAAAGGGCAAAATGGTCATTTTTAGGGTTTTGACTGCACAAAGGCAATTTTTGACTGTTTGACCTAGCCAATGGCAGAACAAGCTCACATATGGACTCAAGGACCCCATGGAATTATCTTGACATGCTCAACAAGTTCAAAAGATCCCAAATACACAAGATTGACAGTTGAATTTCCCAGTCAATTGATCAATTTTGACTGTATACTGAAAAGTCAAACTTTGACTTTTTGGTCAAAATCAAGGGTCAAGATTCATTTTTCATCAAAGCATGCCAAATCATGAAACTTGTTCATCAAGAAATCAAGAAATCCAAATTAGGGTTTAAAATGAAGATTTTTCATAACTTAGAATTTTTCTGTGTTATGAAAAACCCTAATTTTTTCTTAACTTTGTCCCACTTTCTCACCATGATCCCTTTGGATTCAAGCAAAAGTCAAAACATTAAAGTTGTAGCCTATTACATAATCTACAAATTTGATTCACAAAGTTTTCCCAAAAGAAGCTTGTATCTCAAGTTACAATTTTTGGAACAAGGGTACCAAACCATTCTTGACTTAGTGAAATTTTGACCTTTTTAGGCAAGGTTTTTACCTAACTTCAAGACCATTTTCACATACTTCCACTTGGAATTTCAATTTGCACTTCAAAGATGGATTGTATTACACATTCCAAGCTTTCCAAAATGTCTAAGAACTCATCAAACAACCTCATGACATGAGAGAATCAAATTTTGCAATATGGCAAAAAGTCACTTTTGTTGTTGACCAAGACATGTTCATACACATTGCCATTTTCAAGTCAGCTTGGTTTATGCTACATTACAGGCCTCTAAACCATCCAACACTCAATAATTTAATGCATACTCATTGTGCCAAAGCCTTATTTTGTGTATCCAAGCATTGTATGCAAGATTAGGCCATAAATGGAAAAAGTGAAATAGCCATTTTTGCAAAAGCAAGCTTTATGTCATAATGCAAATCCTAGAAGTACAGATCAAATCCCCTTGGCACAAGTTTAGGGACTAATCACACTGATCAAGGAGAAGCTTTGCAGCATGTTTAGGGGTCCTCTACCTGTCTAGAACACAACTTGACCATTGCTTGCTTAAAGTTCAAGAAACATATCATAACATATACCAACTTTCATCTCAGCACAAAAAAGCCTAAGCAAAGTTATCAAACATATCCTAAACATCAAACACAAGCTAGAACACGAGCCAACCATCCCCAACACCCTCTCATTCCCAAAATCACCTTCAAACTGCCCAAACAGAGTAACCTCTGCAGATTGAGTTCCAACTCTCATCCCTTTCATGCTTTCTTGCTAAAAGCTCATCAAACACATTCCCTAGCATCACTTGAAGCTAATCCAAACATAAAACACAACCTGTAACTCCTCTAACCAGTTCCACCATTTTCATTTTCTTGTTTTGCAGTTGAAGTTCCATAGCACGATTCAAAAGGTTTCAAGACAAAGTAAAGCTTGGAATAGCATCCCTGGACCTCAAGGAAGCTATACCAATCATCACCTTGCACTGAAAGCCTCTCCATTGCCAGATACAACTTCAACTGAACAGGTAAGTTCATGAACTCGTATCTCTCTTATTAGGCATTGTTAGCTTTAGGTTTGTGAAGAGAATATGTCACATTCATAGCCCTGAACATGCCCATGTAATTAGATTTCATTTATATTATGTGTGCTGTAAGAATTTAAGGTCTGAACATTGATGAAAAACTAGGTCAGGAATTGGGGGAGTAGAAATTCTCCCTCATCTTAGAGAGTTAAGTCAAGTTCTTTATATGGTTGGATTCGTCTTCTCATGCTCTACATTTTTCATGTTGTGAGTTTTGCTTGAAAGTCCAGGAATTGGGAGATAGGAAACGCGTGTTTTCTTGAACAAAGTTTGTTCTGAGGTTGAAGATGACTGGTTCTGGGCTGGGCCTGGAATGTTTTTCTTATTTACACCATACATTTACTTCTGAACCCCCTAAGCCCATTTTGTTCATTTTAATGATTTTTTGACTTTTCTTTTTTTGGTTTGACTTATTTATTTTTCCTCATAATATAAATAATATAAAAATAATTTTTTACACCATTTTTGAATTTATTAGGTATTTGTTTGTTTAGATTAGTTTTTTATGCATAAATAAATAAATAGATACATTTCATTAAAGAATTCTAAAAAATATGCAAAAACATTTTTTTTTCATTTTTTATTTTGTTTTATCTTCTGAAAATATTTTATATAAAAAATACTTTTTTTTATAAATATTAAATATTATTATTTTTATGTATATAATACATATTTAGTAAATAATACAAATATTTATATAGATATTAATATATTTAGGTTAAATTACACAATATACACACTTTTATTTTCCTTATTAATATTTAATATAAAAATACCTTTTGACAAATATACTTCATTTTTATTTTATTTTTGTAATAAATAAATATTATGAATAATAAATGAATAATACATTTTATTTAATAAAATTAGGGTTTAGCCCTAAACATGAAAAAGCTCCAAAAAAATAATACTTTTCTTTTTGTTTATTTTGACATATAAAAATACTTTTTTTTCATATATACAAAAACCATTTTTTGCATCTTGCATATTTATTCTTATTTTATTTAATTTGTGCAATTAAATTATCTTGTAAATAATGCAATATTGATGTAATAGTTTAGGTTTAAATTCCTTGTCAAAATCCTCATTTGTACCCGCCTTCCCATATATGGTGTTGTAATAGCTTAATAAATTTATTTTTCGCACTTTATTGCTTTCTAATTATACCATGTTAGAATTAGGGTTTGTATGCGAATCAAAAAACGACAAAAATAGTTTGACCTAATTTCAAGATAAACAAGCATGAAAATGGACACACAAATCACACTTGCACCCCCTAGGGTATTCCACTTGTTGCCTTTCAAAATTGGGCCATATTGCATGTTAGGTCTCTTTGGGCAAAACAAACAAATCAAGTGATCATAGTCCCTCGATGACGCTTTCAAAAAGTTGCCTAAACAAATGATCAAGTCCCTTAAGGAAAATTGCCCAAAGATACTTGGCACCATTGCAATCATGGTCTAAACGATGACCCGCGCCTGTCCCTTTCACATCCTAACATGAGATTGTCCACCAAATACAATGGTGGAACAAACTTGTTAAAAGGGTTAAAACATAACAATAAACTTTGAGAAATTTAGGAGTAGATAACCTCTTAGTTACTTGAATCAAACTTACAAAAAAAAAAACAAAACACTTGCCTATTTTCTAAAATCACACCTCACAACACTTTCAAAACAAACTTTCAAAAACAAATGAAAACCTTTTCAAAAGACATACACCTTTGTATACATCCCAACATGGATCATTACAAAGGTTGCCACCACATTGGCTTCTTTTTTCAAAACATTTTCAAACCCACACACAAAGCACCATTTCAAACAATTGAAAATTAAGGCAAGTTGATCTAAGCAAGTAACTAAGAGCCCATGGATAACCATGGATAGAAAGGGTGCTAATACCTTCCCTTTCTATAATCTACTCCCCGAACCCAAGAAAACATCTCAAAAGGTTTTTGCTGTGCTTTTTAACCTTTCCTTAGGATAAAATAAAAAGTCGGTGGCGACTCTTGCTCAACCGAAACATTTGCGAAAACAAACGCAAAACCATAGTCAGTTCTCCCACCGTATCACACTCTCCACCACCATCAATCCTCAAAAACTTGAACTGTCACCCACTTTGTCTTTCGACTATAGATTTAAACTTGGGAAATGCCTTGATCACTTCAGTTTTCTTCTTGATCAGGTAAGTCCACCATTTTTGACTTAAATCATCTATGAATATGACAAAGTATTTGTTACCTCCAATCAAATCCACCTGGATAGGTCCACATACATCAGGGTATATGATTTCAAGAATAGCCTTTGACTTTCTTCTTGAATCCATGCTAAATCTATTCTTGTGTTGCTTCGCCTACATACATTCCTCACACACCTCATTTGGAATGTCATTTTTGGTAATTTAGAAACCATATTTCTTCTTTTCAAATCTCTAATGTCTTTAAAGTTGAATGACCAAGTCGATAGTGCCATACCATTCATCCCTGCTAGCTGAAGTTGCAAGGCAATTATGCTCTACCACATTAAGTTCAATCTTGAAGGTTTTATGCTGAGACATTGGAGCCTTCAAGATTAACCTTCCATTTGAGTCGACAACTCTCATCATCTTGTCTTTGATCAAAACCTTGTAGTTCTTTTCTACCAACTTCCCTATATTTAGCAGATTACTTTTCATGCCTGGCATGTACAATACATTTGAAATCACTGACCATTTTCCATATTTCCTCATAATTAGAACATCACCAATACCTTCAGATGCTAGAGTATTGTCATTTGTAAATGTCACCATTTTCTTCATTGAGGGCTTTATGTTGATAAACTAATCTTTTTTTCCAAACATATGTGATGAACATCATGTGTCAAAGTATCACTGGTCCTTAAACCTTTCTTCATCTCTAGTTAAGACCATCAGTATCATATCTTCTTCTTCTTCATGTTTTGCAAACTTTGCATCACTTTCTTGATTCTTTTATTTTTCTGGATAATCACTAGCATAATGGCCATACTTCTAACAATCGAAACACTGAATGTGACTCTTGTTAGGTTTTCGACCATCGTCTGTTCCTCTACATGCAACACCACCTCTTTGGTTTCTTTGGTATGATGGCATTCTCTGATTCGACACATCTCCTTCATGTTATTTTCCTCGACCATTCAAATTGTTGTAGCTTCCTCTATCTTTGTTTTCGAACCACTTTCCTTTACCTTTCTTTTCTCTTGCTGATTGAGCCTACAGAGCCATATCACTCTTCGACTTGCCTCCAGCTCTTTCAGTCATTCTTTGTTCATGAGATTCAAGCGTCCATTGAAGCTCTTCCTTTGTCAATGTCGACAAATATTTCGACTCTTCTATGGCTACCACTGTAACACCCTATTTCTACCCGACGAATATTATTAAAATCAGAGTTACAAAATTTCGACATACAAATAGGATGCGACACTTACAACTTGTAACAACGACATTTAATCACATGTAAAACATATACATAACACTTAAAACCTGGATGAACCGATAACAACGTAAATTAGTCTTTGAAAACCAAAAAACTTTTATAATTAAGTAGAGGAATCACAACTTTTAACTCAAATGACATAACATCTTTGTCCAATTGAAAACAACTTCAAAACAACAAGTACTTAACAAATACAACTTAAAATTCAACAACGGAAGTAAAATCAACAATAAAGCAACAAGCGTTCATCCCCGTGAATGTTACGTATCAGAGAGACGACACTGACTCAAACTAATGAAGGTAAACAACCTTCACTCTGGAATACCTGCACGTTACCAACATACAGGTAACATTCAAACAGAAGGGGTGAGATATTGAACAATATAATCGGATGTATGATAAATAATATAATACAATTAGTTCATGCAAATTCACCACTTCATAACTTTTAAACAAAATCCATTACAACTAAGTCATCAACATAATATTATAACTAATTCATCATCACAACAACTCAAGATGCAATATGAAATGCGACTTGTTACGATGCACATGCATGTGGTACCAATAGAGCATAAGCCCCCAACATAATATTTGCCAATTAATAGAGGCATCAACAAGGCATAAGGCTTCAACTTTAAATCTTGTCAATTCAGGCCAACTTACAGAGCATGAGCTCCCAACTGTAATGCGATGTATGCAACAACATGATGAATATAACGATAATGACAACAACAATCCAACACTGGCATAAGCATACAACCTAGTTTCTTCCAATCAGTAGAGGCAATAATGATGATGATATTATAATTTTTAGAAATCCCAAGATGTCTAATTAAATCTCTCTTTTGATCAATTTTGCATTTGAAGATTTTATCTTGATGTAAAAGGTCTTGGAAAAAAGTGTCTTTTGTTGACTTTCTGAAAATGACCTGTAATGTATGTGCTTGTATCTTTCAAATGGTGCATTTCTTGAACTTGAGGATAAAAGGGAAGTTACGGGGAATTGGATTCTATTCAAAATGAGCTTTGGTTGTGGAAAAATGGATGAAGTATGTTAAAGTTATGCCTAGTCAAAGTTCAGTTGACTTCTCTTATAGAAACCCTAATTTAACAATTCTTGACTTTTGATAAATCTGAGGACTTTCCTTGTGGAATAATGATCAACCCTTGATAAAATGATGGATATCACTTCAAAATGTTGATGTTGACCAAAAATCTTGAAGTTTGACTATATATTGGCCATAGTTGACTTTTGACCTAATACAGTTAACTTTCAAACATTTGAGCAATTAACTGAGCAAACTTGTAGTGTAAGGAATGAAATTTGGCATGGACAATCTTGAAGACATATTAGGACCATGGAAAACATTTGAGACCTTTGGAGCTCATACATCTTGGTGAAAAGTGAAACCCTAGTTGAAAGACCATTGCTTAGGAGGATAATTTGTCGGATCAATTCTTGGTCAACCTTGATCAATTGAAGACCTTAATGAACATGTCTTGAGTAAAATGGGAGGGAATTTTTTGGGGTACAACAGCTTCCCCTGTTAAATCTTCTTAAACCTAAGGATTTAGATTGGCTCGTCTGCCTTTCGTAATCTGAATGTGGAAGATGATTGAACACTAGAGTGCCCATAAATTTGCACTCGCATATACATGAAATAACACTGTTGGTTGATGATATCGGGAATGTGCTTACATATGCTATTTGGAGAAGATGACATATATTCGTCGGAGATGGGCTTAAAGATGCCATCCAAAGTAGATGCTGACTTCATAAGAGGTCTCTTTGTGGGGATTCCTATTCCTGCTGTTTAAGGAGGACTCCATTGGGGAATGTTGGTTTCTATTTGGGGAATAGAGTCTAGGAGCTCTAGTTGTCCATTACTCTACTGGGGAGTTATCTCTTGACTAGAGATATGAAAGTTAGTTGTTATCTGGTCGAAATCAAGGTTTCACAGTATCTTGTTAAGGATAATAAAGTTAACTGTTATCGAGTCGTATTCCAAGCTTCATAGTGACTTACTGGGGATTATGATACTAATTGTTATCTGGTCAGTTTCCAAGCTTCGTAGTAAAAATGAAATTGAAGTGTTATCTGGTTGAAGTCCAGACTTCAGTGACTTGAACTGTTATCTGGTCGTGTCCAGGCTTCAGTGACTTGAACTGTTATCTGGTCGGGTCCAGGCTTCAGTGATTTGAAGAAATTAAGTTGTTATCTGGTCGAATCCAAGCTTTAACTTGAATTGTTATCTGGTAGGGTCTAGGATTTAGTGATTTGAAGAAATTAAGTTGTTATCTGGTTGGATCCAGGATTCAACTTGAATTTGAGGTATCCTGTCATTTGATCGGGTCCAGGCTTCATAGTAATTGGCAGAATTGAACTGTTATCAGGTCAGATTTCGGGCTTCAGCAATGATGTTAACTGCTATCTGGTTGGGTCCAGGCTTCACAATATGGTAGATTATACTGTCATTTGGTCGGGTCCAGGATTCATATTAATTGACAGAGAAAACTGCTATCTGGTCGGATTCCAGGCTTCGTAGTAATTTGACAGAGTAAACTGCTAACTGGTCAGATTCCAGGCTTCGCAGTAACTTATACTGTTATCTGTTCGTATCCAGGTTTCACAGTGTCCTAAATTGTAGATTGACTGTTATCCAGTCGGATTCTAGGCTTCAGCAATAATGTTAACTTCTATCTGGTCGGGCCCAAGCTTCAGAATGTTGTAAACTGGTATCTGGTCCGATTCTAGGCTTCACAGTGTTGTAAATTTCTATCTGGTCAGATTCCAGGCTTCACAATGTTGTAAACTGCTATTTGGTCGGATTACTTGCTTCACAATGTTGTAAACTGCTATCTGGTCGGATTATAGGCTTCATAGTGTTGTAAATTGCTATCTGGTTGAATTCCAGGCTTCACATTGATTGATGAGCTGTTACTTCAGATAGTTTCCCTATCTTGTTTCAGGAATTAATCTGGAACATGTTGAAAATCTATGATGATATTTGTTTGTTGATCTTTCCTGAAAAGGTAAAGAATTAGATGTATTCCATGTCATGAGGCATGACACACCTTGTGTAATGATGTTCTCAAAATAAATGAGATTGTGCTATATGTATTTTGTACGCATGTTTGTAAAATGATGTATGAATGAAATATATGAACTGATTAGTTATTCTTTGCAGTGTCATTGAATTGAAGAAAAATAAATCCCTGACTGCTGCTGGGGATGAAGAATGTGGTTCTTCAATGTTTTTTGAAGTTGAATTACTAGGAGATGGATTTCCATGGCTAGATAAATGAACTCTAGTGGGGAAAGAAAACTTCGTAAACTGCTTGGGGATTTTATGAAGCCCTGTTGGGGAACCCAAGAAGTTTTTGAACCATGTCAAGGAATTCTTCAAGATGCTAAAGAGATGATTGGAGACTCTTGCTCTACAGGGGAACCCAAGAAGTTTTTGAACCATGTCAAGGAATTATTCAAGATGTTGGGGAGATGATTGGAGACTCTTGCCCTGTAGGGGATACCGGAACCCTTGACATTATTAGGTTGTATGCTAAGGATATGGCAGTGACTTTGCAGGAGGACATCTCTGCCTCCATATCTACTGTGGGATGTATCTACGGGGATATGCAGATGGCTTTTTAGACATTGTCCTGTTTCTTAAAGCCATTAGTAACTGTCTTTCTGTTTTTTATGTGTGTATTTGTAAACGGTAATCATATTCAAATGCATATGTTAAAAATAATCACTGAACGTTTTTGCAAAACAAAACAGAAAAATAAAAAAAAATAGTTTTAAATTTTCAAAAGATGATTTTGTATTGATTTGAAGAAGTCTACCTATAACAGGCGTTTTTGTACAAGGAGATAGACATCCTAATAAGAGAATGTAGTCGTAAGAGTGAAAAATGTACAAAGTAGTATACAAATAAGAACAACTATGTGAAATGATCCCATTTGGTTCCCATTCTGCTATTGCCTTTATATCTTTGAGCGTCCCATCTCTTTGCTGCTTCTTTGAAGCTGACTAGATTGATTAGTACCATTTGAATTTGATAGTTGATGTCATAGTTTGGCTATAAGGTGATCCAACGGGACATAGTTGTATGCTTTTAACCCTAAATTTTTCCTGGACTGCCCTTTCGGGTTTTCAGTCCACTGGGATACCCTTTTTTGCCCAAGCCACCTTTTCAGGTTTTCGACTTGCTAGGTGTACACAATTTTCATATATATATATATATATATATATATATATATATATATATATATATATATATATATCCCTAACTTTTTCCCGAACCCTTTTGGTTCGCAGGGATGCCCTTATTTTTACCTAGGCCAATCAACCTAGCGGGTCTCTTTTCATGCGTAGTATCTTTTAAATATGTCCGCGTTTACAGGGTGCGGAAGGTCGTCACCGTCCATAGTGGTTAATATCATAGCTCCACCAGAAAATATGTTCTTGATCACAAATGGTCCTTCGTATGTAGAAGTCCACTTGCCCCTGGGATCACCTTGTGGCAGGATGATGCGCTTGATTACTAGGTGTTGTACCCCAAAATTTTCCCTCTCATTTATCAAGACTTCTCTCACAAGATTGCTTTGACTCAAGACTGGATTAGGGTTTGAGTTTGCACAAGGATTTTTGGACTATAATTGCTTCATATGACTTTCAAACATCATTATAGACCCCTAAGATCACTCATGACAAGTTTCAAGCCTTGAACCACATTTTTGATCAGTCAATTGGACAATTGACCTAAAAATCAGCTTATTGGGGGAAAAAGTCAACCATGGCCAATTTACAGTCAAACTTCATAATTTTTTATCCACATCAACATTTTAAACTTATATGTGTCATTTGGTCAAGTTTCGATTACAATTCCTCAAGAAATTTGGTCAAATCACAAAAAGGGCAAAATGGTCAAAATTAGGGTTTTGATTAAGGAAGGGCAATTTCTGTTTTTTTTTTAGAAAATGACCAATTGAGTTCAAGCATGATTTCAAGGATTCAATTACATCATCTTGGCTTAATTACATGGCTCAAAATATTTCAATTTCATTGGACTGACAGATGACATTTATAGTCAACTGATCAAAAGTCAACTGTATGCTGAAAAGTCAAACTTTGACTTTTTGGTCAACATCAAGTGCCAAGGGTCATAATTCATCAAGACATGTCAAAATATGAAACTTGTTCATCAAGAAAACCAAATTTGAAAGTTAGGGTTTGAATTTGAAAATTTTTCTAACTTAGAAATTTTCTAAGTATAGAAAATTTTCTTATTTTTTTCTTAACTTTAGGCCACTTATACACCATGATGCATAATGATTCAAGGAAGGTTCCAAACATGGAAGTTGTAGACCTCCATGAAATATACAACTTTTCTTTACACAACTTCTCCTAAATATGCTGGGATTTCAAGTTATAAATTCATAAAGTCATGACATTTTCATTTAACACTTAGAGAAACTTTCAGCAGTTTTGGTCAGGTTTTTATCCCAACTTCTTGGCCAATTTTCATCAAGTTCCAGTTTGATTTAACAAAAGTGGTCAACATGAAAGTTGTAGGGGAGGTTCCAATCTTTCCAAAAAGTCCAAGAACTCATCGAGATCATTCTTGAGCTGAGAGGATCGAAGAGATGAAGTTGGGGCTTCATTCTTGAACTACAAAGCAAAATTTGTGATGAACACTTGACTAAAATTCCAACCAAAGCTATAAAATATCTCTTTTCAAGCTATGTTCTCTCCAAATCCATGCATAATCAAACAATTACACAAACCCTAAGTGTATTACACAAGAATTTGAAGCTTTGTCCAAAACTTGGTACCATTTATGGTTAGAAATGCTAAAGCAACATTTCCATTTGCATAAAGTTTCACTTTTCCAACCACTCTCTTCTTTCAAAGCTTGAAATCTGTTCCAAAGATGACAGAAATATCTCTCAACATCAGAAGCAATCCACAAGACCTGCAAAGCATGGCTAAGTTCCTTAATTCACTCCTTTCTTCATCATGAAGAAACTTGTCATTATGAATTTGAAAAAAGGCATAATAGGGAATTTTTAAAAAGTCTGAGTTTCTCATGTCTTAAACCTTCTCTATAAATAGAAGAAACATTTGCAAGACAAGGGGTTGGTTTTTGGAAGTGAAAAAGTTTTAGAGAGAAAGAATAGAGTTTTGTTGAGCAGAAAAACAATATTTTGTGCAACCTTGATTCATTTTCAAAACCAAGTCTATTCTTGTTCAAAACAGAAAATCCAATCCATCATTCCACCATACAAACTCTCCTTTAAACCAAACAACTCATCACATACAAAGGTGGTCCAAAACATCACAAAAAACAGTCCATGTAGTGCTATCATCTTCACCTTTAAAACACCAAAAACATCACAGCACAGTCTAACTCAATTTCAACAGTCCGGAGCAACTTCCTGGAGATTCATTGAGAGCTTCATAACATTTGAAAAAAAAACATTCATATTTAAACAGCCAGTGCAGCTCAGAGGTAAGTCTCCTTGACTTGATATCTCTCCATACATCATTAAAGGATTCTTTTATTTTAAAGACAAGATGTAGTACTTTAGAACCTTTCTGAACTAGTCATTTATATCTTGTTTAGGCTTATTCAATCATTTATGCTTCATACTTATCCATTATACGCCATAAACTAACCTGTACAATCAGTAAAAACTATGTTTAAGGCAGGAAAATGCAGCATGTATCGACACATATCTGCATGTGTCGACTCATCTTAGTGAAAGTACAGGGTATGAGTCGACACATGACCCTCATGCATCGACCCATACTGAGTTCAGGTCACAAAATAGAAACTGGAAAGGACTATGAGTCGACCCATACGCATTTCACGTCGATGCAAAAAGGTGTATGAATCGATACATCCCATTATGTGTCGACTCATACTGAACAAATTTCACTTTACAAGGGCAAGGAGAAGTTATGTGTCAATGCATAGCAGCATGGGTCGACACATAGCAGTTCAAAAGTGCATTTTCCTTTATTTTGCACTGTTTTCACATTCTTTTTATTATCATTCGATATGGTTGTAATATTTTAGTTCCTACTTCATCCCCATTGCTAAATTGTACCCGCACCCCCTAAAGGGATGTAATAGCTTAGATTTTACTTTCCGCCTTTTACTTGCTTCTCATATATTGCTAGTAAATAAGTGTGTATGGCAATATAAAAACAACAAAATAGACAATCCTAATCAAAGACAAAATGCATGCAAACTAACACACTATTCACACAAGCATCCTTAGGGTTTATCCACTTGGTTGCCTAAAACAAAATGGCCATGTTACGCATGTGAAGTATCTTGGAAAAACAAAACAAATTTAAGATCATAGTCCCTCGATGACGCTATTCAAAAGTTGCCTAAACAAAATGATCTTGGTCCCTCAAAAATGCTAAGATACTTTGCAACATTGCTATCATGGTTATACGATGACCCGCGCCCGTCCCGTTTACATCCAAAGATAGGGTTGCTTACCAAATCAATGGTAACACAACAATGTCAAAGGAATAGAGAATACACAAGAAAGACATTTGAGTAGGTAGATAGCTTTTATTTTACTTGCTCCATTTCAAACAACAATCCTTGCTATTTTTCAAACACACACACATTTCCAAACATCTTACAAACATTGAAAACATTTTCAAAAAAGACAAACATCTTTGTATACATTCTTACGAACGAGAATTATTACAAAGATTTCCTAAACGAATGACCTCTTTTACCAAATACTTTCAAAACCACACCAGACACAATTTCAAACAAACAAAAGCAAGTGATCTAAGCAAGTAACTAAGAGCCCATGGAAAACCATGGATGAAAAGGGTGCTAACACCTTCCCTTTTCATAATCTACCCCCCGAACTCAAAAAAACATCTCAAAGGTCTTTCCTGTTCTTTTTCACCTTTCCTTTTGGATAAAATAAAAGTCGGTGGCGACTATTGCTAACCGCAACATTTGCGATAAAACGCAAAACCCTCAAGTCAGTTCTCCCACCGTATCACAAAACGGGCGACTCTGCCGGGGAAAATTTTAAAAGTGGGGTTACCTTAGGTTTAGATCACCTTTATTTGCTTACATTATTTGACTTGTTTGCTTTACATTATGGTTCTTTGTTTGGGTTTAAATCCTCCACCCGAATTTGGGAAACATTATAGGTAAATAGCAATACATTGTGGAAACTGTGCGGGGTATACTGACATGGTCTAAGCAATAGTTATGTTAGTGTGACATATTTGTGGGTACTGGTAGCCTTTGAGTCAATCAAAGAGAATACAGGGCCGCTGAGTGATGTCATGAAGCACTAATGAACTTCTAGAACCCTTTACTTGACCAACTTGGCCTTTTAGGATGTAGTGAGATGACCGGTTTGGTGCAGTCCGAAGTTGGTAGATACTCGATACTACACTCATTGAGGGTTGGTTTCTTGGGATATTTCGGCCGCCATTAAAGAGCCTTGAGCTGAAACAATGACCAAGGAAACGATCCAGTGATATTGAGCTCCTTAGAACCCGGTTACTATTTTTAGGACAGGTTGAGCCAACTAAACTTCAAGAGGGTACTTACCTATGAAACCCCATGCAAGCCTAAACTAAGAACTTGTTTGATTTTCTTGTATATACATACTTGTGCATAACATCATGGACATCATGAACATCACATGCATTCACTAACCATTTCAAGGATTTTGGAGATTCATATTTGTTCTTGTTTTGTAGGATATGGATTCACTTCGTAGAAAAACTATCCAAATCAACCTTGTAAGAATTCCTCCACAACTCAAGGAACTAGCTTCAAGGATCCCTGAGAACTCTCCATTCACCAAGAGACATGGTCGTCTACTCAACTTGGTCACCTCAGACACAGAGGAGGATATGATGAAAGTTCTCTTCCAGTTCTTTGACCCTTTGCATCACTGCTTCACATTTCCTGACTATCAGCTTGTGCCTACTTTGGAAGAATTCTCTTAACTCTTGAGGATTCCTATTCTCAATCAACTACCTTTCAACGATACGGAAAGAGATCCAAAGCTAGAAGAGATTGCTCAAGCCCTGCACTTGCACTCATCTGATATCACAACTCATTGGGAAACTAGAAGTGGTGTTAAATGCTTCTTAGCAAAGTTTTTGTTTGAGAAGGCCTAAAGCTGTTGGAATTCCCTAGACTTGAAAGCTTTTGAGGAGATTGTAGCTCTTCTCATCTATTGTATGGTCCTTTTCCCCAATCGTGACCAACTCATAGATGTGAGCGCTGTCAAAATCTTCATGTCACGCAACCCGGTGCCTACATTGCTTGGGGATATCTTACACTCTTTTCACACTCGTACAATGAGGAAAAGAGGTGTTCTTATGTGTTGCACTCATTTCTTGGCAAGATGGTTTATTTCTCATCTTCCCCAATCAGCCTTAAAGAATGAGCAAGGTTTGAGGTGGTCACAAAGGTTAATGACGCTTAAACATTCAGATATTCATTGGTGTTCTCGATCCAAAGAGAATGTTATCATTGTTGACCATTGTGGGGAATTCCCTAATGTCCCTCTACTTGGCATTATGGGAGGCATCACTTACAACCCATGTTTGGCTCTAAGACAATTTGGTTATGCCCGAAGGGATGGTCCACATAATATGCTGATTCAAGGTTTGGTTTTCGACTACAACAATGACGATCAAGGACTTCGCCAGAGCTTCATCCGAGCTTGGAGGATGCTAAACAAGGTAGGTAGTAAGACTTTGGGACATAAGAATTCCATCCCTCTTGAGCCTTACCTCAAGTGGGTACGAACCCGCGCTCAAAGTCTTATGATGCTTTATCCTTCCATTCTCCTAGTGATTATTGAGCCTGTCAAGGAGGGAGAAGTTCCATACACTATCCTACATCCTGACATGCCTACATCACTTGAATACCTACAAAGGGATTGGATACAGCTCAAGGGAGAGCACGATACTTTCGAAGCCCAATTCTACGCAAGCGAGAAGAAGGTTTTGGAATTCACTCGGCTACTTCTTGAAGAGAAAAATCTAAATACCTACATTGCACCAAAGAGGATGCGCAATGTCTTTTTATCTTAGAATTTTGTATTATTTTGCCCAAGGGGCATTGATGTACTCAAATTCTATCTTATTAATATAACGTGTGTTTCTTTTTTGTTTGAAACAAATTTGAAGTTTTAAATCCTTGAAAGCATTGCATGAATACATATCATTTATCATAAACATAAACAGGTCTTTGCAACAAGTTTCCTCATCTCTCTACTATTTATTTCAGTAAGATGGATCTCGAACAGACGGTCAAAGACCTTCAAGCTCAAAACACACAATTTCAACAGTTACTCATGACCTTAGCCAAGGGGTAAGAGGAGCTGAAGACTCTGTTAGAAAAAGAGAAAGAGAAAAAGAAGAAGAAGCCAACTGGTGTGGTAATCATGGGCAGAAGGTTTCAGGGACAAGCTAGAAGGACCTTAGATTTTCCAACAACATCTGATGAAGGGGAAAGAAAAGGAAAAGAAACAGAAGTTCTGTCAGACTCTGAAGAAGAGGAGGAAGAGGAAGACTACTCTGAACAAAAATACCCTCCGGCTGATGATAAGTACAAACACCTTGAAGAGCGTTTAAGCGCTATGGAAATCCAGAGAGTACCAGGTCTAGATTTTGAAGAGTTGGGGCTGGTGTCAGGAATTGTGATCCCGCCAAAGTTTAAGGTGCCATTATTTTCCAAGTATGATGGGGTGTCTTGTCCTAAAATGCACTTCCGATCATATGTCAGGAAGATTCAGCCGTACTCTGCCGACAAAGACTTATGGGTCCACTTTTTTCAAGAAAGTTTATCAGGAACGCAACTTGATTTGTTTTACCAATAAGAAAGGGCCGACGTCCACAATTGGGAAGACCTGGCCGCAGCTTTCTATAAACAATACCAATACAACGCCGATTTGGTGCCTACCCGTACTCAACTTCAGAGTATGGCTATGGTTTCCAATGAGGGCTTCAAATATTATGCGCAAAAGTGGAGAGATCTAGCCGGAAGAGTGCAACCCCCTCTGTCCGAAAGGGAGTTGGTGGACATGTTCTTGGGAACTCTATCGGGCCCTTTCTTTAATCATCTGATTGGAAGTTCCTCTGCAGGGTTTACTGAATTGTTTTTAACCGGCGAGAGAGTGGAAGCTGGTATAAGAAGTGGGAAGATTCAGAAGGATGCGTCTGCCTCTACAGCTGTGAGGAAACCTTTCACTGGGAAGAAGGAGGTGTCTGCTGTTTATTCACAGAGGAATCAGGGAAGAACTGAACACCGACCAATGGTGGGAGCCGTTATGATTCTAAAGCCTGCATCCGACCAACTAAGGAATAACCAGCCAAGGGTGGAAAGGTCAGTCCGACAATTCACCAGGATTAACATGACTCTAGCCCAAGTTCTACCACATCTTCTGAAATTGAATCTGGAAACTTTAAAAGAGGCCCCAAAGAATCCCAATACTGCATCCCCTCATTATCATCCAAATGCCAGATGCGCATACCATTATGAAAGTCCAGGGCACGACACTAACAACTGTTGGGCTCTGAAGAAAAAAATTCAAGACTTAATAGATGAGAAGGAGGTTGAGTTTGATGCACCTGAGAAACCAAATGTTATTTCCTCTTTGATGCCTAGGCATGGTCAGAATGCCAATGCTGTCGAGGACGATTTATTTGTTGCCACAGTGGATGAACTTTTGACTCTGTTCCTGCTCATTAAGATGAATTTGTTGAAAGTTGATATATTCCCAGGTTGTAATAAAGACTACCACCTGTGTTTGTCCTCACCAACTGATTGCCCTCTGTTGAAGACAGTTATCCAACGCCTGATTGATAACCAAGAAATTCTGTTTGAGAATGCTCCTATTTTACCTGTTCCTGTTAAAGACATTTCAATCGTAACCATCTCCGCCAATCCTTCCAGGGCCCCTAAAAGACCCGTTAGGATTACACCTGCTCCAAAAACTACTCCACTTAAGATCACAATGCCCGGGCCGGTCCCGTACAAATCAGATAAAACAGTACCATGGAATTATGGTGGAGAAATCTACTACCATGGTATCAAATAAGATGAACCGACTGCCGAAGAAGAGAGCTCATAAGAAGAAAATTATGACATTAGCAATATTACCGGAACTAGCAAGATTACCCGTAGTGGTAGAATCTTCTCTCCAGAGATTGCCCCTCCAAAGGCATTCTTTGGACCCGTGGCCGTTCCAAAGATTACCTCAGCACCAGTGATTATACCTGCAAGCGTACCTACCAACAAAGACGACACAATTCCTGTCCCTACCAGTACCTCTACTACTGAGAATAAAGGAAAAAGCATTCAAGAAGAGCCTGTCCGGACGAAGGCTCAATCACTAGCTATCCCCGAAACATCTAAGAAGGAAATGGAAGAAATACTGAGGATAATAAAGAAGAGTGATTATGATGTGGTTGAACAGTTGGGGCAAACCCCTTCCAAGATCTCCATGCTAGCATTGCTGTTGTGCTCCGAGGCACATGTGAAAGCTCTGGTAAAATTTCTGAAGATAGCTCATGTGCCACAAGAGACGTCTGCTGACCAATTCCAATATTGTGTGGCCAGTTTGACAGCCGATAACGGCCTGGGCTTCTCTGTTCCTGATTTGACACCCAAAGGGAGAAAGCACAACGAGGCATTACATGTCTCTGTAGAGTGTAGAGGAACAACCCTAGCCCATGTCTTGGTAGACACTGGTTCATCTTTGAATGTCTTACCAAAGAAAGCTCTTGACAGATTGGATTGCGAAGGGCTGACATTGAAACCCAGTAACATAATTGTGAGAGCATTTGATGGCTCGAAGAGGATGGTCCACGGGGAGGTGGACATCCTGATAAAGGTGGGAACTCATACTTTCAATTCAACCTTCTATGTGATGGACATCCGTCCCTCTTACTCTTGTCTGTTAGGACGACATTGGATCCACAATGCTGGTACCGTCACCTCCACATTGCATCAGATGCTGAAGTACCCTATCCAAGGAAAGATCATAACTGTCCACGGGGAGGAGGAGTACATGATTAGTCATTTGAATTCTTTCCGACATGTGGAGTTAGATGGTGAGTTCATTGAAACTCCATTTCAACATTTCGAGGAGGTCTCTCAAGAAGTAGCAGCAACCAAGGCAATATCCTCGATTCCCAAGATCACAAGGCCTCCGCTTCGGATGTCATCTCTAAAGGATGCAAAGGCAGTAATAGAGGAGGGTGGATGCACCATATGGGGGCAGCTTCCAGACATTCCGTACAAATCAGACAAGTTTGGCTTAGGGTTTACTTCAACTGCTCAGAAGGCGATGCGCCGTGCCCGTGCTGGGGGGCCACCTTTGAAGATTAGAAACCAAGGGGTCAACGCAGTAGAAGACAATGAAGAGGATGGCAGCTTAGAAGATTGGATATTTCCTACTATCAACGGAGGACTTCACAACTGGGAAGCCAAAGACTTTGTCCCAATAACTTTCATCTCTCAGTAATTTATCTTTTACATTTCTGTTGGACTTGTAATATTCACAAACAATTCGCACTTTAAAAACCTTGTGTCTTGCCCGAGGCACAATGGTCCATTTGTAAGGGTTTTTATTTCATCTTCATATGACATTCAATGAATCATGGACGCTTTTTCACATATAAACCTTTTGTGCTCATTGTCTTTGTTTTACATTTTATTGTTTAAAGATGGATATACCCTTACACACACCCACACTCACAAATGCAGGTACCCCTCCATTTCGGATCCCATGGGTAACGATACTGCTATAGCCTTCAGTGACTCTGAAGATTTGATCTACCAAGCCAAATATGAGGGTGAGGAAGATTGTGAGGTGCCAGGGGAATTGGCCAGACTACTACAACAAGAGGAAAGAGCTGTTCAGCCTCATGAGGAGATGTTGGATACAATCAACTTGGGTACCGAGGATGATAAAAAGGAAATCAAAGTGGGTGCCAACCTAGAGCCGAGTGTTAAGAAGCGCCTAATTCATCTATTACATAATTATGTTGAGATCTTTTCCTGGTGATACGAGGACATGCCGGGACTCGATATAGACATCGTGGTACATCGTCTACCCACAAGAGAATACTGTCCACTAGTGAAACAAAAAGTCCTCCGCATGAGACCTGACATGTCAGAGAAGATCAAAGCAGAAGTTATGAAACAGTTCAATGTTGGATTTCTGGCTGTTACTTCCTATCCTCAATGGGTAGCCAACATTGATTCCGTGCCTAAAAAGGACGGTAAAGTACGAATGTGTATGGACTATAGAGATTTAAATAGGGCCAGCCCTAAAGATGATTTTCCACTTCCCCACATCGACATCCTGGTTGATAATATAGCCCAGCACAAAGTGTTTTCCTTCATGGACGGATTCTCATGCTATAACCAAATCAAAATGACACCTGAGGACATGGAGAAAACTACATTTGTCACACAGTGGGGCATGTTCTGCTACAAAGTGATGCCATTCGGACTGAAGAATGTCGGGGCAACCTATCAACGCGCCATGGTAGCTTTGTTTCATGATATGATACATCATGAGATAGAGGTATACGTAGATGACATGATAGCCCGATCACAAACTGAAGAGGAGAACCTTGATCACTTGCAAAAGCTGTTTGTAAGATTGAAGGAGTATAAATTAAGGTTGAATCCAAACAAGTGCACATTCGGAGTCCGGTCCGACAAACTCTTAGGTTTCATTGTCAGCAACAAAGGCATCGAGGTTGATCCTGCCAAGGTTAAAGAAATACAAGAAATGCCTGCTCCTCGTACTGAGAAGGAAGTTAGAGGATCCTTGGGACGCCTAAACTATATTGCCAGATTCATTTCTCATCTAACATCTACTTGTGAACCAATCTTCAAACTGTTGAAGAAAGATCAAGTAGTCAGATGGAATGATGAGTTCCAAATTGCTTTTGACAAAATCAAAGAGTATTTACACGAGCCTCATGTCTTAATTCCATCAGTTGAGGGAAGACCACTGATCATGTATCTGACCGTTTTAGAGAACTCAATGGGGTGTGTATTGGGACAACATGACGAGTCTGGCCGAAAAGAGCACGCTATTTACTACCTGAGCAAAAAGTTTACCGACTGTGAAACCAGATATTCACTGCTCGAGAAAACTTGCTGTGCTCTGTTATGGGCTGCTCTCCGGCTAAGACAATATATGTTGACTCATACCACTCTGTTGATATCTAAGATAGATCCGATAAAGTACATCTTTGAGAAGCCTGCTCTGTCGGGGAGGATAGCTAGATGGTAGATGATCCTAACAGAATATGACATACAGTACACTACCCAAAAAGTTATAAAGGGCAGCGTGCTAGCTGATCATCTTGCTCATCAAGCTGTAGAAGATTATCAATCCATGAAGTTTGAATTCCCGGACAGAGACATCATGACATTAGACAATTGTAAAGAAATCGGACCATATGACGGACCTGGACAAGGATCCCGATGGACCCTATTCTTTGATAGGGAATCCAATGCACTTGGTAATGGTATCAGTGTTGTACTCATATATCCGGAAGGATGCCATACTCCTTTTACCGCCAAACTTTGCTTCAATTGTACGAACAACATGGCGGAATACGAAGCGTGCATCCTTGGTCTCAAGGTTGCCATAGACTTGGGAATCAAATCTTTAGATGTGTTTGGAGATTCAGCTTTGGTCATCAGTCAGATCAAAGGAGAGTGGGACACTAAGCATCCAAATCTTATTCCTTACAAAGAACATGTTTTGACATTGTTATCACATTTCGAGCATATTACCTTCGAGCACTTCCCGCGAGAAGAAAATAAGCTAGCAGATGCTCTAGCCACAATGTCATCTATGTTTAAACTTAATTGGGATAACGAGGCCCCCCATATCACCATTGAACGAATGGACGGACCAGCACACTGTCACGAGATTAATACTGAAGAAGTAGTGGACCAGCCTTGGTTTCATGAAGTCAAAAGGTATCTCGAGGCTCAAGAATATCCAGAAGGAGCTTCAATCAATGATAAAATGTTCCTAAGGAGATTCTCCGCTAAGTTCTTCCTAAGTAATGGCATCCTGTACAAACGTAATCATGATTCTATTCTGCTCTGATGTGTGGATAAGATTGAAGCTGAAAAGATCATGGCTGAATTACATGAAGGTACCTTTGGCACTCACTCCAGTGGGCATACGATGGCGAAGAAAATCCTACGGACAGGCTATTATTGGTCTACCATGGAAGCAGACTGCTACCAACACTCCCGGACCTGTCATAAATGTCAAATCTATGCAGACAAGGTACACGTGCCTCCGGTTCCTCTAAATGTCTTAACAGCTCCTTGGCCCTTCGCTATGCGGGGAATCGATATGATTGAGGAGATCAAGCCTACAAACTCCAATGGACACCGCTTCATTCTAGTGGCCATTGACTATTTCACAAAATGGGTCTAAACAGCTTCTTTCGCATTCGTTACTAAGAATGTTGTTTCCCGCTTCATCAAACAGAATCTTATTTGCCGGTACGGTATCCCAGAAAGGATCATCACTGATAAAGGTACAAACCTTAACAATACTATGATCACTGCCTTGTGCGAGCAGTTCAAGATTCAACATCACAATTCATCCCCCTATCAGACAAAGATGAATGGTGCAGTTGAAGCTGCTAATAAAAACATTAAAAAGATCATACAGAAAATGACAGTCACCTACAAGGACTAGCATGAGATGCTGCCATTTGCTCTCCACGGGTACCGTACCACGGCTCGCACATCAACTAGGGTAACACCTTATTCTTTGGTTTATGGCATGGAGGCTGTCTTGCCTATTGAGGTTCAGATCCCCTCCTTGAGAATTATGAAGGATGCAGGATTGAATGAGGGCGATTGGATCCAGACTCGACTCGATCAACTGAATTTAATTGATGAAAAGAGACTTACTGCTGTTTGCCATGGTTAGATGTATCAAAAACGGATGATCAAGGCTTTCAACAAGAAATTCAGACGCCAAGTATATCAAGTTGGAGATCTAGTGATCAAACATATTATCTTGCCACAAAGTGATCCCAGGGGAAAATGGACTCCTACCTATGAAGGACCATTTTTAATCAAGAACATCTTCTCCGATGGGGCAATGATATTAACTACCATGGACAGCGACGACTTGCCACACCCTGCGAACGCAGACATAGTCAAAAGATACTACGCATAAGAGACCCGCTAGGTTGACACACCTAGGTAAAAAGGGGCATCCCGGCGAACCAAAAGGTTCGGGAAAAAATTAGGGATAAAATAAAAAAAATATGTACACCCGGCAAGTTGAAAACCCAAAAGGGCGACTTGGAAAAAAAAGGGTTTCCCGGTGGACTGAAAACCCGAAAGGGCGGTCCAGGAAAAAGTTAGGGAATTAAAGCGTATGACTATGTCCCATTGGATCACTTTGAAGACAATCTCTTCACTGAAAAACTCGAGGTTTCTGATCAATCCAATCATCTTTGGATGAAGCAACAAATAGACAAGATATTCAGAGACACGGAGGCTATAGCAGAATGGGAACCCCATGGGATTATCACACATAGCTGTCTTTCTTTGTATAAATTTTTTCTTACTTTTATGGAAACATCCTCTTACTAGGATGTCTGTCTCTTTTGTACACCATACTTATTCAAAGTAAATACAAAGATATCTCTTTAAAGTACAGAAAATTGTTTGTCTTTTTCCTTTACACTTGTGTTTTATTTGCAAAAGCGTCTAATGATTCATTAATGAACATATGCATTTGAACATAATTACTGTCTACAAATAAACAAAATAAAAAGGACAATTACTGATAGGTTGAAGGAACAGGAAAACATTCCTAGACCACTCCATATTCCCCACAGAGTTTTCAATAATCCCCAGCAGAACAAAACTCCCAACTACCCAACCGAACGAAGCTTTTAGTTTATCAATCCCCGATGGAAACCATCCAGTTCTTCCGAATCCTTCAGCAAGTTATTTGAAGCCTGAAATCCATTCGGATAGCTGCTGACTTTTGATATTCCCCAACAAAAAAAGACTCTCGTTATTAACCCCCAATAGAAGTCATCAAAATTCTCTGGATTCCCCAAGAAGATTCTTCAAGAAGTATACGACATTGCTCTAACAACATAATTTTTATCAATACTCCAACTTCAAGTCATGAAGAATCCACATATATTCAGCAGCAATCAAGGATTTATTTTCCTCAGCAATACAGCAAATCAGCTCACATGCGCATACATTGCATCCATATATCATAAACATTGATAAAACACATGTATTGCATCATACATTTCATGCAACATAATTTTGTGTTCCAGCTAACATTTTACCCTTTTCAAGATGAGATTAACAGCTACCATTAACAATATGCAATCATGATGCAATACAAATACGCTCCAGACACGGATGTCATTCTATTATTCATTCAATTTCAACTCTAGATACAGTTCAGATACACTCCAGATACGAATGCCATCCTGATACTCATTCAGATCCAACTTTCAGATACAGTTCAGATACACTCCAACTAAGGATTCCATCCTGATACTCATTCAGATCCAGCTTTTAGATACAGTTCAGATACACTCTATATAAGGATACCATCCTGATACTCATTCAGATCCAGCTTTCAGATACAGTTCAGATACGCTCCAGATAAGGATGCCATCCTCATACTCATTCAGATCCAGCTTTCAGATACAGTTCAGATACGCTCCAGATAAGGATGCCATCCTGATACTTATTCAGATCCAGCTTTCAGATACAGTTCAGATACGCTCCAGATACGGATGCCATCCTGATACTCATTCAACTTCAACCTTCAGATACAGTACAGATACGCTCGCCACGGATGCCATTCTGGTACTCATTCAGATTTCAAGTTCAAATACAGTACGGATACGCTCCAGACACGGATGCTATTCTGTTGCTCATAAAAATTTAGTCTCCAGATACAGCTCAGATACGTGCCAAACACGGACACCATTCTGATACTTATTCTTTTGACTTACAACTTACAATTCAACAAACATTCTTGGATGGAATCTACAAGCCCATCTCCAACAAGACTCTGTCACTTCTCCAAATGGCATCTTTAAGCCCATTCCCTCAACTATACATTGTCGAGTGCAAATTTATGTGCACTTTAGTGTCCAATCGTCTTTTACCTTCGAGTCACGAATGGTAAAGCTCGCCAATCTAACTCTTCAGGTTTACGAAGATTGAACAGGGGCAGCTGTTGTACCCTAAAATTTTCCCTCTGACTTCTCTCACAAGATTGCTTTGACTCAATACTGGATTAGAGTTTGAGTTTACACAAGGATTTTTGGACTATAATTTCTTCATATGACTTTCAAACATCATTATAGACCCCTAAGATCACTCATGACAAGTTTAAAGCCTTGAACCACATTTTTTATCAGTCAATTGGATAGTTGACCTAAAAATCAACTGTATTGGGGAAAAAGTCAACCATGGCCAATTTACAGTCAAACTTCATAACTTTTGATCCACATCGACATTTTAAACTTATATGTGTCATTTGGTCAAGTTTGGATTACAATTCCTCAAGAAATTTGGTCAAATCACAAAAAGGACAAAAAGGGCAAAATGGTCAAAATTAGGGTTTTGACTGAGGAAAGGCAATTTCTGATTTTTTTAGCAAATGACCAATTGAGTTCAAGCATGATTTCAAGGATTCAATTACATCATCTTGGATTAATTACATGGCTCAAAACATTTCAATTTCATTGGACTAACAAATGAAATTTATAGTCAACTGATCAAAAGTCAACTGTACGCTGAAAAGTCAAACTTTAACTTTTTGGTCAACATCAAGTGCCAAGGGTCATAATTCAACAATACATGTCAAAATATGAAACTTGTTCATCAAGAAAACCAAATTTGAAAGTTAGGGTTTGAATTTGAAAATTTTTCTAACTTAGAAATTTTCTAAGTATAGAAAATTTTCTTATTTTTTTCTTAACTTTAGGCCACTTTTACACCATGATGCATAATGATTCAAGGAAGGTTCCCAACATGGAAGTTGTAGACCTACATGAAATATACAACTTTGCTTTACACAACTTCTCCTAAATATGCTGGTATTTTAAGTTATAAATTCATAAAGTCATGACATTTTCATTTAACACTTAGAGAAACTTTCAGCAGTTTTGGTCAGGTTTTTATCCCAACTTCTTGGCCAATTTTCATAAAGTTCCAGTTTTATTTAACAAAAGTGGTCAACATGAAAGTTGTAGGGGAGGTGCCAATCTTTCCAAAAAGTCCAAGAACTCATCGAGATCATTCTTGAGCTGAGAGGAACGAAGAGATGAAGTTGGGGCTTCATTCTTGAATTACAAAGCAGAATTTGTGATGAACACTTGACTAAAATTCCAACCAAAGCTATAAAATCTCTCTTTTAAGGCTATGTTCTCTCCAAATCCATGCATAATCAAACAATTACACAAACCCTAAGTGTATTACACAAGCATTTGAAGCTTTGTCCAAGTCTTGGTACCATTTATGGTTAGAAATGCAAAAGCAACATTTCCATTTGCATAAAGTTTCACTTTTCCAACCACTCTCTTCTTTCAAAGCTTGAAATCTGTTCCAAAGATGACAGAAAAATCTCTCAACATCAGAAGCAATCCACAAGACCTGCAAAGCATGGATAAGTTCCTTAATTCACTCCTTTCTTCATCTTGAAGAAACTTGTCATTATGAATTTGAAAAAAGGCATAACAGGGAATTTTTCAAAAGTCTGAGTTTCTCAAGTCTCAAACCTTCGCTATAAATAGAAGAAACATTTTCAAGACACGGGGTTGGTTTTTGGAAGTGAAAAAGTTTTAGAGAGAAAGAATTGAGAGTTTTGTTGAGCAGAAAAACAATATTCCGTGCAACCTTGATTCATTTTCAAAACCAAGTTTATTCTTGTTCAAAACAGAAAATCCAATCCATCATTCCACCATAGAAACTCTCCTTTAAACCAAACAACTCATCACATACAAAGGTGGTCCAAAACATCACAAAAAACAGTCTCTGTAGTGCTATTATCTTCACCTTCAAAGCACCAAAAACATCACAGCACAGTCTAAACTCAATTTCAACAGTCCGGAGCAGCTTCCTGGAGATTCATTGAGGTCTTCATAACATTTGAAAAAAAAGCATTCAGATTTAAACACCCAGTGCAGCTCAGAGGTAAGTCTCCTTGACTTGATATCTCTCCATACATCATTAAAGGATTCGTTTATTTTAAAGACAAGATGTAGTACTTTAGTACCTTTCTGAACTAGTCATTTGTATCTTGTTTAGGCTTATTGAATCATTTATGGTTAATACTTATCCATTATATGCCATAAACTAACCTGTACAATCAGTAAAAACTATGTTTAAGGCAGGAAAATGTAGCATGTATCGACACATATCTGCATGTGTCGACTCATCTTAGTGAAAGTACAGGGTATGAGTCGACACATGACCCTCATGCATCGACCCATACTGAGTTCAGGTCACAAAACAGAAACTGGAAAGGACTATAAGTCGACACATACACATTTCGCATAGATGCAAAAAGGTGTATGAGTCGATACATACCATTATGTATTGACTCATACTGAACATATTTCACTTTACAGGGGCTAGGAGAAGCTATGTGTCGATGCATAACAGCATGGGTCGACACATAGCAGTTCAAAAGTGCATTTTTCCTTTATTTTGCACTGTTTTCACATTCTTTTTATTATCATTCGATATGGTTGTAATATTTTAGTTCCTACTTCATCCCCATTGCTAAATTGTACCCCCACCCCCCTAAAGGGATGTAATAACTTAGATTTTACTTTCCGCCTTTTACTTGCTTCTCATATATTGCTAGTAAATAAGTGTGTATGGCAAGATAAAAACAACAAAATAGACAATCCTAATCAAAGACAAAATGCATGCAAACTATCACACTATTCACATAAGCATCCTTAGGGTTTCTCCACTTGGTTGCCTAAAACAAAATGGCCATGTTACGCATGTGAAGTATCTTGGCAAAACAAAACAAATTTAAGATCATAGTCCCTCGATGACGGTATTCAAAAGTTACCTAAACAAAATGATCTTGGTCCCTCAAAAATGCTAAGATACTTTGCAACATTGCTATCATGGTTATACGATGACCCGCGCCCGTCCCGTTTACATCCAAAGATAGGGTTGCTTACCAAATCAATGGTAACACAACAATGTCAAAGGAATAGAGAATACACAAGAAAGACATTTGAGTAGGTAGATAGCTTCTAGTTGTTTACTTGCTCCATTTCAAACAACAATCCTTGCTATTTTTCAAACACACACACATTTCCAAACATCTTACAAACATTGAAAACATTTTCAAAAAAGACAAACATCTTTGTATACATTCTTACGAATGAGAATTATTACAAAGATTGCCTAAACGAATGGCCTCTTTTACAAAATACTTTCAAAACCACACCAAACACAATTTCAAACAAACAAAAGCAAGTGATCTAAGCAAGTAACTAAGAGGCCATGGAAAACCATGGATGAAAAGGGTTCTAACACCTTCCCTTTTCATAATCTACCCCCCGAACTCAAGAAAACATATCAAAGGTATTTCCTGTGCTTTTTCACCTTTCCTTTTGGATAAAATAAAAGTCGATGGCGACTCTTGCTAACCGTAACATTTGCGATAAAACGCAAAACCCTCAAGTCAGTTCTCCCACCGTATCACACTAGGCCACCAACCTGATATACCTGACGTCTGACCTTCTTGTTAAAAGCTTTAATCATATGTTTCTGGTACATATGACCATGACAAACAACCGCAAGCCTCTTCTCATCAATCCGATTCAATTGGTCAAGTCGAGTCTTAACCCATTCGTTTTCATTCAAACTTACATCCTTCATGATTCTCAAGGAAGGGATCTGGACTTCGATGGGTAGGACAACTTTCATACCGTATACCAGAGAGAAAGGAGTTGCCCCTGTTGACATGCTTGCTGAGGTACGGTAACCATGAAGAGCAAATGGTAACATCTTGTGCCAGTCTTTGTATGTCACATTCATCTTCTATATGATCTTCTTGATGTTCTTATTAGCAGCATCGACATTGCCATTCATCTTTGATCAGTAAGGAGAAGAGTTATGATGCTGAATCTTGAATTGCATGCAGATCTTGGTGATCATAGTATTATTGAGGTTGGTACCATTATCTATGATGATTATTTATGGAATACCATACTGACATATAAGGTTATATCTGATGAACGGGGCCACGACGTTCTTGGTAACAGAAGCAAATGAGGCCGCCTCGACCCACTTTGTGAAGTAATCAATGGCAACAAGGACGAAGTGGTGCCCGTTGGAAGTTGTAGGTATAATCTCTCCAATAATATCAATGCCCACATTATGAATGACCAAGGAGTAGTAAAGAAATTTAAGGGAACCAGAGGCACATGTACTTTTTGTCAACATAGATTTGCCATTTGTGACAAGTTCGGGAGTGATGATGACAATATGCTTCCATAGTGGACCAGTAGTATCCTACCCGTAGGATCTTTTTAGCCATTGTGTGCCCACAAGAATTGGTGCCAAAGGTACCTTCGTGCATATCTGCCATAATCTTCTCTTCTTCACTTCTGTCTATGCACCAAAGTAAAGTAGAACCGTGGTTGCGCTTGTAAAGGATTCCATTACTGAGGAAAAATTTGGCAGAGAATCTTCTTAGGAATTTCTTATCATTGAGGGAAGCTCCCTTAGGATACTCTTGGGATTCGAGGTATCTTTTCACTTCGTGGAACCAAGGTTTGTCCACTACTTCTTCAGTATCAACCTCATAACATTATGTCGGTTCGTCCATTCTCTCAATAGTGATCTGAGGAGTTTCATTATCCCATCTGACTTTAAACATGGATGACATAGTAGTTAGCGCGCCCTCTAACTGATTTTCCTCCCGTGGAAAATGCTCAAAGGTGACTTCTTCAAAGTGTGGAATCAATGTCAACACATGCTCTCAATAAGGGATGAGATTGGGATGCTTCGTGTCCCATTCTCCATTGATTTGACTGATTACCAGGGCCGAGTCTCCAAATACACTCAAGAATTTGATTCTCAAGTCGATAGCAGCTTTAAGGCCCGTAATGCATGCTTTATATTCAGCCATATTGTTGGTACAGTTGAAACATAGCCTGGCAGTGAAAGGAGTATGACAGCCTTCAGGAGATATGATCACAGCACCGATGCCATTGCCAAGTGCATTTGAGGCTCCGTCAAATACCATAGTCCATCGAGATCCTTTTTCAGGTCCTTTATCCGATCCAGGTCATTCACAATCAGTCAATAACATGATGTTCTCATCTGGGAACTCAAAATTCATGGATTAGTAGTCGTCCATAGCCTAATGAGCCAAATGATCAGCTAATACACTTCCCTTGATTGCTTTCTGGGTTGTGTACTGAATATCATATTCGGTCAGGACCATTTTCCATCTTGCTATTCTTCCGGAGAGATCGGGCTTCTCAAAGATGTATTTGATAGGATCTATTTTAGATATCAACAAGGTAGTGTGAGTCAACACATGTTGTCTCAGTCGACTAGCAACCCATGCCAAAGCACAAGAAGTTTTCTCGAGCAATGAGTATCTTGTTTCATATTCGGTAAACTTTTTGCTAAGGTAGTATATTGCATGCTCTTTTTGACCAGACTCGTCATGCTGCCCCAGCACACAACACCCCATTAAATTATCTAATATTGTTAAGTACATGATCAGAGGTCTTCCTTCAACCGGCGCATCAAAATTGGAGGCTCATGAAGATATTACTTGATTTTGTCAAAGGCAGTCTGGAAGTCGTCATTCCACTTCACTACTTAATCTTTCTTCAGTAATTTGAAGATTGGCTCACAAGTAGCGGTTAGATGGGAAATGAATCTGGAGATGTAGTTTAAATGTCCCAAAAATCCCCTAACCTCCTTCTCAGTGCGGGGAGTTGGCATTTCTTGTATAGATTTAACCTTTGCAGGGTCTACTTCAATACCTTTGCCGCTGACAACGAAGCCTAAGAGCTTACCAGATCTTACTCTAAAAGTGCACTTGTTCGGGTTTAGTCTTAGCTTGTACTTCTTGCCCTATTCAGGTCTCTGTAATCCACACACATACATACTTTACTGTATTTCTTAGGTACCAGAACAACATTAGCAACCCATTATGGATAAGAAGTAACAGCTAAGAACCTGACATTAAACTATTTCATGACTTCGGCCTTAATCTTTTTTGATATCTCAAGACGCATACGACGAACCTTTTGCTTCACGGGAGGGCAGTCTTCCTTAGTTGGAAAACGATGAACCACAATATCGGTATCCAACCCTGGCATGTCTCCGTATGACTAAGCAAAGATCTCAACATAGTAATGTAACTATTGTACCCCAAAATTTGCCCTCTCTTTTCCACAAGAAATCACAGCTTCGGGCTTTTCCTGATTTTTCAGATTGGTTTAAGAATCGGTCAAACAGACTTTTCTTAACAGTCAAACAAAATTAGGGTTTCCATTGATTTTGAATCAGTTCAAGCAGATCGTTAGGGTTTGATTGAGTTTGGCTCAGGGTTTGATCAGGCGGACGTTTCTTTGACAATAAATCAAGAATTAGGGTTTGCGCGCGCGTTCTCATAAGGAATTGATCTGCAGTTCTTTTCAATTGACTCTGGGACATGGGTTGATGCTTCTGTTTGAAAGTTTGAAGTTTAAGTTTGATCAGTGAAATGAAAGGCGTATGGACATTTGTTTTGATTGACTGTGCAATACATATGGTTAATTGGGACACCGAGTTTATTATGGATTAATGCGAAGTTGCAAGACTACGGTGTTTATTAATTATTTATTTTATCTAAGTTAGAATAATTGGTATTTATTTCCAGTTATTTTAATTCAAGAAACTTAAATAATTAAATAAACAGTGAATTAAAAGAGATTAACTGACAAAAGATTTTTATTCACTTTTAATTATTGTTACAAGTGTTATTTGAATACAGTAAATTTATTTACAGTATTTATAATAATGCTTATTACAAACAATTGAAAGAGAAAATAAATTTATCCTAAGTCTTCATCTTCTATTGATGCTCCCCATTGCCCAACTGATATTTACCTACAAAAAAGAGAAGAAAGAAGTCAACACAGATGAATTAAAAAGGCTGACAGATAATTAAAACTCATCATTAAAAGTGTTGGCCGGAATCAGTTTGTTCGCCCTCTCTGCAAATCGCAAGAAGACTCTTGGTTCACAAAGAGGGAAAGAAAATATGTTTGCAAGCATATTAAACAAAATGCACAAAGCTACATGAAAAGGGACAAGCTACTGAATATGCCAAAACAAGTTGCAAAGTTCAAACTGAAATAAACAAGTTGCAAAGTTCAAATTGAACAAATAAGCTACTTGAAAAGGCAAACCAAACTATCCAAATAAACTGTCAAAAGAAGCTACCAAACTGTCAAGAAGATATCAAAAGATATCAAAAGATATCAAGCTGTCATCAAAGAAAGAGAAGAAAGTACAATATGCAGAGGAAAGACAAAATGCAAGCAAAACATTCATCATTTTCCATGCCATCACTTTTTCAGAAAAAAGGGACTCTAAGCAATATAATATGCTTTTTTCTATGGAGAGAGAGGAGGAGAGAGAGAAGTAGAGGCTTACAGTTTACAGGCTTAAAAACAAATAAATATAACAAAGATCTCAGTTGAAAAAAGGAGAGAACACATAGAAAAATATTACACAGCTTGTAACCTCAAAACTGTTTTCAAGGAAGCAAACTGAGAAGCCTAACACATCCTGCATCAAAGCCTCTCAAAAAACAAACAAGTTTCAAATTGCCTCAAGCTTAGAAACCAGTTTCAACATATAACCTGTCAAACTCAGTATCCAAACCTGCATAAGGACTTCAAGCCTATACCAGAAACGAATTTCCAAACTGATACCATACAAAGCCTGTCAAAAACTATACATCATTCAAGCTTGCCTTTAAACCTGTTAAAGCCTTCAGCTTGCCTAAATCAAATAACCTAACTCAAACAAACCTTTGTTCAAACATAGGCATGCCTTCATTTCAAAATCCAAGCATCAACTATTGCAATCCATCATCACAGGGTCAAAAAAATAAGCATATCAAAAGCATCTCAGATTCAATATTATCATCATTGATAAAAAGCCAACTCAGAATCAAAGCCAAAAGAGAGAGGAAAAGCAATCTCAGAGTTATCATCATCAAGTTATCAGAACAGCAATAAGCAAACAATCTCAGAATAATCATCATTGAAAAAAGCCAGAAAGCAACTCAGAAGCAAAAATACTGAGGCAAAAGCAACAACAACATCATCAAACTCAGAAACGGGCAAGCAAGCAGAAGAGGAAAACAAGTTTCAGAGACAGATGCCCTAGGGTTTTCAGATTGCAACTATCATCATTAAACAAGGTTAAAGATACCAAATACCAGGAAGGCCACAAAGCTAGCATCACATACTCCCTCGCCTTGGCCACCGGGGACGCCTCCTGTCCACTTCTCCGCCTCTTCTTCAAAAGCCAACAAAGGTAGTAACTCCTCCCTTTTCTTTTTTAACACCTCACATGAACACAAATAATAATACAAAAGATCAGAATATGTAAAAACATGCATGGATCCAGAACCCTAAAACACGATAAAACGAAATCGTTACCTTTTGAATCATCGCCTTGAGCAAGCCATGAAGGGAGGAGAGTTTGGAGGTGATATCCAGTGGCCAGGCGTGGAAGGAGAACATCAGTGGCTGGCTTGAGAAAGGATGAAGAGGCATTGAGGAAGAAGGGAGCGACACCGTTCGTAAGACAAACCCTATTCTGAGCCAAGCAATTCAAACCCTAAACAAATTTTGTAACGCTTTTGGGCTTCTGCCCCACAAAACTTCCAAGCCCAACGATTCTAGCACATACACCCCCCCTTTCCCTTGTTTTGAATCTGTTTGTTTTTGTTTTCTTGGGCCAAACACACCCTTTTTTTGAGCCCATCTAATTTCCCTTTTATTTAGGTTTACAAATCACTTTATTTTCTTTTTTTTATATACAACTTAATTTCTGATTTTTCTTGTTAAGTATATAATATATTAATTTTTCATATTTATTTTTACTAATACTTTTATTACACTTAAAATAGATAAATATTAGATTAATAGATTTTTTTTAAAGAAAAAAAACTTTCTTTTGCTTAATAAATCCTTTTTTATATAAATTTCTAAAAAAACATTAACAAATACATAAACAATAGATTTTTTTTTATTAAGTTAAAATTTTCTTTTCATTAAAACTTTTGTTTATACATAATTAACAAAAACATAAAAATAAATAAATACATTAGGTTAACATTTTTATCATTTGTAAATAATCATATACATTGCACAACACTTTTATTTCTCTTTGATTCTTATACTTTGCTATTTTTTACATTGAGAATATGACGATTCGATTTGGTTGTAAATAATATTTGGACACTACTATTCCGATAAGTCTCATCCCCATTTGTAAACATTTGTATCCCCATCCCCGAATACTTATTTGTAATAGTTTAGACTTTAAATTCCCGCAATTTATCGCTTTCTATATACTATATAGTAATTAGGGTTTGTATGCGAAGATTCAAAATCAACCGCTAGATAACCTAACACAATATAAATACATGACAATCAATACAAAATTCACACTTGCACCCCTAGGGTTCCTCCACTTGTTGCCTTCAAAAATGGGTCATGTTTGCATGTCAAGTACTTTGGAAAAACAACAAGAACAAACAAAATGATCATAGTCCCTCAATGACGCTTTCGAAGTTGCCTAAACAAAATGATCATAGTCCCTCAAGAAAATTGCCAAAGACACTTGACACTATTGCATTCATAGTCTATACGATGACCCGCGCCCGTCCCGTTAACATCCTAACACAAGATTGTCCACCAAATACAATGGTGGAACAATACTGTTAAAAGGGTTAAAACATAGGAACGATCTTTTTGAAATTTAGGGTAGATAGCTCTTGGTTACTTGACCAAACTTGCAAAATAATCCTTGCCATTTTTCAAAACACACATCACAACACAACTTCAAAACAAACTTTCAAAACATTGAAAACTTTTCAAAAGACAAATACACCTTTGTATACATTCAAACATGGATCATTACAAAGGTTGCCACAACAAATGGCCTCTTTTTAAAACATCTTTCAAAATCACACACAAAGCACCATTTCAAACAATTGAAAGCACTATTTCAAACAATTGAAAAAGCAAAGGCAAGTGATCTAAAACGAGTAACTAAGAGTCCATGGATAACCATGGATGAAAAGGGTGCTAGCACCTTCCCTTTTCATAATCTACCCCCCGAACCCACGAAAACATCTCAAAGGTTTTTCTTATGCTTTTTTAACCTTTCCTTAGGATAAATAAAAAGTCGGTGGCGACTCTTGTTAAACCGAACAAGTGCGAAAACAAACGCAAAACACAAGTCAGTTCTCCCACCGTATCACAGTAACATCTGAATTAACCGTTCTTTAACACTATGCTCCAAGTTGGCACCTATCTTGACTTCCTTTTTATCCTCTTTAGTACCCAAGTTCATTGTCTCAACCGGCTCTTCATGAGGTTGTATTGCTCTTTCCTCCTGTTGTAACAATATAACAAGTTCTCTTGGTACTTCACAGTCTTCCTTACCTTCATCCTCGACTTGGTAGATCGGATTTTCCAATTCATAATTAGCAATAGCAAAACCGTTATCAATGGGATCCAAAGTGGATGTGGATCTACAATTTGATATGTGGGTATGTGTAAGAGAGCATAACTATTTTGATAAAGTAAAAGCAGAAAAGAAAGACAAAGAGCATAAAATTTGTATGCAAAATATCCAATGATTTACTTATGACATATTAAATTGAAATGATAACCCTTACAAATAGACCGTTGTGCCTCGGGTAAGACACAAGGCTTTAGAGTTTATATTGTTCAAATATTACATATCCCAAAAAAAAAGACAATTACTCCTAGATAAAAGTAATGGGAAAAAGTCTCTAGCCGTCCAATCATTTAGTCCACCGCTGGTAGTTCGGAAAATCCAATTGTCCAGGTTGCAATTACTGTCAGCATCTTCTGTGGCGGAAACAACATCAATAACACTGAGTCCTGAGTCATGCTTGGGCATTGGTGTAGTTATGATGTTGGGAGTCTCGGGAGGATCAAATTCAACCTCCTTTGCATTGATAAGGTCTTGCACTTTATTCTTTAGAGCCCAACAATCATTTGTATCATGTCCCAGACTGTTGGAGTGGTAGGCACACTGAGCATTTGGATTATAACGTGTAGTATTTGGATTTTTAGGAGCCTCCCTCAGAGTGACCAGATTAGACTTCAATAAGTGTGGAAAAACCTGAGATAAAGACATGTTAAGCCGGGTGAACTGTCTTCTGGGTGCATCATGCCTGCGCTGATTCTTTTGTTATTGATTTGGCGCAGAGTTGGAGATCATCACAGCTTCTACCATTGGACGATGTTCAACTTTGATTTGATTCCTCTGACTGTAGGCAACATTTACTTCTTTCTTCCCAGAGAATGGTTTCTTCATTGTACTTAAAGATGCATCTCTCTGAATCTTTTGCTCTTGATACCATCTTCTACTCGTTCACCTATCAATATCAGCTCGGTGAACCCAGTTGAAAAGCTTCCAATCAAGTGGTTGAAAATTTACCAAACAAAGTACCCAAGAACATATCTACCAACTCTCTATTAGACAGAGGAGGATGGACTCTTCCAGCAAGATCTCTCCATTTCTGGGCATAATCTTTGAAGCCATCACTGGAACCCATAGACATGCTTTGAAGTTGTGTACGGGTTGGAGCAAGGTCAGCATTGTATTGGTACTGCCTATAGAGAGCAGCAGCCAAATGCTCCCAGTTGCAGATATTGGTTCCCTCCAGCTGATAGAACCATTCCAATTAAGTCCCCGATAAACTTTCCTGGAAGAAATGCACCCATAAATTCCTATCAGCGGTGTGAGGTCGGATCTTCCTGATATAGGATCTCAGATGCAGCTTAGGACATGAAACCCCGTCATATTTAGCAAACACGGTAACCTTGAACTTCTGTGGAATGACCACTCCAGAAACCAGCCCTAATTCTTCAAAATCCATACCAGGTACCCTCTGAATTTCCATGGTGTTGAGACGATCCTTCAGCTGCTTGTATTTGTCATCAGCAGGTGGATACTACTCTTCAGCATAATCAGCCTCTTCTTCATCAGACCCTGGATTGTGGTCTTCTTCTTTTGTCTTCTCTTACTGATTGTATCCTTCATTTCACGGAGTTATGAATTCTAGAGCTCGCTTTGCTGGTCCTCTGAATATCCTTCTAATATTCAGAACACCCACTGGTTTCTTTATCTTTTTCTTCTTGTCTTTGATAATCAGAGCCTTCGGGTCTTCTTGTCCCTTATCTAGAGCCAGGAACATCTGCTGGAACTGAGAATTTTGGGCTTGAAGGTCCTTAATATTCTGTTCGAGAGCCATTTCTTTTTGCTGAAATAAATAGCGAAAAGATAAGAAACCTATCCTGAAACCTGTTTATGTGATGCTATGTATGATATGCTTACGCAATGTTTTCAAGGATCTTATAGGATTTAAACTCTTTTAAACATAAAATAAGCAAAAGACTTTTTATTAGTAGGTTCAACTGAAACAAAAGTTACAAAGAAATAACAAAAGAAACTTCTGAAATTCCTAGGTCTCCCACGGACGCTTCCTTTTGGTGCTGATATAGGCATTGAGATTCTTCTCTTCATGTAGCTGCTTTGTCAATTCCAACACTTTCTTCCCACTGGCATAGAATTGGGTTTCAAAGGTTTCTCGTTCTTTCTTGAGTTGGATTCAAGACCTTTGCAATTCCTCAAAGTTTGTCGGCATATCAGGATGAAGAATGATGTGAGACCCATCCCTTTGAACAATAGGTTATGAGATCACTGGTAAGACAGCAGTATACGTCATCATAAGACTTTGAGCATGAGCTCGCACCCATTTGAGGTAATGCTCCAAAGGGATTGAGTTCTTGCTCCATAAAATCTTACTATCAGTCTTCTTAACCATGCCCCAAGCGCGGATGAACCTCTGATGATAACCTTGCGGATCATTTGAATAGTTGAACATAATACCCTAGATGAGCATATCATGAGGACTATCCCTCCGGGCGTAGCCAAACTGACATAGGGCTAAAGCAGGGTTGTAGGTGATGCATCCTCTAATGCCAAGGAGTGTCACATTAGGAAATTATCTGTAAAGATTAATAAAAGAGATGTCTTCTTAATAGCGAGGGCACCAATAGATATCAGAGTGAGAGAGAGACATTAACCTTTGGTTCCACCTTAAGCCTAACTCATTCTTCATTACTGATCGAGGAAGGTGCGAAATAAACCACCTATAAAGCAAAGGCATATAACACATAAGAGTTCCTCACTTCTTCATAGTACATGTATGGAGTGAATGTAGAACATCCCCGAGTAATGTAGGCACTAGATTATGAGTAAGGAAATATTATTGGCATTGACGTCTATAAGTTGGTCTGAATTAGGGAAAAAAACCAACCCATAGATCAAGAGAGCCAAAATATCTTCAAAATCATGGTAAATCATGGCGTCTAGGAATACCTGAGCTTTCTCCATCAGAAACTTTGCAAGAAGACCTTTAACCCCACTTCTTCTTTCCCAGTTGGATTCAATGTCAGATGGCTTTAAATACAAGGCTATGGCAACATTTTCAGAAGTTAGATCTTGTTCTAAACCGGTGAAAGGTATCTGCTCTAATATAGGAAAACCAAGTAGCTTAGAGAATTCTTCCAGCGTGGGAACCAATTGATAATCTGGAAATGTGAAGCAATGGTTCTTAGGATCGAAGAACTGGAATATGACGCTCATTAAACCTTCGTCAAAGCCGGTAGTAACTAAACTGAGCAAGTGACCATGTCTTTTGTTAAATGATGAGCTTCCAGGAACCCTTAAGACCAACTCTTTAAGCTTTGGATAAATCTCTACAAAATTGATTCGGATAGTTTTTATGCGAGCTGAATCCATGACCTACAAAATAAGGAAGAGATAAATCCACAAGTCCTTGAAATGGTTAGTGTGAATGATATGTCATGATGTTCATAATGTTATGATTATGCTTAAAAAACAAATATAACAAACACAAACAAGTCACACAAAACTTAGGTTTAAAGGCTTGCATGAATTTTTAAAGGTAAGCACCCTCTTGAAGTTTCAGTTGGCTCAACATGTCCTATTAATAGTAATTGAGTTCTAAGGAGTCTCATATCACTGTCCTTTCTTTTAGGCATTGTTTTAGCTCAAGAACCGAAGTATTGCGGCCAAAATATCCCAAAAGTCCAATCTCATTGAGTGTAGCATCGAGTATCAACCAATCTTCCGTCGGAACTAAAGCCGGCTATCTCACTACTTTCTAATGGCTAGGTTTGTTCAACTAATGTTCTAAGGTCAGTTAGTTCTTTATGACACCACACAGCGGCCCCATATTCTCCTTGATTCAACACAAAGGATACCAGTACCAACAAATGTGTCACACTAACACAACCATCACTTCAACCATATCGGTCTATGCCGTACAGTCTCCACGATCTATTGATGCTTACCTAAAAGTGCCCCAGATCCGGGTATAGGATCTTTTTAATAATAACCCAAACATAAACCCGAAAAATAAAGCACACAAGTCAAACAAGTAAAACCTTTTAAATATGATCTAGCTCTAAGGTAACCCAACTTTTAGTTTTATGTCTCCACAGCAGAGTCGCCAGTTCTATGATGCGGTGGGAGAACCGACTGTTATATTGGTTTTGCGTTTGTATTCGCAAATATTACGGTAAGCAAGAGTTGCCATCGAATTTTCTTTTATCCAACAAAGGAAAGGGTGAAAAGAACAGAAAAATACCTTTTGAGATTATTTCTGAGTAAGGGGGTAGATTATGGAAAGGGAAGGTGTTAGCATCCTTTCCATCCGTAGTTATCTACAGGATCTTAGATGCTTAGCTCATTTTGAAATAACTTGTGCTTTGTGTGTTTTTTGAAAAGTATTTTTGAAAGCTCCTTAGTGCGGAGAACTTCGTAATGTTTCTCGGAATGGTAGAGAACGTATACAAAGTGTTTGAAAATGTTTTTGGGAAATAAATTTTATGTAAGTGTAAAAATTGTTTGAGCAAGCTTCTAACGGCTATCTACTTTACTCGAAAGATTGTTCTTTTCCTATTTTCCTTTGGGCAGTTCTATCCTACTATTAGTGAGTAGGTAACCCTATTCGTTGGATGTTTGAGGGACATTCAAAGGGACGTTTATACAGTCACAAAGGAAAATGGGAAAAAAACTTTAGCAACTACCCTAGGGTTTTTAAGATCATACTGAGGCAATGTCGAGAGGGTAATCGAGAGACTTATGATCTTTAAACCGGAGGGTAGCCACAAAAATCTCTCACGTTTCGAGAGATGTGACTGTTTTTCTGAAGGCAACCAAAGTGGGATACCCTAGAGGTATATATGTGCAACTGTGTTTGTATTTAATTATTTGTGTCTTATGTTATGTTTGCTAGCGTTTTGTTATTATTCTCTCCATACAATCCTATTTGTCATGCATCTAAACAGTTAATAATTTGCAGAAATTAAAAATGTGGGAATTGTAAATTCTAACTATTACAAGGCTTCGGGGAGGGGATTATTTACATGTCCAAAATTTGGGGGAATAAAGCAGTAAAGTAAAACCCTAAATTAAACTATTACATCCAGTAGACAGATACAATAATATGAAAAATTAATAATATGAAAGTATTTAAACGCGCGTGAATTAGAAAAGACGTCTAAAACCCTAATGTACTTCTAGGTTTAAATAAAACTCTTTTTTTGTTGTTTTTATTTATTTAGAAAATGGTTTAAGTAAAATTAACTAAACTAAATTTAGATTTAAAGAAAAAAAACTAATTTATTAATGAGAATGGAAATTTTAAAGAAAAGAAATAATTCTAAGTTTTTTTGGTATTTTTAATATGAAAAGAAAATGAATTAAAATCCTAAGTTCTATTAATTTAATTTAAAGAAAATGGTTAAAATAATTATTAATTAATTTACAATATTAATTTAATTAAAAAAACCTAAAACTATATTTTTTTTAATGATTTTTCTAATTTTACATTGTTATTTAAAAAATGATTAAAAGAAATAAATAATTAAAACAAATAAATAAAAGAAATATGAAAATGGGCCTGATAGCAAAAGAAATAGAGGGGGTATGCTTTAAAAAACGCTAGGCCCAAACAAAACAGAACCCAGGAGCTACGCTGAATCCTATGTTACCAGCCCTTGAAAGTTTACCGTGAAGCTGCATGTTGAGGCGCTTGGATCTGGATCATATGGTGATAACCTGATGGTACATGGTGAGTACACTTGGTTTTGAAGTACTTGATCTGCAAATATAACATGAGAAAAATGGAAATGTTGAAGCCTGGGATCGAACCCAGGTCCTCTATCCTAACACACGCTCCTTTCACCACCCAACCATTTAACTCAATTGTTATTATATTAAAACAAAAACAATATAATGGAATCAAGTATCAGATCCTAGTCAGCAAAATGCGCGCATTATAAAATTTATATGAGCCAATAAGGTCACGCGATATTGCCATGCCTGCTCCAGACAGAGTCAAAAAGTCAAAGACGCCAGAGCATATATCCAGGCATACGAAAATGGGATCCACGATTTTAAAGGCTTTAAGTCCCTAATCAAAAGCCCATTCCATACAAAATCGCCTCCTAAATCCAAATCTGACCTTAGTTTTAACAGATCATGCCTTAATCTTCAGTTTACACCAAGATCCGGATTATGACCTAAACATGGAAAATCCTTGTTTGAGGACCTGTCCTTTCATGTAATATGTTAGAAACAAGTAGAAAGATGACATGAACATGAAAATATAAATTAGAATCATTTATATTGCATGTATTGAAAGATTCAAATATTTGAATTTTACCAAACGAAGATGATTTGGTTGGCCGGTTTAAGGAAGCTTCAAGGGTGGATAAGGGATGGTATGGCTTCCTGGGAATGTCAGGGATGGAGTGGTGAGGTTTGGAACGAGGAAGCTTGCACTATGTGTTTCGAATTTCACAAGTTTTGGAATTTTTTGCAATTTTGGTGTGGTGATTTGAGGTACTGTCTACGTATGGAATGCTTGCAGATATGTTGCTTAAATAGAGGAAGTGAAGGTAAGGAGGAAACAAGGAAAGAATCATGGAATTAAGACTATGTTTTAAAGACATGATCACATATTTGAAAAAAATCCATAAGTGAAGATTCTTGCCAATTTTGATCCTTACGCGAAAATGGGAAGTTTGTTGGCTATTTAACAACTGTATTGGGCTTCAAATAACCAATCTATGCAATATCCCAAGTATTTTTTTTACAATTTTTTGATTTATTCTTGAGTTTAAATGAATAAAATCCAAATAAATAAAATAAAAAATCAAGCCTTTGCATGAATGTGTTTAGGGGACCTTAGACATGTCTTGAACATGTTTAGGCCCAAAAAGTTAGGCCCACTAGCTTGAAAAATGAATTTGCCCAAAGTTGTACTTTTTTGAAAGTTGCCCAACTTGTGCAAGCCATAACTTGCTCATTTTTATCCAATGGTGATGATGATCTTGGACTTTTTAGAAAGCCAAATATGTCTACTCCAACCTCTATTTTTATCAATTTTGCATTTGAAGATTTTATCTTGATGTAAAAGGTCTTGGAAAAAAGTGTCTTTTGTTGACTTTCTGAAAATGACCTATAATGTATGAGCTTGAATCTTTCAAATGGTGCATTTATTGAACTTGAGGATAAAATGTAAGCTGTAGGGAATTTGATTCTCTTCAAAAGTAGCCTTGGTTGGGGAAAAATGGATGAATTATGTGAAAGTTATGCCTGGTGAAAGTTCAGTTGAGTTCTCCTATAGAAACCCTAATTTAGCAATTCTTGACTTTTGATAAATCTGAGGACTTTCCTTGAGGAATCATGATCAACCCTTGATAAAATGATGGATATCACTTCAAAATTTTGATGTTGACCAAAAATCTTGAAGTTTGACTGTATACTGGCCACAATTGACTTTTGACCTAGTACAGTTGACTTTCAAACATTTGAAATGGTACATAAAGCATAAAAAAGAAAAGCATAAAGTAAAGTCAATTGTTAGAAATTAGTGATTAGTTGGATGACCATCTAGAAACTTGCATTTGGAACTCATTAGAGGATTGGTAGAACCAAAGCCTCCACACAACAAGTTGCATTTGCTTTTCGTCAAGTATATCATCCATTTTGGAATCCTCAAAAGTAACATTTAATGATCAACGATGTTTAAGTGATCCGCGTTGACCAAAGGTGTTGTAGATCCATTAGAGGATTGGTAGAACCAAAGCCTCCACACAATGAATCTCAAGGTTATTGGATCAAAGAGATCAAATTAACATACTTGGGCTTGCAATCATAAGTTTGGGCCACGAATGATCATTTATTCGAATCGGGACAAAATTTAGCGCTATGTTAAGCAATCGTAAGTGGACTTATGTAGAAGTCGCACCTATTTTGAGGCCGGTCAATAGCAATCTATGTACTTCATGTTTGGATAAATGATATAGGGATCACCATCCCTTAACATGTAGCACAATTAAAAAAGAAAGGGATAAGATGAAGAGGGAGGGGAATGATAAGCTAATATAGATCACCATCTCAAAATTCTTTCATCTTTAAATTCAACCACTCCTCTAGATGGATTAAAGCACTAAACATATCATTAATCCAAAGCACCAAAAATGAATTAAATAATTCACTCTTAGGTAGATTTGAATTGATGAACATTTATCAAACTTCATCTACATCCCAAAGTCCATTGATTTAAAGACAAATTGGACATTTAAAATTGCAATCCAAACCAACAATCAAAGGAGTGAGTAGAAAAAGCATTTTGGATCAAAGCTGCCCCAAAACAAGGCAAAAAAAATGCATTTTGTCCCTGTGTAAATCTATTGCACTACTGTGTAAATCGATTTACACAATACAGTTTTCAAAAATTTGTGCAAAATTGCTTCTGTGCAATCGATTGCACACTGTTACAGGCAGCAAAACAACATTTTAAAAGGCCAAATTCTTGTTCAAACTTTCCATCAAACACCTTATGATCATTGATTCAATTGAGCACGGAAATTCCATCAAATCATGAGAAAATAACACCATTGGAATCACAAAATAATGCTCAATGAATCAATCCCAAATATCACCAAGAGATCACATTGTGAAAGATGAATTATCCAACTTACCAAAGGTAGATCTAGAGAATTATCAAAACAACTACAAGAATTTGCTTCAATTCAACCACATGAATCAATTGCCAAGCTTGGATGTAGAGAATTGATGAAGAAAAAGTGTTTGGATGAAGGTTTAGCTCAAAGATTAGTAAGCTTCAATGCAAAGCTTACTAACTTTTTTAAATGGAGCTTTGAGTGAATTTCGTAGATGGAGAGAATTGAGAGATTTTTTAGCAAAGTGATTTTGGCTATCAAAAGCTTGAAATTTGAATGAGATGAGGGCTCTATTTATAGAGTTTAGGATTGGAATTAGTTGTAATTTGGTAATTGATTCTTGGAGCCAAAAATTGAATTAATGATATAATTTTCAAATTATGCAGAAAAATTGGAGCCAAAAAGATGACAGTTTTGAAATTGCTGGCTTTTTTCAAAAATCACGTGTGTTTTGCTGCTATGAGTCGACACAAGAGTCGTATGCATCGACACATTCTAGTTGTATAACACAACATGAGTCGACACAAGCTTCTATGGATCGATACAATCTGCTATCTCAACACAATACAAAATCAATCAATTTGCATGAGTCGACACATAACATGTATGTGTCGACACATGCTAGTTATACAAAACAGGATGAGTCGACACAAGCATCTATGGATCCATACAAGCTGCCTTTTCGACTAAATACAAAATTAATCACTTCGCATGAGTCGACACATAACATGTATGTGTCGACACATGCTAGTTATACAAAACAGGATGAGTCGACACAAGCCTCTATGGATCGATACAAGCTGCCTTTTCGACTCAATACATAATTAATCACTTTGCACGAGTCGACACATAACATGTATGTGTCGATACATACTAAAAAAAATTATTTTTGAAGGCTAAAAATACACTTTTTTCAAAGATTGTGCACAATACATTGTGCAATCGATTGCACTATGGGAGCAATCAATTGTACAGGAAAACAAAAATGAAAAATTTTAATTATTATTTTTTTCTTTGAAAATAGAGATTTTAGGGAAATAATACCGGAAAACCTTATTTGTCGGATGCTTTAACTCAGTACCTACAAAACACAATTTTGCAAAGAAAAAGACAAATGTTTTTTTGTATTTTGGTTAGAGGTTAATTATCAACGCATATACAAAATACACAACTAAGGTGCTTGAAGATTCCTCAAGAGCAAACTTAAAGATAGGAGATAGAAAAAAGAGGAAGAACTAACCCTAATGTGATTTTGTTATGATCAAGTTAACATGATATGATAGGGGAATCTTAGGGGCAAAAATTGGGGTACAACAGCTGCCCTTATTTAAGTGTCTTCTATCCGGAGATACGAAGGTTAAAAATCTTCGTGTCGACGCGATTGAAGATACTTAAATATAAAACAAGCCCTATTTTTGTCTCTAAGATGCAATGCAATGCTTATGATTATGAATGCATATGAACAGAACAAAAGAGACGCAAAGTATCACTGGTGATGCCACAAAAATGAAGAAACAAAGGAGCAACCCCACCAGGAAAATAAATCACTGGTGGACCAAAAGAATTGAATCAGAGAGGAGGATAACAAGCATCGACGTTCACTGCCGATGTCTACCAACATTCACTAAAGGTAGAAAGAGAGAATATATCATACCATCGTTGTTCACTGACGATGAACTATCAACTTTCACTGAAGATAGCAAAAAGATAAGAAACACCGACGTTCACTGCCGATGTACTACCAACGTTCACTGAAGGTAGAGAGAAAATATATCATACCATCGCTGTTCACTGATGATGAACTATCAACGTTCACTGAAGATAGCAAAAAGATAACAAACGCCGACGTTCATTGCCGATGTACTACCAACGTTCACTGAAGGTAGAAAGAGAAAATATATCATACCATCGCCGTTCACTGATGATGAACTATCAACGTTCACTGATGATAGCAAAAAGATAACAAATACCGACGTTCACTGCCGATGTACTACCAACATTCACTGAAGGTAGAAAGAGAAAATATATCATACCATCACTATTCACTGACGATGAACTATCAACTTTCACTGATGATAGCAAAAAGATAAGAAACACCAACGTTCACTGCCGATGTACTACCAACGTTCACTGAAGGTAGAGAGAAAATATCATAAGTTTTCCCCAAAATTCTGGTGTTTCACCTAGAACGGGTCTCAACTTCTTCTTTAACCAAGGCACTCTTCCTGGAAAGGGTAATATGTAAGCTGTCTCAAATAAAGAGACTTCCACTTGCAAAGGTTTCACAACGAGCAATTTCTGTGAATTTGAAAGTCTTGCCATCCACTGGCGTAAACTGACGACGGACTACAAACTAACCACTCATAGAGGAAATAACAAAAAAATTTACGTCGACTTGTACAGGGAAGCACGAGTTGCTCAAATAAAGATACATGTTGCTTGTTTTCATGGAGGATTGCAAAAAGAAACGACTTTCTGGGGATAGAAATATGGCTTCCTGGGGAAAGAGATATGACTTCTTGGGGAAATGCCATGATATTCCTGCTGAGGAGATAAAGTCTTCTCGTGTAAAATAAATGCACCAACCAAAACTTAAAGTTCTCAAAAATCCAAAGTAAATAATATCGTCATGCAACCACGAATCCAATTAGAAACAAACTGGAGCAAGACGGCCAACGAAGATACATCCTTTGAGAAATAAACTCAAGAGGGAAAACCAAATCCACCTAAGAAAGGAGTGCTACAGGAAGGTTAGAACACAATGTCAATAAAAAATGATTTGTAGCAATGCATGATGCATGTACGAATGTATGAGTGATATCGTGCATATGCTGGTAAAAGGATACATAATCAGTACAAACAAAAAAAACCGCCTCAAGTACCAAGAACATTGGGATAAATTTCAACCAGAAAGATCAATCTAAGAAAGGTAAAAGCAACTGCGGAAACCAAACCTATTGCCTGTCCTAACTTCACTGAGGAGAAACATAATCCGGATGTAGCTAAATCAAACAGATACCTGGATAGAACATCTTTCTTCCGGTTTCATCGGAGAAACCAGTTTTTCAAAAGCAACATACCTACTGGAGATTACAAGACCAACCTCAAATAAAGCAGACTGACGCCGAGACAATCAAACCTCACTGGGGAAATCAAGCATACCCCCCTGGGGAAAGATGCAGATTGAAACTTTAAATCATGAAAACCTATTCTGACAAAAGATGCCCTGGGATAGCCTTCCCAGGAAATCAAGAAGTCAACACTAATGCCAATACTGCAAAAAGAGCGATATCTTAGCACACCAAGGGAATAAAACCTTTCATCATATGAGGGAAAACTTCCCTGGGGAATCTGGGATGGAGGCTTCTGACCATGCAAACCCAAAATCAAATCGAACCAAGACTTGGTCGGGGATAATGGGATCACAAACCTGATATTGTACCTTGCACCCACTAGTATCGTCTTTAAGTATCTGAGAAACACACAAAGATTGCACACATACCAACAAGATGACCTGAGAAAAATCTTCATGAAGGAAGTAAATCTTCTTAAAACAACTGGAGTTTGTTCATTCCTGGGATCGCCATTTTTGTTGTCATTGTTTCATCACAAATCCCAAAGTAAATTGAATTGTGAAGATCTCCCTTTTTTTTTTGAAAAGTCAATTTTTCTTTTTAATCTTTTTGCTTTAAAAATTATTATCAGTAATAAATGGAGTCTTTGCAAGCTAAATAAAAATAAGAACACAAAGAATTGGGAAAAAGCTCGAATTTCATTAATAGAATGGTAGTCTGTGAATGGCGAGACTCCATGGATGATTACAAAGTTTGGGAAATGGTAATATATAATGGAAAAGATACATTGAGATACAATGACCAGCATTCCCCCTAACAACTTTTGAAATCCTGAGCAGCAGCTTTTGTTGAAGTATGGTGAGGATCCGAGAAGATTGTTGCTTCAACGATCAAGTCTTGTCTGACGTAGTTACTTGCCAAGAAAAATCCCTAACTTTTTCCTAAGCTGCCCTTGCGGGTTTTCAACTTAGCGGGAAATTTATTCTGTTTATGTCTCTAATTTTTGCCTAGACCGCCCTTTCGGGTTTTCAGCCTACCGAGACGCTCCTTTTTGCCTAAGCCGCCCTTTTGGGTTTTCAACTTAGCGAGCTGTTCTTTTATTTCTTTAGGCAAAGTATTTCTTGACTGCGTCAGCATTCATGGGACGTGGGAACTCCTCGCCATCCATAGTTTCAATAATTAATGCACCACCAGAGAAGGCTTTCTTGACAACATACGGGCCTTCAAAATTGGGAGTCCACTTGCCCCTAGAATCAGTGTTAAAAGACATGATCTTCCTGAGCACGAGGTCGCCTTCTCTGAATTCACGAGGTTTGACCTTTTTATCAAATGCTTTCTTCATTATTTTCTGATATAACTTCCCATGACACAAAGTTGTCATTCTCTTCTATTCAATTGGTTAAACCTGTTCTGGACCCATTCAGCCTCTGTCAACTTGGCTTCCATTATCACACGCAACGAGGGAATCTCTACCTCAACAGGGAGTACAACTTCCATTCCATATACCAGGGAGAACGGGGTTGCTCCTGTTGAAGTGCGAACATATGTTCGATATCCATGCAGAGCAAAAGGGAGCATTTCATGCCAATCCTTATAAGTAACAACCATTTTCTGGATAATTCTCTTGATATTCTTATTAGCAGCCTCAACATCCCCATTCATCTTTGGCCTGTATGGAGATGAATTGTGATGGACAATCTTGAATTCTTCACACAGTTCTGTCATCATCTTGTTGTTCAAATTCGAGCCATTGTCAGTGATGATTCTACTCGGCACACCATACCGACATATAAGATTGTTTTTGATGAAACACACAACCACCTGTTTGGTATCATTGGCATAAGAACCAGCCTCTACCCATTTGGTAAAGTAGTCAATTGCTACCAAGATGAAACGGTGTCCATTCGAAGCTTTGGGTTCTATCATCCCGATCATGTCTATACCTCACATAGAGAAAGGCCATGGGGAGGAAATCACCTTGAGAAGTGTCAGAGACACATGGACCTTGTCTGCATAAACCTGGCATTTGTGGCACTTCTTTGCAAATTTGTAACAATCAGATTCCATTGTCAACCAATAGTAACCTTCCCTTAGCATCTTTTTAGCCATCGAATGCCCGTTAGCATAAGTGCCAAATGAACCTTCATAAATCTCATGCATCAACATGTCTGCTTCGTGTCTATCCACGCATCTGAGCAAGACCATGTCATAATTTCTCTTGTATAACACATTTTCACTAAGGAAGAAACTGCCTGCCAATCTTCTCAGTGTCTTTCTATCTTTCCTCGATGCACCAATCGGGTATTCCTGAGTCTGAAGAAAATGTTGGATGTCATAATACAGAGGTTTTTCATCTGCTACCTCCTCTATCGTAAACACATGAGTGGGCCTATCCAGACATCGAACTGTAATACGAGGTATATCATTCCAAGTATTCACTTGGTACATGGAAGCCAGAGTTGCCAGAGCATCCGCCATTTGATTTTCATCTCTAGGAATGTGATGGAATTCAACTTTATTGAAGAAGGGTAGTAATCTTCTAGCATAATATTTGTAAGGGATCAAGCCAGGGTGAAGAGTATCCCATTCTCCTTTAATCTGATTTATTACCAAAGCTGAATCACCATACACATCTACAATTTTGATTCTGATATCAATAGCTTCCTCAAGACCCATTATGCAAGCCTCATATTCCGCCATATTATTAGTGCAATCAAATGTTAACCTTGCAGTAAAAGAAATGTGCGATCCTTGAGGAGTGACGATCACAACACCAATTCCTTTACCATAAGAATTCACCGCTCCATCAAATATCATACTCCAACGAGATTCAGGGTCGGGACCTTCCTCAGGCAATGGTTCATCACAATCTTTCACTTTCAGGAACATCACATCCTCATCGGGGAATTCATATTCTGCAAACTGATGATCTTCCACCAGCTGGTGAGCAAGGTAATCTTCCAACACACTACTTTTGATAGCTTTTTGAGTGCGGTACTCAATATCATATTCAGATAACAACATCTGCCAGCGTGGAATTCTCCCAGTAATAGCAGGCTTCTCAAAAATATACTTGATTGGATCCATTTTGGAGATCAACCAAGTGGTATGATTCAACATATACTGTCGCAAATGCTTTTCCGCGCAGGCCAAAGCACAACACATTTTTTCTAGCGTGGAATACCGCGACTCACAATCAGTGAACTTTTTGCTGAGATAATAAATGGCGAACTCTTTCTTCCCTGTTTCATCATGTTGTCCCAGAATACAACCCATGGATTTATCTAACACTGTTAGATACATAATCAACGGTCTTCCTTCTACGGGAGGGAGCAAGATAGGAGGTTCAAGCAGATACTCTTTAATACTCTCAAATGCCCTTTGGTAGTCATCCATCCACACACAACCTTGATCTTTCTTTAACAACTTAAAGATCAGTTCACACTTTGCAATCATGTGAGAAATGAATCTAGAAATATAATTCAAACGCCCGAGGAAACCCCTGACTTGCTTTTCAGTTCTTGGTGCTGACATTTCTTGAATTGCTTTGACTTTATCAGGGTCAACTTCAATTCCATTCTGGTTAACGATAAAACCCAACAATTTCCCCGATCTAACTCCGAAGGTGCATTTATTTGGATTCAAGCGGAGACGGTACTTCCTCAAACGCTGAAACAACTTCAACAAATCTTTTATATGCCCTTCTTCAGTTTGGGATTTTGCAATCATATCATCAACATATACTGCAATTTCCTTGTGCATCAGATCATGGAATAGGGTTGTCATAGCCCTCTGGTACGTTGCACCAGCGTTCTTCAACCCGAAGGGCATCACTCTGTAACAGAATGTTCCCCAGGGTGTGATAAAGGTTGTTTTTTCCATGTCCTCTGGAGCCATTCTTATTTGATTATACCCGGAAAATCTGTCCATGAATGAGAATACCTTGAATTTTGCTGTGCTGTCCACTAACATGTCAAACTGAGGCAATGGAAAATCATCTTTTGGACTAGCTTTATTTAGATCTCTGTAATCTACGCACATGCAGACTTTTCCGTCTTTTTTCGGTACTGGGACAATTTTGGAAATCCATTAAGGATACACTGACGTCAAAAGAAAACCAGCATTAATCTGTTTTAGGACCTCCTCTTTGATCTTTACTGCCTTATCTGGGTGGGTTCTTCTCAACTTTTGTTTAACTGGCAGAAACTCTGGCTTCAACGGCAAACGATGCTCGACAATGTCTGTATCTAGACCAGGCATATCTTGATAAGACCAAGCAAAAATATCCACATACTCTTTCAATAGCTCAATCAAACCGCTTTTTACATCAGGATGTAACGATGCTCCAATCTTAACTTCCTTCGGATCTTCTTCTGAACCCACATTAATCACTTCCAAAGGCTCCTTATATGGATGAATGGTATTTTCCTCGTGCTCAAGCAACTGTGAGACCTCTTCTGGAATCTCATAATAATCTTCTTCTTCAGCCCCAAACACAGGACAATCAAAGTTGGGAGAGGGTGCAGGGTCATTATATTAAACGGGTTTTTTAATTAATCTGCACATGTGATTTATGATTGCTTTTAGAGACTGACACATATAACAAGTGATCATGCAGATTAATTTTAAATTATTATTTATTTTGAAAAGGGTTCTTTTTTTTATTACCATTTCTCAAGAAAAAGTAGAAAATAAAGACATATTTTTGGAAGCAAAGACAACTTTTATTAATGATCTTAAAAATCAAAGCAAATAGATAAGCCCATACAATACTTTCACCTTGGGCAGAGTGAAAGCTTTTTAAAAGAAAGAAACAGATTAACAAAACAAATTACTTTGAAATATGTATGCAAGAAGGAACATCAATGGTGACCCAGTTCTGAACTCGGACTCCATGCGTCACATAATTCGGTACTTCCTGCTCTGCTTCATCCTCTTTAACAGCATTAATTCTAGAACCAATTTGATGGAGGTAGCCTTCGCTGCGGAAAACATCATGATAACTGTTGACATAATACTTTGACTTCAAACTTTCGCCTTTGCCATTCTTCGAAGAGAAACCCAAACCAGTTATGTTTTTGTTCACGGCTGGATCCACAAGTCGTCCCCAAACTGCATTATGACTATTGCGCACAACCTGATGCGCGTCCTTCAGCGAAACCACAGAGTTCTCATTCCTCCTTATGTTGTCAATAGATAGGGCTTGGAATTGGGTTCCAATAGCAGCCTCATCCGCTTCTACGATACTGAAAGAGGATAGATGGGATATCAACAACGCCTGCTCCTAATTTATGATCACCACCTTCCATTCGCGCATAAACTTTAAATTCTGATGCAGAGTTGAAGTGATTGCCCCTGCTTCGTGTATCCATGGTCGTCCTAGAAAACAACTATATGCGGGAATAATGTCCATGACCTGGAAGGTTATCAAGAACAAATGTGGTCCTATATGGATGGGCAAGTCCACTTCACCGATGATAGATTTCCTCGACCCATCAAAAGCCTTCACAATGATGCCACTCGGGCGCATAGGTGCTCCTTGATACTTTAACTTCATGAGGGTACTCCTCGGTATAACATTCAGCACGGATCTGTTATTAATTAGCACATTGGACATCAAATCATTCTTGTAGTTCATAGATATTTGGAGGGCCAGGTTGTGATTCCTCCCTTCATCTGGTAACTCATCATCGCAGAAACTCAAATTGTTACCTGATGTAATGTTTCTAATTACCCTGCTGAATTGATCTAATGGCATGTCATTCTCCACAAAAGCTTGGTCTAGTACTCTCATCAGTGATTCTCTATGAGCAGAGGAATTCATCAACAAAGCTAGGATGGATATCTTTGAAGGAGTCTGCAGTAGCTGATCCACAATTTTGTATTCGCTCATCTTGATTATCTTCAAGATATCATCCACTTATTTCTCTAATGTAGCTCCACTAGTCTCTCCTGCAGCCTTCTTAGGCTCATCGTTCTCATTTCTTTCTAGCAACAACATCTCTTCGAATAACCGGCGCAAACACACGACCGCTACGGGTCACCCTGCTATTATCAATTATATTTCCAACATCTGGCATTGGCTGGACGAGAATTTCTACCCCATCTTCTATGATTGTAGCATTGTATTTGTAAGGCACAGCCTTATCTGATTTATAGGGAATAGGACCTGGCAGACTAATTACCAATGGGGTAACAACTGGTTTTCTATGGTACTCCACCTCAAGATGAGCGGGTGCACCAAAACAAGGTACAATAACGTTTACTCCTTCCTCAACACAATCAGCCATCAAAAGGTCATTTCTGACAAACAAATCTTCATCTGAAGAGAAATACTCATCCGCGGAGGCATACTCTTCCTCTGACTCTTCTTCCATCAAACAAACTTCAACCACCTCAATCTCGTGATGATCATCTCTCTGACCTGTGATCTTGATAGTTCGATTGTCTAACAATAACTGAACACTTTACCTCACAATAGAACATCCTCGGGGGTCTCGACAACAAACTATGTAAGATCCATGTCGGTGTTCCACCTGACCAGCAGTACGACAGAAAGTAGCATGCAACTGCACGAGATCCTCATTCAAATGATCCACATCAAAAATTCTGAATTCACCCAGACATCCAGAAACCATATCCACTTCCTCTTCATATTCCGCCTTAGGCCTGATTATATGGATTAAACCTTCATCCATCATCTCCTGTAAATCAGCCTTTATCTTCTCGCAACCCTGTATATCTGTACTGCAAATAGCACAACCGGCGTGGTCATGCATACAATAACTGAATTCACAGAGGTCTACATGCATCTTCACCAAATCTCCTATAACCAGATTAATGTCAAAAATTCGAAAGTCGCCTGGACAACCAGCCACCATATTTATAGCTTTCACCTCCCCATGCTTGGGTAGAGGATTGTCTTTTACATTAGGTCCCAGGTCTTTGATAGATAAAATTCCAGACTTCACCAACCTTTGAACTTCAGTCCTCAAAGGATAACAATTCTCAATGCTATTCCCTGGTGCTCCCTGATGAAAGGCACACGTCTGGTCTGCTTTGTAATACCAAGGCAATGGTGATGGTACGACTGGAGGTGGTCGTGTCTGGACCAACTTCTTCTGAATCAATGCTGGTAGTAGCCCTGCATAGCTCATGGGAATAGGGTCATAGTTCTCCCTTCTCTGATTATACCCTTGATTCCCCTACTGGAACGGTCTTTGATAAGAAACGATAGTTGGAGCGGCATTCATAAAAGGAGTAATTGAGGCGACTTGCTGATGACGCTGATAATTCCTTCCAGGAGCGTTTACCCTTCTCTCTTGCATAACAACATTTGTATCCCCCTCTTTCTTCTTTGTAAACCCATAAGCTGGATTTTTCACCCCTCCGGATCCTTCACCCTTTGTCAAACGGCCCTCTCTTACTTCCTCTTCTAGGCGGACACCCATTCCTACCATCTCTATAAAATCACTTGGGGCACTTGCTACCATTCTTTCGTAGTAGAAAGCGCCTAGCGTATTCAGAAAAATCTTAGTCATTTCTTTCTCTTCCATGGGAGGAATCACTTGGGCAGCTACCTCGCGCCATCTCTGCGCATACTCTTTGAATGATTCTCTGTCTTCTTGAACCATGGCCCTAAGCTGGTCATGGTCGGGCTCCATGTCCACATTGTACTTGTATTGTTTAATGAATGCTTCTCCGAAATAATTAAAAGTATGGATGTTGGCGCTGTCCAAACTCATGTACCATTTCAACGCTGCGTCGGTCAGACTATCCTGGAAAAAGTGAATCAGCAGATGCTGATCATCGGTGTGGGTAGGTATTCTTCTTACATACATCACCAAATGAGCACGAGGGCAGGTGTTTCCCTTGTACTTCTCAAATTCCGGGACCTTGAACTTAGCGGGCACTTTAACATTCGGGACCAAACACAACTCATTCACATTCTTCCAAAATAGCTTTTTTTCTCTAAAAGCCTTCATCTCTTTTTGCATTCTATCAAACTGCTCTTGGAAATCATCCATTCTGTCATAAAGACCCAAGTCTTCACTCAACGGAGGGAAAGGATGACACACATCTTCATTGACAAACTGAACCAAATTCACCGAAGGAGGTGTAACAGGAACAATATGCACCGCAGGAGGTGCAGGAGTAACAACATTTTGAACCACTGGAGCATCTTGAGGGCCAAGATTGAAACCTTCAGGTGCAAAATTCTATGGCATTCCCCATGGATAACCCTGAGGCATACGGTTTTGAACATCAGCCGGAGTAGCGGATACATGAACAGTAGGAACTTCAGCATTTGCCCTTGTTGGTTGAGGTTGAACACTCGGTGGATGATTCTGAGCAACCACCAGAGCTTCCATCAGAGTAGTCAAGTTGGCCAAGCCATCCCTTAAAGCAGAAACTTCTTCGCGCAGCTCGTGATTCTCCTGTTCTAAGTTGTCCATCTTCTTTTTGAAATTAGCCTGAGTGTTGTAGTGACGAGTCAGCTTGCTGAGTGAAGTAAAGAAGTTGGGTAAGACACCTGGATATGCATAAAAAATGCAAGAAATATGTGCAATATGATGCATGATATGCAATGCATATGATTATTTTTACTTTATCATTTAATATTTCAAGGGATTTATGGTTTATAGACATATTGCAAACATCCAAGTAATAAAGCTTTTGAAATACTAATTTTTTTTTATTATAATAACTTCAAAATGGACTACAAGTTTCAATGATCCCAAGTACAAGGTGAAAATACAATCTAAAATCCCGAGAAAAGGAACTAATGGAGATTAATCTGTTCGCTGGCGCTTCCCTGCGAGTCTGACAATCTGAGCCCTCAACCTCTGGTTTTCTTCCACATGTCTGATGGCAACATCCTTCCAATCATCTGAAGCAGGAAGTGAGTAATCAACACCTGTTTGAGGCTTAGGAGAAAATAAATCCCCTCGCCTCTCCATAGACTCCACCGCTCGACTCTCAAGGATCTCGATCAAATCATCTTTCTCCTTCAGGTCTACTCTATAGGAACTCTCTAAAGTCTAGAACTTGTTCTTCCAAGCATCCCTTTCCTGTTGCATCCTAACCAAAGCAAGCTGCAGCTCTTCTAGATCATCTAATAAGAGAGAAGTGGTCTTCGCAAACAAATCAGGCATGGGTGTCTCCCGAGTATACGGCATCTTCAACTGAATGGCTCTCGATCAGACCCACTGAAGATATGGCTCCAAAGAAACAACACCTCTAGGTCCCAAATCCTTCCTACTCTTCCTATGAATGTGATGCCAGGCCTTCACAATCTGCTCCCTAGCTTTCCTGTGGTCTTCTCCTTCCTTCAGAAAGAAACTACTCAAATGAATACTATTCAGTTTATCCCTTATCGGGTAACCAAGTTGTCGCCGTGCAAGAATATGGTTATAGTTAATTCCTCCCTTTGTACCAAGAAGAGGCACATTGGGGAAACTACCACAACTGTCAATAACCTCCACATCCTAGTAGGCTCGATGATACCAATCAATATCTGAGTGAGTAAGTGCCATGATCTTAGGAGCCCAACAGGGTTCCTTCTTGACATCCCAAAAAGCATCAGACTGAGGCATATGAGAGATGAACCACCGGTACAACAAAGGCGTGTAACAGATAATTATTCCCCCATGATAGGAACTCCGAAGATGAACAGAGTAATAAGCATCACCCAACAGTGTAGGAATCGGGTTTCCAATCATGAAAATCTTGACAGTGTTATTGTCGACAAACTTGTCCACATTAGGAAATAAGAATAATCCATAGGCGAGTAAAGCAAAGATGGCCTCAAAAGAAACCGTACTCTTCATCTTAGAAAAGTAACGAGCTTTCTCCAATAAGAACTGAGCTGGTAATCCTCTAATCCCTCCTTTGGTAGTCATATGGGCTTCGACCTCAGACTTCCCCAGATGAATCAAAGCAGCAATCTCATGTGGTTTTGGCTCACCCTCTAAACCAGTAAAAGGAACACGATCGGTAACAGGTAAATCCAATAGATAGGAATACTCTTCTAGTGTTGGCATCAACTGATAATCGGGAAAAGTAAAGCAGTGATACATCGGATCATAGAACTGGACCAAAGTTGAGAGAATACCCTCCTTCATCTTCAGCTTCATGAAAGGAATAATGGATCCATACTTCTTCTGGAAGTATACAGAACACTCGATATCGGGAATTAGACTGATCAACTCATCTATCTTAGGATCCTTGAAACTGTATTTCCCAGTCTTTCTCTTTCCAGAATCCATGGTTTAAAAGTACCTGAGATATTCACAAATAGTCAACCTTTAAATCCCTTAAAATATTGTTTTCTTTAAAAGATGCTTATGAGTGCATGGATGTATGATGCAACAATCACACACAAGATCCCACATATAGGATTCATAGGTTCAACGTCACGAGCATGAGGTCGAAGGTACTACCCATAAGGTGTTGGTCTAAAAAGTTATCACCTACCGAACAAGGTTCTAAGAGGTTCCCAGAGTCTACATCCTTCCTTAGGATATTACCAACTTCCCGATTAACTCGGTAATTAGTAATATTCTCAAGAAAGACTCGTCCGAGCATAGTATCGCGTGACAACTATTTCTGGATTACTCCGTCATAGCTTCCGCACTACACCAAAAATGCAAAGTTGGGTTAGGTAATCTACGGTCCTCAGCTTCAGCAGGCTCCCAGGTCGAAAGCAGTACGTCTTCCTTATTACTCGGTAAACGACACTACAGTCAAAGGGGCCTCCACTGAGTGGGGGATCTCATGCCTTCTTTTTTGGGATTACTCCCTCAAAGTTAACATGACTATACCGCCCGTCCTATATTAAAGTTTGCCCAAGTCCGGGTATAGGACTTATGAGTAATCACCAAGCACCCTGTAAACCAGGAAAATCCATACAAACATATATACAAAATATAACACATAAACACAATAACATAATAACACATATACAGATATAAACAAAGATAGGCTCAACCCACTTAGGGATGGACCAGCAAGAGGTCAATCTGTCCCCGGTGAAGTCGCCATTTTTTCGGTAGCGGTAGAAATGTTCAAGACTAAGCCATTGGATTGACTAGACTTTGTACAAATCAAAATAAAAATCGCCACCGCGCTTTATTGTTTCCAAAGGAATGGGAAAAGAGCGAATAACCCAAAAAGAGGGGGAAAGATTCAAGGTAAGGGGGTTGGTTATGCAAAGGGAAGGTATTAGCACCCTAAACATCTACGGTACTCCGCAGGAACCTCTTTGTAAAATCTGTATATTTTGACTATAAAAATGTGTTGTATATAAAATGGATGGTGGAGGTGAGAAAAGAAATATTTTTATGATTTTCGCACCCTCCGCGGTTGAGAACCTTTAGTTCCTACGTACCACCTTTCGTGCAATAGGGGATCAGGGTACACATAGTTCCTCTTTTAAAAATTTGAAACACAAGTGTGTTGGTTAATTTTATGAGATAAGACATCATCGTCATTGTCCGTGTGGAAAACATACTTACTACCCACAATCATGAGAAAGGAGAATTTGCATCATCTCAAAGTGGAGGATATGGCTTGGATTTTAAAATCAACAATTCCTCACTCAACACCCAAGTGGAAAATATCTCTCTTTACTACATATTGTAGAAGTATAGTTGTTTGCATCACTACAAGGATTGACAAGAGTCTAATATTTTAAGAAAAGTTTTAAAATAAAAAGCCAAAGTGGCAAAAAATGGTTTGAAATGAGATTGATTGACTTTTAGTCTTCTCACAAAAATGTCAAGGTATTATTAAATTGATTGAAATTTATTTATGAAAATGCTTTGAAAATGCATAGACCTAAGTCCAAGTTTATTATGAAAGTGTTTCAAGTTTAGAAATAAGAAGAGTTTTTAAAAGGAGGAATAAGATTTTTGAAATTAAAGAAGATGGGAGGAGATGAAGAGACTATCCTAAAGCATAAGGTAAAAGCTAGGGATAAGAACCATATAACCAAAAAGAAGCGAATACTTGACATTATGAGTCAATATAGAATTCCCATTCTTCGGATTGAAACCAAGCAAGCAAAGATACTAGACCTCTTGAGAGAACCAAACTTCAAGTGTATTAAGTCTTCGCAAAAATTGGGCAGAGTAACGGCTGTATACGGGTGAATTCCAGATTACAAACAAAGTATGTAATCACAATAACCTGCACACAAAACAAACAAACAACCCAATGTCTTGAGGTAAACCTCAAGAACTCCAGACAAAATATCAAATAAAGTCACAAAGTCTCCAAGATAGGCCAAGGTCTCTAATCTTAAGTCCAAGAAGTCCAATACTCCATAATACGAAGGATAGTAACCAAATAGTCCAAGTATCATTAAAGATTTTTATGGTTCATGTTGATTATTAGGTTTCTTTAAAAGGAAAAGAAAAGCTCAAGTGAGCAAAATAAAAATGACATAAAAGTAAATGCTCAAGTGAGCAAAATAAAAAATGGCATGAAATGTAAATGCTTAAACTAAATGGTACATAAAGCATAAAAAATAAAATCATAAAGTAAAGTCAATTGTTAGAAATTACTGGTTAGTTGGATGACCATCTTGAAACTTGCATTTGGAACTCATTAGAGGATTGGTAGAACCAAAGCCTCCACATAACAAGTTGCATTTGCTTTTTGTAAAGTATATAATCCATTTTGGAATCCTCAAAAGTAACATTTAATGATCAACGATGTTTAAGTGATCCGCGTTGACCAAAGGTGTTGTAGATCCATTAGAGGATTGGTAGAACCAAAGCCTCCACACAATGAATCTCAAGGTTATTGGATCAAAGAGATCAAATTAACATACTTGGGCTTGCAATCGTAAGTTTGGGCCACAAATGATTATTTATTCGAATCTGAACAAAATTTAGCGCTATGTTAAGCAATCTTAAGTGGACTTATGTAGAAGTCGCACCTATTTTGAGGCCGGTCAATAGCAATCTATGTACTTCATGTTTGGATAAATGATATAGGGATCACCATCCCTTAACATGTAGCACAATTAAAAAAGAAAGGAATAAGATGAAGAGGGAGGGGAATGATAAGCTAATTTGGATCACCATCTCAAAATTATTTCATCTTTAAATTCAACTACTCCTCTAGATGGATTAATGCACTAAACATATCATTACTCCAAAGCACCAAAAATGAATTAAATAATTCACTCTTAGGTAGATTTTAATTGATGAACATTTATCCAACTTCATCTACATCACAAATTCCATTGAGTTTAAAGACAAATTGGACATTTAAAATTGCAATCCAAACCAACAATCAAAGGAGTGAGTAGAAAAAGCATTTTTGATCAAAGCTGCCTCAAAACAAGGCAAAAAAATGAATTTTATCCCTGTGTAAATCGATTGCACTACTGTGTAAATGGATTTACACAGTACAGTTTTCAAAATTTTGTGCAAAATTGCTTGTGCAATCGATTGCACACTGTTACAGGCAGCAAAACAGCATTTTAAAAGGCCAAATTCTTGTTCAAACATTCCATCAAACACCTTATGATCATGGATTCAATTGAGCACGAAAATTCCATCAAATCATGAGAAAATAACACCATTGGAATCACAAAATAATGCTCAATGAATCAATCCCAAAGATCACCAAGAGATCACATTGTGAAAGATGAATTATCCAACTTACCAAAGGTAGATCTAGAGAATTATCAAAATAACTTCAAGAATTTGCTTCAATTCAACGACAAGAATCAATTTCCAAGCTTGGATGTAGATAATTGATGAATAAAAAGTGTTTGGATGAAGCTTTAGCTCAAATATTAGTAAGCTTCAATGCAAAGCTTACTAACTTTTTGAAAATGGAGCTTTGAGTGAATTTGGTAGATGGAGAGAATTGAGAGGTTTTTTAGCAAAGTGATTTTGGCTATCAAAAGCTTGAAATTTGAATGAGATGAAGGCTTTATTTAAAGAGTTTAGGATTGGGATTAGTGGTAATTTGGTAATTGATTCTTGGAGCCAAAAATTGAATTAATGATATAATTTTCAAATTATGCAGAAAAATTGGAGCAAAAAAGATGACAGTTTTGAAATTGCTGGCTTTTTTCAATAAATACGTGTGTTTTGCTGCTATGAGTTAACACAAGAGTCGTATGCATCGACACATTCTAGTTGTATAACACAACATGAGTCGACACAAGCTTCTATGAACCGATACAAGCTGCTATCTCAACACAATACAAAATCAATCAATTTGCATGAGTCGACACATAACATGTATGTGTCGACACATGCTAGTTATACAAAATAGGATGAGTCGACACAAGCCTCTATGGATCGATACAAGCTGCCTTTTCGACTCAATACATAATTAATCACTTTGCATGAGTCGACACATAACATGTATGTGTCGACACATGCTAGTTATACAAAATAGGATGAGTCGACACAAGCCTCTATGGATCGATACAAGCTGCCTTTTCGACTCAATACAGAATTAATCACTTTGCACGAGTCGACACATAACATGTATGTGTCGATACATACTAAAAAAAATTATTTTTGAAGGCTAAAAATACACTTTTCTCAAAGATTGTGCACAATACACTGTGCAATGGATTTCACTATGGGAGCAATCAATTGTACAGGAAAACAAAAATGAAAAATTTTAATTATTATTTTTTTCTTTGCAAATAGAGATTTTAGGGAAATAATACCGGAAAACCTTATTTGTCGAATGCTTTGACTCGGTACATACAAAACACAATTTTGCAAAGACAAAGACAAATATTTTTTTGTATTGTGGTTAGAGGTTAATTATCAACGCATATACAAAATACAAAAATAAGGTGCTTGGAGATTCCTCAAGATCAAACTTAAAGATAGGAGATAGAAAAAAGAGGAAGAACCAACCCTAATGTGATTTTTTTAGATCAAGATGTTTAAGGGGACTGGAGGCACATGCACCTTATCAGCGTAGATTTGGAACTTATGACAAGTTCGAGAATGCTAATAACAATCGGCTTCCATAGTGGACCAGTAATATCCTGCTCGTAGGATCTTCTTAGCCATGGTGTGTCCATTGGAATGGGTTCCGAAGGTGCCTTCATGTAGATCTGTCATGATCCTCTCTGCTTCGCTCTTGTCTGCACACCATAGTAGTGTGGAGCCATGGTTGGGTTATAGAGGATTCCATTACTGAGGAAGAGATTTGCAGCGAACCTTCTCAGAAACTTCTTATCATTGACAGATTCCCCTTCGGGATACTCTTGAGCCTCGAGATACCTTTTGACTTCGTGAAACCAGGGTTTGTCTTCCACTTCTTTGGTATCGATTTCACAGCAGTGTGCTGGTTCATCCAACCTCTCAATGGTAATTTAGGGAGCTTCATTGTCCCACCTAACCTTAAACATAGAAGACATGGTAGCTAGCGCGTCCGCTAACTGGTTCTCCTCTCGTGGGAAATGTTCAAAAGTTACCTCCTCAAAGTGTGGGAGCAATGCCAGTACATACTCTTTGTAAGGAATGAGATTCGGGTGTTTCGTATCCCACTCTCCTTTGATCTGAATTATCACCAAAGAGGAATCCCCGAATACATTCAAGAACTTGATCCTTAGGTCAATAGTAGCTCGAAGACCCATAATACATGCTTCATACTCCGCCATGTTATTGGTACAATTGAAACATAATCGGGCAGTGAACTGAGTATGATAGCCCTCGGGAGATATGATTACAGCGCCAATGTCATTACCCAGTGCGTTTGAGGCTCCATCAAAATACATAGACCATCGGGATCCCTCCTCAGGTCCTTCACCTAGTCCAGGTTCTTCGTAGTCAGTCACCAACATAATATTCTCATCCAGGAACTCAAAATTCATGGGCTGGTAGTCATCCACGGCCAGATGAGCCAAATGATCAGCCAATACACTCCCCTTTATTGATTTTTGGGTTGTATATTGTATGTCGTACTCAGTTAAGATCATTTTCCATCTTGCTATCCTTCCGGAGAGTGTGGGCTTCTCGAAAATGTACTTGATCGGATCCATCTTTGATATCAGCAAGGTAGTGTGAGTTAGCATATACTGTCTCATACGGCGAGCAGCCCATGCCAGAGCGCAACAAGTTTTCTCGAGCAATGAGTATCGTGTATCACAGTCGGTAAACTTTTCGCTAAGGTAGTATATTGCGTACTCTTTTCGACCAGACTCGTCATACTTCCCCAGCACACACCCCATTGAATTGTGTAGCACTGTTTATAATATCAAAGGTCTTCCTTCAACTGGAGGCATCATAATTGGTGGTTCTTGAAGGTATTCCTTGATTCTTTCAAAAGCTATATGGCATTCATCATTCCACTTTACCACATGATCTTTCTTCAGAAGCTTGAAGATTGGCTCACAAGTAGCAGTTAGATGTGAAATGAACCTGGCGATATAATGTAGGCGTACCAAGAAACCCCTAACTTCCTTCTCTGTACGGGGAGCTAGCATTTCTTGTATCGCTTTTACCTTTGCAGGATCTACTTGGATGCCTTTGTCGCTGACAATGAAACCCATAAGTTTACCAGGCCTTACCCCGAAGGTGCACTTGTTCAAATTCAACCTCAGCCTATACATATTTAGCCTGTCGAACAACTTTTGGAGATGGTCCAGGTTCTCTTCCTCAGTCTGAGACCTGGCTATCATGTCATCAACATAGACTTCGATCTCATGGTGAATCAATCATGGAACAAAGCGACCATGGCGCGCTGATAGGTTGCCCCAGCATTCTTCAACCCAAAAGGCATCACCTTGTAGCAGAAGGTGCCCCACTGTGTAACGAAGGTTGTCTTCTCCATGTCTTCAGGAGCCATCTTGATCTGGTTGTAGCCAGAGAAACCATCCATGAAGGATAAGATTTTGTGCTGCGCGGTATTGTCGACCAGAACATCAATGTGAGGAAGTGGTAAGTCATCCTTGGGGCTTGCCCTGTTCGGATCTTTGTAATCCATACACATTTGTACCTTACCATCCTTCTTAGGTACCAGAACTACGTTGGAAACCCACTGCGGATAAGAAGCGACAGTTAAGAATTCTACATCGAACTGTTTCATGACCTCTACCTTGATCTTCTCTGACATTTTAGGGCGCATACGACGGACCTTCTATTTAATCGGAGGATAGTCTTCTTTAGTCAGCAGGCGATGTACCACAATATCAGCGTCCAAACCAGGCATGTGTTCATAGGACCAGGCGAAGATCTCAACATAGTCGTGCAACATCTGTATCAACCTCTGTTCGACGCTAAGCTCTAGATTTGCACCTATTTTAACCTCTTTTCTGTCTTCCTCAGTACTGAAGTTCACTGTCTCAATCGGCTCTTCATGAGGCTATATGGCCCTCTCTTCCTGTTGTAGTAGTCTAGCAAGTTCTCCAGGCACCTCACAATCATCCTCACCTTCGTCTTCGGCTTGGTTAATCGGATTTTTTAAGTCATAACTGGCAATAGCAGAGATGTTATCAATGGGATCCAGAGTGGATATGGATCTGCGTTATGATACGTGAGTGTGTGTAAGAGAAAAGCTGTTTGGATAAAGTGGAAAACAGAAAAGAAGAACAAAGAGCGCAAAATTTGTATGCAAGAAACTTCCAATGCTTTATTAATGATATATGAAATGACAAACAATATCCCTCACAAGAAAAACCAATGCGCCTCAGGCAAGGAACAAGGCCGTAAAGTTTTAAATTGTTTTTACAACTCTCAAAAAAAGTAAGACAATTATTGCGGAATAAAAGAAACTGGTATAAAATCCCTAGCCGTCTAGTTGCTCGGTCCACCGTTGGTAGTTGGGTAGATCCAACTGTCAATGTCTGAGTCTTCCTTGTTGTCTTCAATGGCATTAATTCCTTGATTACTGATGTGTAGGGGAGGTCCTCTAGCCCGAGTGTGTCGAACATCCCTTTGAGCCCCTTTAGTAAAGCCCAAACCAAATTTGTCAGTTTTGTGAGTGAAATCAGGGAGCTGACCCCGATTGGCACATCCACCTTCTTCAACCACAGCCCTGGCATCCTTGAGGGAAGCCATCTTCAAAGGAGTTTTGTTGTTGGTAGTAGTTTCAGACGATGCTAAGATCTGAGGGACCTCTTCGAAGTTCTGACAAGGAGTTTCTATGAATTCCCCGTCCATCTCTATGTACCTGAAGGAATTGAGGTGGCTCACCATATACTCCTCTTCACCCCACATAGTGACAATCTTCCCTTTCACCGGATACTTCAGCATTTGGTGTAGTGTGGAGGTAACTTCCCCAGCCTCGTGGATCCAAGGACGACCCAGCAAACAAGAATACGACGGCCTGATATCCATCACATAGAAGGTGGACCCAAAAGTCTGAGAACCCACTTTGACATGGATGTCCACCTCCTCGTGCACCATTCTCTTCGATCCGTCAAAAGCCCTTACCATAATGTTACTAGGCATTAGAGTAAAACCCTCGCAATCAAATTGGTCCAACGCCTTCTTCGGCAGAACATTCAGTGAAGACCCAGTATCTACCAATACATGAGCCATAGTGGTGCCCCTGCATTTAATCGAGACATGCAGAGCATCATTATGCTTTCTTCCCTTCGGTGTCAAGTATGCATCTGAAAAACCCAACCCATTATTAGCAGTCAGGCTGGCCACGCAATCTTTAAATTGATCAGCTGAAGTCTCTTGCGGCACATGCGCAGTTTTGAGTAATGCAATCAAAGCCTTCGCATGGGCTTCGGAACACAACAACAAAGACAACATGGATATCTTCGAGGGGGTCGGCCCCAGCTGCTCGACCACATTGTATTCGCTCTTCTTAATTATTTTCAATATTTCCTCTATCTCTTGCTTAGAGGCTTCCACAATGATTTTCCTAGTCGCTTCCGTCCGGGCAGGCTCACCTATAATTTCTTTGCCGCAGGTATCAGACAATTCGCCAACAGGGGTAATAACTGGAGTAAGAACAGGAGTCGTAGTTGATGTACTAGCAGGAACATTAGATGGAATGACAATAGGCTTGTTGACAGTCCTAGGGGAAATCTCGGGAGAGAATACTCTTCTACTTTGGGTAACTTTGATGGTTCTGACAATGTTACCAATGTCAGGATCAACCTCTTCATCTTTCAAATCTTGTTTGACGCCATGATAGTACACATCGACACCATAATTCTAGGGGACAGCTTTGTCCGAGACATACGGGACAGGACCAGGAACAGTGATTATCAGTGGAGCAATTCTTAGAGCAGATGTAATCCTAACAGGTCTTCTCGAGGATACCTTGGAAGGATTGGCAGAAATGTTTATAATGGCAATGTCTTCAGATGGGACAGCGGGAACCAAAGTTTTCTCGAACAAAATTTCTTTGCTGTCCATCAGGTGTTGAACACCTGATTTCAGCAAATGGCAACCAGAAGGTAGAAATGAACACACGTGGCAACCTTCACCACAACCCGGAAATAAACCGGCCAACAACAAATTCTTCTTCACAGTCACGAGAGGAGTAGAAACTTCATCCACCAAGGTCACAAACAAGTCGGTATCAACAACATTAATTCCACGACCGTGCTTAGGCATGGGAGCAGTTATGACACTGGGCTTCTTCGGAGCATCGAACTCAATTTCCTTGGCTTCAATTAGATCTTGTACCTTATTCCTTAGAGCCCAACGGTCATTGGTATCGTGGCCAGGACTCTCAGAATGATAGGCACACCGAGAAATTGGATTATATCGGGGAGATGTAGTATTTGGATTCTTGGAAGCCTCTTTAAAGGTTGCCAAGTTGGATCTCAGCAGATGAGGTAGAACTTCAGCCAATGCCATGTTGATTCAGGTAAACTGCCGTTGTGGTCTTTCCATTCTTTGTTGATTGTTGCATTGTGGAGAAACTGCAGGCCTAAGTATCATTACGACACTTACTGTCTGACGATGTTCAGCCCTGTTTTGGCCCCTCGGGCTATAGATGGCACTCGCTTACTTCTTACCAGCAAAAGGCTTCTTTACTGAGCTCGACGAGGTATCCTTCTGTATCTTGCCGCTCTGAATCTCAGCTTCTACTCTTTCTCCAGTTAGAATCAGCTCGGTGAAGCCAGCTGACAATCAAATGATTGAAAAATGGACCAGATAGTGTCCCCAAAAAAATATCAACCAACTCCCTATCAGAAAACGGGGGTTGAACTATTCCAGCCAAGTCTCTCCATTTCTGTGCATAGTATTTAAAGCCTTCACTTGCACCCATGGACATACTCTGGAGTTGAGTGTGAGTAGGAGCAAGGTCGGCGTTGTATTGATACTGCTAGTAGAAAGCAGCAGCCAAATCTTCCCAATTTCGGAAATTGGCTCCCTCCAGCTGGTAGAACCATTCAAGCTGAGTCCCTGACAGACTATCTTGAAAGAAATGAACCCACAGATTTCTATAAGCGGTGTGCGGCTGGATCTTTCTTGCATAAGAACAGAGATGGAGATTTGGGCATGACACCCATCATACTTTGCAAAAATTGGAGCTTTGAACTTCCGTGGGATGACCACTCCCGACACCAATCCCAATTTTTCAAAATCCAGTCCATATATCCTCTAAACTTCCATGGCACTCAAACGACCTTCCAACTTCTTGTATCTATCCTCAGCAGGAGGATATTGCTCATCATTGTAGTCAGTATCATTGTCAGAAACTGCAGGACTGGGGTCCTTCTCCCCTGTCTCTTCTTCTTGATTCTCCCCTTCCTTAGATGAAGAGGTCAGATCGACTTGTCGCTTCAACCACTCTCCAAACCTTCTACCCATATTCAGAATACCGACAACCTTCTTCTTTTTCTTTTTCTCTTTCAGGATGAGGGCTTTTAGATCCTCCTACCCTTTTTCCAGACTTATGAACATTTGTTGGAACTGGGCGTTTTGTGCCTGAAGGTCCTTGATGCTTTGTTCGGAAGACATTTCTGCTGAAATAAACAGCGAAGAAGATGAGAAACCTGTAATGGTACCTGTACATGCAGTGTTATGAATGGGATGTCCATGCAATGATTTCAAATACTTTGGGAAATTTAAATTTACAAACCAAAATAAAACAAAGATTTTATTAGCTGAATTCAAAGTTCAAATGCCTTTTAGGCGTTACAATCTAAAACTAGAAAAGAAATCAAAATTCCCATAAATGCTTCCTTTTTGTGCCGAGATAATCATTGGGTCCTTTTTCCTCATGGGGCTTCTTTGTGAGCTCTAAAACCTTCCTCTCCTGAGCATGGAACTGATCCCTGTAAGTATCCCGCTCCTTCATCAACTGAATTCAAGACCTCTGTAATTCCCCAAGATCAGTGGGCATATAAGAATAGAGAACCGTGTAAGGAATACCTTTTCAGTAGTAGGCTCCACAACCACTGGTAAAATGGCCACATAGGGCATCATAAGCTTCTGGGCGCGAGCTCGTACCCATTGGAGGTAAGGTTCCATAGGAATGGAAGCCTTTGCCCCTAAAGCCCTGGCGCCAGATCGGTTTACCATGCCCCAAGCTTGTATGAACCTTCGACGATACTCGTGAACACCATCCTCATAGTTGAATACAATTCCCTTAATAAGTAACTCGTGGGGACCATCTCTTCAAGCGTAACCAAATTGTCGCAGAGATAAACAAGGATTGTAGGTTATACCCCCTCTGATACTAAGTAATGGGACATTAGGGTACTCCCCGCAGCGGTCAATAATAGCAGTGTTTTCCATAGCTCAGGAACACTAGAGAATATCCATGTGAGCGAGTGACATTATCCTTTGTGACCAACCCAAACCTTCTTCATTCTTCAGTACAGACTTAGGGAGGTGAGAAATAAACCACCTCGACAACAATGGCATGCAACACATAAGAACCCCTCTTCTCTTCATGGTACGAGTATGGAGAGCGTGCAAAATATCTCCGAGCAAGGTAGGCACAGGGTTGCGGGAGAGGAAGATCTTGATAGCATTAACATCTATGAATGAGTCCGGATTAGGGAATAGGACTAACCCATAGATTAGAAGAGCCAAAACCTCCTCAAAAGCCTGAAAATCCATATCATCCCAAAACAGTTGGGCCTTGTCTATCAGAAACTTAGCTAGAAACCCTTGACTCCGCTTCTTGTTTCCCAATTGGATACCATGTCAGCCCGTTTCAGATGCAAAGCTGAGGCAATGACTTATGGCTTAGGAACTTCTTCTAGACTTGTGAAGGGAAACTGTTCAAGAATGGGTATATCCAGCAGCTGAGAGAATTCTTCCAAGGTAGGCACCAACTGATAGTCTGGAAAGGTGAAGCAGTGGTGCTTAGGATCAAAGAACTGAAAGAGTACACTCATCATCTTTTCATCAAAGTTTGAAGTAACCAGGTTGAGAAGTTGACCATGTCTCTTAGTGAACGCATAAGTTTCAAAAACCCTTGATACTAGCTCTTTGAGTTGGGAAGGTATCTTCACAAAGCTGATTCGGATAGTGTTTCTAAGAATGGAAGCCATGATCTGCAAAACAGAACAAAGATAAATTCCCTTGGTCTTTGAAATGGTTAGTGCAATAAGAATGGATGCTATGTTATGATGCATGATGTCATGATAAACCTCAGGTATAGCAAACACAGTCAAATCACACCAAGTCCTTAGGTTTAAGGCCTGCATGAGGTTAAAGGTCATACCCTCTTAAAGTTTAGTCGGTTTCAAACCTGTCTTAAAAATTATTCGGGTTCTAAGGGATCTCAATATCACTGACCATCCTTTATCTGGCATTGTCTCAGCTCAAGCAATCTTTTCTTGCGGCTGAAATATCCCGAAAGTCTGATCTCAATGAGTGTAGCATCGAGTATCAACCAATCCTCAGCTCTATACCGAGGCCGGCTATTTGACTACTTTCAAATGGCCAAGTTTGTTCAACTAAGGTTCTAAGGTCCATTAGTGCTTCATGATACCACACAGCGGCCCCGTATTCTCCTCGTTTCCCCACGAAGGATAACGGTACCAACCAAAGTGCCACACCAACACAACCATCGCTTAAACCATATCAGTCTACGCCATACAATCTCCATGATCTATTGCTATTTACCTAAAAAAGTGCCCCCAGATACGGGTGTAGGATCTATAGTAACCCAAGCAAAACCCTTTAAGAATAAAGCAAACAAACAAGAAAGAAATTTTTGAAATGACCTAGATCCTAAGGTAAACCCCACTTTATACATTTATCCCCAGCAGAGTCGCCCGTTCTGTGATACGGTGGCAGAACCGATTGTTAATACTGGTTTGTGTTTTGTGTTTTTTGTTTGCAAAATGTCGCGGTAAGCAAGAGTCGCCACCAACTTTTATTTTATCCAATCAGGAAAAGGAAAAATAACAGAAAAAAACCTTTTTCGAGATGTTTCTGAGTACGGGGGGTAGATTATAGAAAGGGAAGGTGTTAGCACCCTTTCTATCCATGGTTTTCCATGGGCTCTTAGGTAATTGCTCATCTTTTAAAATTGCTTGTGTTTGCTTGTTTTGAAAAAAATTTACTTCGTGATAACCCTTGTATCAGTCCTCAAGAGTGTGACGAAGTTTGTTTTGAAAAGTTGTTTTGAAAGGTGTTTGTGTGAAAAGTTTTGTTAAGCAAATACTTAAGATTCTACCTACTCGAAACAAGGTTGTTTGTTCTCATTTCCTTTAGACAACACTATCCTACTATTAAGGAGTAGGTAGCCCCATCGTTGGTGTTTGTAAGGGACGTTCGAAAGGGACAAGTACAGTCACCAGAGCAATGGGTAGGAAACCTTAGTAGTAACCCTAAAGTCTTATGATCTTTTTGAGGAAACATTTCTGAGGCAACATTCAAATGGGACATTTGATCTTTTAGACAGGAGGGAAACCACTAAAATCTCCTATGCTTAAATGACTATTTTATCGAAGGCAACCGAAGTGAACCAAACCCTAGGAAGTAAATATGTGCACGTGATTTTTTTAGTTAATTAGTCTTTGCACATTAAGTGAGCTACCGTTTTAATTTTCAAACATCTTTCCATACAATCTATGATGCGGTGGGAGAACTGACTTGAGGTTTTGCGTTTGTGTTCGCAAATTTTGCGGTTAGCAAGAGTCGCCAGCGACTTTTCTTTTATCCAAAAGGAAAGGTAAAAAAGCACAGGAAAGACCTTTGAGATGTTTTCTTGAGTTCGATGGGTAGATTATGAAAAGGAAAGGTGCTAGCACCCTTTTCATCCATAGTTTTCCATGGGTTCTTAGTTACTTGTTTAGATCACTTGCTTTGTTTTGTTTGAAATGGTGTTTGGTGTGATTTTGAAAGTATTTTTGAAAAGAGGCCATTCGTTTAGGCAATCTTTGTAATGATTCTCGTTCGTGAGAACGATACAAAGATGTTTGTCTTTTGAAAATGTTTTCAATGTTTTGTAAGATGTTTTTGAAATGTGTGTGTGTTTGTTTTTGAAAATAGCAAGGATTATTTTGAAATGGAGCAAGTAACTTAGAAGCTATCTACCTACTCAAATGTCTTTCTTGTGCATTTTTATTCCTTTGATATTGTTGACTTACCATTGATTTGGTAAGCAACCCTATCTTTGGATGTTAACGGGACGGGCGTGGGTCATCGTATAACCATGATAGCAATGTTGCCAAGTATCTTAACATTTTTGAGGGACCAAGATCATCTTTGTTTAGGCAACCTTTTGATAGCGTCATCGAGGGGCTATGATCTTATATTTGTTTTGTTTTGCCAAGATACTTCGCATGCGTAACATGGCCATTTTATTTTAGGCAACCAAGTGGGAGAAACCCTAAGGGTGCTTGTGTGCAAAGTGTGTCATTTTCATGCTTTTGTCTTGCATTTAGGGTTTTCTATTTTGCTTTGTTTTTGTTCTTGTCATGCAAACCCTAATTTACTAATCATGGTATAAAAGCGATAAATTGCGTAAAATAAACTAAGCTATTACAACAATATTTATGGGAGGGGGGAATACAAGTTTGAATGGGGATTTGCACAAATATAAAATTAAATATATTATTACAACCAAATCGAAATTGCGTGAAATTAAATAAATATAGTACAAATATTTAAAATGCAATGCAATATGTTTATGTAAAAAATGTTTTATGTCTTGTTTTTTTTGTATGAAAAAAATATATTTAATTTAAACCTAAATTATAAGGAGAAAATTAATTAATTCTTTTTGAAAGGGATGAAACCCTAATTTTTATTTAAAGAAAATAATGTTTCATATTTATCATTTTGTATATTTTTATATAAGAATAAATAAATAATATTATGTTTAAATATTAAAAATTAAATATGTATAAAAAATAAGTATTTATGAGTATAAATAGTATAATAAAAATATTAAGTATTTTTTATTGTATTTACAAACTATTTAAGAAAATTATTTCCATCCTATTCAAATATATTAATTTTTATGTAAAAAATAATAATAAAATAAAATTGTAAAAATAAAGAAATTATTTTTAGGATTTTTTATTATTCAAAAAAAAAAATAATCAAAAGCAATAAATACATAAATATGAAAAAAATATGAAAAATAATAAAAATCAGCCAGAGGGGTGCAAATAACAAGTCAGGGGGTGTGATTAGTAAAAACAAAAAGCCCAAGGCGCCAAAAAGCCCATAAGCCAATTCATCCCTGTCCTTGGCCAGCTTCCCGCGCGCGTTCATGTTCAAACCTGCAACTTGCTCATGCTTGCATAAAAACAAAAACTCATAACATGAAAAATGTGGCATTTGAGCTCACGATTCCAACAATATAAATTATGTAATCTAACTCTTAAAGATCAAAGAGAATTTTTGAACCCCTAATTCGTGACCTAACTTTTTCAGAGTTTTCAAGATTCAAATTCTCTTAGCACAAGTAATATAAATGAAAAGTAATGATATGTACAGCTTCGTTATGATAAGGACTATATTTTTCCTTCACAAATCGTGGCTTGAGGTTGCCTATTCAGAGAGATAGAGTTTGAAAAAATACCTCCTTCAACTGGATTTGAGTAGGGCAATGTAGGGACTTTAATGGAGGCCTGATGATTGTTTGAGCTTCCTTGAGCTTCCCTGAAGCTATTCCAATGCTTATCTTGCTTTGAGGATGGCTGGAACTATCTGGGCAAGTCAAGCTGCAAGCTTCCAAAGTGAAAATGGTGGATGATGAAACAATGGTTACAGAACCAAGGTGATGGCTTAGATTTCTTTGGTAGCAAGTGTATGAGATGCTTGAAGTGTTTAAACACAAAACGCACGAGCCAAATGAGAGTTGGCTGTGCTTTTGCAGAAACTCTGTGTTTTGGCAGTTTTGTGGTGTTTTAAATTTGAGAGTGTTTCAGGTTTAATCCAAGCGTGTTATTCCTTGTAATAAGTTTGTATATTTGTATAGAAGGGATACAAAGTCAGCCCTTACTAGCTGTGCAAGCTTTGGACCTTTTTGCAACTTTTCTTGCATTTGAAGTAAAGTGACAAGACCAATGCTACATGCTTGTACTAGCTGGCTTGAGGGCTGATAAGAGTCGGTACACATTGCTTGAGACCTGTAGAAATTTCTTGCACCAAGGGGACAGGTCTAATGCTCAATATTGACAAAATTGCAAAAGTTCATCTTTATGAAAATGACAATGTGAACTTTTTGCCCAAAATGGAAATGCATCTTGTGTAAAGCTTCAAAAGCAAAGATAAAGGCTTTAGCTTCTGAGTATGCATTTAATTATGGAGTGTATAGCAAGCTTATTACCTGTAAATCAAGATACAACCAGCATAAATTTGATTTGCAACTTGATGCTATGTGAAAATGGCTTGAACAAAAGTGATAAAATGCCAACTTCCCTTCTTCGATTCTCCCTACTAAAAAATGATCTTGGAGAGTTCTTGGACATTTTGGAAAGCTTGAAATGTGCTATATAATCCATATTTGAAATGAAATTTGAGATACCTCTTGGAACTAGGTGAAAAATGTCCATGAAGTTGGGTCCAAAACCTACATAAATTAGGGCAAAATTTCACTAAGTTATTTAGTTCATGGCCCTATGTTCATAAATCCATAACTTGAGATCAAAGCATCTTTTGGTAAAAGTTTGTGAAGAAAAGTTGTAGATTTCATGGAGGACTACAACTTTCATGTTGGAAGTTTTCTTTTAATCAAAATTCATCATGGTGAAAAAGTGGTGAAAAGTTGGGAAAAAATAAGAAAATTTTATACTTAGAAAAATTCTAAGTTATGAAAATTTTCAAATTAAAACCCTAATTTTCAATTTTGAGTTTCTTGGTGAACAAGTTTCATATTTTGACATATATTGATGAATTATGACCCTTGGCACTTGATTTTGACCAAAAAGTCAAAGATTGACTTTTTAGTGTACAATTGACTTTTGATCAGTTGACTGGAAAATTCATCTGTCAATCCAATGAACTTGAGATATTTTGAACCATGTAATTAGGTCAAGATGATGCCATTGAACTATTGAAATCATGTTTAAACTCAATTGGTCATTGGCTAGGTTAAGAAAATCAGAAATTGCCCTTTCTTAGTCAAAACCCTAATTTTCACCATTTTGCCCTTTTGATGATTTGATCAAATTTCTTGAGGAGTTGTGATCCAAACTTGATCAAATGGTACATATGAGTCTAAAATTTTGATGGGGATAAAAAATTATAAAGTTTGATTGTAAATTGGCCATGGTTGACTTTTTCCCCAATATAGTTGATTTTTAGGTCAACTGTCCAATTGACTGGTCAAAAATGTGGTTCAAGGCTTGAAACTTAACATGAGAAATCTTAGGGGTACAAGATGATGTATGAAAGTCACATGAAGCATTGGTGATCCAAAAATCCTTGTGCAAGCTCAAACCCTAATTTTGGGTTATCAATGCAAGATGAGATGTCTTGAGCTGACCAAACCCTAATCTTGTCTTGAGTCCAAGAAGTATTATGAGAAAAATATTGATAAATGAGAGGGAAAATTTTGGAGTACAACAGTTGCCCCTGTTCAATCTTCTTGAACCTGAAGAGTTAGATTGGCGATTTTTGTCGTTCGTGACTCGAAGGTAAAAGATGATTGGACACTAGAGTGCCCATAAATTTGCACCCGACAAAGTTTAGTTGAGGGAATGGGCTTAAAGATGCCATTTGGAGAGGTGATAGAATCTTGTTGGAGATGGGCTTGTAGATGCCATCCAAGAATGTTTGCTGAATTTGAAGTTGTAAGTCAGAAGAATAAGTATCAGAATAGTGTCTGTATCTAGAATGTATATGAACTGTATCTGGAGACTGAACCTGTATGAGCAACAAAATAACATCTGTTTCTGGAGCGTATTTGAGCTGTATCTGAACTTGAAATCTGAATAAGAGCCAAAATGGCATCCTTGTCTGGAGCATATCTGAACTTGAAATCTAAATGAGTATCAGGATGGCATCCGTGTCTGGAGCGTATCTGAACTGTATCTGAAAGATGAATCTGAATAAGTGACAGAATGGCAACCGTGTCTGGAGCGTATCTGGACTGTATCTTGAAGTCTGAATCTGAATGAGTAACAGAATGTCTTCCGTGTCTGGAGCGTATCTGTACTGTATCTGAAAGTTGAATCTGAATGAGTAACATAATGACTTCCGTGTCTGGAGTGTATATATACTGTATCTCGAAAGCTGAATCTGAATGAGTAACAGAATGACTTCCGTGTCTGGAGTGTATCTGAATTGTATCTTGAAAGTTGAATCTGAATGAGTAACAAAATGACTTCCGTGTCTGGAGTGTATCTGAACTGTATCTTGAAAGCTGAATCGAAATGAGTAACAGAATGACTTCCGTGTTTGGAGTGTATCTGAACTGTATCACGATTGTATATTGCTAAACGGTAGCTGTTAATCTTATCCTGAAAAGGGTAAAATGTTAGCTGAAAATACAAAGTTATGTTGCATGAAATGTATGATGCAATATATGTGTTTTGTCAATGTTTATGATATGTGAATGTAATGTATGCGTGTGTGAGCTGATTTGCTGTATTGCTAAGGAAAATAAGTCCTTGACTGCTGCTGAGGACATGTGAATTCTTCATGTCTTGAAGTTGGAGTATTGACAAAAATCCTGTTGTGAGCAATGCCATATACTGCTTGAGTAATCTGCTTGGGGAATCCATAGAATTTTGATGACTTCTACTGGGGATTAAACAAAAACTCTATGGGGAAGAAAACTTATTCATGTTTGGAAAAAGTTCAGGAGTTTCGGTCGTCTGCCACTCTATTGGGAGTTATCCTAGGTTGGGGAGAAACAAAAGTTAACTGTTATCTAGTTGCTTTTCAGATTTCAAGACAACTTGCTGGGGAATTTGGAGAAACTGAAAGGTTTCCGCTGGGGATTGATAGTTTGAAGTTTTGGCTCCGCTGGGGATTGGTAGTTGGAAGTTTCAGCTCCACTGGGGATCTTAATGATGTACTGTAGGGATTGCTCCTGGAATAGCCTAAAGACGTTTTCCTAATCTTTCAACCTGTCAGTAATTGTTCTTTTCCATTTTGTTTATTTGTAAACAATAATTATGTTCAAATGCATATGTTCATTAATGAATCATTGGACGTTTTTGCAAATAAAAACACAAGTGTAAAGAAAAAGGCAAATAATTTTCTATACTTAGAAGAGATATCTTTGTATTTACTTTGAATAAGTATTTTGTACAAAGGAGACAGACATCCTAGTAAGAGGATGGTGTCATAAAAGTAAGAAAAATTTATACAAAGAAAGATAGATATATGTGATAATCCCATGGGGTTCCCATTCTGCTATAGCCTCCGTATCTCCGGATACCTTGTCCATCCGTTGCTTCGTCCGAAGATGATTGAATTGATCAGAAGCTCCGGGTTTGTTAGTGAAGAGATTGTTCTCAAAGTGATCTGACGAGACATAATCATACGCTTTAATTCCCTAACTTTTTCCTGGACCGCCCTTTCGGGTTTTCAGTCCACCGGGAAACCCTTTTTTGCCCAAGTCGCCCTTTCGGGTTTTCAACTTACCGGGTGTACAGATTTTTTTATTTTATCCCTAATTTTTGCCCGAACCTTTTTGGTTCGCCGGGATGCCCTTGTTTTGCCTAGGTGTGTCAACCTAGTGGATCTCTTATGCATAGTATCTTTTGACTATGTCTGCATTAGCAGGGTGTGGTAGGTAGTCTCCGTCCATGGTGGTTAAGATCATTGCCCCACCAGAAAAGATATTCTTGATTACAAATGGTCCTTCATAGGTAGGAGTCCATTTGCCCCTGGGATCACTTTGTGGAAAGATGATGTGCTTGATCACTAGATCTCCAACTTGATATATCTGGCGTCTGACTTTCTTATTGAAAGCCCTGATCATCCATTTTTGATACATCTGACCGTGGCAAACAACAGTAAGTCTTTTTTCATCAATTAAGTTCAATTGATCAAGCCGGGTCTGGATCCAATCGTCTTTACTCAAACCTGCATCTTTCATGATTCTCAAAGAGGGGATCTGAACTTTGATAGGCAAGACAGCCTCCATGCCATAAACCAAAGAATAGGGTGTTGCCCCAGTTGATGTGCGAGCCGTGGTACGGTACCCATGGAGAGAAAACAGTAGCATCTCATGCCAGTCTTTGTAGGTGACTATCATTTTTTGTATGATCTTTTTAATATTTTTGTTAGCAGCTTCGAATGCACCATTCATCTATGACTGATAGGGGGATGAATTGTGATGTTGAATCTTGAACTGCTCGCACAAGGAGGTGATCATAGTATTGTTAAGGTTTGTACCGTTATCAGTGATGATCCTTTCTGGGATACCGTACCGGCAAATAAGATTCTGCTTGATGAAGCGGGCAACAACATTCTTAGTAACGGATGCGAAGGAAGCTGCTTCGACCCACTTAGTGAAATAGTCAATGGCCACTAGAATGAAACGGTGTCCATTGGAGGTTGTAGGCTTGATCTCCCCAATCATGTCAATTCCCCACATAGCGAAGGGCCAAGGAGCTGTTAAGACATTTAGAGGAACCAGAGGCACGTGCACCTTGTCTGCATAGATTTGACACTTATGACAGGTCCAGGAGTGTTGATAGCAGTCAACTTCCATGGTAGACCAGTAATATCCTGCCGGTAGAATCTTCGTCGCCATCGTATTCCCACTAGAGTGAGTGCCAAAGGTACCTTCATGCAATTCAACCATGAGCTTTTCAGCTTCAATCTTGTCCATACAACGGAGCAGAATAGAATCATGATTGCGTTTGTACAGGATGCTATTACTTAGGAAGAACTTAGCTGAGAATCTCCTTAAGAAATTTTTGTCATTGACTAAAGCTCCTTCTGGATATTCTTGAGCCTCGAGATACCTTTTAACTTCATGAAACCATGGCTGGTCCATTATTTCTTCGGTATTAATCTCGTGACAATGTGTTGGCTCGTCCATCTGTTCAATTGTGATTTTGCGGGCCTCATTATCCCAATTAAGTTTAAACATATATGACATTCTGGCTAGAGCATCTGCTAGCTGATTTTCTTCTCGCGAGAAATGCTCGAAGGTAATCTGCTCGAAATGTGGTAGCAATGTCAAAACATGTTCTTTGTAAGGGATGAGGTTTGGATGCTTAGTGTCCCACTCTCCTTTGATATGACTGATGACCAAAGCTGAATCCCCAAACACATATAAAGATTTGATTCCCAAGTCTATGGAAGCCTTGAGACCAAATATGCATGCTTCGTATTCTGCCATGTTGTTCGTACAGTTGAAGCAAAGTCTGGCGGTAAAAGGAGTATGGTGTCCTTCCGGAGATATGAGCACAACGCCGATACCGTTACCAAGTGCATTGGATGATCCATTAAAGTACAGGGTCCATTGGGATCCTTGTTCAGGTCCGTCATATGGCCTGATTTCTTCACTGTTGTCCAATGTTATGATGTCTTCGTCAGGGAAGTCAAACTTCATGGACTGGTAATCTTCTACAGCTTGATGAGCCAGATGATCGGCTAGCACACTTCCCTTTATAGCTTTCTGGGTAGTGTAATGTATGTCGTATTCTGTTAGGATCATCTGCCATCTAGCTATCCTCCTAGACAGAGCAGGCTTCTCAAATATGTACTTTATCGGATCCATCTTAGATATCAGCAAAGTGGTATGAGTCAACATATACTGTCTTAGCCGGTGAGTAGCCCATACCAAAGCGCAGCAAGTTTTCTCGAGCAGTGAATATCTGGTTTCACAGTCGATAAATTTTTTGCTTAGGTCATAAATAGCATGCTCTTTTCGGCCAGACTCGTCATGCTGCCCTAATACGCACCCCATTGAATTCTCTAAGACGTTCAGATACATGATTAGCGGTCTTCCTTCAACTGGTGGCATCAAGACAGGGGGATCTAGTAAATACTCCTTGATTTTATCGAAAGAAATATGACATTCATCGTTCCATCTGACTACTTGATCTTTCTTCAACAGCTTGAAGATTGGTTCACAAGTAGACGTTAGGTGAGAAATGAATCTAGAAAAGGAGTTTAGGCGTCCCAAAAAACCTCTGACTTCCTTCTCAGTGCGAGGAGCAGGAATTTGTTGTATCGCTTTAACCTTGGCAGGATCAACCTCGATGCCTTTATTGCTGACAATGAAACCTAAGAGTTTACCGGACCGGACTCCGAATGTGCACTTGTTCGGATTAAACCTTAATTTGTACTCCTTCAATCTGACAAACAACTTTTGCAAGTGATCAAGGTGTTCTTCTTCAGTTTGTGATCGGGCTATCATGTCATCTACGTAGACCTCTATCTCATGATGTATCATATCATGAAACAAAGCTACCATGGCGCGTTGATAGGTTGCCCCGACATTCTTCAGTCCGAATGACATCACTTTGTAGCAGAACGTACCCCACTGTGTGACAAATGTAGTTTTCTCCATGTCCTCAGGTGCCATTTTAATCTGGTTATAGCCTGAGAATCCGTCCATGAAATAAAATACTTTGTGTTGGGCTGTATTGTCAACTAGGATGTCGATGTGTGGGAGTGGAAAATCATCTTTAGGGCTGGCCCTATTTAAATCTATATAATCCATGCACATCCTCACTTTTCCGTCCTTTTTAGGCACGGGAACAATGTTGGCCACCCATTGGGGATAAGAAGTAACATCCAGAAATCCAGCATTAAATTGTTTCATAACTTCTGCTTTGATCTTCTCTGACATGTCAGGTCTCATGCGATGGAATTTTTGTTTCACTGGTGGACAGTCTTCTCTTGTGGGTAGACGATGTACCACGATGTCTGTATCGAGTCCCGGCATGTCTTCGTATGACCAGGCAAAGATCTCAACATAATCATGCAATAGCTGAATTAGGCGCTCCTTGAAACTCGGCTCTAGATTGGCACCCACTTTGATTTCCTTTTTATCCTTCTCGGTACCCAAGTTGATTGTATCCAACAGCTCTTCATGAGGCTGAATAGCTCTTTCCTCTTGTTGTAATAGTCTGGCCAATTCCCCTGGCACCTCACAATCTTCCTCACCTTCGTATTCGGCTTGGTAGATCAGATCTTCAGAGTCACTGAAGGCTATAGCAGTATCGTTACCCATGGGATCCGGAATGGAAGGGTACCTGCATTTGTGAGTGTGGGTGTGTGTAAGGGTATAGCCATCTTAAAACAATAAAATGTAAAAGAAAGACAATGAGCATAAAAGGTTTATATGTGAAAAAGCGTCCATGATTCATTGAATGTCATATGTAGATGAAATAAAACCCCTTACAAATGGGCCATTGTGCCTCGGGTAAGACACAAGGTTTTTAAAGTACGAATTATTCGTGAATATTACAAGTCCAACAGAAATGTAAAAGATAATTTACTGAGATATGAAAGTTATTGGGATGAAGTCTCTGGCTTCCCAGTTGCGAAGTCCTCTGCTGACAGTAGGAAATATCCAATCTTCCAAGCTGCCATCCTCGTCATTGTCTTCTACCGCATTGACGCTTTGGTTTCTAATCTTCACAGATGGCCCCCTAGCACGGGCACGGCGCACAGCCTTCTGACCAGTTGAAGTAAACCCCAAGCCAAACTTGTCTGATTTGTAGGGAAAGTCTGGAAGCTGCCCCCAGATGGTGCATCCCCCCTCTTCCACTACTGCCCTTGCATCCTTTAGAGATGACATCCGAGGTGGAGGTCTTGTGATCTTAGGAATCGAGGATACTGCCTTGGTCACTGCTACTTCTGGAGAGACTTCTTCAAAATGTTGGAAAGGGGTTTCAATGAATTCGCCATCCAACTCCATATATCGGAAAGAATTCAGATGACTAATCATGTACTCCTCCTCCCCGTTGACATTTATGATCTTTCCTTGGACTGGGTATTTTATCATCTGATGCACGGTGGAGGTGACATCACCGACATTGTGGATCCAAGGGCGTCCCAACAGACTGGAATAAGAAGGATGGATGTCCATCACATAGAAGGTTAAGTTGAAAACCTGAGTTCCCACTTTTATTGGGATGTCCACCTCCCTGTGGACCAACCTCTTCGAAATATCAAAAGCTCTCACCACTATGTTTCTAGGTTTTAAATCCAGCCCCTCGCAATCTAATCTATCAAGGGCTTTTTTCGGTAGGAAGTTCAACGATGATCCAGTATCAACCAAGACATGGGCTAAGGTTGTTCCTCTACACTCCACTGAGACATGTAATGCCTCGTTGTGTTTTCTCCCTATGGGTGCCAAGTCAACATCATAGAAACCAAAGCCATTATCAGCTGTCAAACTGGCCACAGTCCTGGAACTGGTCAGCAGACGTCTCTTGCGGCACATGAGCTGTCTTCAGAAATTTTACCAGAGCTTTGGCATGTGCTTCAGAGCACAACAGCAGGGCTAGCATAGAGATCTTGGAAGGGGTTTTCCCCAACTGTTCAACCACATCATAATCACTTTTCTTTATTATCCTCAGGATTTATTCCATCTCCCTCTTGGATGTTTCAGGAATAGCTAGTGATCGAGCCTTCGTCTGGACAGGCTCCTCTTGAACGTTCTTTCATTTATTCTCAACAGTGGAAGTGGGGATAGGGATTGTATTGTCTTTGTCGGCAAGTACGCTTGCAGGTATAATCACTGGTACAGAGGTAATCTTCGGAACAGCCACGGGTCTAAAGACTGTCGTTGGAGGGGAAATCTCTGGAGAGAAGACTCTACCATTGCGGGTAATCTTGCTTGTTCCGGCAATATTGCTAATGTCGGAATTGTCCTCTTTGGAGCTCTCTTCTTCGACAGTCAGTTCATCCTATTTAATACCATGGTAGTAGATTTCTCCACCATAATTCCATGGTACTGTTTTATCTGATTTGTATGGGGCCGGCCCGGGAATTGTAATCTTAAGTGGAGTAGTCTTTGGAGAAGGTGTAATCCTAACGGGTCTTTTAGGGGCCCTAGAAGGATTGGCGTAGATGGTTATAATTGAAACTTCTTTAACTGTAATGGGTGAAACAGGAGCATTCTCAAACAAAATTTCTTGGTTATCCATCAGTCGTTGGATACCTTTTTTCAACAGAGGGCAGTCAAATGATGCGGATAGGCAATCATGGCAGTCTTTGTCACAACCTGGGAATATGCCAGCTTTCAACAAATTCAACTTAATAATCGGGAGCGGAGTCATCAGTTCATCCACGGTAGCAACAAACAGATCTTCTTCAATAGCGTTGGCATTGTGACCATGCCTAGGCATTGAAGCGGAAATAACATTTGGTTTCTCAGGCGCTTCAAACTCAACTTCCTTCGCATCTATCAGGTCCTGAATTTTGTTCTTCAGAGCCCAACAATTGTTGGTGTCGTGCCCTGGACTTTCAGAATGGTACGCGCATCTGGCGTTGGCATTGTAATGAGGAGACGTAGTATTAGGATTCTTTGGGGCGTCTTTTAAAGTGGCTAGATTCAACTTCAGAAGATGTGGTAGAACTTGGGCTGGAGTCATGTTAATCTTTGTGAGTTGTCGGACAGGCCTTTCCACCCTTTGCTGGTTATTTCTTGGCTGGTCTGATGCAGGCTTCAGAATTATAACGGCCCCCACCATTGGTCGGCGCTCAGTTCTTCCCCAATTCCTCTGTGAATAGACGACATATACTTCCTTTCTTCTAGTGAAGGGATTTTTCACAACTGTAGAGGCATACACATCTTTCTGAATCTTCCCACTTCTTATACCAGCCTCCACTCTTTCGCCGATTAAAATCAATTCAGTAAACTCTGCAGAGGAACACCCAATCAGATGATTGAAGAAAGGACCTGATAGAGTTCCCAAGAACATGTCCACCAACTCCCTCTCAAATAGAGGGGGTTGCACCCTTCCGGCTAGGTCTCTCCACTTTTGCGCGTAATCTTTAAAGCCCTCATTGGAAACCATGGCCATACTCTGAAGTTGAGTACGGGTAGGCGCCAAGTCGATGTTATACTGATATTGTTTATAGAAAGCTGCTGCTAGGTCTTCCCAATTGTGGACGTCAGCCCTTTCCAACTGGTAGAACCAATCAAGTTATGTTCCTGATAAACTGTCTTGGAAAAAGTGGACCCACAAGTCTTTGTCGGCGGAATGTGGCTGAATCTTCCTGACATATGATCTGAGGTGCATTTTAGGGTAAGACACCCCATCATACTTGGAAAATAGTGGCATTTTAAACTTTGGCGGGATTACAATTCCTGACACCAGCCCTAACTCTTCAAAATCTAGCCCTGGTACTCTCTGGATTTCCATAGCGCTTAGACGCTCTTCAAGGTGTTTGTACTTGTCATCAGCCGGAGGGTATTTTTGTTCAGAGTAGTCCTCTTCTTCCTCTTCTTCTTATTCATAATCTGATGGTACTGTCGTTCCTTTTCCTTTTCTTTCCCCTTCATCAGATGTTGTTGGAAAATCTAAGGTCCTTCTGGCTTGTCCCTGAAATCTTCTGCCCATAATTACCACACCAGCTGGCTTCTTATTCTTTTTCTCTTTTTCTAGCAGATTCTTTAGCTCCTCTTTCCCCTTGGCTAAGGTCATGAGTAACTGTTGAAATTGCGTATTCTGAGCTTGCAGATCTTTGACCGTTTGTTCGAGATCCATCATACTGAAATAAATAGTAGAGAGATGACGAAACTTGTTGCAAAGACCTGTTTATGTTTATGATGAGTGATATGTATTCATGAAATGCTTTCAAGGATTTAGAAATTTAAATTTGTTTTAAACAAAAAAGAAACACATGTCTTATTAATAAAATAGAATTTGAGTACATCAATGCCCCTTGGGCAAAATAATACAAAATTCTAAGGTAAAAACACATTGCGCATCCTCTTTGGTGCAATGTAGGTATTGAGAGTCTACTCTTCATGAAGTAGCCGAGTGAGTTCCAAAACCTTCTTCTCGCTTGCATAGAATTGGGCTTCGAAAGTATCGCGCTCTCCTTTGAGCTGTATCCAATCCCTTTGTAGATCTTCGAGTGATGTCGGCATGTCAGGATGTAGGATAGTGTATGGAACTTCTCCTTCCTTAACGGGCTCTATAATCACTGGGAGAATGGAGGGATAAGGCATCATAAGACTTTGAGCGCGGGTTCGTACCCACTTGAGGTAAGGCTCAAGAGGGATGGAATTCTTGTGTCCCAAAGTCTTGCTATCCACCTTGTTTGGCATCCTCCAAGCTCGGATGAATCTCTGGCGAAATCCTTGGTCACTGTTGTCATAGTCGAAAACCAATCCTTGAATCAGCATGTCATGTGGGCCATCCCTTCGGGCATAACCAAACTGTCTTAGAGCTAAGCACGGGTTGTAGGTGATGCCTCCCCTAATGCCAAGTAGAGGGACATTAGGGAATTCCCCACAATGGTCAACAATGGTAACATTCTCTTTGGATCGAGAACACCAATGAATATCTGAATGTTTAAGTGTCATTAACCTTTGTGACCACCTCAAACCTTGCTCATTCTTCAAGACTGATTAGGGAAGATGAGAAATAAACCATCTTACCAGGAGAGGAGTACAACACATAAGAACACCTCTTTTCCTTATTGTACGATTGTGAAAAGAGTGTAGGATATCCCCAAGCAATGTAGGCACCGGGTTGCGAGTCATGAAGATTTTGACAGCGCTTACATCTATGAGTTGGTCAGGATTAGGGAACAAGACCATCCCATAGATGAGAAGACCTACAATCTGCTCAAAAGCTTGCAAGTCTAGGGATTTCCAACTGCTTTGGGACTTCTCAAACAGAAACTTTGACAAGAAGCCTTTGACACCACATCTAGTTTCCCAATGAGTTGTGACATCAGATGAGTGCAAGTGCAGGGCTTGAGCAATCTCTTCTGGATTTGGATCTATTTCCGTACCGTTGAAGGGTAGTTGATTGATAATAGGAATCCTCAGAAGTTGAGATAATTCTTCCAAAGTGGGCACAAATTGATAGTCAGGAAATGTGAAGTAATGGTGCAAAGGGTCAAAGAACTGGAAGAGAAATTTCATCATATCCTCCTTTGTGTTGGAAGTGACCAAGTTAAGTAGACGACCATGCCTCTCGGTGAATGGAGAATTCTCAGGGATCCTTGAAGCTAGCTTCTTGAGTTGTGGAGGAATTCTCACAAGGTTGATTTGGATAGTTTTCCTGCGAAGTGAATCCATAACCTACAAAACAAGAACAAAGATGAATCTCCAAAATCCTTGAAATGGTTAGTGAATGCATATGATGTTCATGATGTCCATGATGTTATGCACAAGTATATATGTACAAGAAAATCAAGCAAGTTCTTAGTTTAGGCTTGCATGGGGTTTTATAGGTAAGTACCCTCTTGAAGTTTAGTTGGCTCAACCTGTCCTAAAAATAGTAATCGGGTTCTAAGGAGCTCAAAATCACTTGATTGTTTCCTTGTTCATTGTTTCAGTTCAAGCATCTTTACTGGCGACCGAATTATTCCAAGAAACCAACCCTCAATGAGTGTAGTATCGAGTATCTACCAACTTCGGACTGCACCAAAGACGGTCATCTCACTACATCCTAAAAGGCCAAGTTGGTCAAGTAAAGGTTCTAGAAGTTCATTAGTGCTTCATGACATTACTCAGCGGCCTCGTATTCTCTTTGATTGACTCAAAGGCTACCGGTACCCACAAATATTTCACATTAATATAGCTATTGCTTAGACCATGTCGGTATACCCTATACAGTTTCCACAATGTATTGCTATTTACCTATAATGTTTCCCAAATCCGGGTGGAGGATTCAAACCCAAACAAAGAACCATAATATAAAGCAAATAAGTCAAACAAAGGTGATCTAAACCCTAAGGTAACCCCACTTTTAGAATCAATCCCCAGCAGAGTCGCCCATTCTGTGATGCGGTGGGAGAACTGACTTGAGGTTTTGCGTTTTGTGTTCGCAAATGTTGCGGTTAGCAAGAGTCGCCACCGACTTTTCTTTTATCCAAAAGGAAAGGTAAAAAAGCTAAGGAAAGACCTTTGATATGTTTTCTTGAGTTAGGGGGTAGATTATGAAAAGGGAAGGTGCTAGCACCCTTTTCATCCATGGTTTTCCATGGGCTCTTAGTTACTTGTTTAGATCACTTGCTTTGTTTTGTTTGAAATGGTGTTCGGTGTGATTTTGAAAGTATTTTTGGAAAGAGGCCATTCGTTTAGGCAATCTTTGTAATGATTCTCGTTCGTGAGAATGTATACAAAGATGTTTGTCTTTTGAAAATGTTTTCAATGTTTTGTAACATGTTTTTGAAATGTGTGTGTGTTTGTTTTTGAAAATAGCAAGAATTGTTTTGAAATGGAGAAAGTAACCTAGAAGCTATCTACCTACTCAAATGTCTTTCTTGTGAATTTTTATTCCTTTGACATTGTTGACTTACCATTGATTTGGTAAGCAACCCTATCTTTGGATGTTAACGAGACAGACATGGGTCATCGTATAACCATGATAGCAATGTTGCCAAGTATCTTAGCATTTTTGAGGAACCAAGATCATCTTTATTTAGGCAACCTTTTGATAGCGTCATCGAGGGAATATGATCTTATATTTGTTTTATTTTGCCAAGATACTTCGCATGCGTAACATGGCCATTTTATTTTAGGCAACCAAGTGGGAGAAACCCTAAGGGTGCTTGTGTGCAAAGTGTGTCATTTTCATGCTTTTGTCTTGCATTTAGGGTTTTCTATTTTGCTTTGTTTTTGTTCTTGTCATGCAAACCCTAATTTACTAATCATGGTATAAAAGCGATAAATTGCGTAAAATAAACTAAGCTATTACAACAATTTTTATGGGAGGGGGTAATACAAGTTTGAATGGGGATTTGCACAAATATAAAATTAAATATATTATTACAACCAAATCGAAATTGCGCGAATTTAATTAAATATAGTACGAATATTTAAAATGCAATGCAATATGTTTATGTAAAAAATGTTTTATGTCTTGTTTTTTTTGTATGAAAAAAATATTTAATTTAAACTTAAATTATAAGGAGAAAATAGATTAATTCTTTTTGAAAGGGATGAAACCCTAATTTTTATTTAAAGAAAATAATGTTTCATATTTATTATTTTGTATATTTTTATATAAGAATAAATAAATAATATTATCTTTAAATATTAAAAATTAAATATGTATAAAAAATAAGTATTTATGAGTATAAATAGTATAATAAAAATATTAAGTATTTTTTATTGTATTTACAAACTATTTAAGAAAATAAGTTTTATCCTATTCAAATATATTAATTTTTATGTAAAAAATAATTAAAAAAATAATAAAATAAAATTGTAAAAGTCAGCCGGGGGGTGCAAATAACAAGTCAGAGGGTGTGATTAGTAAAAACAAAAAGCCCAAGGCGCCAAAAAGCCCAGAAGCCACTTCATCCCTGTCCTTGGCTTGCTTCCTGCGCGCGTTCATGTTCAAACCTGCAACTTGCTCATGCTTGCATAAAAACAAAAACTCATAACATGAAAAATATGGCATTTGAACTCACGATTCCAACCATATAAATTATGTAATCTAACTCTTAAAGATCAAAGAGAATTTTTGAACCCCTAATTCGTGACCTAACTTTTTCAGAGTTTTCAAGTTTCAAATTCTCTTAGCATAAGTAATATAAATGAAAAGTAATGATATGTACAACTTCGTTATGATAAGGACTACATTTTTCCTTCACAAATCGTGGCTTGAGGTTTCCTATTCCGGGAGATAGAGTTTGAAAAAATACCTCCTTCAGCTGGATTTGAGTAGGGCAATGTAGGGACTTTAATGGAGGCTTGATGATTTTTTGAGCTTCCTTGAACTTCCCTGGAGCTATTCCAATGCTTATCTTGCTTTGAGGGTGGCTGGAACTCTCTGGTGATGGATTGGTGATGGCTTGGATTGCTGAAACAGGGGTTACAAAACCAAGGTGATGGTTTGGATTGCTTTGGTAGCAAGTGTATGAGATGCTTGAAGTGTTTAAACATAAAACGCACGAGCCAAATGAGAGTTGGTTGTGCTTTTGCAGAAACTCTTTATTTTGGCAGTTTTGTGGTGTTTTTGAATTTGAGAGTGTTTCAGGTTCAATCCAAGCGTGTTATGCCTTGAAACAAGTTTGTATATTTGTATATAAGGGATACAAAGTCAGCCCTTACTAGCTGTGCAAGCTTTGGACCTTTTTGCAACTTTTCTTGCATTTGAAGTAAAGTGACAAGACCAATGCTACATGCTTGTAATAGCTGGCTTGAGGGCTGATAAGAGTTGGTACACATTGCTTGAGACCTGTATAAATTGCTTGCACCAAGGGGACAGGTTCAATGCTCAAGATTGACAAAATTGCAAAAGTTCATCTTTATGAAAATGGCAATGTGAACTTTTTGCCCAAAATGGAAATGCATCTTGTGTAAAGCTTCAAAAGAAAAGATAAAGGCTTTAGCTTCTGAGTATGCATTTAATTATGGAGTGTATAGAAAGCTTAGGACCTGTAAATCAAGATACAACCAGCATAGATTTGATTTGCAACTTGATGCTATGTGAAAATGGCTTGAATAAAAGTGATAAAATGCCAACTTCCCTTCTTCAATTCTCCCTACTAAAAAATGATCTTGGAGAGTTCTTGGACATTTTGGAAATATTGCAATGTGCTCTATAATCCATCTTTGAAATGAAAGTTGAAATACCTCTTGGAACTAGGTGAAAAATGTCCATGAAGTTGGGTCCAAAACCTAACTAAATTAGGGCAAAATTTCACTAAGTTATTTAGTTCATGGCCCTATGTTCATAAATTCATAACTTGAGATCCAAGCATCTTTTGGGAAAAGTTTGTGAAGAAAAGTTGTAGATTTCATGGAGGACTACAACTTTCATGTTGGGAGTTTTCTTTGAATCAAAATTCATCATGGTGAAAAAGTGGTGAAAAGTTGGGAAAAAATAAGAAAATTTTTATACTTAGAAAAATTCTAAGTTATGAAAATTTTCAAATTAAAAGCCTAATTTTCAATTTTGAGTTTCTTGGTGAAAAATTTTCATATTTTGACGTATCTTGATGAATTATGACCCTTGGCACTTGATTTTGACCAAAAAGTCAAAGTATGACTTTTCAGTGTACAGTTGACTTTTGATTAGTTGACTGAAAAATTCATCTGTCAATCCAATGAACTTGAGATCTTTTGAACCATGTAATTAGCTCAAGATGATGCCATTGAACTCTTGAAATCATGTTTGAACTCAATTGGTCATTGGCTAGGTTAAAAAAATCAGAAATTGCCCTTTCTCAATCAAAACCCTAATTTTGACCATTTTGCCCTTTTGATGATTTGATCACATTTCTTGAGGAGTTGTGATCCAAACTTGATCAAATGGTATATATGAGTCTAAAATGTTGATGGAGATAAAAAATTATGAAGTTTGACTGTAAATTGGCCATGGTTGACTTTTCCCCAATACAATTGATTTTTAGGTCAACTGTCCAATTGACTGGTAAAAAATGTGGTTCAAGGATAGAAACTTAACATGAGCAATCTTAGGGGTCCAAGATGATGTATGAAAGTCACATGAAGCATTGGTGATCAAAAATCCTTGTGCAAACTCAAACCCTAATTTTGGGTTATCAGTGCAAGATGAGATGTCTTGAGCTGACCAAACCCTAATCTTGTCTTGAGTCCAAGAAGTCTTGTGAGAAAAATGTTGATAAATGAGAGGGAAAATTTTATGGTACAACACAATCCTATTAACCATGCATCTAACTGTCAAAGATTGCAGAAATTAAAAGTGCGAGAAAATAAACCTAGCTATTATAAGGCTTCGGGGATAGGGATTAATTACATAACCAAAATCGGGGACAAAGCGATAAATGAAAACCATAGTTTAACTATTACAAACCATTGGCGGTTACAAAAATATGAAAAGGTTTAATTTAATGCGCGGCGAATTAAATGAGAGGGCGCTTAAAAAAACCTAAAACCCTAATTGAGAGAAAAATATTTTTGTACTTTTTTATTTGAGAAAAGAATTTAATTGAAAATTAATTAAAACACTAATTTCTAATTGTTTTAATTATGGAAAAAAAGTACATTAAATTAACCTAATTTTGTAATCAAATTAAAATAAATATTTTATGAAAAAATTATTTTTTGTGATTTTGTGGTTTGTTGATTTTATGATTAATAAAAAAAAGGTAATTAATTTTTGTAGAAAAATAATCAAATAAAGGAAATAAATAAAGAAAAGAAAATGGGCCTGTGTTGAGTAGAAAATATGGGGGGTGTATTGTTGAAATTGTTGGGCCCAAGGTTGATTGTCCAGTCATGCGCCTGATTTAGTGGTTGCAGCGTCTGATGGTCCACCATGCTCTGCCTCCATGAGCGCGTTAGATCTGATGTTGTACTGATCTAATGGCTGCATGTGAAAGGCGTATGGTAGATGCTTTAACGGAGGATGTACCTGATCCTGTATAAGAAAATAAAACAAAGGAAATTGTTGGGGCCTGGGATCGAACCTAGGTCCTTATGCTTCCCACCAACGCACTCTTCCACTGGACTAACCTGCTTAGTTGTTAATGTAATGAAAATAAAACATAATATATTAAAACAAAGTGAGTTAGTTGGAACGAAAAAAACACACGCGGAATTGAAATGGCCCAATGGAATCACGCCACATATCTTCTTCTTCCTAGAACCGTCGTATTAGGTATATACCTTTTACCTACAGTTGAGCGTTTGTAGCTATAGCCCTATCACCTTCAAAAACTCATAAAATGAATGATAAATGAAATTGGTGACCAGAATTCAATTGGTATTGATGTCACGATCAACATGATACCTTGTTCATGGTCTGATTTTTCCTGTAAACAAAAACCCTAAAACACACATGGAAACCCTAGCAATGGAAAATACAGATATAGGAATCAAAAATACAATTGAACCATACAGTCATGTTGCAAACATCTCAAACATCACAAATATACCAATTAAATATGCTAATGATGCAGGGATTATAGTAATCGATTTTGGAAAAAAAAATGCAAACTGTGTGAGTTACAGCTTGCATTTCTTGATGCTTCAGGCCTTGCAAATGATCCAGTTAGCTTCAGTGCACGCCCAGGAAGAGATTGATGGCCTTAAATTGCTTTGAGAGGTCCTGTGGAGTGAAATCCGATCCCTACTTTTTGACAAAGAAATTGAGTTTTGTTCTCTATTCCCACGACTGCAAAAACATTGTTTCATGCTTTGTTCTTGTTCATTATATATCCCTCAATGAATTAGGGTTACAAAACAGATTGGATCTTGAAGTTTTTATGAGATTTGATTTGATTCTTTAGCCATATGCAAACTTTCTAAATTGAGCCAAATTATCCCATTTTTGTACCAATCATGCTTGATGCGATTTTGTCTTGATATTTCAGCATATTTTGATTGAGATTCTGTCCAAAATCATACCAAAACATATCTTTGATATTATTTACCAATTATTTGATTTTATTCAATTTTTAATAAATAAAAAATCAAAATAAAATAAATAATGAAGCAAATAACATGTGAGTTAACATTTGGGTCATGGACCATGCTACAAGTGGGGTGCAATAGTGAAATGCTAAGCCCATTTGGTAAAAAATTCACTTTTGAGCATATTTGACTTTTGCCAATTTTGCAAGAAAGGTCAACTTTGACAAGGCATATATCCTCCAATTTTAACCATAGAGAGGTGTTCTTGGACTTTTTAGAAAGCTTAGGATGTCCCCTAAGCAACCCTTTTGGTCTCATTTCAATTGGGTCTTCCATGTTCATGTAAGAAGCTTTGACCCAAAAGGTGTTTTTTGTTGACTTTTCAAAAGGACCTATAAGGTAGAAATTCATATCTTTTTATGAGTGCATATTTTGAACTTGTGGGCTGAAGATGAGTTGTAGGGAATTGCATCCTCTTCAAAATGAGCCTTGGATGGAAAATTTTTGATAAAGTATGTGCAAGTTATGTTTGGTCAAAGTTTGGTTGACTTTTCCTAAGAAACCCTAATTTAGCAACTTTTGGGTTTTGATGAATTTAGGGAATTCCTTGAAGAATCGTGATCAACCCTTGATCAAATGATGGACATCACTTCAAAATGTTGATGTTGACCAAAAATCTTGAAGTTTGACTGTATGTGGGCCACAGTTGACTTTTGACCTAATACAGTCGATTCTCAAGCATCTGAGCAATTGACTGAGCAAACTTCTTGTGCAGTGCTTGAAATTTGACATGGAGGGTCTTGAGAACATATAAGGACCATGGATAGCATATGAGATATTTGGAGTTCACCTATCTTGATGAAAATGGAAACCCTAATTTGAGACACACTACCTTAGGAGAGAGTTTGTCTAGTCAACTCTTGGGCAAACTTGAGCAAATTGAGGATCTCTAGGAGTATGTATTGAGTAAAATGAGAGGGAAAATTTTGGGGTACAACAATATCCAATACAAAGTAGAAAGATAACAATCCTCCATTAATACTATCTTGCTTCCAACAATCCTGGACAGCAAGGTTACACCACAATCACTTTGAAAAAATGATTAGAAACAAAGTATTGATCTCTTCTCTTTCAAGACAACAATTCAATGAATATATTACACAAGTGCTCAATGCATATGATGAAACTTTTTCTAATGATGTATTTGAAAATGTAAGAGTAAAAGTTTCATGCAAGATCAAAATATTAATCAATGCACTTGTTTGAAAATGATAAACAAAAATGTTGAAATGTTTGTTGTGATTGATGGTATTTGGTGTTTGTTTCTACTTCAAAAATATTTGATTTATATAAAAGTATTGTATCCTTTAAAAAGGTTATAAATGAATATAAAAGTTGAAATGAATATAAAAGGTTATAAATGAATATAAAAGTATTGCATCCTTCAAAGTGCAATAAACAAACAACCTTCAAAACAACCTTATTTTTCAAATTCGTATCAGCGGTGATCAGTTACCGTAAGGCTGTAATCGGTTACCCAGTGCATAAGTTTTAATTTTTATTTCAGTAAACAATTGTTGTACCCCAAAATTTTCCCTCTCTTTTCTCAAGACATTTCTCATAAAGATCTTCAAAAGCTCAAGTTTGCACAAGTGTTGACTAGGTCAAATCACTTCTTAAGCACTGGGACTCCACATTAGGGTTTTGATTTTCACAAGGACAACTGGACTTCTAATGCCTCAAATGACTTGCATGGTTCATTATAGACCTCCAAGAATACTCATGCCAAGTTTCAAGTCTTGGATCACAATTTTGCTCAGTCAATTGATCAGATGACTGCAAATCAATTGTATTGGGTAAAAAGTCAACTGTGGTCAACCTACAGTCAAACTATAAGATTTTTGACCAATATCAACACTTTAAAGTCATATTCATCAATTGATAAATCTTGGATCACAATTCCTTAAGAAAAGTGTTCAAATCATCAAAGGGGCAAAATGGTCAAAATTAGGGTTTTTATTGAGAATGACTGATTTTTGACTTTTGACCTAATAAATGACCTAATGACTTGAAGAATAATCTTAAGGATTCAAGGAAAATATCTTGACCTAATTTCATGGTTTAAATCATTTCTCAAGATCAAACAATTGATGGATGAAATTTGATCAACTGATGAAAAGTCAACTGATCCACCAAAAGTCAAACTTTGACTTTTTGGTCAACATTAAGTTTCAAAGATCAAAATTCATCAAGACATTCAAAATTATGAAGCTTGATTATCAAGGAATCAAGAAAGTCAAAAGTCAATATAAAAAGCCAAACTTTTCAAGACTTAGAAAAATTTCTAAGTGTTTTAAACATGATAATTTCACTACTTCATGACATTTTTTCACCAAGATGCAAGATAATTCAAAGAAAACATTCAAAATGAAAATTGTATATCTTAATTATATATAAAACTTTTCTTTTCTGATCAAGTCCTAGAAGTGCTTGGATTTGAAGTTATAAATTCATAAAGTCATGATCTTTTTCTAAAAACACTTGGTGAATTTTTCACCTAGTTTAGGCAGATTTTTGTCCCAACTTCTTGGATAATTTTCACTTAGTTATTATTTGATTTAGCAAAAGTGGGAAACATGAAAGTTGTAGATGATGTTCTAATATTTCCAAAATGTCCAAGAACTTGAAGAGATCATTTTTGAGCTAAGAGAATCGAAGAGAACAAGTTGGGCATCCATTCTTGAATTGCAAGTCATTTTGGTGATGAACACATAACCAAAACCCTAGCCTATTCTGCATAATATCCCTTTTTAGGCTTATAACTTGTAATTAACTCATTAATTAATTGATTACACAACTGTTAGAGCCATTGTCCAAGCATTTGAGTCATTATCCATGTTGCATTTCTATTTATGGCACAAAGGCACCATTGCCATTCTTGAAAAGTTGCTTTAATCACAAACTCAACTTGTCTTGAGCTTTGAACTTGTTCCTTATGCACAAGCTTCATCTACAAATCTACCCTACAAGCCTTTTACCTTACATTGGAACAATGCTTGTCAAGTTTGCTTAAAAAATAAGTCAAATGGCCATAACATGTGAGCTCTTAATTCTGATCCCCTCAAGACTTCAAACCTCTTGCCTATAAATTGAGACATCATTTACAAGCTAAGGGACGAATTCACAAGATCATAAACTACCTCAAGCACTCTCAAACCATAATTGCATTCAAAAATTCCATAACTTGTAATTTCTGCCCAAAAACTTCCATCTCATAATCCACTCGTGCGTTTATTCTCCAAATCAATCCGAAAGCTTCCTTACATCAAATATAACTCATCCATATCCCTGTTTTATAACTATGACACCTCCATTATCACCTTCCATAACCAAAAACATAGTGTTGCATATTGACTTCTCCAAGACAACACAGCCACTCTCAATCTAATCTAAGCATTGCATTAACTTCCTGGAGGTTCACTGAAGCTAACTGGATCGTTACAACACCTTGAAGAGTGCTCAAACTCAAAACACGATCTCCATTTGCAAGGTGAGTTTTCTGAATTTCTAACTCTTCCTACAAGCATCATTTGCCTATGATTTGTGAAGATAAAATGTAGACATCATAGTCTTGAAGCTAACCATGCCCTTAGATTTCATTTATATTTCTTGAGTAATATGAATTTTGGGTTTGAACTTCCTGAAAAAATTAGGTCATATTTGGTACCAAAAGAAGTTTGTGCTTATCTTTGATCCATTGTTTTATTTATTTACATATTTGAAATTATGGTGAAATTTCTAACAAGTTTGATGTTTACAATTTATGGAATGGTTGAGAAATGAGTAAGTTACAAATTCAAACATGTTGCTCTGATTATGGCGCAAGGAAGAAGATGATGACACAATCAGGAGCGCGTTTATAATATAACATGTTGGTTGTGCATAAATCAACAGATGTATCACCACCCCAATGGTTAAAGCACGCGCCTATGACCTTTGTGACCTGGGTTTGAGCCATAGTGCCATATTTTGTTAATTTTTTACTTCAATTTCTTATTCTTTTTTTTGTTTGCTAGCGCGTCTGGGCCTCCCTCCTGATGAGCCATCATATTTTTCTTCCCCTCACCCCCTGATTTCTTCATATCACGCAGCTCATTACATTTTCATTTGTTTTTTTTTTATTATCTAATTTCAAAAACAGACATTGGGCCTAATCTTTTTTGTATACTTTCTAACCTCCTAATTTCTTCTCTAACCCTCTGACCCTTTAAATTATATTAATTATTTTTATTTTCCTTTCTTCTTTTATTTTATTTTATTATTATTTTTTATTTATTAAAAATATACAAAACATATTTTCTTAAATAATTAGACTAAAAATTCTTTATTTTTATTTTGACCTTATTTCATTTTATAAATAACAAAAACCCTAAAGACATTTCTTTTCTTTTCATAATTAAACTAATTTAGACTTAGGTTTGGTTTAATTTTCTTTTAACTTAGACTTGTTGGTTTTAATAATTAATTAATTTTATTGTAAATTAATTAGTTCCATTTAGTCTAATTAAGACCCTTTTCATAAAAAACCATAAAAAAACAATTTCTTTTATATTTACATTTCTTTGTACATTCTATTATTTCGCACTACAACTTATGTAATTCTCAAAGCCTTGTAATAGTAATTAGGGTTTATATTACTTGTCATCCCCATTTTTAATTTGTACCCTCATCCCCTAATGTGATATAATAGCATAGGACTTTTAATTTTTGCAATTTATCATTTTCCATATTATTGCTAGTAATTAGGGTTTGTATGGAAAGAATTAAAATCAAACAAATAGACAACCCTAATTCAAGACGAATAAATGAAAATAATACACTTTGCACACTAACACCTATAGGATTAACCCACACTTGTTGCATTAGATAAAAAAAACAGTCATGTTCGTCGAACGTGGGATACTTTAGCAAAGACCTTCAATTACAAGATCATAGTCCCTCAATGACCCTTCGACGTTGCCTTCGGTAGACGATCTTAGTCCCTTACGACAAATTGCTAAGGTATCATACAATGTTGCCTTCTATGACTGTACGATGACCCATGCATGTCCCTTCACATCCAATGATATGGTTTCTTATTAACTAATGGTAAGATAACACTATCTAAATGAGGAGGAAAAGAACAAATACTTCTTTTGAGTAGGTAGAACGCTCGTAGTTGCTTTCTCACAAACATTTCAAAACAAAATATCTTTCAAACACAGCAACACTTTCATAAAATATTTTCAAAAGTTAACACTTTGCATACATTCTTGTAGAGACGAGAATCATTTCAAAGTTCGCCTAAACGAAGGCACTTTTCAAAAATACTTTCAAACAAACACAAACACATTTTACAAAGCATTTCAAAAGTGATCTAGAAACTAAGAGCTCGCAGATAACTATGGATGTGATAACACCTTCCCTTTTCATAACCTATCCCCCTAACTCAAGAAAATTCTCAAAAGGTTTTTCCTGTTATTTTCACCATTTCCTTTATTGGATGAAAGAAAAGTCAGTGGCGACTCTTGTTATCCGCAACAATTGCTATAAAACGCAAAACACCCAAGTCAGTTATCCCACCATATTACAGAACTGGCGACTCTGCTCGAGAAAATACTTAAAAGTAGGGTTAACTTAGAGACTAGATCACCTTTATTGCTTTGATTATTTGACTTGTTTTCTTTACTCTTAAAAGGGTGTTTGGTTTTATTATAGATCCTCTACCCAGATCTGGGGGCACTATTAGGTAAGTAGAATAGATTGTAGAGATTGTATGGCGTAGACCGACACGGTTGTAACAATAGCTACGTTACTGTGACACATTTGTTGGTACCTGTATCACTTGTGGCAGATCAAGGAGAATGCGTGGACGTTGTGTGGTGTCATAAAGCACTAACTGACCTTAGAACCTTTAGTTGAACAACTTGGCCATTAGGAAGTAGTGAGATAACTGGCTTTAGTGCAGTCTGAAGTTGGTTGATAATTGATACTACACTCATCGAGATCATACTTTTGGGATATTTCGGTTTCCAAAATAGAGGCATGCACTGAAACAATGCCCGATGAAGAAATATCAATGATATTGAGATTCCCTAGAACCCGGTTACTCTTTAAAATAGGTAAAACCAACTAAACTTCAAGAGGGTACTTACCTATAAACCACATGAAAGCCTAAACCTAAGGATTTGTTTACTTTGCTTATATATGATTATGTGTACATAACATTATGACATCATGCCATAGCATTTTTCACTAACTATTTCAAGGACCTAGAGATTTATCTTTGCTCTGTTTTGTAGGATATGGCTTCCACTCGCAGAAATACCATCTGAATCAACCTTGTCAATGTGCCTCCTCAACTCAAAGAGTTAGCATCAAGGGTCCCTGAAAATTCTTCGTTCACCAAGAGATATGGTCGACTTCTCAACTTGGCTACCTCAAGCTTTGAAAAAGACATGGTGCATGTGCTCTTTCTATTCTTTGATCCTAAACATCACTGTTTCACATTTCATGATTATCAATTGGTTCCCAACATGGAAGAGTTCTCTCAAATATCGGGAGTACCTATTCTTGATCAAATACCCTTCACTGGTATTGAGAAAGATCCATGACCTGAGGAGATTGCATTAGCCTTACATTTGCAACGGTCCGACATTGTGGCTAATTGGGAAACGAGGAGTGGTGTATGTTGTACCCCAAAATTTTCCCTCTCATTTCTCAAGGAATCTCTCATAAAAATCTCCGTTGGTTAATGACCACACAAGGTTTGATCAGCTCAAGACACCTCCTCAAGCATTGATAACTGAAAATTAGGGTTTGAGTTTTCACAAGGACAAATGGACTTTTGATTCCCCACATGACTTTCATGGATCATTTTGGACCCTCAAGATTGCTCATGTCAAGTTTCAAGTCTTGGATCATATTTTTGCTCAGTCAATTGATCAGTTGACTTGAAATCAATTGTATTGGGGAAAAAGTCAATTGTGGTCAATTTGCAGTCAAACTTCATAATTTTTTATCCATATCAACATAATGAACTCATATATGTCATTTTATCAAGTTTGTATCACAATTCCTCAAGAAATTTGAACAAAACATCAAAGGGGCAAAATGGTCAAAATTAGGGTTTTGATTGAGAAGGTGCAATTTTTTATTTTTTTACCTAGAAAATGACTTATTGGTTTGAGACATGATCTCAAGGATTCAAATGAATCATTTTTACCTAATGGCATGGCTCAAAAAATTTCTCAAAATCAATTGATTGACCGATGAATTTCAGTCAACTGATGAAAAGTCAATTGTATACTGAAAAGTCAAACTTTGACTTTTTGATCAAAATCAAGTTTCAAAGATTAAAATTTGTCAAGACATGTCAAAATGTGAAACTTGTTCATCAAGAAATAAAAAAGTCAAGATTTCATTTTGAAAAGTCAAAATTTCCAAGACTTAAAATTTTTCAGTGTTGAAAATTCATGTTTTTTTCATAACTTTGTGCCAAAGTTACACCATGATGCAAGATGATTCAAAGGAAACTTCCAACATGAAAGTTGTATATCTCAATGAGATCTAAAAAATTTTAGAGCAGAACTTTTTCTAGAAATGCTTGGATTTCAAGTTATGATTTTGTAATGACATGCTCATGAAATTTAAGGACTTAGTGAAATTTTGTCCTAGTTTAGGCAGGATTTTGACCTAACTTCATGACAATTTTTCACATAGTTAAAAGATAAATCTTTAAAAATTTCCAAAATAGAGGTTGTAGAGGATGTTACAAGCTTTACAAAATGTCCAAGAACTCATTGAGATCATACTTGAGCTAGGAGAATCGAAGGCAAGAAGTTAGGGTTTCAAACTTAAATTACAAGCCATTTCTTGATGAACACATAATCCAATCTCAATGATAGGATGCATAATATTGCTTTGCAGGCCTTCTAACTTGTGTATCTATCCATCATTAATGGATTACACAAACTCTTGAGCTATAATCCAAGTGGTTTAAGCATGGTCCAATTTAATTTGCCATTTTGGAAAGAAAGTTAACAATGTAATTCTTGAAAAGCAAGCTTTATGCACAAAGTCAATTCTTGAGCCTCTCACTTGTTCCCTCTGACCACACTCCATCTACAAAGTCAGAAGCAGGTTTGTTTAAAGCATAACCACTATACAATAGCAAGTACAAAAGGCATTGAACCTTGATTTCTCAAGAAAATCACATATTGAGCTTAAACATGTGATTTTGAATTCTGATCAAATACAAGTCACCAAACTTGTTGCTTATAAATAGAGGCCCTATTTTCTAGCTAACACACGAGCTTAAGCACCCTGAAACTCTCTCAAACACTTGCAAGCCAGAAATTGTCCAAAAACTCAATTGATGCACAAATTCGGACTTTGAACTTGCAACTCACAATTCCATCGTGCGTTTTCCTTCCTAATCAATCACAAAGCTCATACACATCAAATATAGTCCATCCCTGTTTCATAACTGTAACTCCATTTCCATCATCCTCCCTAACCAAAAACAGAGCACTGCAAGTTGACTTCTCCAGGCCATTCCAGCCAATCATTACTGAAGCTAATCATTGCATTAGCTTCCTGGGAACTTGAGGAATCTAACTTGATCATTCCAGCACCTTGAATCAAGCTCATTTGCATTTCACAATTTCCAATTTTGAGGTATCTTTTCTGAACTTCAATCTTTTCATTTAGGCATTGTTAAGCTTGCATTTGTGAAGATAAAATACAGATATGATTGCCCTGGAAATGTACATGTCCATAGATTTCATTTATATTGATTAAGCTTAGAGAATTTTAGGTTTGAACCTATGAAAAAAGTTAGGTCAGAATTTGGTACTTTTAGAAATTCTCATTCATCTTTGATTTATAGCTTATGATATTTATATGGTTGGTTTCGTATGGAAAAATGGAGCAACTTTCATGTTTGCATCTTTCATTTTTGTTGAGAAATAAGCAAGTTACAGGAACCATGGCTGGAGGTTGAAGTTGAAGTCATTTTCAGGACTTGACTTGTGTTATGTATTTGTTGTTTTGTTTAAGTTAACGGATGTACAACCACCCCAGTGGCAAAGGCAGCGCGCGTTTATCTCAAGGTCACGGGTTCAAGTCCTAGCGCTGCCTTTTCTTCAATTTTTCAATATTTTCCTCTTTTTTTTGTCACAAACAGCAGCGCCTGGGCCTCTAATCAATGGGCCTTCCATTTTTGCTAACTTGTCACCCCTGCCTTCACTTTCACACACCTGGCCCAACTTTTTTATTATTTCATTTTATTTATTTTCTTTTTTCTTATTTTATTTTATTTCAGTTTTTTTATATTAATTTTTATTACTATTATTATTATTATTATTATTATTATTATTATTAATAAAAAATCCAAAAATATTTTTATTTATTATTTTTACATTTATATGTTTATTTTCCTTATAAAACAAAAAGAACAAAAATATTTTTCTTAACAATTTAATTTCTTTTTTAATAAATAATAATTAGATTTAGGTTTTTTTGTTTTATTTTTCTTAATTAAAATTAACTTAGAGCTTAAGTTTCTTTTAATTAATTAATTACCATATTATTTTCATTAAGTTTAAACCTTTTAATAAAAAACCTAAAAATGCTTCAAACTTATTTTTCTTTTCTTAATTAATTTAGGTTTTATTTTATTTTATATTTAATTAATTATTTTATTTTCTTTTTTTAATTAGGTTAAAACCCTTAATAAAAACCAAACCAAAAAAAAAACATTTTTTTCCATTTATATTCTTGTACATTATATTTACAATTCTTGTAAATTATTCAATATGGTTGTAATAGATAATTAGGTTTAATTTCCTCGCAATCCCCATTTGTAAATTTGTACACACCCTCCCCTAATGATGTAATAACATAGTAATTTTACTTTCTGTAATTTATTGATTTAATATAAATGTTAGTAATTAGGGTTTGTATGGCAAGACTAAAATCAACCATTAGAAAACCCTAATTCAAGATAAATAATGCATGTAAATCAAACACACTTGCACACTTACACCGTTAGGGTAATTCCACTTTGTTGCCTTACAAAAACGGCCATGTTATGCATGTGGGATATCTTAGAAAAAAAAATAAAAAATACAAGATCATAGTCCCTCGATGACGCTACAAAATGTTGCCTTTCAAAATGATCTTAGTCCCTCAAAAATAAATGCTAAGATATCTCACAACATTGTTATCATGACTATACGATGACCCACGTCCGTCCCTTTACATCCAAAGATAAGGCTTCTTACCAATCAATGGTAAGATATCAATATCAAAGGAAAGGAAGAAATGAATAAAGAATTTTGAGCAGGTATATTGTTCCTAGTTGCTTGCTCATTTTCAAAACAAACATCCTTGCTAATTTTCAAAACAAACACCAATTACATTCAAAAACAAACACTTTCAAAAACACTTTCCAAACATGAAATATTTTCAAAATTCCAACACTTTATATACGTTCTTACGAACGAGAACCATTACAAAGTTTACCTAAACGAAGGCGCCTTTTCAAAATACTCTCAAAAACCACCACAAAGCACATTTTCAAACAAAAGCAAGTGATCTAGCAAGCAACTAAGAGCCCATAGATAACTATGGATGAAAAGGGTGCTAATACCTTCCCTTTTCATAATCTACCCCCTTAACTCAAGAAATAATCTCAAAGGTCTTTTCTATTCTTTTCAGCCTTTCCTTTTGGATAAAAGAAAAGTCGGTGGTGACTCTTGCTAACCGCAACATTTGCGATCAAACGTAAAACATCCCAAGTCACTTCTCCCACCGTATCACAGAACTGGCGACTCTGCTGGGGAAAACTAAAAAGTGGGGTTACCTTAGGGCTAGATCACCTTTATTTTCTTTCATTGTTTGACTTGCTTGCTTTACATTTTGGTTCCTTGTTTGGGCTTGTTTTAATTCTCTATCCGGATTTGGGATACCTTATAGGTAAGTAGCAATACATTGTGGAAACTGTGCAGGGTATACCGATATGGTCTAAACAATAGCTACGTTAGTGTAACACATTTGTGGGTATCGGTATCCCTTGAGTAGTCAAGAAGAATACGGGGCCGCTGTATGGTGTCATGAAACACTAACTGACTTTAGAACCTTTACTTGACCAACTTGGCCATTAGGAAGTAGTGAAATAGTCGACTTTGGTGCAGTCCGAAGTTGGTTAATACTCGATACTACACTCATTAAGATCCGAATTCTTGGGATATTTCGGTCGCCGTGAAAGAGGCTTGTGCTGAAACAATGCCCGATAAGATAGATTAGTGATATTGAGATCCTTTAGAACCCGGTTACTATTTCTAGGACAGGTTTGAGCCAACTAAACTTCAAGAGGGTACTTACCTATGAGACTCCATGCAAGCCTAAACCTAAGGACTTGTTTTACTTGTTTGTATGTACTTACTTGTACATAACATCATAAACATCATAACATCATACTCATTCTCACTAACCATTTCAAGGATGATTGGGATTTATCTTTGTTCTGTTATGTAGGACATGACTTCTATCCACAGGAAAACTATCCAAGTCAATATCATAAGAATTCCTCCTCAACTCAAAGAGTTAGCATCAAGGGTCCCTGAGAATTCTTCATTCACCGAAAGACATGGTCGCCTCCTAAACTCGGTTACCTCCAACACTGATGAAGATATGATGAAGGTGCTTTTCCAATTCTTTGATCCTCTACACCATTGCTTCACTTTTCCCGATTATTAGCTTGTACATACTCTGGAAGAATTCTCTCAACTCTCGAGGATTCCCATTGTCAATCAACTACCCTTCAACGGTACAGAAATAGATCTAAAACCTGAAGAGGTTGCCCAAGCACTACACTTGCAACAATCTAATATCACGACTAATTGGGAAACAAAGAGTGGTGTCAAAGGTTTCTTAGCAAAGTTCTTGTTCGAGAAAGATCAAGATTGTTGGAACTCTTTAGACTTACAAGCTTTTGAAGAAATATTGGCCCTTCTCATCTATGGGATGGTTTTGTTTCTAAACCATGACCAACTCATGAATGTAAATGCTGTCAAAATCTTCATGTCTCACAATCCGGTGCCTACTTTGTTGGGAGATATCCTACATTCTTTTCACTCTCGCACTATGAGGAAGAGAGGGATCCTCATGTGTTGAACTCCTATTTTGGATAGATGGTTTATTTTGCATCTTCCCCGATCTGTGTGTAAGAACGAGCAAGGTTTGAGGTGGTTCCATAGGTTGATGATGCTCAGACATTCAGATATTCATTGGTGTTCTCGATCCTTGGAGAAAGTTATTATCATCGACCGTTGTGGGGAATTCCCTAATGTCCCTTTGCTTGACATTAGAGGAGGTATCACTTACAACCCTTGCTTGGCCTTGCGACAATTTGGTTATTCCCGAAGGGATGGTCCTCGTGAGATGCTCATCCAAGGAATTGTATTAAACTACAAGAACGAAAATCAAGGCTACCGTCAGAGGTTTATACGAGCTTGAAGGATGGTAAACAAAGTGGATAGTAAAACTCTAGGACACAAGAATTCCATTCCCCTTGAGTCTTACCTTAGGTGGGTACGAGCTCGTGCTCTGAAACTTATGATGCCTTATCCCTCTATCCTACCAATTATCATGGAACCTGTGGTTAAAGGAGATGTCCCGTATACTGTCCTCCATCCCGACATGCCTACTTCTCTTGAAGACTTGCAAAAGGGTTGGATTCAGCTAAAGGAAGAACTAAATACTTTCGAAGCTCAATTCTATGCTAGTGAGAAGAGGGTCTTGGAGCTTATAAAGCAATTACATGAAGAGCAAAGCGTGAACGCCTACTTTGTACCGAAGAGAATGTGTTCGGTCTTTTTATCTTAGGGAGTTATTTTGTAAGCCCAAGAGGCATGTTGTAATCATTTTTGAACTAATTAATAAAAATTGACGTTTTTTCATTCTTTGTTTATACAAATTTAAATTTCATAAATCCTTGAAATCATTTGCATATACATCTTCCATGCATCATAACATGACATGTTTTCACACAACAGGTTTCCTTATCTTTCTGTTGTTTATTTCAGCAAGATGGATCTAGAGAAAACTGTGAAGTACCTTCAGGAACAAAACTCTCAATTCCAAGAGATTCTACTGGCCCTAGCCAAGGGGAAACAAAATATGATGGGATTGCTAGTAGCTAAAAAGAAACCAAAGAGAAAATCCCTGGTCAACATGGGTAGAAGGTTCAAAGAGTCAGACCGTCAGATCTCGGAAGTGGAAGACTCATATGAGGAAGATGAGAATCAGATTGGAGAAGCTAAGAGTACCCAGACTGGGTGCATTAATGATCAAGTGTCTGATGAGGGTGATTATTTTGACGAGCAGTATCATCCCGCCGATTTCAAGTACAAGCAGTTAGAAGACAAATTAAAGGCCGTCGAGATTCAAGCCATCCCCGACTTGGATTTTGATGATTTGGGTTTGATATTTGGGGTTGTCATTTCCCACAAATTTAAAATACCAGTCTTTGCAAAGTACGATGGGGTTTCCTGTCCAAAACTTCACCTGAAATCCTATGTACGTAAGATACAGCCGCACACTGCTGATAAGAAACTCTGGGTTCACTTTTTTCAAGAAAGCTTGGCCGTAACACAACTAGAGTGGATCTACCAGTTGGATGGTTCCCGTATCAATACATGGGAATACCTAGCCACCGCCTTCTACCATCAATACCGGTATAGTGCCGATGTGGCGCCGACAAGAGTTTAGTTGTAAGATATGACAATGGGGAAGAATGAAGGATTCAAAGAATACGCCTAAAAATGGAGAGACCTTGCCAGTAGGGTTCAACCACCTTTGACTGATAGGGAGCACATTGACATGTTTATGGGCAGTTTATCTGGTCCATTCTTTAATTTATTGGTTGGCTTCTCTTCTTCCGGTTTCACCGAGCTAATCTTAATCGGTGAAAGATTTGAAAGCGGCATCAAAAGCGGGAAGATTCCCATGGCATCTGCCTCCACTTCCAATATTGTAAAGAAACCTTTTTCCGCAAAGAAAGAAATCAATGTTGTATATGGGGCAAGGGCCCGTACCAAGAAGGTTGACCGCCAGTCTGTTAATACTGTCTGAATCTCCAATCCAACTCCTGCTCAAAGACCATCTGCAAATCATCAATGTTTCGAAACTCCGAGAATACAATTCACGAGGATAGGCATGTCACTATCCCAAGACTTACAACACTTGTTAAAGGATAATTTGGTGACATTACGCGATCCTCTTTCCAATCCAGATACCTCTTCACCAAAGTACAATCTGAACGCTAAATGTGCATAACACTCAAGTAGCCACGGGCATGAGAATGACCAATGTTGGGCCTTGAAGAATAAAATTCAGGACTTGATCGATAACAAGACTATTTAATTTGATCCTCCTCCAACTCCGAATTTAATCATCGCGCCTATGCAAAATCACGGCAAGGGTGTTAATGTTGTTGAAGATACAATTTTTGTTGCCTCTGTCAAAGACTTGACTACTCCATTGAACATCATCAAAAATAATCTGTTGAAAGCCGGGATTTTCCCTGGATGTGTAAAGGACTGTGTTTGCTGTGCCAAATAACTCAATGGATGCGAAGGGTTGAAAGAAGGCATTTAACGCCTTATGGATAACCACAAGATCCTATTTGAGAAGACTCCGCTTGCCAAAAGTTTGACTAATAAATGTGAAGATCTCTCCATTATAACTATCTCAAATAATCCTTTTTTGGATATCCTCTAAAGGTCCTATCAGGATTTCAAATGAACCAGTTGTTGCTCCCCTAATTATTACCAATCCCAGACCAATTCCTTACTCTTCAAACAAGGCAGTGCCATGGAACTATGGTGCTTTGGTGTTTTACCATGGGATAAAACAAGATGCTTGGATCAAAGAAGACAAGGCTGATTATGTTGGTAACATAACTGGCTCAAGTAAGGTAACCGGAACTGGGAGAATCTTTTCACCCAACATCTCACCACCAGTTGTTACAAAGGCACTCGCCCGCATCACTGCTGCTAGGCCAAGTACTGATATAAGAGGGAAAGAGAAAGTTGTTGAGCCGGTCGTGACAGAAATACCCGCAAAGGATGTTGCTGATGGAGAACCTTCCGCTTGTGAGATGGACGAGATCTTGAAAATCATAAAAGGAGCAATTTCAAGATTGTGGAACAGTTTGGGCAAACCCCTTCCAAGATTTCTATGTTATATTTGCTACTCTATTCCGACGCCCATGCTCCGGCATTAATCAAATTCTTGAAGAAGGCTCATGTCCCTCATGAGACCACAACGAACCAGTTTGAGAATTGTGTGGCGAGCTTGAAGGCTGATAATTGTTTGGAGTTTTCAGACGCTGATCTGACGCGACTTGAGAAGAACCACAATAAAGCTCTACATGTTTTTATCGAGTGAAAGGGGACCACCCTTACACATGTTCTGGTCGACACTGGCTCTTCTTTAAACGTACTACCCAAAGGTGTGTTAGACCATTTAGACTACAAAGGCTTAGTCTTGAAACCAAGTGATATTATTGTAAGGGTTTTCGACGGATCAAAAAGAACAGTTCATGGAGAATTAGACCTCCCGATCAAGGTGGGCTCACAAATTTCCGACTCCACCTTCTACATCATGGATATCCATCCTACCTATTCTTGTTTGTTGGGTCGCCCTTGGATCCATGGAGCTGGGGCGGTAACCTCAACTCTTCATCAAAATCTCAAGTATCCGGTCAAAGGAAGAATTGTCACTGTCTGTGGAGAGGAGGAGTTCATGGTAAGCCACCTTAACTCTTTCAAATATGTGGAAATGTATGGAGAATTCATAGATACCTTGTGTCAAGCCTTTTAAGTTGTGCCACCAATGGTTGCTGCTACCAAATGTTCCTCTAATGTGTCTAAAGTTGTTAAGGTCGTGACGAAGATGGTTTCAGTCAAAGATGCTCGTGCTGTAGTTGAAGAAGGAAACTGTGATACTTGGGGGCAACTCCTCGAGATCCCATTCAAGGCGGATAAGTTTGGTTTGGGTTTCACCATCGAGGCTCAGAAGGAAGTGAGGCACCTCGTGCAGGGAAGCCACCTCTCCGTATTGGAAGCCACAAAGTCAATGTTGTAGGTGTTTCTGATAATGAAGTTGCATTTGAAGATTGAGTGTATCCTACTACAACGGAGCTTAAGAATTGGCACGCAAAGGACTTCGTGCCCATCTCCTTCATCGAGGAGTAATCACTTGTTTTTTTCTTTCTTATTAATTCAAGAACATTTTGTCTGTAATATTTAACAATGACTTTTAAGCCATGTTCCTGGCCTGGGGAACTTTGGTCCATTTGTCAAGGGTTTTATTTATGTTCATGTTATCATATGATCATTCAATACAAACCATTGGACTCTTTTGCATTCAAATATTTCTGCTCATTGTCTTTCTTTTCTTCAAATACATTTTTCAAAATAGCCATGTATCTTACATGCACACACACACACACTTTTGTAGGTCCTCATCCACTCTGGATCTTATTGTCAATGACTCTACTATTGCCGACTATGATTTCGAATGTCCAATTAACCAAGCCGAAGACGAAGGCGAGGAAGATTGTGAAATACCGAGAGAACTAGCCAGACTTCTCACTACGCCAAAAAAGACCTACGAAAGCTCTTTTTTTGGCCTTTAAAAGCGCTTAAAAGCACTTTCTAAGGTGGCGCTGCTATAGGTTTTAGCAGCGCTTTTTGTTTAATGAAAAGCGCTTTCGTAGGTCTACCTATGACAACGCTTTTTCTAAAAAGCGCTCTCTTAAGTAGGCTTTTGGCAGCGCTTTTTCTAAAAAGCGCTTTCTTAAGTAGGCTTTTGGCAGCACTTTTTCTAAAAAGCGCTTTCTTAAGTAGGCTTTTGGAAGCGCTTTTTCTAAAAAGCGCTCTCTTAAGTAGGCTTTTGGCAGCGCTTTTTTATGAAGAAGCGCTTTCATTGGTCTACCTAAGGTGGCGCTTTTTTTATGGAAAAGAGCTTTCATAGGTTGTCTTTTAGCAGCGCTTTTTCCTGGAAAAGCATTGTCATATGTTTACCTTAGACAACGCTTTATATGAAAAAGCGCTTTCATAGGTCTACCTAAGGCAGCGTTTTTCTTCAAAAAGCGCTTTCATAGGGTGTTTTTTTTAGAGGTATAATTTATATAATTCATATACCTGCATTGTTTGCAGCATATTATTTATATAAACCAGTTGCCATAACCTGTAATTCATAAACAGCGGTAATGCATTGTATACCATTGTAATCCAAAATATATATACACCATTTTTGTACCTCAAAATATATATAAACCATTGTTATCAACATTGTAACTCAAAATCAGTCTTACAAAATCAACCCTAACAACAACTAAACCAATCCTTATATGATTCTCTGCTCAATAAAATATTGACACAATTCCTCTTTGATTTCTTCTAACTGAAGTTTCGTGTAATATGCACATTTGTACTCATCGAAGTACTACATAACAAAACATAATATGCATGATTTAGTTAAAAGTAAAAAATTATATGAAATATCCGAGAAATAATAAAACAAATCCTAAGTTATAAATCCATACCGTAATTGGAATCTCTATTTGATTCAGTTGAATGCTTTCTTTGATAAACCGCATAACAAAGTATCCGCAATCTATATCGTTTTGCTGTTAAGGACACTACATAGAAAAACAAATAAGAATATATAGTTGTATTGTTTTATCAAATAGCATAAATATTATAAGCAAAATAGTGGAAATTAATATACCTGCACTTCGATCCAATTAATGTTGTTTGATTTAGACCGTCGTACCCGAGCTTCTCGTTGACACCGGAATATTTGTATCGCTCAAACAAAATAAAAATATATATTTAGAACAATGTCACAGAAATAATTAAATATATAAATACACACAAATATTTAGAATAATCTCACTTACGTATCAATCATTAACTTCATATCCGGATAATTTGTCCAATCACCATCAACCGAATTCAGATAATAGACCACTTCTTTTATAGGATCGATAGCAACCAACAACTAGTGATGTCTATAAATTAAAACAACAGTTTAGAAGAAATTTTTCTACGCAAAAATTACAAATATTAAAATGAACTTAGAATGAAAATCTAACCCTGTAGGAATAGTATTATACGCCCAAAGATATAAGCTTTCTGTACTGCCAGTTGCCATGAATCTTTCGACTAAGTGCTCTCTTACTGATTCCGGTTCCCTACCAATTGTCGCTTCGCTGACACGGGAGGAAGACACGAAATGGAATCTGTTTGACAATTGATTCCCGCACATCAATTTGTCATATAACAGCCTTAAATAAAAACATAATTAATATTAGACTATATTCATTGAAATGTTTAAAAAAGATTTCAGCTAATTACATAATATAAAGATGGGGTTATCGGATGTATGCGTGCATAATACTGACGCCCAATTCTTTATGACAGAAAATCTCTTCCACATCCTCATGTCCAATTATTTCGGTGCAAGGAAAACCAAATATACCTTGATCCATATCCATTTGACGAATACCACCATCCATCAAATCTGTTGTTCCCACTATTGTTTCAAGACACTGCCGGTATCGAGGGAAAAAACTAGTAGGCACCCTTTTCTTGGGTGGTACGCCAACGATTTTCTGGCTCACTTGTTGTGACCCTTGAAAAGGTACCTAAAAATCATATAAACTCAGTTAAATTATAAAATTATGCAGTTTTTTATTCGGATCATATAATTAACACTTTAAACGTACCTCTTTTTGTGATACATCAGACTCGTCGTGCTGCAAAATCCCTTTACCCTTAGATGCGGGTGTTGTAGGAGTCTATAATTACCGTGGAAATAACTGAGGTAAGAACTGACAGTTGAAGACTTAAAGATTCATAATTGTTTTCAACATACCTGATCATCTATGAAAATGAGGTCCGATGGCCATGCAACAAAAGATCCTATTGCATCTCGCAGCAATGTGGTCTCAGCAACAATGTCAGGTACCGGCAGCAACGCATCCATATCTAAAGCAATTTCAACCGATACTTTCATGTGTCCATCCGGAAGCGGTCTATGGTGAAGTAAATCTCCTAAAGTGTTATGGACTTTTCCCTTGCCAACTAGTCGATAAGTCGGCGACGATAGGTATAGCTGGCAAGATGAAATGCCCTAAACCAATAAAAACCATTAGAAGTGACTAAAAATATTCTATAATAATAACGGATATATATTGAAAATTACCTCGGGAAATTTATGCTGACAGTTGATACTAGCTTTGTCACTAGTTTCTTTCAATTGTGAACTGCTCTTTTCCGCCATATATCTCTCTTTATCCTTCTGCAATTCACGGACTTGAGCTTGTAAATCCTGCAATGTTTGCATCACTTCTGCATTGCTAGGATTTCTTCTCCTTGGATGCTTATATAAAGAGGTTGGAGTCACACCATGACCTTTACCCCTCACCCGACCCAGATACTCAGCAATATTTAGTGCTCGACTAAGTACGCTCCTGGTATACTGATGATCCTCACCTGGGGATACCGATTGCGACAAGGTCTCCTGTAATTCATTTACATATCGAAAATTATTAGTGGATATAAAAAATTATTTAAATATTAATAAACATTAATTGATTTAACTAAAGACACAATATTATACTTACACATTCATCATACACATGTTGAATATCGGGATTAACAGCTTGATCCTTGCCCACACGGGCTTCCTTCCACAACAAATGTGTCGGTAGTGATGTTGCATCACTTTTCGTCTCTTCTAACTACGCATTGACACAAGTCTTAAGATCATCAATTATAACACATTGAGAGAATTAATAAGATCGTAGAGTTTATATTTACTTACAATTTTTTCCTCTAAGCGAGCATATCCCAAACACCCTTTTTTGTATGGATATGCGGGTTTTTGACGCTCTCTCGCGATTTATAGCACTCACTTTCTTAAAATTCTCGTCTCTTCTTTGGCCTACAAAACCAACCCATTCTTCAGGTGTAATGAAGTTCTCATATTTCTTTGGACGTTCCGGATCCTCTTCAAGAAATTTTCCTTCATCATCTTTAAGATACTTGTTTGTTAAAAATGTTCTCCACCCTCTGTGTCTTTTTCCAGCCAAACCCATTATATACTTTTTACGGGTATCTTCAATGTTAAAAGACCTCTACAAAAAAACATACGCATAAAGTGTGTTAGTAAAAGAAATTTAAACACATATTATCGTCAAGATAAAGCAAATAACAAAAACCATATATGTACCTTTATCTCAGTCCAAAATTTCTCCTTAGCCTCATCCAACTCTCCTCTTTTCCATCTAGGAGTAGTGATCGGAATGTGTATACGAACAAGCGTACCAATGTAGCTTGTCAACTTTGCGGCATTAGACCCAATTAGTTGGTCATTATCATTCCAATCTACATTATATGTTACTCCTCTATCTCTATCACGGATGATTCCCCTCATAATAGTTATACCTCGTGTAATATCTTTTTCTGAAGTCTTTTCTGAAGTCTTTTCTGGAGTATTTTCAGGAGCATTTTCAGGAGCATTTGCATCTTTTGAGTTTTCTTGATTACTAGCCATTTGACCTGTAATAATGAAAAAAAATAAAAATGAAATGACAAATATAAAAATGAAATGGCAAATAAAAATGAAATGACAAATAAAAATGAAATGACAAATAAAAATGAAATGACAAATATAAAAATGAAATGACAAATAAAAATGAAATGACAAATAAAAATGAAATGACAAATTAAATTTTATTGAATGATATAGGCTATAATTATATATACTATTACCCTTTTCACTAAGGTCTCTTTCTTTTCTTGGTAGGAATGTGTTCTACTCGTCTCTTAACAACGCGGACAGTTGGATTGATCCAAATGTCCTCATTATGATCGTTTCTAATACATGATTCATTATCATTTTGATCAGTTATGGTTAAAGATTCAATGTCAACACCAATATCACTTTGATCTCCAATGCTTTCATCAATTACTTTGTTAGATAATAGCACTATAGACCATTTCGTACTTGTCTGATCATTGACATAGAACACATGTTTAGCTTGAGAGGCTAGAATGAAAGGCTCATCTTTGTACCCCACCCTATTAAGATCCACTTGCAAAAAACCTGACTTATCCATTCGTATGCCATTATTATTTTCAACCCACTTGCAACCAAATATAGGAATCTGAAACTTCTCGTAATCAAACATCCAAATGCGCTCGATAACCCCAAAATATGACATATTTGCAAATTTTGGGTTTAAGTCCTTCACACTTGATATATGCATTTCTTCAGCGATCAAGGTGACACCACTATTTTGCATAGTACTTTTGTCATCATGTTCTTTGGTATAAAATGTGTATCCATTAATTGCATATGCGCTATAAGAAAACACAACTAAACTTGGACCGTATGCTAAACATATCAATCTTTCTGTTACTGAAGCATGATCTGAACGATACTTTGAATAAATATGTTCCTTAAACCATGGTATGAAACTTCGATTGTGCTCTCGTACAATCCAATTCTCATTTCTATTCGGATTTAAACCTCAAAGAACACCCTTATGAATTTGAACATACGGCTCAACTTCAAGCTCATTATGCAGAACATACAAATGCACTTGATCCCGTTGGACCATTGATATTGTCACAACTTTTTTTCCAATTAGCTTCTTACCTTCTTTTTTTTCAACAACATGAGATTTGGGGAGTCCAATTGATTGAACATTTGACAGATATTCAGTACAAAACTCAACCGCTTCTTCAACAATATATCGTTCAGCAATACAACCCTCTGGTCGACTTCGGTTTTTCACATACCCTTTTAATATTTTCATATAACGTTCAGTAGGGTACATCCATCTCGTATAAGCTGGTCCGCACAGTTGTGTCTCTTTGACAAGATGAACGACAAGATGAACCATTATGTCAAAAAACGAGGGAGGGAAATACATTTCAAGATCACACAAATTAACAACTATTTCTTTTTGCAATGTTAGTAAGATCTCATGATCGATCACCTTGCTGCAAATTGACTTTAAGAAAAAACACAATTTAGTTATTTCGCTTCTTACTTTTTCTGGAAGAATAGAACGTATACTTATCAGTAGAAAATGTTCCATTATAACATGGAAATCATGCGTCTTTAAACTCTTTAACTTGAGGTCTTGCATAGACACAAGTGTTCTAATATATGATGAGTAGCCTTCTGGAACTTTAACCTCACTTAGGAACTTACACAATATTTTTTCTCCTTTCTGGATAGAGTGTAATTAGCAGGTGGTAGATATGTTCGTCTTCCTTTTTTAACGGGTCTCAATTCAGTTCTTATTCCCATCTCTACCATGTCCTCCCTTGCTTTAAGACCATCCTTAGACTTCCCTTTTATATTGAGTAACGTATCAATAACACTGTCAAATACATTTTTTTCAATATGCATAACATCAAGAAAATGTCCTACGTACAAAGATTTCCAATATTGCAATTCAAAAAAAACCGACCTCTTCTTCCACCCACCTGTAACAACTTTATGTGCAAAAGGCTTGCCAAACTGAATACTCACATCTTTCACCTTTTCAAATAATTGATCACCTGTCAATCCAGGCGGAGCTCTACGTTGTTCGGTATCTCTATTGAACGCTTTTCTCCATCCACGATATTGATGTTTAGAATTTAAGAATCTACGATGACCGAGAAAGACATTCTTCTGACAAAGTTTCAATCGCATCGTATCGGTTCCATCTTCACAGATAGGACACGCTTTTTCACCTTTAATGCTATACCCGTATAGATTTCCGTAGGCTGGAAAATCGTTAATTGTTCCAAACAACATCGCCCTCAAGTTGAAACTTTCTTTCCTATACCCATCATAAACCTCCACACTGTTCTCCCACAAAATCTTCAAATCTTCGATTAAAGGTTCCAAATATACGTCTATGTCATTTCCTGGTTGTTTAGGCCCAGAAATTAACATAGATAACATCATGTACTTACGCTTCATACATAGCCACAGAGGTAGGTTATAAATCATAAGAATCACAGGCCATGTGCTATGCGAGATAGTTTGAATACCGTGTGGGTTCATTCCATCGGTAGACAATGCCAAGCGAAGGTTTCTTGCTTCTTTTCCAAATTCAGGATAATCATTATCAATTTTCATCCACTGTGGTGAGTCTTCCGGATGTCGAAACTTTCCATCAACAATTCTTTCATCTGCATGCCAAGTTAAGTGTCTTGAATCGGTTTCACTACGATACATCCGTCTAAATCTCAGAATTATAGGAAAATACCATAAGAATTTTGCCGGAGACAACTTTTTCTTATATCGAGGGGCACCGCATTTAGGACACTCATTTAACGATGCATACTCGTTTCGAAACAAAACACAATCTTTTGGACAGGCATGCATCTTATCATAGCTCATGCCAATAGAGTACAACATCTTTTTGGCCTCATACGTTCGATTGGGGAGAACATTATCCTCTGGTAGCATATCTTTCATAAGGGCTAATAACTCTGTGAAACTTTTATCCGACTATCCATTGCCCGCCTTTAAGTTGTACAACTTTAATACCGCAGACAATCTTGTGAATTTTGTACAACCATTATACAACAGTTTCTCTGCATCGCTTACCAACCTCTCGAATATTTTGGGACAATCATTAAGATCTTCTTCAAGCGCTTCTGCAATCTCTTCAACTCGATCATAATCGTATGTATTTGTGCCATTGTCGTTTGAAGCATAGGTCCTATTATCCCCCGATTCATCATTCCCGTCACTTTTCTCACCATGCATATTCCAACATGTATAACTTCTATCAATTCCATACCGTATTAAATGTGATGCCAACTGAACCGCGTCAACCCGATTCCCATACCAGCAACACAAACAAGGACATGTCATTCGACCGGGGTCTTCGGCGTGCGCAACAGCAAACTTAACGAATTCTGATACCCCGTTCTCGTACTCTTTCAACAATCGATTGGAATACATCCATGTCTTATCCATGGTTTACGGTTTCTGAGTCAATCTAAGCTAAATGATAAATTAGAAAACAAAACCAATACTCAAAACTTGCACTTGCTCTTGCACAACCATATAACAAAACCAATACTCAATACTTTTCACTAAATTCATTTTATTCTATCAACTACTTTAGTACACTAGTATAACACAAGAAACCATAAACAAGAAACTATCATTGCTCAAAATCAATCATAAATTATGTGTGTACTCAAACTCAAAAAAGATAAAATTTTGCAGTTCAGTTGTACTATCAATGGAATGTATGCTACAAGTAATGATGAAAATAGGGGAAATGTACATTTGCATGGATGCTTCCTTCATTCTCGTAAAGTCTTTTGACTTCTAAACATATATAACGAGGCTAAATATTTTGGTTTACAATAGTGCATATAGTACATATTTAACTCATATGTCTGTTATATGTGAAAACTTAGAGATGACATTTACATTATGTTATATGAGAGAAAAAATCGTACACACACTCTACAAAACTAAACTATAGAGTAAGCTATGGAGCAGGAAATGAATGGTATTTACTATCAATATGTTGTAGGCAAACAACAAGGCAAAACCACAATTATGGTCCAATCAAAACCCAACCACAACAAACACTGTATCTGCGATAATATAGTTAATATGGAATGTGAAAGAATCTGCATAAACTAGCGACTCTGACCATCAGACCTGCAAACTCCAACACATATGCATTCCCCTACCACTATAGAAAAAAGTAATGCTACACAAAATTCCTATATCTAATTAACTAAAAGAATTATTAGAAGATAGTCACATCTTTATTCATACAAAACTATTCTAGAAATTAGAATCAAAGCAAGCATAGAACAATTTATTCATACAAAACTATACTAGAAATTGACATACCTAGAGCTGAGTTATGTAACTTTGTGTTGTATATTGTTGTGATTTTTGATGCAGCAAAATTTGTGATTTCACCTTGCGTTTCTCCTGTGGCAAGTGGTGGTCGTTGTTCTGATGAAAGAGTACTGATGAACGGAGGCGGAGGTCCTGATGAAGAAGTCCTGAAACTGCCCCGGTGGTCCTGAACAAGAAGACGGAGGCAGAGGTCCTGATGACGAATATAAAAGTGGCAAGTGGTGATCGTGACGAAAATCTCCTCGTAGATGCTAACGGCGGCAGAGCTCTGGTTTAGGGCTTTGATGATTTCGTGAAGAACAATAGAAAAGTGGTGATACGAATTTTTGATTTTTATTATAAAACTACCTACGAAAGCGCTTTTAAAAGCGCTTTCTAAAGGTCACATATAACAGCGCTTTTTAATGTAAAAGCGCTTTCGTAGCATATCCTATAGCAGCGCTTTTAAAAGCGCTTTCTAAAGGTCAGCTTTAGCAGCGCTTTGTAAAAGCGCTTTCTAAGGCTAACCTTTAGCAGCGCTTTTGAAAAGCGCTTTCTTAAGGTACCCTCTGAAAGGCACCCTTTAGCAGCGCTTCTCAAAAAGCGCTTTCTAAGGGTGACCTTTAGCAGCGCTTTTGAAAAGCGCTTTCTTAAGGCACCCTTTGAAAGCGCTTTTTTTAAGCGCTTTTTTTTTAAAACCTACAATAGCGCTTTTTCCTAAAAGCACTTTCGTATGTGTGCTGCTAAAACTTATTTTTGGCGTAGTATCTATTACAAGAGGAAAAAGCTATTCAGCCGCACGAAGAGTCAATTGAAGTCATCAATCTAGGTATTGATACAGACAAGAAAGAAGTCAAGATCGGCACTAACTTAGAAGACCATGTCAAGAGCAGGTTGGTTCGAATGTTGCATGACTATGTGGAAGTGTTTGCTTGGTCGTGTGAAGATATGCCAGGGTTGGATACCAAAATTTTAGTTCATGGTCTATTGACAAAGGAACATTGTCCTCCTGTCAAACAAAAGGTTCATCGCATGAGGCCTGACATGTCTGAAAATATAAAAGCTGAAGTGATGAAAAAATTTGATGCAGGATTCCTAGCCGTGACATCTTATCCCAATGGGTTACAAATGTGGTTTCAGTGCCAAAGAAAGACGGAAAAGTTCGCATGTGTGTAGACTATAGGGATCTGAATAGGGAAAGCCCCAAGGATGACTTCCCTCTGCCTCATATTGATGTCTTAGTCGATAACACTACTTAGCATAAAGTCTTCTCATTCATGGATGGCTTCTCCGGCTATAATCAGATAAGGATGGCTCCCGAAGACATGGAGAAGACAACTTTCGTTAAGCAATGGGGTAGCTTTTGCTACAGGGTCATGCCGTTTGGATTGAAGAATGCAGGGGCAACATATCAAAGAGCTATGGTAGCTTTGTTTCATGATACGATCCATCATGAAATTGAGGTATATGTGGATGATATGATTGCCAGATCACAAACTGAAGAGGAACATCTCAATCACCTGTAGAAGTTATTCGAGAAGCTGAAAAAGTACAAGTTAAGGTTAAACCCTAACAAGTGCACATTTGGAGTACGATCTGAAAAGCTTCTAGGATTTGTTGACAGTGGTAAAGGCATCGAAGTCGATCCTGCCAAGGTAAAGGCCATCCAAAAAATGCCAGTACCCCACTCTAAAAAGGAAGTTAGAGGATCTTGGTTCGTCTCAATTACATTGCTCGCTTCATATCTCATTTAACTGCTACTTGTGAGCCAATCTTCAAACTCTTGAAGAAAGATCAAGTAGTCACATGGAATGATGAATGCCAAGCTGCCTTCGACAAAATCAAAGAATATCTACAAGAGCCTCCTATTCTCATGCCTCCAGTTGAAGGAAGACCCTTGATCATGTATTTGACAGTACTATATAACTCTATGGGGTGTCTTTTGGGCCAACATGACGAGTCTGGTCGAAAAGAGCATGCTATTTATTACCTGAGCAAAAAGTTTACCGACTATGAAACCAGATATTTACTGCTCAATAAAACTTGATGTGTTATGGCATGGGCTGCTCGCTGGCTAAGACAATATATGTTGACTCATACCACTCTGTTGATTTCTAAGATGGACCCAATCAAGTACATCTTCGAGAAACCTGCTCTTTCCAGACGGATAGCCAGATGGAAAATGATCTTAACTGAGTACGACATTTAATATACAACACAAAAGGCCATCAAAGGAAGTGTACTAGCAGATCATTTGGCCCATCAAGCTGTCGATGATTATCAGTCTATGAACTTTGACTTCCCGGATGAGAACATCATGCTAGTGACCGACTGTGCGAAACCTGGACCGTATGACAGACCTAAACATGGATCCCAATGGACTATGGTCTTCGATGGGGATTCCAATGCCTTGGGTAACGGAATTGGTGCTTTGATCATCTCCCTTGAAGGTTTCCACACTCCTTTCACTGCCAGATTATGATTTGATTGCACGAACAACATGGCTAAGTATGAAGCGTGCATTTTGGGTCTGAAAGCTGCCATTGATTTGAGAATCAAGCATTTAAATGTGTTTGGGAATTCCGCTCTAGTGATTAGCCAAGTAAAAGGAGATTGGGACACTAAACACCCTAATATCATCCCTTACAAGGAAATTGTGCTATCTCTGATTCCTTACTTCTAAGAGATCAGCTTTGAACACTTCCTAGGAAGAAAATCAGTTGGCTGACGCTTTGGCCACCATGTCTTCTATGTTCAAGGTCAGATGGGACAACGAAGCTCTTATGATTACAATTGAGAGATTCGACGAACCTGCACACTGCTGTGAGCTTGACACTTACACGGAAAATCCATGGTACCATAAGGTGATGAGATATCTTGAAGTACAAGAGTATCCCAAGGGAGCATCCATCAATGACAGAAAGTTCTTACGAAGGTTTTCAGCCAAATTCTTCCTAAGCAACAAAATATTGTACAAGCGCAACCATGATTCTACTCTACTCCGTTGTGTGGACAAGAAAGAGGCAGAAGAAACTATGGAAGGCATGCACGATGGTCTCTTTGGGACTCACTCAAGCGGACATACGATGGCCAATAAGATCCTGAGAGTTGGCTACTATTGGTCAACGATGGAGACTGATTACCATCAACACTCTAGGACTTGCCACAAGTGCCAAATCTATGCTGACAAGGTCTATGTGCCTCCTATCCCTCTGAACGGCATGACCGCTCCGTGGCCATTTGCAATGTGGGGCATTGACATGATTGGAGAGATCAAACACACTGCTTCCAATGGACATCGCTTCATTTTGGTCTCTATTGACTATTTTACCAAATGGGTCGAAGCCTCCTCATTTGCCTCAATCACAAAGAATATGGTAGCTAGATTCATTAAACATAACCTCATCTGCCGCTATGGTATCCCCGGAAGGATCATCACCGACAATGGGACTAACCTCAACAATGCTATGATTACCGAACTTTGCACTCAGTTCAAAATCAAGCATCACAATTCTTCTCCTTATAGACCTAAAATGAATGGCGAAGTCGAAGCGGCCAACAAAAACATTAAGAAGATTATGCAGAAGATGGTAGTAATCTATAAGGATTGGCATGAGATGTTACCGTTTGCTCTTCATGGCTACCATACTTTAGCTAGGACATCAACTGGGGCAACTCCCTTTTATTTGGTCTATGGCATGGAAGTTGTTCTGTCAGTAGAAGTTCAGATTCTCTCACTGAGGATTATGAATGAGGTAGGCCTAGGCGAAGACGAGTGGATTCAGACAAGATTGGATCAATTGAACTTGATCAATGAAAAACGACTGGTTCATGTTTGTCATGGTCAGGCGAAAAACGTATGATCAAGGCTTTCAACAAAAAGATCAAGCCTCGAGTATATCAAGCTGGTGACTTGGTGATAAAACGCATCATTCTGCCACAAGGCGACCCCAGAGGCAAATGGACCCCCACCTACGAAGGGCCATTTGTTGTCAAGAGAGTGTTCTCTGGTGGTGCCATGATGCTGACTACCATGGATGGTGAAGACTTCCCACATCCTATCAACACGGACATAGTTATAAAATACTACGCATAAGAGACCTGCTAGGTTGACACACCTAGGCAAAATAAGGGCATCCCGACAAACCAAAAGGTTTGGGAAAAAATTAGGGATATATGCAAAAGATTGTACACCCGGAAAGTTGAAAACCCGAAAGGGCGACTTGGGCAAAAATGGGTATCCTAGTGGGCTGAAAACCCGAAAGGGTGGTCCAAGCAAAAGTCAAGGATTGAAAGCGTATGGCTATGTCCCGTGGAATCACCACATTCGACTTTATTACCAAGGTCCAAGTTCAAACGGTCCAAGATCAATCTAATCAACTTCTGTCAATGACAAGGGGCATTCGAAGACATTGGGGAAATAGTAGAGTTGGAATGCAATGAGATTATTTCCACATGGATATTTGTTTTTGTTTTCAATTTTTGTTTTCCTTTCAAAGATTTCCTGTTACTAGGATCTCTGTCTCTTTGTACAAAAAACGCCTATTCATGAGCAAAATATCAATACAAATATACTTTGAAGTGCAAACTTTCTGTTTTTTGTTTTGAATGCTAAATTGTCCAATGACTAAAATTGAACGAACATATGCATATGAACATAATTAAAACTATTTGGCACATGTGTCCTACTAAGCAACAACAAGAATCTCTTTAATGTATATGGAATATCCCCACAGAATTATTTCATTAACATTACCCCCACAAGAACGGCTACGATAAACCAATCTCCAACCAGAGTCTCAATTTCTTGACAGCTCTCTCCCCAGCTAGGTTAATCCTACAAGAAGAAGCCTTGTGGATCTCTTCCTCAAAGAACTCATCTCGTCAGTAGTTCATCAAGTATTCATCAATAGGGTTTATTTCCCCAACATACAACAATCAACGAACAACAAAATTCCCCCGACATAGTCTATCCTCCCCAGCTAAGTCTGTCTTCCCTGGCTGAGTCTATCCTCTCCAACATGATTTTGCCTCTCAGACTATTATAAATCAGATGGACACAACCCCTAATCCCTAATGAAGTCATCAACAAAGCCTTTACTATCTCCAAAAGATACTATGGAGCATGGACCCGACCAGATGATAGTACAATTTTCAAGCTACTATGAAGCCTAGACCCGACCAGATAATAGTCAACTTCTCAAGTCTCTATGAAACCTGAACCCGACCAGATAATAGTGTAACCTTTCAGAAACTATGAAACCTGGACTCGACCATATAATTGTTTAACCCTTCGAGATATTGAAGAACCTGGACTCAACCAGACCAGGGTTTAACTTCTTTTCCCCAGTAGAATTTGTCACTACTCCAATAAGTTACTATGAAGCCTGGATCCGACCAGATAACAGTTCAACTTCATCTTTTCAAATAAATTATTATGAAGCCTGGATCTGACCAGATAGAAATTCCCCTCAGAAGTTCGTTGTGAAACCTGGAATCCGACCAGATAACAACCAAGCTCCAAGAAAGTAACTGTAAAGCGTGGATCCGACCAGATATCAGTTCAACTCTATCTCTTTAGACAAGTTTATTGTGAAGCCTGGACCTGAGCAGATAACAATTAATTCCATCCACCTCAAAATCTATGAAGCCTGGATCCGACCAGATATCAGTTCATTTTATTCTATTCAAGAAACTTATTGTGAAGCATGGACCCGACCAGATAACAACTAGCTACATTCCCCAGTAAGGCACTATGAAGCCTGGACCCGGCCAGATAGTAGTTACCACTTTAAGAAATCTGCAAATCCTGGACCCGACCAGATAACAGTTTAATTTCAAGAAATTTTTTGCGAAGCCTGGAGTCCGACCAGATAATAGTCAATTTATTCTTCCCTGGTAAGTTACCGTGAAGCCTGGAACCCGAACAGATAATAATTGACTTCCTCATCCTTAGCAAGTTGTGAAGCCTGGACACGACAAGATAACAGCTAGCATTCAAGAGATATTCCCCGGTGGAAGCATTCTGCCAACAAAGTTTGAAGATATGTATATTCTTAATCCCCAACAGCAATCCAGGATTCAGAACTCCTCAGCAGCAGTCATGGATTTATTTTCCCGGACAAATATGCATCCCACATTCATACATCATAGCATATACATACAAAATGCATTTAGCATAATACCACATCTTGTGAACATCATGCATACATCTTCATTTAACTAACCTTTTTTCCACAAGTAAAACATCAAGCTTTAGTATAAATCAACCAAAGATTTGTGTTAATACTTCTTCCAGTATTTACCATTATTCCTCCAAATGGCATCTATAATCCCATTCCCAATATATCTTTGAGCGCAAATTTCTGGGCACTCTAGTGTTCAATCATCTTTGACATTCAATTCACGAATGGAGGATCCGCCAATCTAACTCTTCAGATTTAAGAAGATTGAACAGGGGCAACTGTTGTACCCCAAAATTTTCCCTCTCATTTCTCAAGAAATCTCTCATAAAAATCTCCTTTGGTTCAAGACCACACAAGGTTTGATCAGCTCAAGACACCTCCTCAAACATTGATAACTGAAAATTAGGGTTTGAGTTTTCACAAGGACAAATGGACTTTTGATTCCCCATATTACTTTCATGGATCATTTTGGACCCTCAAGATTGCTCATTTCAAGTTTCAAGTCTTGGATCACATTTTTGCTCAGTCAATTGATCAGTTGACCTAAAATCAAATGTATTGGGGAAAAAGTCAATTATGGTCAATTTGTAGTCAAACTACATAATTTTTTATCCATATTAACATCATGAACTCATATATGTCATTTGATCTAATTTGGATCATAATTCCTCAAGAAATTTGATCTGAACATCAAAGGGGGAAAATGGTCAAAATTAGGGTTTTGACTAAGAAGGTGCAATTTTTGATTTTTGACCTAGCAAATGACTTATTGGTTTGAGACATGATCTCAAGGATTAAAATGCATCATTTTGACCTAATTTCATGGCTCAACACATTTCTCAAGATCAATTGATTGACAGATGAATTCTAGTCAAATGATGAAAAGTCAACTGTACACTGAAAAGTCAAACTTTGACTTTTTGATCAAAATCAATTTTCAAAGATTACAATTCGTCAAGACATATCCAAATGTGAAAATTATTCATCAAGAAATCAAAAATTCAAGATTTCATTTTAAAAAGACAAAATTTCCAAGACTTAGAATTTTTCTAAGTGTTGAAAATTCATGTTTTTTTCATAACTTTGTGCCAAATTTTCACCATGATGCAAGATGATTCAAAGGAAACTTCCAACATGAAAGTTATAGATCTCAATGAGATATAAAACATTGTAGATCATAAATTTTTCTAGAAATTCTTGGATTTCAAGTTATAATTTTGTAAAGACATGCTCATGAAATTTGAAGACTTGGTGAAATTTTGCCCTAGTTTAGGTAGGATTTTGACCTAACTTCATGAAAAAATTTCACATAGTTCCAAGATGAATATTACAAAATTTCCAACATAGAGGTTGTATAGTATGTTACAAGCTTTCCAAAATGTCCAAGAACTCATTGAGATCAGACTTGAGCTAGGAGAATCAAAGGAAAGAAGTTAGGGTTTCAAACTTGAATTACAAGCCATTTCTTGATGAACACATAATCCAATCTCAATGATAGGCTTCATATTCTTGCTTTGCAGTCCTTCTAACTTATGTATATATCCATCATTAATGGATTACACAAACTTTTGAGCTATAGTCCAGGTGGTTTAAGCATGGTCCAATTTAATTTGCCATTTTGGGAAGAAAGTTAACAATGTCATTCTTAAAAAGCAAGCTTTATGCACAAAGTCAATTCTTGAGCCTCTCACTTGTTCCCTCTGATCAAACTCCATCTACAAAGTCAGAAGCAAGTTTGTTTAAAGCATAACCACTCTACAATAGCAAGAACAAAAGGCATTAAAACTTGATTTCTCAAGAAAAATCACATGTTGAGCTTAAACATGTGATTTTGAATTCTGATCAAATACAAGTCTCCAAACTTGTTGCTTATAAATAGAGGCCCTATTTGCAAGCTAACACACGAGCTTAAGCACCCTGAAACTCTCTCAAACACTTGCAAGCCAGAAATTGTCCAAAAACTCCATTGATGCACATATTCTGACTTTGAACTTGCAACTCACAATTCTCTCGTGCGTTTTCCTTCCTAATAAATCACAAAGCTCCTACACATCAAATATAGTCCATCTATGTCCTTGTTTCATAACTGTAACTCTATTTCCATTATCCTCCATAACCAAAAATAGAGCACTGCAAGTTGACTTCTCCAGGCCATTCCAGCAATCCACTGCTCAAGCTAATCATTGCATTAGCTTCCTGGGAACTTGAGGAAGCTCACCTGATCATTGCAGCACCTTAAATCAAGCTCATTTGCATTTCACGATTTCCAATTTTGAGGTATCTTTTCTGAACTTCTATCTTTTCATTTAGGCATTGTTAAGTTTCATTTGTGAAGATAAAATGTAGATATCATTGCCCTGAAACTGTACATGTCCATAGATTTCATTTATATTGATTGAGCTTAGAGAATTTTAGGTTTGAATCTCTGAAAAAAAGTTAGGTCAAAATTTGGTACTTTTAGAAATTCTCATTCATCTTTGATTTATAGCTTATGATATTTATATGCTTGGATTCGTATGGAAAAGTGGAGCACCTTTCATGTTTGCATCTTTCATTTTTTTTGAGAAGTGAGCAAGCTACAAGAACCATGGGTGGAGGTTGAAGATGAATTCATTTTTAAGACTTGACTTGTGTTATGTATTTGTTGTTTTGTTTAAGTTAACGGATGTACAACCACCCCAACGGCAAAGGTAGCACACGTTTATCTCAAGGTCACGCGTTCAAGTCCCAGCGCTGCCTTTTGTTCAAATTTTCAATATTTTCCTCTTTTTTTTGTCACAAACAACAGCGCCTGGGCCTCCAATCAATGGGCCATCCATTTTTGCTAATTTCTCACCCCTGCCTTCACTTTCACACACCTGGCCCAACTTTTTTATTATTTCATTTTTATTTATTTTCTTTTTTCTTATTTTATTTTATTTCAGTTTTCTTTTATTATTATTTATTACTATTATTATCATTATTATTATTATTATTATTATTATTATTATTATTATCATTTTTATTAATAAAAAATCCAAAAATATTTTTATTTATTATTTTCACATTTATATGTTTATTTTCTTTATAAAAGAAAAAGAACAAAAATATTTTCTGAACAATCTATTTTCTTTTTTAATAAATAATAATTAGATTTAGGTTTTGTTGTTTTCTTTTTCTTAATTAAAATTAACTTAGAACTTAAGTTTCTTTTAATTAATTAATTACCATATTATTTTTATTAAGTTTAAACCTTTTCATAAAAAACCTAAAAATGCTTCAAACTTATTTTGCTTTTCTTAATTAATTTAGGTTTTATTTTATTTTATCTTTAAATAATTATTTTCTTTTCTCATTTTAATTAGGTTAAAACCCATAATAAAAACCAAACCAAAAAAACATTTCTTTTCCCTTTATCTTCTTGTACATTATATTTACAATTCTTGTACATTATTCAATATGGTTGTAATAGAAAATTAGGTTTAATTTCCTCCTAATCCCCATTTGTAAATTTGTACACCCCATCCCCTAATGATGTAATAGCGTAGTAATTTTACTTTCCGCAATTTATCGCTTTAATATAAATGTTAGTAATTAGGATTTGTATGGCAAGACTAAAATCAACAATTAGCAAACCCTAATTCAAGATAAACAATGCATGTAAATCAAACACACTTGCACACTTACACCTTTAGGGTAATTCCACTTTGTTGCCTTACAAAAATAGCCATGTTATGCATGTGGGATATCTTAGCAAAAGCAAAAAAAATGCAAGATCATAGTCCCTCGATGATGCTACAAAATGTTGCCTTTCGGAATGATCTTAGTCCCTCAAAGATAAATGCTAATATATCTCGCAACATTGCTATTATGACTATACGATGACCCATGCCCGTCCCTTTACATCCAAAGATAATACTTCTTACCAATCAATGGTAAGATACCAATATCAAAGGAAAGGAAGAAATGAACAAAGACTTTTGAGTAGGTAGATTGTTCCTAGTTGCTTGCTCATTTTCAAAACAAACATCCTTGCTAATTTTCAAAACAAACAACAAAGACTTTCAAAAACACTTTCCAAACATGAAATATTTTCAAAAGTCCAACACTTTGTATACGTTCTTACGAACGAGTACCATTACAAAGTTTTCATAAATGAAGGCGCCTTTTCAAAATACTTTCAAAAACCACCACAAAGCACATTTTCAAACAAAAGCAAGTGATCTAGCAAGCAACTAAGAGCCCATAGATAACTATGGATGAAAAGGGTGCTAATACCTTCCCTTTTCATAATCTACCCTCCGAACTCAAGAAATAATCTCAAAGGTCTTTCCTGTTCTTTTCAGCCTTTCCTTTTGGATAAAATAAAAGTCGGTGGCGACTCTTGCTAACCTCAACATTTAAGATCAAACGTAAAACATCCCAAGTCTGTTCTCCCACCGTATTACAGTGTCAAAAGTTTTCTAGCCAAGTTTATGTTTGAGAAGGCTCAACTGTTTTGGGATGCTCTGGACTTGCAAGCTTTTGAAGAAATATTGGCTCTTCTAATCTATGGGTTGGTATTGTTCCCTAATCCAGACCAACTTATAGATGTGAATACGGTCAAAATCTTCCTATCTCGTAATCCGGTGCCTACTTTACTCGAAGATATTTTGCATTCTCTTCACGCTCGTACCATGAAGAGAAGAGGGATTCTTATGTGTTGCAAACCATTTTTATCTAGGTGGTTTATTTCACGCCTTCCTCGATTAGTTTTGAAGAACGAACAAGGCTTGAGATGGTCTCAAAGGATGATGTCTCTCTTACACCTGGATATTCATTGGTGTTCCCGATATTTGGAGGATGTTACCATCATTGACTGATGTGGGGAGTTCCTTAATGTTCCACTTATTGGAATTAGGGGAGGAATTACTTACAGCCCTTCTTTGGCTTTGCGACAGTTTAATTATGCTCGGAGAGATGGTCCTCATTAGGCGCTTATCCAAGGTATTGTATTTGAGTACGAGAACGATGTCCAAGGTTATCGTCAAATATTTGTACGAGCTTGGGGCATGGTAAACAAGGTTGATAGAAAAACTTTGGGTCATAAGAACTCCATTCCTTTGGAGCCTTATCTCAAGTGGGTGCGAGCTCGCGCTTAAAACCTCATGATGTCGTATTTGGCCATCCTACCAATAATTATGGAGCCTATTACCGAAGGAGACGTTCCTTACACCATTCTCTATCCTGACATGCCTACTAATATCGAGGAACTGCAAAGGTCGTGGATTCAACTTTAGGGAGAACTAGACACCTTTGAAGCCCAATTTTATGCAAGTGAGAGGAAGGTGTTGGAGCTCACAAGGCAACTTCACGAGGAGCGAAGCCTGAATAATTACATTGCACCAAAGAGGATGCACCAGTGGGAGACTTGAGCCTTTTGTTTTAGGAGTTTATTTTGTCTTTTTTTCCATTGTAAGCCCAAGAGGCATTTGTAACCTTTGAACTTATTAATACAATTGATGTTTTGTTTCCTCTTTGTTTAAGCAAATTTAAATCTCTTAAAAGTCCTTGAAAACATTGCATTCGCATAACATGCATCATATCATAAGCAGGTTTTCCGACACATGTTTCCTCATCTTTCCACTGTTTATTTCAGTATAAGATGGATCTCGAGAAAACCGTTAAGGACTTGCAGACTCAACACTCTCAATTCCAAGAGACTCTCCTCAACTTAGCAAAGGGTCAGCAAGAAATGATGGAACTTCTTGTCACGAAGAAGAAGACAAAGAAGAAAGTTGTAATCAACATGGGGAAGAGGTTCAAAGGCCCTGCCCGATAAGTTCAAATTGAAGAGGACTCCTCCGAAGAGGATGATAATCAAGATGAAGATGCTAGAAGCACTCGTTTCGGGGGTGTAAACAATCAAATATCTGAAGAAGAGGATTATTCTGATGAGAAATACCCACCGGTTGACGACAAATATAAGAAGCTAGAAGACAAACTAAAGGCTATAGAGATCTAAGTTGTGCCTGGCTTGGACTTTGGAGACTTGGGCTTGGTACCTGTGGTAGTCATCCCCCACAAATTCAAGATCCTTGTTTTTTCCAAGTACGATGGTGTCTCATGTCTAAAGCTTTATCTCAGATCATACTTCCGCAAGATCCAATCGTATACCGCCTATAGGAAACTATGGGTGCACTTTTTCCAAGAGAGTCTATCGGTAGCACAGTTGGAGTGGTTTTACCAATTGGAAGGGACCAATATACATACTTGGGAGGATTTGACTGTTGCCTTTTACCGCCAATATCAATATAACGTTGATCTTGCACCAACCCGAGTGCAATTGCAAGGCATGACTATGGGGTCAAATGAGGGCTTTAAGGAATATGCCCAAAAGTGGAGAGACTTGGCTTGCAGGGTGCAGTCACCTTTAACTGATAGAGAGTTGGTAGACATGTTTTTATGGGAACATTGATTGGTCCTTTCTTCAACTTACTGGTTGGAAGTTCATCATTCGGATTTACTGAATTGGTCTTGACCGGTGAAAGGGTCGAAAGAGGGATTAAAAGAGGAAAGATATCCATGGCCTCCACCTCTAATGTTATGAAAAAACCATTTACTAACAAAAAGGAAACTAATTTCATGTATGGATCAAGGAGCGATGCTAAAAAGGACCGTCATGAGTCGGTAAGTGCGGTATTAATTTCTAATATAACTTCTACTCAACAACCACAACAACAAGTTAATCAACAAAGGCCGAATGCTCCACTAAGACAATACACCAAGATTGGTATGTCCTTACCATAAGCGCTACAACATTTATTGAAAGCCGAGCTTATTTAATTAAGGGATCCTCTACAAAATCCTAATGCATCCTCACCAAAATACAATCACAATGCAAGATGCGCCTACCATTCAAACAATCTCAGACATGACACTAGTAACCGTTGGGCATTGAAGAATAAAATCCAAGACCTGATTGATAACAAGACAATTGAATTCGACCCTCCACCAACTCCCAATGTGATCAGTGCACCCATTCCTAGCCATGGTAAGGTGTCAATGCCATTGAGGATGCCTCTTTTGTTTCCTCCATAAATGATTTGACCACTCCTTTGAAGACTGTTAAAAAGAATTTGTTGAAATCAAGAATATTCCCAGGCTATTTTGAAGATTGTAACCACTGTGTTACACAAATTAATGGTTGTACATGGCTGAAGAAAGGTGTCCAACACATGATGGATAGCCATGAAATTCTATTTGAGAAAACTCCATCTGTGAAAAGTTTGACCCAAAGTGTATCTCAAGAGTTTGAAGACGTGTCCATCATTACCATTTCAAACATCCTGTTAGCATCACCTCCAAAGGTCCTATTAGGATTTCTGATGAACCAAGAATAGAACCACTAATTATCACCACACCGGGGCTAGTTCCTTACTCTTCTGATAAAGTTATGCCCTGGAACTACGGGGCAGAAGTGTATTACCATGTGTGATTGGTGGGAATGAGAACTGACTATTTTTGGAATGCTGGTTCGCGTTTTGCGTTTGTTTTCGCAAAATGTCACGGTAAGCAAGAGTCGTCACCGTATTTTATTTTATCCAACAAGGAAAGGACAAAAGAACAGAAAAATTCCTTTTTTGAGATATTTCTCGGGTTCGGGAGGTAGATTATAGAAGGGGAAGGTGTTAGCACCCTTTCTATCTGTGGTTATCCACGGGCTCTTAGGTACTTGCTCATCATTTTCAAAATTGTTTTTTTGTGTTTGTGGATTTTGAAAAAGTTTTTGTTTTAACTTCGATTTAACTCTTGCTTATGTCTTCAAGAGTGTAATGAAGTGTTTTTGAAAACTTTGTTTGTAAAGGAGTGTAAATGTGAAAAATTTATTTGGAATGAGCAAGTACTTAAGAACTAATCTACCTACTCAAAAAAAGAATCGTTCTATGTTCGTTTCCTTTAGACAATGATATCCCACTATTAGTGAGTAGGTAGCACCATCATTGGAATTTTGAGGGTCAACTCGAAAGGGACGTACGGTCACTAAAGCAATATTAGGACGTCTTAGTAATTACCCTAATGTCTTAGATCAATTATTCGAGGCAACAATTTCGAGGCAACCATTCCGAGGCAACTTTTCCGAATCGGGACTTTGATATTTATTTAGACAAAAGGACGACCACTAAAGCATCCTATACTCAATGACCGTTCGAGGCAACCAAGTGAGGTGTACCCTAAGAGTGCACATGTGCGAGTGTATTATTTCGGTTAACTTTATCTGTACATGTCAATGGTGAGCTATTGTTGATTCTAGGTTAAAGATTTGATCTTGTCATGCATTCCCTATTATCAAGCATCTAACAGTTAATAATGTGCAGAAATTAAATTTGCGGAAATTGAATCTAAGCTATTACAAGGCGTCAGGTATTTACATCGCCAAAAACAAACCCTTTAATTTAAATTGCGGAAAGTAGATGAAAGCGATAAATAATTAAAAGTCTTATTAAAACTATTACATACTGGAAGCAACTACAATATTGGAAATAAATAAGATGCGTACGAGAAAATTAGATCGGCGCATTTTTAGGGTTTTGACCCTTTTTGAAAGAAAGCATGTTTTTAGTTATTTTTGAATTAAAAATTAAACCTAAGTTAATTAATTAATAAAATAAAAAATATATTTTTGGGTTTTTTTTATATTTAAGGAAATAAAATAAAATGATTAAAATTATTAAAAACCTAATTCTACATTAATTTTAATTTATTTGCAAAAAATGTTAAGATTGTACCTAATTAAAAAAAAAACTAAGTCAATTAATTAATATTTATTTAATAAAATAATGAAATTAATACTGAAAATAATATTCTTGTTTTTCTGATTTTATGAAGAAAATTATTATTTGGTTAGTAATTAAAAATAACAAATAAATAACAATAAATAAAAATAAGAAAAATAATGAAAGAAATAAAAAAAAGAAAACAAACTCAGGGGGGTTTGGGCCCCAGATGGAGGTATGATAGCATATTCAAGGCCCATTTTTGTTCAGCCTTGTTTGACTTTTCCCATCCAATGCATGCTTGTTGACTTGAGTATATGGTAGACCCTCATTTCTATCCACCAGATCTGGCCTGGAGGCCATCTGGCAGGTTGATCTTGTAGGCATATGGTGGTCCACGCTCTGGATGCAGTATGGGAATACCTATAGAAAAAATATAACAAGCAATTTGGGGGACCTGGGATTCGAACCCAGGTCCCATGAGACTTTGCAACAACACGCTTGCCATCTGAGCCAATGTGCTTATTTGTTAGTGGAATAAGTAATGAACATAATATATGAAAACAATCAATTTTGCTGGAATTAAAAAAACGTGCTAAACATTTGAACGAGCCAATGAAGAAGAGACACGTCTTCATCTTCTTCAACAAAGACTGTATTTTTTCCTGCGGATTTTATTCCGCATCAAAATCCATGGCTCAGTTCTATAATGGATTCCAGGCCCTATAAACACAAACTAAGAACACCAACGTGTTCGTCTCCCCTCCCTGAGCATCCCTGTACCAATTATTTGTCCTAATTTTACCTGCAAAGCAAACGCCTAAAAACCAAGAAAAGAAACCCTAGGTTCGGGCATTACAATACAGGCTATGAAAACAAAATTAAATAATGCAGAATGCTTAGAAATTATTCAAGGATCACAAATATATCAATATTTTAGCAAGAAAACGCAAGAATCCAAGGTTGTGAATTCATGCACAGGGATATGTTCAGGATGACTTACAGCGTGATTCAAGTGGTCTCAAGGCCTGATTTTGAGTGTTTTTGCTCCACTGGATGTCAGGCAAGGAAGCTACGTTGAGATCTTGGATTGAATCGTGCTCTAACCAAGGTTTTGATCTCACACTTTTGCAAGCTTTTTTCAATTATGGTTTGGCCGTTTCTTGCAGTTTTAGGTCATGTTCTTGATGTGTACAGCTTGTGTGTGTATAAGGGAATGAATTAGGTCAAGAGTTGGGCTTTTTATCCATGTGCATTCAAGGTTTGGGATTTGATATGATCACCATTGATAAACTTTCCAAAATTGTACCAAATCTGATATTTTGTGCACAACAATGCTTGATACGAATTTTATTGAGTGTATCATGATATTTGGAAGCTGTAATGATCACAAAGATCTCATTCCATCAATTTTTAGATTTTATTTGAATTAATATTGATTTAAAATGAATTAAATCAATAAAAATTAAATAAAATAAAAAAATAAATGATTGGTCATGAAATTGAAGATGGAACACGTGTGTGGTGTGATAAGACCAAATAAAGGGGGAAAAGTGGGCCCTTTTGTCAAAAATTGGAGTTTGGAGGATAGTTGACTTTTGGCAATTATGGAAAAATGCCCAACTTCAACAATGCATAACTTCTTCAATTTTGAACTTTTGGAAGTGTTCTTGGACTATTTAGAAACCTTGAGATTTCCTTTAATCAACCCTTTTGGTATCATCGCATTTTGATATTCCTTTCTCAAGTTATAAGCTTTGGAAAAAAAGGTGTTTTTGTTGTCTTTCAAAAATGACCTATAATGTCCAAATTTGTAACTTTTTGTGAGAGCATTTCTTGATCTTGGGGTGTGAAGATGGATTGTAGGAAACTTCATCCTATTAAAAATGAGCTTTGGATGGGTCATTTCTCATAAAGTATGAGAATGTTATGCTTGGTCAAAGTTGAGTTGACTTTTCCTGCAAAACCCTAATTTAGCAACTTTTGAATCTTGATGAATCTTGAGCAATCCTTGATAAATCATGATCATCCCTTGATAAAATGATGAATTATCCTTCAAAATGAGAATGTTGACAAAAAATCTTGAATTTTGACTGTATTTGGGTCACAGTTGACTTTTGCCCTTACACAATCGATTCTTGGACCTTTTGAGCAATTGACTGACCAAACTTTCTCTGCAAGGCTTGAAATTTGACATGGATGAACTTGAGAACATATTAGGACATTGGGGAGAATTTTAGGCCATTTGGATGTAAGGACCTTGATGCAACACAAAACCCTAATTTTGAATTGACTGCCTTAGGAGATGATTTGACTGTCCAACTCTTGAGCCATCTTGAGCAACTTGAAGATTATTCTTGACAAGTCTTGAGAAATATGGGAGGTCAAATTTTGGGGTACAACAGTTGCCCCTGTTTAATCTTCTTAAACCTGAGGATATAGATTGGCGTTCGGGCCTTTCGTGATCCGAAGGTGGGAGATGATTGAACACTAGAGTGCCCAGAAATTTGCACTCGCATGAAGTGGTATCAGCCTGGTGATGTCGGGAATGGGCTTACAGATTCCATTTGGAGATTGTTGGTAGGTGGTTCTGTCTTCGTTGACGGATTGTCTCTTTTGACGGGGTGTCTCCTTTGACGAGTTGTCTCTATTGACGGGTTGTTTTCATTGACGAGTTGTCTCCATTGACAGGTTGTCTCCATTGACAGGTTGTCTCCATTAACGGGTTGTCTCTATTGACATGGTTGTCTCCATTGAAGGGTTGTCTCTATTGACGGGTTGTCTCCATTGACGGGTTGTCTCCATTGACATGGTTGTCTCCATTGACATGGTTGTCTCCATTGACAGGTTGTCTCCATTGACGGGTTGTCTCTATTGACAGGCTGTCTCCATTGACATGGTTGTCTCCATTGAAGGGTTGTATCTATTGACATGGTTGTCTCCATTGACGGGTTGTCTCTATTGAGGGGTTGTCTCCATTGACGGGTTGTCTCCATTGACAGGTTGTCTCCATTGACGGGTTGTCTCCATTGACAGGTTGTCTCTATTGACAGGTTTTCTCCATTGACATGGTTGTCTCCATTGACGGGTTGTCTCTATTGATGGGTTGTCTCCATTGACGGGTTGTCTCCATTGACAGGTTGTCTCTATTGACAGGTTGTCTCCATTGACGGGTTGTCTCCATTGACGGGTTGTCTCTATTGACGGGTTGTCTCCATTAACGGGTTGTCTCCATTGACATGTTGTCTCTATTGACAGGTTGTCTCCATTGACGGGTTGTCTCCATTGACGGGTTGTCTCCATTAATGGGTTGAGAGTTTAACTGCATCCTTCCTGAAAGGTAAAGGTCAGTCATATGCAATGCATGATATGGATCAAGCAATGATGTTCTCAACATAAATGAGATTGTATGGTATAACGTGTATATGCATGCATCATGATGTAATGTTTTAATTGGGGAAAATAAATCCCGGAGCTGCTGGAGAATAGAGTTGAGTTATTCGTTTCCTCTGGGGATGACGAACGAAGATGATTGTGAGAATAAACCTGCAGGAGGAGATGACTCTGTTGGGGAATAAACCGATGAAGAGATTACTCCGAGGGGAATTACTCTATGGGGAAGAGATGCTCTGCTGAGGATTTTAATGATAAACTCCGCTGGGAATTCCGCTGATAAACTTTGTTGGGGATTTCAATGATGAACTCCGCTGGGGATGGATTACCGTTGCTGGTGATATTGAATCTGTTGAGGATTGAATTCCTGTTGGGGGGAAAGAAAGAACTTTGCTGGGGGATGATCTTTAAATTGAAACTTGTTGGGGATAATCCTGTTAGACTCTTATGGGGATAAACTTCTAAGTTCTGCTAGGAATGCTCCTTTGAACCTGGCTGGGGAGGTTTATTGTACTCCGCCGGGGAAAAACTTCTGGAGTCTACTGGGGAAGATGATTCAACTCTGTTGGGAAAGCTTTTTTAGACTGCACTGGGGAAATGGCTCCACTAGGGGTATCTTGTATTCCACCGGGGAACATTCTTATACTCCGTTGAGGAATATTAAGACTTTCGGGGATGCTCTTATACTTGCTGGGGATTATCTTTATACTCCGCTGGGGAAGATTAAGACCTTCTGGGGATACCGAGCCTTTCTAGTGCTGCTGGTAGATTAACTCTGCCTGGGGAGAGTATTGCTTATTTGTACCCAACTGCGAGTCTCAGCTGGGAGAGCTACCATTGTTGTCTTGCTTTGCGAGGAGTGAAGGTATCTTGGTCATATTCTTCAGCTGAATCTACCTTGGTACCTGGTGGACAAAGCAACTACACAATTCGAACAATTCTTATTGCCCCTGCTTCTGATATTACCAGTAATTCATCTTTGTTTCGTATGTGAATATTTATGAGTAGCAATTAATGTCAAATGCATATATCAAAAAATGAACATTGGACGTTCTTTGCAAGACAAAACAGATAAAGAGAAAAACAATTTGAAATTTGTCTGAAAATGAATTTGTATTGATTTTGAAGTTTGGCCTGTAAATAGGCGTTTTTGTACAAGAGGATGACGTCCTAGTAAGAGAACACCGCCGAACAAACAGAATTTTATACAATTTGTAAAAAGAAAACAAAACAGCTATGTGAATAATCCCACTGGGTTCTAACTCTTCTATTGCCTTTATGTTCTCGAGCATCTCATCACTTTGCTATTGGTTGAAGGTAGATCAGATTGATTAGTGCCTTCCGAGCTTTATGGTCGATACTGAAGTCTGGATGCCAGGTGATCCAATGAGACATAGTGTTACGCTTTAATCCCTAATTTTTGCCTGGACCACCCTTTCGGATTTTCAGTCCACCGGGATACCCTTTTTTGCCCAAGCCGCCTTTTCAGGTTTTCGACTTGCCGGGTGTACAGATTTTTTTTATTTTCATCCCTTATTTTTGCCCGAATCCTTTTGGTTCGCCGGGAAGCCCTTATTTTTGCCTAGGTCAGTCAACCTAGCGGGTCTTTGATTATGCGTAGTATCTTTTCACTATGTCTGCATTGACGGGGTGAGGAAGGTCGTCACCATCCATGGTGGTTAGAATCATAGCTCCTCTTGAGAAAATGTTCTTAACCATAAATGGCCCTTCATAAGTAGGGGTACATTTTCCCCTGGGATCACCTTGAGGTAGAATAATGCGCTTGATTACCAGGTCCCCAACTTGATACTCTTGTCATCTGACTTTCTTGTTAAATGCCTTGATCATCCGTTTTTGGTACGTCTGACCATGACAAATAGCAATAAGTATATTTTCGTCGATTAGGTTCAGTTGATCAAGTCGGGTCTGAATCCAGTCATCTTCACTCAAACCTGCATCCTTCATAACCCTAAGAGAGGGTATCTGAACTTCAATAGGCAAGACTGCCTCCATGCCATAAACTAAAGAATAGGGGGTTGCCCCTGTTGACGTCCGTGCTGAGGTACGGTACCCATGAAGAGAAAACGGTAACATCTCGTGCCAGTATTTGTATGTCACTGTCATCTTCTGCACAATCTTCTTGATGTTCTTATTAGCCGCTTCGACAGCCCCATTCATCTTCGGCCGGTAGGGAGAAGAGTTATGATGTTGTATCTTGAACTGTTCGCAAAGCTCAGTGATCATCTTGTTGTTGAGATTGGTACCATTGTCTGTAATGATCCTCTCTGGTACACCGTATCGACAGATCAGATTATGCCGAATGAACCGTGCCATGACGTTCTTGGTTACAGTAGCAAAGGAAGCTGCTTCAACCCACTTTGTAAAGTAATCAATTGCTACCAGGATGAAACGATGCCCGTTGGATGCCGTAGGTCTGATCTCGCTGATCATATCAATGCCCCATATTGCAAAAGGCCAAGGTGCCGTCAAAACGTTCAGAAGAACTGAAGGTATGTGCACTTTATCAGCATAGACTTGGCACTTGTGACATGTCCGAGAATGCTGATAACAGTCGACTTCCATTGTGGACCAGTAATATCCCGCCCGAGGGATTTTCTTTGCCATGGTATGTCCACTGGAATGGGTTCCGAATGTACCTTCATGTAACTCTGCCATGATCCTTTCTGCTTCTTTCTTATCCACACAACGCAGTAAGGTCGAATCATGGTTACGCTTGTAAAGGATGCCATTGCTGATGAAGAACTTTGCTGCAAACCTCCTCAAAAACTTCTTGTCATTAACAAATGCATCCTCGGCGTATTCTTGAGCTTCAAGATACCTCTTCACCTTATGATACCAGGGCTTTTCTGTTACTTCTTCAGTCTCAAGATCACAGCAATGTGTGGGTTCGTCCAATCTTTCAATGATGATCTGGGGAGCCTCGTTGTCCCAATTGACTTTGAACATAGAAGACATCGTAGCCAGCGCGTCCGCCAACTGATTCTCCTCTCTAGGGAAGTGTTCAAAGGTTATCTCCTCAAAATTGGGAAGCAATGTCAACACATACTCCTTGTAAGGGATACAATTTGGGTGTTTCGTATCCCACTCGCCTTTGATCTGACTGATCACGAGAGCGGAATCTCCAAAGACACTCAAGAACTTAATCCTTAGGTCAATTGCAGCTTGAAGACCCATGATGCATGCTTCATACTCTGCCATATTGTTGGTGCAGTTGAAACATAGTCGGGCGGTAAACGGAGTATGGGAGCCTTTAGGAGATATGATCATGGCGCCAATGCCATTACCCAAAGCGTTTGAAGCTCCATCAAAGTACATAGACCATCAGGATCCTTCCTCAGGTCCTTCATCCGGTCCAGGTGTCTCACAATCAGTTATCAACATGATATTCTCTTCCGAGAATTCAAAGTTCATAAACTGGTAATCATCCACTGCCTGATGTGCCAAATGGTCTGCCAATACACTTCCCTTGATTGCCTTTTGGTTCGTATACTGGATGTCATACTCAGTCAAGATCATCTTCCATCTTGCTATTCTTCCGGACAAGGCAGGCTTTTCGAAGATATACTTGATTGGATCCATCTTTGATATCAACAGCGTAGTGTGAGTCAGCATATATTGTCTTAGTCGGCGAGCAGCCCATGCCAAAGCACAACAAGTTTTCTCGAGCAGTGAGTATCGGGTCTCACAGTCGGTAAACTTTTTGCTAAGGTAGTAAATTGCTTGCTCTTTTCGGCCAGACTCGTCATGCTGACCCAACACACAACCCATTGAGTTGTCGAGTACTGTCAAGTATAAGATCAAAGGTCTCCCTTCAACTAGAGGCATCTGAATAGGTGGCTCTTGGAGATAATCTTTGATCTTTTTGAAAGCGGCCTGACATTCATCGTTCCAACCTACTACTTGATCTTTCTTCAGTAACTTGAAGATTGGCTCACAAGTAGTAGTTAGGTGTGAGATGAATCGGGCAATGTAGTTCAGTCGTCCCAGAAAGCCTCTGACTTCTTTCTCTGTTCTGGGAGCTGGCATCTCCTGTATAGCTTTCACCTTTGCCGGATCCACTTGAATACCTTTGTCGCTTACGACGAAACCTAGTAGTTTTCCAGATCTCACCCCGAAGGTGCACTTGTTCGGGTTCAACCTCAGCTTGTACAACTTCAGTCTGTCAAATAGCTTCTGCAGATGGTCAAGGTGTTCTTCCTTAGTCTGGGACCTTGCAATCATATCATCGACGTATACTTCAATTTCATGATGGATCATGTCATGAAACAAAGCAACCATGGCACGCTGATACGTTGCCCCAGTATTCTTCAACCCGAATGGCATGACCTTGTAGCAAAAGGTACCCCACTGAGTAACAAAAGTTGTCTTCTCCATGTCTTCGGGAGCCATTTTTATCTGATTATAATCGGAGAAACCATCCATAAAGGAAAAGACCTTGTGCTGAGCGGTGTTATCAACCAAAACGTCAATATGAGGTAGAGGGAAGTCATCCTTGGGGCTTGCCCTGTTCAGATCCCTGTAGTCAACACACATTCAGACCTTACTGTAGCGATAAAAAATGTAGCGGGGTAAATCGGAGATCGAATTATTGATTAATTCGTCTCATAAAAAGCAAGAGTCGCCACCGCGCTTTATTGTTTCCAAGGGAAAAGGGGAAAGAGCGAAATAAAACCCTAAATATGCAATGTAAATAATACTTTTTAAAAGTAATAAAAGTACAAGGCGTTTTTGAAAAGAGATCTATGGTTCGGGGGTTGGTTATACAGTGGGAAGGTATTAGCACCCAATGCATCTATAGTACTCTATAGGAACCTTTTGAAATATATGTTTATTAAAGTTGACCGTTTGATTAAGAAATAAATTGTTTTGGCCGAAAAGGGGTATGGACGGGTTTTTGAAGATACGAAGACCTAATGTCGAAGTTTTGGCTTGAACGGTATAAGTTTTGAAAAAGATTGAGTTTTGGGGGGAAAATTGTCTTAAGTTTTAATGGAATGCACAATATTCGCGTGATCGGACTTGAGGACATGAAGTCAACAAATTTAATCATTTTTCCCTTGGATTTAGAAGTAAACAGAATAAACAAGTAAATATGAAATAATTAAACAGAAAAATTATGCGGATAATGATTAAATAGCAACAGTTAAATAAATGACTAAATGGTGTAAATATGCATTTTTGTATTTTTGTTTAATATTAACGAAAATAAAATGTTTTAATAGTTTTCATTTTTTACGCATTTTTTATAGGGACAAAGCATGAGAATTAATTTAAAGACATAAAAAATGCTTTAATTCTTAAATGCTCTTTTTTTTGTTTTCTATTATTTATTCTTTTTATGTGTTTTTTTTAGTATTAATATACAAATTAAAAAAATGACTTGATGTTTTACTAATTTAAATATTTTAACTAATTTTTATATAAGGTCTTAATTAATATATAAGGCATTGTTCATTAGTCAATCAATTTAAATAAGAGTAAAATACGTAATTAAACTAAATATGAAAAGAAAAGGTTTATTATTTAAACATTAGAAAAAAGGTAGATTAAAATTAGTTTATGAGTGTTAAAACAAAATGAAAGGAAAGCAAAAAAGATGGGCCAAAGTTCTAAAAGGCCCAAACAGAAGCAAGTAAAACCGGGGGTGCCTAAGGAGATCCGTTTGGGCTTAGGTGGAAGCAGGTCCAGGTCCAAAACATTCCAAAACTTTGTTTTAGGGTTAAACATGTTTTGGTTAGTTGAGAAAAAGATTAGGGTTAAGGGTTTACAGAGCGGCGCTCACTTTGCTCGTCTTCTTCATTCGCGTTCTTCTTCGTTCGCGTTTTGCTTCGTCTGAGTTCTCCTTCTTCCCAAAGGCCACCGGTATTCTCCATCTCCCTCTTCCCTCCAGCAAAGCATACGGTGATGGATTCACGGTACGATTGTTTTTCGATTTCGTTAAGGCTTTATTACAATTGCATGTTGTGATCTATGTTCATTTCTGATTCTTATTCTTTATTGCAATGATTATTTGAGGTATTGAAAGAGAAGAAGGATAAAAGTTACCCTTGGAGACGGAGGAGAGAGGTTGGAGCGTGCGTAGGAGGCCGAACGGCAAGGAATACGGCGGAGGCGCGCTTGGAGACCATGGTATTTCGTTCTTATGCTCTTAGGGTTTTATGATGACAATTTGAAACCCCCTTTTTGCGTGATATCTCTTCTTCTTCTTCCTTTTGCTTTGCTTCTGTTGCTTCTTGGATTGGCCTATGATGAATGCTTGTGAGGCTTTGCTTCTTTTTCCTGTTCTATATTTCGTTGATGATGTATTCAAAGATGAACCTTTTAGGTTCTGAGAAATGTGGCCTTTGAAATATTTGAGCGATGCTACTGTTGAAACCTATCTGTTTTGATTAGCTTCTCTTCTGTATGCCTTTGCATTTGCCTCTGTATGTCTTTAAATGGCCAATGATGATCACCTCTGAGGCCTTAGAGTTTGGACAGTTTCATGTAGGTTTGCATTGTGGTTATGGTTGATGGTGTTCATGCTGGTTTTCAGTTTTTTTAGGCCATGGCTACTGGTTTATTGGTTAGGCTGGGCAACAGGTTAAGATGGTACAGGTTTATGGTTTTAGGCCATATGATTTTGGTTTTATGTAGGTTAATGGTTTAGCCATATGATTTTGGTTTTATGTAGGTTAATGGTTTAGCAGATAGCAGGTTTTAGGGCAAAGTTTGATGGTTGAGTGTTTGAAAGTTTTTGGTGGTGGAGGCTTCAAGCAGGTTGTGAACCCTTTTTCTTTGAAGTGGTTTGTGTTCTCCTATAACAGTTTGGCCTCTGTTTCTTTATATCACAGGTTTTGAATTATTTTACTATATCCTTGGTAATTCTGCACTCTTACTGTTACAGCAGTTTTGTTTGATATCTTATTTCGTTCTTCTTTCCTCTTAATGTGTTACTGCTGTAGTTTTGTTTTGTAACTCCTTCTTCCTAAACCAAAACCTGTAAAAACCCAACTCTTCCTCTCTTCTCTCTCTTAAGTACCATTTGATATCAAAATGATGTGTACTTTATTTGGTTCTGAAAAAGCAGGCTGGAAGATGATGAGAAAAATGGAAAATATACTTTGCTTCCATATTTGTTTTTAGACTGCACATTTCCTTTTGACTTCTGCATGGCACAGTGGAGCCTTATGTATTTTGGCTTCTTCTTACCTCTTGGCATAGTTACGTTGCACTTGCTTGCATAGGTAACTTGATTATGCATATGCTGTTTGCAATATGCAGTGGACTTTTTGAAAATGCAATTGATTTTAATTATGCAGTTTTGAAAATAAAATGAATTTGTGCATGTTTTTAAATTGTGCATTCACTTATGAAAATAAAAATCCATCCCTTTTTGTGAACCGGGAGAAATCCCGCGATTTGCAAAAAGGGTAAAAAACTGATTCCAACCGTTTGCTTTTAATGATGAACACTAAAATAATTTTCTGCTTTTAATTATTTATTTATTTCTAACTTTTTCTTTTAATTGTTTTTGCAGGTAAAATTAAATGAGCAGACAAAGAAGCATTGGATAGAAGACTTAGAATTTAGGGAAAAAAATTAGAATAGTTTTTTATTTCATTTCAAACTTTGTAAAAATTATTATTATAAATACGTTGTAAATAAATAGAGTATTTACACAACAATTGTACATTTAGAATAAAATGAATAAAATTCCAATATTTTGCCAATTAATTCTTTCCTTCTCTCTAATTATTTATTTTATCGTATATAATTCTTTAAATTATATAATAATTGAAAATAAATTTCAATTACTTAAATTCAGAATAATAAACAATTAAATAACCATCATTTGATCAATAAATTTTCTTCAATCTATTTCATTATTTATAATTCTCTAAATTATAATAACCGAAAAAATAAATTTCAACTATTAAACTTAGGATAATAAATAATTAAATAACATTGTTGATCAATTAATGAATTTCCTTTCCAATATTTATTATACTATTTATAAATCTTTCAATTATATAATAACCGAAAATAAATTCCAATTATTTAAATTTAAGATAATAAATAATTAATAAACATCATTTAAGTCTCGATCAATTAATAAACTTAGCGTTCAAAAATAAATAGCTCTCGACTTGAAAAAGTTGTGAATTTTAATCTGCTTTTAAAAAAATTGATAAAAATAGGTCAAAAACCTTTGCAATGCAATGATGCAGATTGGAGATGGTATCTTAGGTCAAAATTTGGGGTACAACAGCTGCCCCTATTTAAGTTTCTTCTATCCGGAGATATGAAGATTAAAATCTTCGTTTCGACGGGATTGAAGGTACTTAAATACATAATACGCAAAATTTGCTCTAAGATACCGCCATTATGTTTGATATGAATGCAGTGATTGAATTCACAGAGAGAGATATCGTATGAAACAAGACAATGCTGGAGGAATCAAACACCAACAAAACACAGCGACGTGGATTATACACTACTGGGGAAACGAGCCATCGATTTCAAACGACAGACTCTTGACGGCGAATAAAATTAAGGGAATACGACCTCTGACCCTAACAAAGAAGGCATCTTGCATAGGCCATAAAACAGATTATCGACCCGAAAATAGTGAGTTCACAACTCAAAGTCAAAGATAGACAGAGAGTATCGAATTTTTCTAATGATGGATTCCCAACCTCTGAAGGTAAAGATTCATGACAAACTTCTCTGCGAGATTTTCCGGAGATATACTCATTAAAGCTGAAAGAATAAGATTGTAGATACGCAAGTTGTTCAAATAAAGAAACTGCCACTTGCTGTTTTGCCAAAAATATTATGACATACAAGCTACTCAAATAAAGAGGCTGCCACTTGCTGCCGTCCAGGGGTGTCAATAACACACAAGCTGCTCAAATAAAGAAGCCGTCACTTGCTGTTTTCCAAAGAAAATACCAATAACATACAAGCTGCTCAAATAAAGAAGTTGCCGCTTGCTGTCTTCCAGAAAAATAATAACGTACAAGTTGCTCAAATAAAGAGACTGCCGCTTGCCGTTTTCCAAAATAATGACGCACAAGTTTCTCGTGAAGAGCTGTCGCTTGTCGTTTTCCAAAATAATGATAACGCACAAGTTGCTCGTGAAGAGCTGCCACTTGTCGTTTTCCACAAGATAATAATGACGCACAAGTTGCTCGTGAAGAGCTGCCGCTTGTCGTTTTCCACAAGATAATAATGACGCACAAGTTGCTCGTGAAGAGCTGCCGCTTGTCGTTTTCCAAAATAATGATAACGCACAAGTTGCTCGTGAAGAGCTGCCGCTTGTCGTTTTCCGCAAGATAATAATGACGCACAAGTTGCTCGTGAAGAGCTACCGCTTGTCGTTTTCCACAAGATAATAATGACGCACAAGTTGCTCGTGAAGAGCTGCCGCTTGTCGTTTTCCGAAAATAATAATAACGCACAAGTTGCTCGTGAGGAGCTTCCGCTTGTCGTTTTCCGATGTCTATAACGTACAAGTTGCTCGTGAAGAGCTGCCGCTTGTCGTTTTCCCAAAAGGTAACTCAAAAAGAAGTGGTGATGACACTGGGAGAGAATAAAAATCTACGTCAAAGAGAATCGTGAATCAGTCCTTCCTGAGGAGATCACATACTTAAATGTGAAAAATAAATGCACCATACGCCTAGGTCGCGACTTCACTGGGGAAAATCCTGAGATAGCCTACGCAAGAGACAACAACTTCATCCAGGAATAACTAGAGAGAAAACAGTCAAACAAGACTCCACCCAATGAGAAAGCAACTCGATTGGGTGAGCTAAATCAAAAATCATCCATGAGGATTAGCTCAGTTGGCGAATTTAGAAAGGAGGCACATTTTCTGCCTAAGCTAACCTGCTACTTGGAAAGAAACATGTACGTTATTTGAATAAACAAAGTACAACCCAAAATCGATGGCAAATGTGAATATGTATGCATGATATAAGTCTGAATGGGTAAATGAATGTTATGCTGACAAAACAAACAGATGGAATATCCTGAAGACGATAAGATGTCACGACAAGATAGATACTCGGCCAATCTTAAAAAGACGGAAGATAACTGGAATTGGAAACACAAAGCAATGTCGGAGCGTAACACGCCACAAGGCTCAAGTCTTCTGAGGAGAAAAGCACTCAAATCCAATCTTACAATACCAATAGACCACTGGCAAGAGACAAAGCGTACCACACTTCCGAAATCTTCCCGAACAAAGGTAGCCAAAACAACGCTTAACTGGAAAAGCTGGGGAGTCACCAAACTTAGTACCACGAGAAACGCAAGTTTAACACAACCAACACCTCATGACGATTTTGAAAGAAAACAAGTTCAACAAGCAAGGATAAAATACGGTACTGTTTTGCATTTCATGGCTTGACCATCCTTGGAACAAACTGTTAATATTCCTTTCGTTATTCACGACACATTTTTAAAATAAGAATACTTTAAATAACTTTGTTTCAAATATTTCCGTAAAATTAAAATTTTACGCACAAAAGGTAAATGCTCAAATTTCATTAATAAGATGGTAGTTCGCTAACGACGCGACTCCAACGGTTTACAAAAGTTTGGGAAATAGTACATGAAAGAAAGGGTTACACAAAAACAATGATCACTATTCTCCCTAACAACTTCGAATTCCGAAATGTGCTCAAGTGCCAGGACTGGTCTGACCAAAAGCTTGTCTAAGCCGCCCCTTCGGGTTTTCAACTTATCAAACTGTCAACTCAAACCTAAGCGAAATACTTTTTGACTGCATCGGCGTTCAAGGGACGCGAGAGTTCTTCACCGTCCATATTGGTGAGAATCAAAGCACCTCCAGAGAAAACTCTCTTAACGACATACGGTCCATCATAATTCGGAGCCCACTTGCCCCTTGAATCAGGTTGGAAAGATAATATCTTCTTGAGCACAAGGTCACCTTCTCTGAACTCACGTGGTCGAACCTTCTTATCAAAAGCCTTCTTCATTCTCTGCTGATATAATTGACCGTGACACAATGCTGTCAATCTCTTCTCTTCAATTAAATTCAACTGATCATATCTACTTTGACACCATTCAGCCTCAGAAAGTTTAGCTTCCATCAACACTCTTAGAGACGGAATCTCGACCTCCACGGGGAGTACTGCTTCCATACCATAAACTAAGGAAAATGGGGTTGCACCTGTTGAAGTTCGAACTGAAGTACGGTATCCATGCAGAGCAAACAGAAGCATTTCATGCCAATCTTTATAAGTTACCACCATCTTCTAGACAATCCTCTTGATGTTCTTGTTAGCAGCTTCAACGGCCCCATTCATCTTCGGTCTGTAAGGAGAAGAATTATGATGTTCAATCTTGAACTCTTCACAAAGCTCTCTCATCATCTTGTTATTCAAATTCGAACCATTATCAGTGATGATCTTGCTCGGGATGCCGTATCGACAAATGATCTGATTCTTGATAAACCTGACTACCACCTGTCTGGTTACATTAGCATAAGATGCTGCTTCCACCCATTTAGTAAAATAATCAATCGCTACCAAGATGAAACGATGACCATTTGAAGCTTTGGGCTCAATCATTCCAATCATATCAATGCCCCACATGGAGAAAGGCCAAGGTGAAGAGATAACATTGAGGAGGGTCGGTGGGACGTGCATCTTGTCCGCATAAATCTGGCATTTATGAAACTTCTTCATATACTTGCAGCAATCAGATTCCATTGTCATCCAATAGTAACCAGCTCTCAACATCTTTTTAGCCATCACATGTTCGTTGGCATGAGTGCCAAAGGATCCTTCATGTACTTCTTGCATCAGCATGTCTGCTTCACGTCTGTCTACACATCTGAGCAAGACCATGTCGTAATTCCTCTTATACAAAACTTCTTCATTGAGGAAGAAATTGCTTGCTAATCTTCTCAATGTCTTCCTATCTTTATTGGATGCCCCAGGCGGGTACTCTTGAGTTTGAAGAACACGTTTGATGTCATAGAACCACGGTTTGTCGTTGGTAACCTCTTCTACTGAGAACACATGAGCAGGTCTGTCAAGGCGCATAACTCGGATTGTAGGCACATCGTTCCAACCATTCAGTTGAAACATTGAAGACAAAGTAGCCAAAGCATCAGCCATCTGGTTCTCATCTCTAGGGATATGATGTAATTCCACCTTATTGAAGAAAGTTAACAATCTTCTAGCATAGTCTCTGTAAGGGATCAAACCAGGATGACGAGTCTCCCATTCTCCTTTGATTTGATTAATCACCAATGCCGAATCTCCGTAAATATCAAGAATCTTAATCCTTAGATCCACTGCTTCTTCGAGACCCATAATACACGCCTCATATTCCGCCATGTTGTTCGTGCAGTCAAACTTCAAACTCGCCGTGAACGGGATATGAGTACCTCGGGGAGTGACGATGATTGCCCTAATTCCATTTCCATAAGAGTTCACAGCTCCGTCAAATATCAAACCCCAACGGGATTCAGGATCAGGTCCTTCTTCAGGTAACGGCTCTTCACAATCTTTAGCTTTCAAGTACATAACATCTTCATCTGGGAAATCAAACTTGATGGATTGATAATCGTCAATTGGTTGGTGAGCCAAATGGTCGGCTAAAATACTCCCTTTGATTGCTTTCTGAGTGTGATACTCAATGTCATATTCAGATAACAACATCTGCCAACGGGCTATCCTTCCAGATAAGGCGGGCTTCTCAAAGATATACCTGATCGGATCCATTTTGGAGATCAACCAAGTGGTGTGGTTAATCATATACTGGCGCAGACGGCGAGCAGCCCAAGCTAAAGCACAACAGGTTTTCTCAAGCAACGAGTACCGAGACTCACAGTCTGTGAATTTCTTACTCAGATAATATACAGCATGTTCCTTTCTTCCAGTCTCATCTTGTTGACCAAGCACACATCCCATAGAGTCTTCCAATATAGTCAGGTACATAATCAAAGGTCTTCCTTCCACCGGAGGAATCAAAATGTGAGGTTCAAGCAAATATTCTTTGATGCTATCAAAAGCTCTCTGACAATCTTCTGTCCACACACATCCTTGGTTCTTTCGGAGAAGCTTGAAAATCGGCCCACGGGTAGCAGTCATATGAGATATAAATCTAGAAATATAGTTCAGTCTCCCAAGGTATCCTCTTACTTGTTTTTCCGTCTTGGGTGCGGGCATTTCTCGAATAGCTTTGACTTTATCAGGATCTACCTCAATACCTTTCTGACTGACAATGAACCCCATAAGTCTTCCAGAACGAACACCAAAAGTGCACTTGTTGGGATTCAGACGGAGTTTATACTTTCTCAAACGCTGGAATAACTTCAACAAACGTTCCAAGTGATCTTCCTCAGTCTGTGATTTGGCAATCATGTCATCCACATACACTTCGATCTCCTTATGCATCATGTCATGGAACAAAGCAGTCATGGCCCTTTGGTATGTTGCGCCAGCATTCCTCAAACCAAACGGCGTAACCCGATAGCAAAATGTTCCCCAAGGTGTAATGAAAGCTGTCTTCTCCATATCTTCTAGTGCCATCTTGATTTGATTTTAACCAGAGAAGCCATCCATGAAAGAAAAGACTTTGAACTTGGCGGTACTGTCGACCAATACGTTAATGTGAGGTAATGGGAAGTCGTCCTTTGGGCTAGCTCTATTCAGATCTCTATAGTCTACACACATCCGAACTTTGCCATCCTTCTTAGCAACAGGCACTATGTTGGCTAACCACTGAGGATAGACCGATGTAACAAGGAAACCTGCATTAATCTGCTTCTGAACTTCCTCTTTGATCTTGTCAGCCATATCGGGACGAGTCCTTCTCAACTTCTGCTTGATCGGCGGACATTCAGGTCTCAACGGTAAACGATGCTCCACAATATCGTTGTCCAAACCCGGCATATCTTGGTAAGACCAAGCAAACACATCAACATACTCTTGAGGAGCTCCAACATTTTATCCTTAACCTCTGGAATAAGCAATGCTCCGACTTTGACTTCCTTTCTATCTTCTTCATCACCCAAATTGACCAACTCTAAAGGTTCTTCAAACGGTTGAATGATCTTCTCATCATGCTCAAGCAAACGGGAAATTTCAACAGGAATCTCTTCACTATCCTCTTCTTCGGCTCTGAACACAGGGAATTCAAAGTTGGGAGAGGGCATAGGATCATTGTTTTCGATGGTTAAGTCATGGATTAATCTGCACATATGATTATGCTTTAATTTAGAAATCGATTTGTGCAAATAAAACAAAAAGTTATTATATTTTCCTATTACTTCCAGTTAATTTTCATTACTATTTCCCAGAAAAAAAGTGAAAAGATAAAACAGTAGTGGACAAAATAACATTTTATTCATTGACGGGAAATACTTGAAACAAAGGGCCCAGACATTTCTCTTTTGCCTTGGGCAGAGCAAAAGGAATTATTTTTCATAGCCCGACACAAAATACTTTTCGCCTTGGGCAGAGCGAATTTTTTCAAAGAAAAACAAAATGAAACATTACTCAGAAATGTGCATAACAATAGGAACATCAACAGCTATCCAGTTTTGGTAAGCCAATCCAGGCGTCACAAAATCGGGAAAATCTTCCTCGGAATCATCTTCTATGATAGCATCAACCTCAGGATGTATAAAACCTGCACTGCGGAAAACCTCTTGAATCGAACGAACAACCACTTCCTTCTTGACTCTCGCAGACACGGGACGAAAACCAAGACCTTCCCCAGATTTGTTCTCGGGCAAAGTAAACACCTGGCCCCATCCTTCGGCCGAACCACTTTCCACCACTCGTCGCGCATCCTCAAAAGAAGAAATGGATGCCCCTTGCTTCTTCACTTCATTCTTAGCAACAGAAAGACCTTGGAACTGGGTTCCAACATCCTCGTCAGCATCAATAAAAGAGAAGGATGATAAATGGCTTACCACCATAGCCTGTTCTCCCCCAATCATTAGTAGCTTCCCGTGCCTCACAAACTTCAGTCTCTGATGGAGCGTGGAAGTGACTGCCCCTGCATCATGGATCCATGGACGACCCAATAAGCAACTGTAGGCAGCACGAATATCCATTACTTAGAAAGTGATTTGAAAAGTATGAGGACCAATTACTATAGGAAGATCCACTTCACCAATGACTGTCTTCCTAGAACCATCAAACGCTTTAACAATTACTCCACTAGGTCTCATAGGAGCACCTGGATATGAGAGCCGAGATAATGTAGTCTTGGGCATCACATTCAACGACGAACCTGTATCTACCAACATGCTTGATAAGGTATCATTTCCACAACTTACTGAGATATGCAAAGCCATATTATGGTTTCTCCCCTCCTCCGGGAGCTCTTCATCACTGAAACCAAGATTGTTACACGAAGTAATATTTCCCACAATTCCATCAAATTGGTCGACCGTCACATCATGATCCACGAATGCCTGGTCCAAGACCTTCATCAAAGCTTCTCTATGGGCACCAGAATCTCTCAGTAAAGCAAGCAAAGAAATCTTGGAAGGAGTTTGTAATAGTTGGTCCACAATATTATATTCACTTCTCTTGATAAGCTTCAGAATCTCATCATCCTCAGGGCGAGGGATAGGTTCACTGGATCAGCCTATCTCAACCCTTGGTTCAACATTCCTCACTGGAATTTCTGCAGGTATGGGTCTCCTGACTTGAACTTCTGGTCTCTTCAAAGGTACTGCTGCAAAGACACGTCCACTTCTCGTAACTCTACTCACATCAGCAATGTTAACAAAATACGGTCTTGTTGGTATAGGGACTTCTACCCCATTCTCAATCATTGTGGCATTATACTTATACGGTACAGCTTGGTCTGAGTTGTAAGGCACAGGACCAGGAGGATAAATAATCAAAGGATCAACAGGTGCAGTCTGACTATCATAAACGATCTCTACTGATTCAGGCAAATTGAATTGTGGTATAATAACATTCACTTCATCCTCCGGATCTCTGTCATACGTAATAGTGATAACTCTCTGGTCTAACAACTTCTGAATGTCCTCCTTCACAATAGGGCAATCAACCTCTCTTGAACAAAACTCACAAACATCATAATCATGTTGATGCCTAACAAAGGCAAGTCTTCTCAAACTCTGATGTAACCTGATCAACGACTCTCTTATGTGTTCAACTTGAAAAACTCGAAACTTCCCCGGACAACCTTCCACCATATTCACTGAAGCTGCCCCATGTCGAGGCAAAGGATTATCTCTAACATTCGGATTAACATCCTTGAAAGACAAGATACCATTCTTAATCAACCTCTGTACGTCCGCCTTCAGAGCAAAGCAATTCTCAAGGTTGTGCCCCGGCGACCCTTGATGATATTCACAAAACTGATCCGCCTTGTACCACGGAGAAGTACTATTCGGTGTGACAGGAGGAGGCTTTGTCGTTATGAGATTCTTTCTGATAAGAGCAGGTAACAATTCAGTATAAGTCATAGGAATGGCATCGAACTGCGGTTTTCTGGGTGAACGGTTCTGATTGTTGAATGGATAAGCCTGTTGTCGAGGCTGCTGCTGAAACGGCCGTTGTTGAGTTGGTGGGGTTTGATGAGCTGGGGTCATCAAAGCTGGGCGGACAGCCGGAGTGACTGCCGCAACGTGAGAGTAACCTCTCCTTGGTCTCCCTGGGAACAATGCGCTGACATCCTGCTCTTTTCTTTTCGGGAAAACACTTCCAAACTTCTTAGTACTGCTAGACGGACTTCCTTCTTTAACCAAACGCCCTTCACGAATCCCTTCCTCTAACCGCATGCCCATGCTTACCATTTCGGTGAAGTCACTGGGTGCGCTGGCGATCATTATTTCATAGTAAAAGGAACCTAAAGTCTTCAAGAATATCTTAGTCATCTCTTTCTCCTCAAGAGGTGGATAGATTTGAGCAGCAATTTCACGCCACCTCTGGGCGTATTCCTTAAAAGATTCTCTGTCTCTTTGCAACATCGCCCGGAGTTGATCCCTGTCCGGCGCCATGTCAACGTTATACTTATACTGGTGGACAAAAGCTTCACTAAGATCGTTGAAGTTGCGGATCCGAATGCTGTCTAAACCCATATACCACTTTAGAGCAGCACCCGTCAAACTATCTTGAAAATAATGAATCAATAAGTCATGATCATCGGAATACGTAGACATCTTTCTCACGTACATAGTCAAATGACTTCTAGGACACGAATCACCCTTATATCTTTCAAAGTCTGGCACTTTGAATTTTGCTGGAATCTTGACATTCAGAACTAAACAAAGGTCATGCGTGTTCTTCCCAAACAAATCCTTCCCCTTTAACGCTCTAAGCTCCTTCTGCATTTCTTGGAACTGATCCTGAAATTCTTCCATTCTATCAAAAAGACCCAAACTTTCAGCAGGCTCGGCAGGATAAGTAGGTTCATTCAAGTATGGCACGGAGTGAACCACAGGAGCGACAGTTGTCATAATCGGTTGCGGAAAAGGTGTCACAGACGGAATTACCGGCGGCAAGGCAGTTGTCTCTGGTTGAGGAAGAGACAAAGCAGGTTGAAACAAAGGCTGTACGGCAGACTGATACCCCTCTGGCACAAAGTTGTAAGGCATTCCCCACGGAAAACCTTTCGGCATCTGATGTTGAAGCGGAGAGTTGATTTGAGTCACGGATGTCGGAACGGTGACAATCTCGGAAACCACTGGAGTTGAAGTCTGAATCTCAGCAGCCGTAGTCGATGGCTGATTCTGAACAACCACCAAACTTTCCACTAACGCAGTTAACTTTTCCATCTCGATACGAAGGGTAGCAACTTCCCCACGAAGCTCATGATTTTCCTGTTCCAGATCTTCCATTTTCCTCTGACGATTGGCTCGAGTGTCGTATCGGTGAGACAGCTTGACAACCTTTGGAATGGAAAAAGAAACAAGGATAAGACTCTAGAAAACACGTGAAGTGGAATGTTGAATGATGCATGATGTGTGATGCAAATGATGATTCATTTTAATAGTTTTTCAAGGAACTTCGATAATTTTGCATACATCAATGGTAAAGGAATTTGGAACAACAAAAACTCAATCCATTAATCAAAACAGTAAATTACAACTTACAATTTTGGAATAACAAAACAATAAATTACAACTTTGGGATAACAACCCAATAATAAAAGCAGTAAATTACAACTTTGGAACATGAAGCCCATAATAAAGCACTTAATTACAACTTTAAAACATGAAGTCCATAATAAAGCAATAAATTACAACTTTGGGACATGAAGCCCTTTTACAAAGTTTTACAAAATGACATTAATAAAATAAAACTAAAAGCTAAAGATCACTCAGAATCACCAGATGAAGGACCAAATGCCAACTGTAACCAGAGCTTCTTGATCTTCTCTTCATAAAAGTCTTCCATCTCTTTCTTCTCAGCTACCAGTCGATCAATGATTTCCTTCTGCGGATTAGGAACAAGAGCAACGCTTACCGAACCTTCCTTCTTTCTCTTCCTCTCACTAGCATACTTCTTCAGTAAAGCATCCTTTTGACGAAGTTTCTCATCGTGATCAATGAACTAGCCGTCTTGAATAAAGAGTAAATCCTCCTTTTCCTTTAGTTGTCGAGTCAGGACCCGATTCTCATATTCAGACATATTGTACTTTTCTTTCCAAGCATCCCTCTCGGACTTCATCCTAGCCAGATTTCCTTGGTATTCTCCTATATTCGCGATAGGGATAACAACAGATGATGATGCAACGATAGGGAATAAAGGTTTTTCAAGTTTATAGGGCATCTTGAGAGCACAAGCCCTAGCACGGACCCACTGTAGGTAAGGCTCCAAAGAAACGGCACCTCTATGTCCTAACATATCTCTTCCTTTCCTATGGATGTGGCGCTAAGCTCCTTCGATCTCCCTCTTAGCTGCCTGATGATCTTGTCCTTCTTGTAGAAAGAAACCACTCACATGGATGTTGTTTGGCTTATCTCTCATCGGGTACCCAAACTGACGGCGCGAGAGAACAGGGTTATAGTTGATTCCACCTCTCGTACCAAGAAGAGGCACGTTAGGAAAAGCACCACAGCTATCGATGATCTTCACGTCATAGTAAACTCGATTATACCAATCAATGTCGAAATGAGTGAGAGCCATAATCTTTGGCGCCCATCGCGGTTCCTTCTCGAGATCCCAGAAAACATCAGACCCAGGTAGATGAGAAACATACCACTGATACAGCAACGGTGCACAACAAATAATCATCCCTCCTTGATAAGAATTCCGAAGATGGATGGAGTAGTAGGTATCTCCGAGAAGCGTAGGGACCGGATTTCCAATCAAGAAAATTCTGATGGCGTTGATATCCACAAACTTATCAACGTTAGGGAACAAGAATAGACCATAAGCGAGTAAAGCAAAGACGTCCTCAAAGGCAACAGTATCTTTTATCTCAGCGAACTGACGAGCTTTCCTCAACAAAAACTGTGCAGACAGACCTCGGATTCCCCCTTTTGTAGTCATGTTCTCCTCTATCTCTGACTTCTTCAAGTGGGTGATGGTCGCTACCTCGTGAGATTTGGGTTCCTCTTCTAATCCAGAAAAAGGAACACAGTCGGTGATCGGCAAACCAAGTATGTAGGAAAACTCCTCTAAGGTGGGCATCAACTGGTAATCCGGAAAGGTGAAACATCGGTACAAAGGGTCGTAGAATTGAACCAACATATTGAGGATGCCTTCCTTCATCTTGCGCTTCATGAGAGGTATAATGGACCCGTATTTTTTCTGAAAATTCGTCGGGTTCTCGATCTTCGGAATCAAACTCTTCAGTTCTTCAATCTCGGGCTCCTTAAAACTAAAGCTTCGAGTGTTTCTCCTTCCAAATTCCATAATACTTGAGGTGTCTGCAAAAATCATTCCGAAGTTCCTTGAAAAACAAGTTTTTTACAAAAAATGTTGATGAATGCATGAATGAATGATAATGCGACAATCACACACAAGTTCACAAACATGGGGTTCAAAGGTTCAACGTTCAGCATGGAGTCGAGGGTAAAGCCCACCCAAAGGTATGTACTAATGGTTCAATCACACCTGTAAGACAAGGTTCTAAGAGTTCCCAGAGTCTACATTCCTCCTTCGGATATTACCAACGTCTTGATTACTCAATAATTAGCAATATTCTCAAGAGAAACTCGTCCGAGCGTAGCATCGCGTAACAACTACTTCCGAATTACTCTGTTATAGACTTCTCGCTACACCTAAAAAAGGCCAAGATGGGTTAGGGTTCTACGGTCCTCAACTTCTCGGGCTCCTAGGTCGAAAATAATAATGTCTTCTCGATTACTCGGTAAACAAATATTAAGTTCAAGAGGGCCTTCCATTGAGTGGGGGATCTCATGCCTCCTTCTTCGGGATTACTCCCTCAAAGTTAACATGACTGTACCGCCCGTCCTATTCCTTAAGTGTTACTTAATCCGGGTATAGGATTCGTCCTTTGCAAAAAACCCAAACCCCCCAATTTAAACACATAATCAAGCAAATCAAATAATAATAAAACAGATAAAACAAATTAGGCTTAACCCACTTAGGGATGGACCAGCAAGAGGTCAATCTGTCCCCAGCAGAGTCGCCAATTCTATAGCGATAAGAAATGTAGCGGGGTAAATCGGAGATCGAATTATTGATTAATTCGTCTCACAAAAAGCAAGAGTCGCCACCGCGCTTTATTGTTTCCAAGGGAAAAGGGGAAAGAGCGAAATAAAACCCTAAATATGCAATGTAAATAATACTTTTTAAAAGTAATAAAAGTACAAGGAGTTTTTGAAAAGAGATCTATGGTTCGGGGGTTGGTTATACAGTGGGAAGGTATTAGCACCCAATGCATCTATAGTACTCTATAGGAACCTTTTGAAATATCTGTTTATTAAAGTTGACCGTTTGATTAAGAAATAAATTGTTTTGGCCGAAAAGGGGCATGGACGGGTTTTTGAAGATACGACGACCTAATGTCGAAGTTTTGGCTTGAACGGTATAAGTTTTGAAAAAGATTGAGTTTTGGGGGGAAAATTGTCTTAAGTTTTAATGGAATGCACAATATTCGCGTGATCGGACTTGAGGACATGAAGTCAACAAATTTAATCGTTTTTCCCTTGGATTTAGAAGTAAACAGAATAAACAAGTAAATATGAAATAATTAAACAGAAAAATTATGCGGATAATGATTAAATTGCAACAGTTAAATAAATGACTAAATGGTGTAAATATGCATTTTTGTATTTTTGTTTAATATTAACGAAAATAAAATGTTTTAATAGTTTTCATTTTTTACGCATTTTTTATAGGGACAAAGCATGAGAATTAATTTAAAGACATAAAAAATTCTTTAATTCTTAAATGCTCTTTTTTTTGTTTTCTATTATTTATTCTTTTTATGTGTTTTTTTTAGTATTAATATACAAATTAAAAAAATGACTTGATGTTTTACTAATTTAAATATTTTAACTAATTTTTACATAAGGTCTTAATTAATATATAAGGCATTGTTCATTAGTCAATCAATATAAATAAGAGTAAAATACTTAATTAAACTAAATATGAAAAGAAAAGGTTTATTATTTAAACATTAGAAAAAAGGTAGATTAAAATTGGTTTATGAGTGTTAAAACAAAATGAAAGGAAAGCAAAAAAGATGGGCCAAAGTTCTAAAGGGCCCAAACAGAAGCAAGTAAAACCGGGGATGCCTAAGGAGATCCGTTTGGGCTTAGGTGGAAGCAGGTCTAGGTCCAAAACATTCTAAAACTTTGTTTTAGGGTTAAACATGTTTTGGTTAGTTGAGAAAAAGATTAGGGTTAAGGGTTTACAGAGCGGCGCTCACTTTGCTCGTCTTCTTCATTCGCGTTCTTCTTCGTTCGCATTTTGCTTCGTCTGAGTTCTCCTTCGTCCCAAAGACCACCGGTATTCTCCATCTCCCTCTTCCATCCAGCAAAGCATACGGCGATGGATTCACGGTACGATTGTTTTTCGATTTCGTTAAGGCTTTATTACAATTGCATGTTGTGATCTATGTTCATTTCTGATTCTTATTCTTTATTGCAATGATTATTTGAGGTATTGAAAGAGAAGAAGGATAAAAGTTACCCTTGGAGACGGAGGAGAGAGGTTGGAGCGTGCGTAGGAGGCCGAACGGCAAGGAATACGGCGAAGGCGCGCTTGGAGACCCTGGTATTTCGTTCTTATGCTCTTAGGGTTTTATGATGACAATTTGAAACCCCCTTTTTGCGTGATATCTCTTCTTCTTCTTCCTTTTGCTTCGCTTCTGTTGCTTCTTGGATTGGCCTATGATGAATGCTTGTGAGGCTTTGCTTCTGTTGCCTGTTCTATATTTCGTTGATGATGTATTCAAAGATGAACCTTTTAGGTTCTGAGAAATGTGGCCTTTGAAATATTTGAGCGATGCTACTGTTGAAACCTATCTGTTTTGATTATCTTCTCTTCTGTATGCCTTTGCGTTTGCCTCTGTATGTCTTTAAATGGCCAATGGTGATCACCTCTGAGGCCTTAGAGTTTGGACAGTTTCATGTAGGTTTGCATTGTGGTTATGGTTGATGGTGTTCATGCTGGTTTTCAGTTTTTTTAGGCCATGGCTACTGGTTTATTGGTTAGGCTGGGCAATAGGTTAAGATGGTACAGGTTTATGGTTTTAGGCCATATGATTTTGGTTTTATGTAGGTTAATGGTTTAGCCATATGATTTTGGTTTTATGTAGGTTAATGGTTTAGCAGATAGCAGGTTTTAGGCCAAAAGTTTGATGGTTGAGTGTTTGAAAGTTTTTGGTGGTGGAGGCTTCAAGCAGGTTGTGAACCCTTTTTCTTTGAAGTGGTTTGTGTTCTCCTGTAACAGTTTGGCCTCTGTTTCTTTATATCACAGGTTTTGAATTATTTTACTATATCCTTGGTAATTCTGCACTCTTACTGTTACAGCAGTTTTGTTTGATATCTTATTTCGTGCTTCTTTCCTCTTACTGTGTTACTGCTGTAGTTTTGTTTTGTAACTCCTTCTGCCTAAACCAAAACCTGTAAAAACCCAACTCTTCCTCTCTTCTCTCTCTTAAGTACCATTTGATATCAAAATGATGTGTACTTTATTTGGTTCTGAAAAAGCATGCTGGAAGATGATGAGAAAAATGGAAAATATACTTTGCTTGCATATTTGTTTTTAGACTGCACATTTCCTTTTGACTTCTGCATGGCACAGTGGAGCCTTATGTATTTTGGCTTCTTCTTACCTCTTGGCATAGTTACGTTGCACTTGCTTGCATAGGTAACTTGATTATGCATATGCTGTTTGCAATATGCAGTGGACTTTTTGAAAATGCAATTGATTTTAATTATGCAGTTTTGAAAATAAAATGAATTTGTGCATGTTTTTAAATTGTGCATTCACTTATGAAAATAAAAATCCATCCCTTTTTGTGAACCGGGAGAAATCCCGCGATTTGCAAAAAGGGTAAAAAACTGATTCCAGTCGTTTGCTTTTAATGATGAACACTAAAATAATTTTATGCTTTTAATTATTTATTTATTTCTAACTTTTTCTTTTAATTGTTTTTGCAGGTAAAATTAAATGAGCAGACAAAGAAGCATTGGATAGAAGACTTAGAATTTAGGAAAAAAAATTAGAATAGTTTTTTATTTCATTTCAAACTTTGTAAAAATTATTATTATAAATACGTTGTAAATAAATAGAGTATTTACACAACAATTGTACATTTAGAATAAAATGAATAAAATTCCAATATTTTGCCAATTAATTCTTTCCTTCTCTCTAATTATTTATTTTATCGTTTATAATTCTTTAAATTATATAATAATTGAAAATAAATTTCAATTACTTAAATTCAGAATAATAAACAATTAAATAACCATCATTTGATCAATAAATTTTCTTCAATCTATTTCATTATTTATAATTCTCTAAATTATAATAACCAAAAAAATAAATTTCAACTATTAAACTTAGGATAATAAATAATTAAATAACATTGTTGATCAATTAATGAACTTCCTTTCCAATATTTATTATACTATTTATAAATCTTTCAATTATATAATAACCGAAAATAAATTCCAATTATTTAAATTTAAGATAATAAATAATTAATAAACATCATTTAAGTCTCGATCAATTAATAAACTTAGCGTTCAAAAATAAACAGCTCTCGACTTGAAAAAGTTGTGAATTTTAATCTGCTTTTAAAAAAATTGATAAAAATAGGTCAAAAACCTTTGCAATGCAATGATGCAGATTGGAGATGGTATCTTAGGTCAAAATTTGGGGTACAACACTTACCATCTTTCTTCGGCACAGGCACTACGTTGGCAACCCACTGAGGGTAAGAAGTAACTGCTAGAAAACCAGCGTCAAACTGTTTCATAACTTCATCCTTGATTTTCTCAGACATCTCTGGGCGCAAACGGCGAACCTTCTATTTTACTGGAGGACAGTCTTCCTTGGTAGGCAGCCGATGGACCACAATATCAGTATCCAAACCAGGCATATCTTCGTAAGACCAGGCAAAGATCTCAACATAGTCATGCAGCATCCGAATCAATCGTTGTTTCATACTAAGCTCCAGATTTGCACCGATCTTGACTTCTTTCTTGTCTGCCTCAGTACCCAGATTCATTGTTTCCATTAGCTCTTCGTGCGGCTGAATGGCCCTCTCTTCTTGGAGTAGCAATCTTGCAAGTTCACCAGGCACTTCGCAATCATCTTCACCTTCGTCTTCGGCTAAGTTGATCGGATTTTCGAAGTCATAACTGGCAGTAGCAAAGTCGTTACCAGTGAGATCCAGAGTGGATGTGGACTTGTATATGTGACTATGTGTAAAATAGTTGTTTTGCAATATATAATAAAGAAAAACAAGGAGCGCAAAATTTGAAATGCAAGAAACGTCCAATGCTTTTATTAATGATATATGAAAATGACACACAAAAGCCCTCACAAATGAAACCACAGTGCCCCGGGTAAGACACCGGGCCATAAAGTTTAAAACATTGTCTGTTACAAGTTCAAAACAAAAGTTTAATTACTGAGTGATCACAGAAACGGGCATGGAATCCTTTGATGTCCAGTTGCTTAATCCACCGCTGGCAGTCGGGTAGATCCAACTGTCGATATCAAACTCTTCATCATCGTCATCCCTGATAGCATTTACCCCTGCATCTTGTTTAGGCTTCTCTGGTGCTCCGAACTCGATCTCTTTCGCATCAATCAAGTCTTGTACCTTGTTTTTCAGACTCCGACAATCATCAGTATTATGCCCCGGGCTATCAGAGTGATAAGCACAGCGGGCGTTAGGGTTATACCTTGGTGACGTTGTATTTGAATTCTTTGGGGCTTCCGTTAGAGTCACTAGATTAGTCTTCAGCAACTGTGGCAGAATCTGAGATAAGGTCATGCTGAGACGAGTGAATTGCCTCTTGGGTCTCTCATCCTTCTGTTGATTGTTGTGTTGAGGAGCACCAGCAGGTTTTGAAATAACAACTGCATTGATAGCTTGGCGGTGTTCAGGTATATCCTGTCTTCTCGAACTGTAGACAACACTGGACTCTTTCTTAAACGGTTTCTTCTCGGTGCTTGACGAGGCACCCTTCTGTATCTTCCCAGCCTTAATACCAGCCTCAATCCTCTCACCAGTCAAAATAAGATCTATAAATCCAGATGAAGAGCTTCCAATCAAGTGGTTGAAAAATGGACCAGACAGAGTCCCTAAGAACATGTCAACAAGTTCCCGATCAGCTAAGGGTGGTTGTACCCTTCCGGCGAGGTCTCTCCACTTTTGAGCATAATCTTTGAATCCTTCACCCGTTCCCATTGACATACCCTGGAGTTGGGTACGCGTAGAAGCGAGGTCGAAGTTGTACTGATACTGCCTGTAGAATGCAGTAGCCAAATCTTCCCAACTACGAATACTGGCTCCATCCAACTGATAGAACCACTCAAGCTGAGTCCCTGAGAGACTGTCTTGGAAGAAGTGGATCCATAAGTTCTTATCAGCAGTATAAGGCTGAATCTTCCTCACATATGACCGGAGGTGCAGCTTCGGACAAGAAACTCCATCATACTTAGCAAAGGCTGGTGCCTTGAATTTGTGGGGAATCACCACCCCAGATGATAGACCTAGATCACCGAAGTCCAGACCAGGCACCTTTTGAACCTCCATAGCACTCAACCGGTCTTCTAATTGCTTGTACTTATCCTCAGCAGGAGGATACTGTTCTTCATCGTAGTCTGTCTCATTGTCGGAGACCATAGGGCTAGGAACCCTCCTTTCTTGTGGACTATCTTTCCCTCCAGATGAGGTGGTAAAATCAACTTCATCCCGTAGCCTGTTTCCAAACCTAGGACCAGTGTTGAACAGGACTATCCTCTTCTTCTTCTTCTTCTCTTTTAGAATCAGGGTTTTCAGGTCCTGCTGTCCCTTAGCCAGACTCATGAACAACTCTTGAAATTGGGCATTCTGGGCCTGAAGGGCCTTGATGGCTTGCTCAGTTGAAGGTTCAGCATACATGATGATTGCTGAAATAAACAGCGAAGAAGATAAGAGGCCTGTAAAGGGTACCTGTTTATGAAGTGCATGGGATGAAATGCGTATGATTATGATTTCAAAGACAATTGAGATTCAAATTTGTAAACAAGAAAAGAAACACACTTTATTAGATAAACTTTAGAATTCAAATTGTTCAACAAATTGCCCTTAAGGCGTTACACGAATGGAAATACTGAAAAGTAAAATAAAAACTGGAAAAGAAATCATCAAAGGTCCATCAATGCTCCCATGGTATCTTCTTATCAGTGCGGACATAGTCGTTGAGAATCCGCTCGTTCTCTAACTGCCTAGTCAGTTTCTGGATCTTTTGCTCTTGCTCGTTGAACTTCTCTCGGTAAGAATCCCGTTCATCCCTCAACTGCATCCAAGACCTCTTCAGTTCCCCAATGTCAGTGGGCATATAAGGATGGAGAATGGTTGGAAGAACCCCTTCTTCATTAGAAACTTCAAGAGTGACAGGCCGGACAACCTCATATGGCATACCTAGCTTCTGGGCATGGATGCGGACCCATCTGAGATATGGCTCCATTGGCAGACAAGTCTTTGGGCTCAGCTCATGTGGATCAGCCTTGTGAACTCTGTCCCAAGCCCTTATGAATCTACGACGTCGCTCGTCGCTATCCCCTTGGAAATCAAAGATGATATGAGGCATTAGCATCTCATGAGGTCCTTCTCTTCTGGCTCTTCCAAACTGACGGAGAGCTAAGCATGGGTTGTAAGAAATTCCTCCATGGGTTCCTATTAATGGAACATTAGGATACTCTCCACATCGATCAATAACAGTCACCTCATCCATACCTTTGAGAGTCCAGATAATGTCATTATGAGAAAGAGACATCACCCTATAAGCCCAGCCCATTCCTTCTTTGTTCTTCAGCACTGACTTAGGGAGGTGCGAAATAAACCACCTCGACAATAAAGGAGCACAACACATCATGGTTCCCCACTTTCAGGCAGTACAAGCATAGAGCTGATGAAGAATGTCACCCAAGAGAGTGGGTATAGGGTTCTGAGAGATGAAGATCTTTATGGCATTCACATCAACAAAAGTGCCATGATTCGGAAACAGTACCAACCCATATATAAAAAGAGCCAGAATATCCTCGAACGCCTTAAAGTCTAGGCTGTCCCAGAAGTAGTTAGCCTTGCCAACCAAGAACTTATTCAGAAAACCCTTAGCTCCACTTCTAGTCTCCCAATTAGCCATTACCTCCTCTTTGGTCAAATGAAGGGCTGCAGCAATCTCTTCGGGCTTAAGAGTCTTTTCCCAACCAGTAAATGGGGTCTGCTCCAGAACAGAGATACCGAGCAACTTAGAGAACTCTTCTAGGGTAGGAACCAGCTGATAGTCTTGAAAAGTAAAACAATGGTATTGCGGATCATAGAACTGAACCAGGACACTTATCATCTGCTCGTCCAATTTGGAGGTGACCAAACTAAGAAGAGAACCATGCCTCCTGATGAAGGAAGTAGTGTCAGGCATCTTGGCAACCAACTCTTTAAGCAAGGTAGGGACTTGGACAAAGTTGATCCGGATGGTATTCTTACGCATGGGCATCATGATGACCTACAAAACAGAGCAAAGATGAAACCCTCATGTCTTTGAAATAGGTTAGTCCTTATGCAAGATGTATGCAATGTTATGATGTCATGATGTCACGATAGTAAGCACACCACAAGTATCCACAAAAAGAAAACATGGTAAAGGCACACAAGTCACTCTGAAGAGCCCTTAGATTTCAGGCTGGCATGGAGCTTAGGTACTACCCTCTTTCAGTTCAGTTGGTTTAAACCTGTCCTAAAAATAGTAACCGGGTTCTAGAGGATCTCAATATCACTGACTACCCTCAATCGGTCATAATTCCAGTTTAGCAACCTTTTCTTGCAGCCGGAATCATCACGAGAGTTTAGTCTCAATGAGTGTAGCATACTGCTACTGTTCTATGGCCAAGTTGGTCAATTTAAGGTTCTAAGGTCAGTTGGTGCTTAATGACCCCTTAGAAGACCCATATTCTCCTCGTTCCAACACAAGGGATATCGGTACAGACTAAAGTGCCACACCAACGTAGCTACTGCTTCAACCGTGTCGGTCTACGCCGGACAATTCCCTCACAGTTTATTGGTACTTACCTAAAGGGTACCCCCAGATCCTGGTTAGGATCTATAGAAACTCCGATACAAGCCCACAAATTTAAAGCATACAAAGTATATAATTGAAAACACAATGATCTAATCCTAAGGTACACCTCACTTATTAAATCCCCAGCAGAGTTGCCAATTCTGTGATCGGTGGGAATGAGAACTGACTGTTTTTGGAATGCTGGTTCGCGTTTTGCGTTTGTTTTTGCAAAATGTCGCGGTAAGCAAGAGTCGCCACCGTCTTTTATCTTATCCAACAAGGAAAGGACAAAAGCACAGAAAAATTCCTTTTTTGAGATATTTCTCGGGTTCGGGAGGTAGATTATAGAAAGGGAAGGTGTTAGCACCCTTTCTATCCGTGGTTATCCACGGGCTCTTAGGTACTTTCTCATCATTTTCAAAATTGTTTTCTTTGTGTTTATGGATTTTGAAAAAGTTTTTGTTTTAACTTCGGTTTAACTCTTGCTTCTGTCTTCAAGAGTGTAATGAAGTGTTTTTGAAAACTTTGTTTTTAAAGGAGTGTAAATGTGAAAAATTTATTTGGAATGAGCAAGTACTTAAGAACTAATCTACCTACTCGAAAAAAGAATCGTTCTATGTTCGTTTCCTTTAGACAATGATATCCCACTACTAGTGAGTAGGTAGCACCATCATTGGAGTTTTGAGGGTAAACTCGAAAGGGACGTACGGTCACTAAAGCAATATTAGGACGTCTTAGTAATTACCCTAATGTCTTAGATCAATTATTCGAGGCAACAATTCCGAGGCAACCATTCCGAGGCAACCATTCCGAGGCAACTTTTCCGAATCGGGACTTTGATATTTATTTAGACAAAAGGACGACCACTAAAGCATCCTATACTCAATGACCGTTCGAGGCAACCAAGTGAGGTGTACCCTAAGAGTGCACATGTGCGAGTGTATTATTTCGGTTAACTTTATTTGTACATGTCAATGGTGAGCTATTGTTGATTTTAGGTTAAAGATTTGATCTTGTCATGCATTCCCTATTATCAAGCATCTAACAGTTAATATTGTGCGGAAATTAAATTTGCGGAAATTGAATCTAAGCTATTACAAGGCGTCGGGTATTTACATCGCCAAAAACAAACCCTTTAATTTAAATTGCGGAAAGTAGATGAAAGCGATAAATAATTAAAAGTCCTATTAAAACTATTACATACTGGAAGTAATTACAATATTGGAAATAAATAAGACGCGTACGAGAAAATTAGATCGGTGCATTTTTAGGGTTTTGACCCTTTTTGAAAGAAAGCGTGTTTTTAGTTATTTTTGAATTAAAAATTAAACCTAAGTTAATTAATTAATAAAATAAAAAATATATTTTTGGGTTTTTTTTTATATTTAAGGAAATAAAATAAAATGATTAAAATTAGTAAAAACCTAATTCTACATTAATTTTAATTTATTTGCAAAAAAATGTTAAGATTGTACCTAATTAAAAAAAACTAAGTCAATTAATTAATATTTATTTAATAAAATAATGAAATTAATACTGAAAATAATATTCTTGTTTTTCTGATTTTATGAAGAAAATTATTATTTTGTTAGTAATTAAAAATGACAAATAAATAACAATAAATAAAAATAAGAAAAATAATGAAAGAAATAAAAAAAAGAAAACAAACTCAGGGGGGTTTGGGCCCCAGATGGAGGTATGATAGCATATTCAAGGCCGATTTTCGTTCAGCCTTGTTTGACTTTTCCCATCCAATGCATGCTTGTTGACTTGAGTATATGGTAGACCCTCATTCCTATCCACCAGATCTGGCCTGGAGGCCATCTGGCAGGTTGATCTTGTAGGCATATGGTGGTCCACGCTCTGGATGCAGTATGGGAATACCTATAGAAAAAATATAACAAGCAATTTGGGGGACTTGGGATTCGAACCCAGGTCCCATGAGACTTTGCAACAACACGCTTGCCATCTGAGCCAATGTGCTTGTTTGTTAGTGGAATAAGTAATGGACATAATATATGAAAACAATCAATTATGCTGGAATTAAAAAAATGCGCTAAACATTTGAACGAGCCAATGAAGAAGAGACACGTCTTCATCTTCTTCAACGAAGACTGTATTTTTTCCTGCGGATTTTATTCCGCATCAAAATCCATGGCTCAGTTCTAGAATGGATTCCAGGCCCTATAAACACAAACTAAGAACACCAACGTGTTCGTCTCCCCTCCCTGAGCATCCCCGTACCAATTATTTGTCCTAATTTTACGTGCAAAGCAAACGCCTAAAAACCAAGAAAAGAAACCCTAGGTTCGGGCATTACAATATAGGCTATGAAAACAAAATTAAACAATGCAGAATGCTTAGAAATTATTCAAGGATCACAAATATATCAATATTTTGGCAAGAAAACGCAAGAATCCAAGGTTATGAATTCGTGCACAGGGCTATGTTCAGGATGACTTACAGCATGATTCAAGTGGTCTCAAGGCCTGGTTTTGATTGTTTTTGCTCCACTGGATGTCAGGAAAGGAAGCTACGTTGAGATCTTGGATTGAATCGTGCTCTAACCAAGGTTTTGATCTCACACTTTTGCAAGATTTTTTCAATTCTGGTTTGGCCGTTTCTTGCAGTTTCAGGTCGTGTTCTTGATGTGTACAACTTGTGTGTGTATAAGGGAATGAATTAGGTCAAGAGTTGGGCTTTTTATCCATGTGCATTCAAGGTTTGGGATTTGATATGATCACCATTGATAAACTTTCTAAAATTGTACCAAATCTGATATTTTGTGCACAACAATGCTTGATACGAATTTGATTGAGTGTATCATGATATTTGGAAGCTGTAATGATCACAAAGATCTCATTCCATCAATTTTTAGATTTTATTTGAATTAATATTGATTTAAAATGAATTAAATAAATAAAAATTAAATAAAATAGAAAAATAAATGATTGGTCATGAAATTGAAGATGGGACACGTTTGTGGTGTGATAAGACCAAATCAAGTGGAAAAAAGTGGGCCCTTTTGTCAAAAATTGGAGTTTGGAGGATAGTTGACTTTTGGCAATTTTGGAAAAATGCCCAACTTCAACAATGCATTACTTCTTCAATTTTTAACTTTTGGAAGTGTTCTTTGACTTTTTAGAAACCTTGAGATGTCCTATAATCAACCCTTTTGGTTGCATCTCATTTTGATATTCCATGCTCAAGTTATAAGCTTTGGCAAAAAAGGTGTTTTTGTTGACTTTCAAAAATGACCTATAGTGTCCAAATTTGTAACTTTTTGTGAGAGCATTTCTTGATCTTGTGGTGTGAATATGTATTGTAGGAAATTGCATCCTCTTCAAAATGAGCTTTGGATGGGTCATTTCTCATAAAGTATGAGAAAGTTATGCTTGGTCAAAGTTGAGTTGACTTTTCCTACAAAACCCTAATTTAGCAACTTTTGAATCTTGATGAATCTTGAGCAATCCTTGATGAATCATGATCAAACCTTGATAAAATGATTAATTATCCTTCAAAATGATAATGATGACAAAAAATCTTGAAGTTTGACTGTATTTGGGTCACAATTGACTTTTGCCCTAACATAGTCGATTCTTGGACCTTTTGAGCAATTGACTGACCAAACTTTCTCTGGAAGGCTTGAAATTTGACATGGATGAACTTGAGAACATATTTGGACATTGGGGAGAATTTGAGGCCATTTGGATGTAAGGACCTTGATGCAACACAAAATCCTAATTTTGAATTGACTGCCTTAGGAGATAATTTGACTGTCCAACTCTTGAGCAATCTTGAGCAACTTGAAGATTATTCTTGACAAGTCTTGAGAAATATGGGAGGATAAATTTTGGGGTACAACACCATGGTATCAAACAAAAATCATGGATCACCGAGAATGATAATGTTGAAGTTACAAACATTGATGGATCAAGTAAAGTTACTAGGACAAGAAGGATCTTCTCTCCGAAGATCTCACCTCCGACAACCACTACTACACCCATTCGTATTAATCCTGTTATACCTGTTGTTGATACTCGAGGAAAGTAAAAAATAATTGAGCCTTCCCAGACGGAGGCGCCCACAAAAGATATTGAAATTGAGGACCCATCTACCCAAGAGATGGAGGAGATTTTAAAAATTATACAAAAAAAGTGATTATAAGATAGTGGACCAGTTGGGGAAGACACCCTCGAAGATTTCCATGTTGTCTTTGTTGCTATGCTCCAAGGCACATGCCCAAGCCCTATTAAAATTCCTGAAAAATGAACATGTCCCACAAGAAACTACGGCCGACCAATTTGAAAACTGTGTAGTAAGCTTGACTACTGACAATGGTTTAGGATTTTCGGATGCAGATTTGACCCCAGTGGGGAAGAATCACAACAAAGCTCTGCATGTTTCCATCGAGTGTAAAGGAACCACCCTGGCGCATGTGTTGGTAGATACTGGATCCTCCCTCAATGTCTTACCTAAAGGAGCTTTGGATAGACTAGACTATGATGGACTAGTGTTGAAACCCAGTGATATTGTAGTAAGGGAATTTGATGGCTCGAAAAGAATGGTCCATGGATAGGTTGATCTCCCTATCAAGGTTGGGTCTCAAGTCTTTAACTCAATATTCTATGTAATGGATATCCGCCCGACTTATTCTTTCCTGCTCGGACGTCCGTGGATTCATGAGGCAGGTGCGGTTACCTCCACATTGCATCAAAAGCCGAAGTACCTGATCAAAAATGGAAAATTGTCACCGTCTGTGGGGAGGAAGAATTTATGACCAGTCATTTGAATTCATTCAAATATGTTGAAATGGATGGCGAATTCATTGAGACTCCTTGTCAATATTTTGAAGTGGTCCCTCCAATGATTGCCATTGCCAAGGCCACTCCTGTCACTCCCAAAGCTAGTAAAGATACGCCAAGGATGGCCTCTCTCAAAGCTCGTGTTGTAGTTAAGGATGGAGGTTGCACCATTTGGGGACAACTTCCTGATATTCCATACAAGTCAGACAAGTTTGGGTTGGGCTTCACTTCCAAGGCTCAAAAAGAGGTTCGACGTGCTCGTGTTGGGAAATCGCCTTTGCGTATTAGCAACAATGAAGTTAATGCTCTTGGAGACTCTGATAGTAACAGTGACTAGGACGACTGGATCTACCCAACTGCTGATGGAGGACTCAACAACTGGCAGACCAAGCACTTTATCTCAATCTCCTTCAGCCAGGAGTAACTGTCATTTCCTATTTTTATTTCTTTGAGAAATTTTTCTGTAATTTCCATTAAAACAATAACTTTAAACCATGTACCTTGCCCGTGGCACAATGGTCCATTTATTAAGGGTTTGTCATTTTCATATGCCATATGCTCATTTTAATGAAAAACATTGGACTATTTTGCATTCAAATTTTGCGCTCTTTGTCTTTATTTTACTTTACTGTATTTTCAAATAGCCATGTGACCTTACATGCACACACACACACATTTGCAGATCCACATCCATTCTGGATCTCATTGACAACGATTCTGCTATTGCCATCTATGCCTTTGAAAATCCAATCTATCAAGTCGAAGACGAAGGTGAAAAATATTTTGAAATACGCGGGGAACTCGCCAGACTCCTGATACAAGAGGAAAAGGCCATTCAATCGCATGAGGAACCAGTTGAAGTGATAAAATTGGGTACTGAGGCAGATAAGGAAGAAGTCAAGATTGGTGCTAACCTGCAAGACAGTGTCAAGAGCAAATTGGTTCAGATGCTGCATGACTATGTTGAGGTGTTTACTTGGTCATACAAAGATATGTCGGGGCTTGATACTGATATCATAGTTCATCGTCTACCAATGAAAGAAGGTTGTCCTTTGATCAAGCAAAAGGTTCGTCACATGCGGCCAGATATGTCTGAGAAAATAATGGTTGAGGTAATGAAACAGTTTAATGCAGGTTTCTGGAAGTGACGTCATATCCCCAATGGGTTGCAAATATGGTCCCAGTGCCGAAGAAAGATAGTAAAGTCCGTATGTGTGTAGACTACAAGGATTTAAATAGGGCAAGCCCCAAATATGATTTCCCACTACCACATATTGATGTCTTGGTTGATAACACTGCTCAACATAAAGTATTCTCCTTTATGGATGGCTTCTCCGGATACAACCAAATTAAAATGGCGAAGAATGCAGGCAAAACTTATCAACGGGATATGGTAGCTCTATTTCATGATATGATTCATCATGAGATAGAAGTCTATGTTGATGACATGATTGCAAGATCGCAAACTGAGGAAGAACACCTAGATCATTTACACAAGTTATTTGAAAGGTTGAAGAAATACAAGCTGAGGCTGAATCCCAACAAATGCACCTTCGGGGTGAGGTCTGGAAAACTCCTAGGATTTATCGTCAGTGGGAAAGGTATTAAAGTCGATCCTGCAAAAGTCAAAGCCATACAAGAGATTCCAGCTCCCTGTACTGAGCAGGAGGTCAGGGGTTTCTTAGGTTGACTTAACTATATTGCCCAATTCATCTCTCACTTAACTGCTACTTGTGAGCCAATCTTCAAACTGTTGAAGAAAGATCAAGTAGTCAGATGGAATGAAGACTTCCAAATAGCTTTTGACAAGATCAGGGAATACTTGCAAGAACCTCCAATCCCGATGCCTCCAGTTGAAGGAAGACCTCTGATTATGTACTTAACTGTATTAGAGAATTCAATGGGGTGTGTGATGGGCCAACATGAAGAGTCTGGTCGAAAAGACCATGCAATATACTACGTTAGCAAAAAGTTTACCGACTATGAAACAAGATATTCACTGCTCGAGAAAACTTGTTATGTTTTGGCATGGGCTACTCGTCGGCTAAGATAGTATATGTTGACTCATGCTACTATATTGATTTCTAAGATGGATCCCATCAAGTACGTTTTCGAGAAGCTAGCCCTCTCTGGACGAATATCCAGATGGCAAAGGATCTTGACTAAATATGACATCCAGTATACCACACAAAAAGCAATCAAAGGAAGTGTGTTGGTATATCATTTGGCGCATTAAGTTGTTGATGATTACCAATCCATGAACTTTGAATTCCCGGACGAGAATATCATGCTGATAATCGACTGTGAAAAACCTCGACCAAATGAAGGACCTGAACAAGGATCCCGATGGACTATGTTCTTTGATGGAGCTTCCAATGCATAGGGTAATAGAATTGGTGTTGTGATCATTTCTCCCGAAGGTTGTCATACACATTTCACTGCCAGACTTTACTTCGACTGTACCAACAATATGGCTGAGTATGAAGTATGCATCTTAGGTCTTAAGGCTCCCATTGACCTAAGAATCAAATTCTTAAGCATATAAAGAGATTCGACTCTGGTAATTAGTCAAGTTAAAGGAGAGTGAGATACCAAATATCTAAATCTGATCCCTTACAAAGAGCTTGTGCTAACCTTGATCCCATATGTAATACGGTGGGAGAACTGACTGTTATACTGGTTTTGCGTTTGTATTTTCAAATGTTGCGGTAAGTAAGAGTCGCCACCGACTTTTTTTTATCCAACAAAGGAAAGGGTGAAAAGAACATAAAAGACCTTTCAAGATTATTTCTGAGTAAGGGGGCAGATTATGGAAAGGGAAGGTGTTATTACCCTTTCCATCCGTAGTTATCTACGGGCTCTTAGATGCTAGATCATTCAAAAATGCCTTGTGTTTGTGTGTTTGAAAAAGTATTTTGAAAATATGCCTTAGTGCGGCAAACTTTGTAATGTTTCTCATATCATAGAGAACGTACACAAAGTGTTTTTGAAAATATTTTTTTATAAAATAGTGTATATGCGGAAAATTGTTTTATTTGAGCAAGCATCTAAGAACTATCTACCTACTCGAAAGAAGTTTGTTCTTTTCCTCTTTTCCTTTAAACAGTGATATCCTACTATTAGTGAGTATATAGCCCCATCGTTGGATGTTTGAGGGACAACCGAGGGTCATCATACAGTCATAAAGGCAACTTGGCAAGATACTTTAGTAACACCCCTAAGGTTTTAAGATCATGTACCGAGGCAACATCGAAAGGGTCATTTTATGATCTTTGAACCAAAGGGTTGCCCTTAAAATCCCTCACGTTTGAGAGTTGTGACTGTCTTATTCTGAAGGCAACTGAAGTGGGAGTACCCTAGAGGTGCACATGTGCGGGTGTGTTGTGTTTCAGTTATTTTTTATCTTTGATGTTAAGGTTTTCTAACATTTTATTTTTAGATCTTTCTATACACGTCCTAGTTACTACACAGTTATATATATATATATATATATATATATATATATATATATATATATATATATATATATATATATATATATATATATATATATATATATATATATATATACATGCATCACTATAAGCGCGGAAAATAAAATGCGAGAAAGTAAAGGCCTACAGCTATTACATCCCATAAGCAATTACAAAATAGAAAAAAGGCGAGGAAATGTAAACTACAACTATTACAAAATTACCCATGTGACCTATATATATTTGTTTTCTAGAATTTAAATGGCAAAGGAATAATTAAAAAAAGAAATTAAAGGAAAAAATAATAAAACTAAAATTCTAAGCAAGAAAAAAATGTTTTTGGTCTTTTTATGAGAAAAAATAATTTTGTGTTAATAATAATTTGAATTTGATTTATGAAAATAAATTAATTATAAAACCCTAATTCTAATTAGTTAATTAATTAAAAAAAGTTATTAAAGTGATTAATTAAAATTAATTTAATTAATAAAAACCTAAGTCTAATATTTTTGTTTTTTTTTTATTAAATTAAGATTGATTAAAAAAGAAAGTAGTTAATTAAAACACAAAAAAGAAATGAAAATGGGCCTGCTGAAAACAAGTAAGTGGAGGGGGTGTGAGGAAGGAGAACAATGGGCCCAAAACGGATGAGTCCAGGAGCTTTGTTCTGATCTAGTGGGGAACGTGCATTGAGGTGTACCATGGTCATGATTGTTATTTCTGCCTCCATGCTTAGATGTAAAATGTTAGAAAATTACAGAAAATGCATATAAATGAAACAAACATGTTTACATGGATTTAAAGTGTGAAAATATTGAGAACACGAAACCTACCAACTTACTAACCAGAATCGATATGAGTGCGTTTTCCAGGGTTGATTTGCAAAGGATAATGATCGATTCTGACTCCTGGCCTTCAGGAGGACAATGGAAGGTTTGGATCGGTTTGAAAACCGCCGGAGATGCGAGATATGATTTTCACAATTTCTTCGAATTTAGAGAATTTGTTTTGGAGAGCTTTGGTGAAAAATTTCGTGCTCTTGGCTTATTCTTTTGTTTTGTATTTATAGAGGGATGGAATGGTGAGTAAACATGGCAAGAAGCCACACATAATGGCCCCCTTTTAAAGCAATATCAAACATATTAAAATACTTCCAAAATTGTGAAAAACTTGCCCTTCTTGAGATGCAATGAACCTGGTCTTTTTCCTCATACCTTGCACAGATTCTAAGGCCCAATATTAACCCAAATCATCAGCCCATGTGTCCATACTTTTTACTTATTATTTTATGCAATTTATTTTGTGTTTATTTGAATAAAAATAAAATAAATATTAGCAAAATAGAAAAAAATTAAAATCAAGGTGAGAATGAATTTAGGGGTCCTTGAGTAAGTCATAAACATATTTGAATCCCACAAAATAGGTCTATGAACTTAAAAATGCATTTTTGCTCAAAGTTATCTTTTTTGCATTTTCACCAATTTTCCCAATTTGTACTAGTCATAACTTGCTCAATTTTTATCTTTTGGAGATGATCTTGGAGTTTTTAGGAAGCTCAAGATGTCTCCTACAATCTCTATGTTGAACATTTTTTCATTTGGAGAAATTATCTTGATGTAACTTGCCTTGACAAAAAATTCCTTTTTGTTGACTTTCAAAAAGACCTGTAATATATTGGCTCATATCTTTCCAATGATGCATTTTTTGAACTTGAGGACAAAAGAAAAGTTATAGGGAATTTAATTTTCTTCACAATGAGCTTTGGTTGGGGAAAAATGGATGAAGCATGTGAAAGTTATGTTTGATCAAAGTCCAGTTGACTTCTCCTAAGGAAACCTTAATTTGGCAATTCTTGACTTTTGATGATCCGAGGACTTTCCTTAAGGAATCATGATCAACCCTTGATCAAATGATGAATATCACTTAAAAATGTTGAGGTTGACCAAAAATCTTGAAGTTTGATTGTATATTGCCCATAATTGACTTTTTGACCAATACAATTGATTTTCAAATATTTGAGCCATTGACTAAGCAAACTTGTGATGCAAGGCATGAAACTTGGCATGGATATTCTTGAGGACATATTAGGAACCATGGAAATCACTTGAGGCTTTTGAAACCAAAACTTATTTGTGAAAAATGAAACCCTAGTTGGAGATCTATTGCTTAGGAGGAGAATTTGTCTGGTCAATTCTTAGTCAACCTTGAGCATTTGGGGACCTCTATGAGCATGTCTTGATTAAAATGAGAGGGAAAATTTTAGGGTAAAACAACTGCCCCCTGTTCAATCTTCTTAAACCTGAAGAGTTAGATTGGCATGTCTTCCATTCATAATCTGAAGGTGGAAGATGATTGAACACTAGAGTGCCCAAAAATTTGCACTCGTCTGTGCATGAAGTAACACTGTTGGTTGATGATATCAGGAATGGACTTATAGATTCCATTTGGAGAAGATGACTGAGAGTCATCAGAGATGGGCTTATAGATGCCATCCAAAGTAAATGTTGACTCCAAACTGGAAAAATTATCAGAATAAATCTACGGTTTATTTTAAATGAGCCAGAAGAGATCTCTTTATCTGACTTTGTATGGGAAGTATACTAGAATGAGTTTGTGTCCGATTGTACCTAGAAGATATGTTGGGCAGTGTCAGAATGAATCTATGTCGTGATTGTATCTGGAGATGTATTGAGTATGAGTATCAGAATGAATCTATATCTTGATTGTATCTGAACTGAAAGATTATTGAATGAGTATGAGAATGACATCTGTATTTGGAGTGTATCTGAACTGTATATGAAATATGTATTGAATGAGTATCAGAATGACATTCGTATTTGGAGTGTATCTAAACTGCATCTGAAAGTTATACTAAATGAGTGTTAGAATGACATCCGTATTTGGAGTGTATCTGAACTGTATCTGAAAGATGTACTGAATGAGTATCAGAATGGCATCCGTATCTGGAGCGTATCTGAATCGTATCTGAAAGATGTACTGAATCAGTATTAGAATGACATCCATATTTGGAGTGTATCTAAACTATATCTGAAATATGTACTAATGAGTATTAGAATGACATACGTATTTGGAACATATCTGGACTGTATCTGAAAGATGTACTGAATGAGTATCAGAATGACATCAGTATTTGGAGCGTATCTGAACTGTATCTGAAAGATGTACTGAATGAGTATCAGAATGACATCTGTATTTGGAGAATATTTGAATTGTATCTAAAATATGTACTGAATGAGTATCAGAATAACATCCGTATTTGGAGCGTATCTGAACTGTATCTGAAAGATGTACTGAATGAGTATCAGAATGACATCCGTATTTGGAGATGTTGTACCCCAAAATTTACTCTCTCATTTCTCAAGATGTTTCCTATAAAGAGATTCAATACCTCAAGTTTGTGCAAGTATCAATTAGGTCGAACAATCTCCTCAACACTGATGCCTCAAATTAGGGTTTGAGTTTGTATTAGGGCAGTTGGATTTCTAATGTTTCAAATAACTTTCATGGATCATTATGAACCCTCGGGATTACTTCTTTCAAGCTTCAAGCTTTGGATTAAAATTTTCCGAGAAAGTCATTCAAATTATCAAAAGGGCGAAATGGACAAAATTAGGGTTTCGACTGGAAAAAGTCAATTGGATACTAAAAAAGTCAAACTTTGACTTTTTCGTCCAAAATTAAGTCCCAAAAATCACATTGCATCAAGACATCCAAAATATGAAATTTGATCATCAAAAATCAAGAAAGTCAAAAATCCAACTTTGGTAAGACTTGGAAATTTTTCTAAGTTAAGTTAATTTCTTCATGACATCTTTTCACTACAATTCAAAATAGTTCAAGATGTTACAAATAATTCAAGTTATTACAAGGTGGAATTTTTGCAAGTTTACAAATCCTAATGCTTTGAATTTTGGTAAGACTTTGAACTTTTTTCCTTTGACTCAAAGCCTTGCCACAATGCTTTGTCTTTGATACAATTTGCATAAATTGCTCCACAAACCAAACTTGTTTCATGCTGCAAACTATGTTGTCCAAGTTATTGTTGAACAAAGTATGATATGCTACTTCTATACATTGCCACAACACTCCAAAATCCTGCTTCATTGTTGTCCTACAAAAAAACCTTGTGTTATACTGCACCACAAACATGTCACAAAACCTACATATGTTGTCCTATACAGTCAAAAATTTGTCCAAAAAACCAGTCCAAAAGTGCTTTATGCAGTCTACTCCAACCTGCATCATAACAGCCACAAAATGGCAAAAGAAAATTGTGTGGAAAAAGTATCAAATCAGTAGGCAAAAACAGTTCAAAATAACTTATTTTGTTTCCCGCCTAAACCTCAGTCAATGATCTATAAAAGGGACAGTTTCATAAGACATATGGATGATTTTTGGAGACGAAAAGAGAGAAGAGAAAAACAGAACTTTTGTTAAACTTTTCTCATTCATAAAACTCAGCTCATTCATAAAACTCTGCTTATCTTCAACTCTGTTTTCACTCACAAAACAGAAAAATCCTCAACCCATTATTGTACAACCTTGCAAACTTTCCCCTAAACCAACTATCCAAACACCTCATATACATCACATAGATATTGTTCTAACATAAGAACATTTTTTGTAACACCTTTATCATCACCTTCCAAACATAAACAAAAAAAATAGTACTTTGGACCTTTGACTGGGTTGGATCGATTCTGGAACTTTGTGGAACAGAGCAAGGATTGGAGTAGCTCCAAAGAGGAGCTCGGTCATTCATCGCTTTGCATCCGGAGATATCCGTACATATTCTAAAGTTTCACTTTAAGAGGTAAATTTTTTTCCAAACAGTAATATATTTTTCCATACATCAATTTTTGTTTGTGTTCAAAATATATGTAAAAGATAAATCAAAAAAAGAAAACTCAGTAAAAAAGCCAAGACAGGGGGCTGACACGGGTGGCTCTGTCACACGACACGATCATTCTAGCTCATCTATTTGAAAAAAATCTAACAAAAGTGCAGGACAGGGTTCTGACACAGGTACCCGTGTTACATGACACGGCCCGTGTCAGACATGCTGGAACTATAAGCTAACAAAAATAAAGGTCAGGGTGCTAACACAGGTGCCCGTGTCATAGGACACGACCCGTGTTAGGTTTACTGGAATCAAAAACATGCAAAAGTGGCAAGTCAGGGTGCTGACATGGGTGCCTGTGTCATAGGACACGGCCCGTGTTAGGTTTACTGGATTCAGAAACATGAAAAAGTGGCAAGTCAGGGTGCTGACACGGGTGCCTGTGTCACAGGACACGGCCTGTGTCAGCTTAGCTGGTACAAAAGGAAAAAAATGTGCATGGATCATCACAGGGTGCTGACATGGGTACCCGTGTCACAGGACATGGCCCGTGTCAGACCAGACAACGTAAACCTTGATTTTTCTTTTTTTTTGCTTTTATTTTCATTCGATTTGGTTGTTATAGTAAAATTATGTTTTATTTGTGTTTACCTCCCCATTTGTAAACTTACACCCCCGTCCCCTAAAGTGATGTAATAGCGTAGGATTTTAATTTCCGCAAATTTATCGCTTTTCATATAATTGTTAGTAATTAGGGTGTGTATGTCAAGATAAAAACAATCGCTGGAAAACTCTAATCTCAAAGATAAAAATGCATGCAATCAAACACACTATTCACACGTGTGCCTCTAGGGTAATCTCGCTTGTTGCCTTGGAAAACAGTCATGTCCCTCGAATATGGGCGTTTTAGAAAATACCCTCGATTAAAAAAGATCGTAGTCCCTCAATATCCCTCGATGTTTCCTTCGGTAAACGATCTAGTCCCATATGAAAATTGCTAAAATGTCTCATAAGTTGCTTTCTATGACTATACGATTGACCTGCGCTTGTCCCTTCACATCCAATGATGCGGCTTCTTACCAATCAGTGGTAAGATAGCAACATCTAAAGGAGGAGGAAAAGAAAAAAGACCTTTTGAGTAGGTAGGATGCTCGTAGTTGCTTGCTTGCAAATCAAAACCATTTTTACACTTACACTTTCAAAAAACACCTTCAAAAAAAAAAGCAAACACCTCTTTGAACTATTTTAAAAACCAACACTTTGTATACATTCTTATAGAGACGAGAATTATTACAACGTTTTCCGAAACAAAGGTGTTTTCAAAATATTTTCAAACTTGCACCCACCACAAACACATTTTCAAATAAAGCATTTTCAAGTGATCTAGCAAGAAACTAAGAGCCCGTAGATAAATACGGATGAAAAGGGTGCTAACACCTACCCTTTTCATAACCTACCAGTGATACGGTGGCAAAACCGACTGTTAATGTTGTTTTTGCGTTTGTGTTCGCAAATGTCGCAGTAAGCAAGAGTCACCACCGTCTTTTCTTTTATCCAACAAAGGAAATGGTGAAAAGAACAGAAAAAGACCTTTTCGAGAGTTTTTTGAGTAAGAAGGGTAGATTATGGAAAGAGAAGGTGTTAGAACCCTTTCCATCCATGGTTTTCCACGGGTTCTTAGAGGTTTGCTCATTTTTCAAGATGCTTTTATGCTTTGTGTTTGAAATTTTTTTGAAAACACCTAAGTACGGCGAACTTTGTAATGTTTCTTGGAATAGTGGATAAAATATACAAAGTGTTTGAAAATGTCATTTGAAAATAATAGCATTTATGTGTAAGTGCAAAAGTAGTTTGATCAAACTTCTAACAACTATCTACTTTTGTACTAAAAAAGGTTGTTCTTTTCCTCTTTTCTTTTAGACAGTGTTATCCTACTATTAGTGAGTAGGTAGCCTTGTCGTTGGATGTTTTTATGGACAATTGGAGGGATGTTATAGTCACGAAGGCAACTTGTGGAGACGCTTTAGAAATTCTATTTTAGGGACTAGATTATTTACCGAGAAGGCAACTGTAGGTTCATAAAGGGACTATGATCTTTTGATTTACGGGTCTTTGCTAAAGCATTCCTGCCCCATGACTGTTTTTTAAAGGCAACCAAAGTGGGATACCCTAGAGGTGCTTGTGTGCAAGTGTGTTCAATTCAGTTATTTATTTTTTGTCTTTTTGTTAAGTTTGCTAATGTTTGACTATTAGTCTTTTCATACACGCCTAGTTACTAGCAGTTAATATGAAAAGCAGTAAAAAAATGCAGAAAATAGAGGTCTTACGCTATTACAACCATATCAAAAGACAAGTAAAAAGTATTAAAAAAAAGAGAAAAGACTTCTTTGATCCATGCCATGGACTCCTTCGATTCACCCTTCTTTGGCCTTCTTTCGATTGGGCTTGAGAATTGACGTAGGCAAGCTTCGATTTGCACCTTCTCCAATTCTTTCGATTGAGCTAGGGAGTGGGCGTGAATAGCCTTCCAATGGGCTTGAGAATAAATGGGGAAAGCTTAGATTTGCACCCTTTCCCGCCCTCTTTAATTGGGTTTGGGAAGGATATGGGTGCACTTCGATTGCAGGGAGAAATTGGGGCTTCGATTCAGAGGAAGAAGGTTGCCTTTCGATTCTGTGAAGGATATTATTTTTTTTGAGATAATGACAGGATGTAGCCTTCGATCTAGAGGGGTGTTGTTGGAAAGGCCTGATGGATCACCTATGAAGGCACTGCATTTGCAAAAATATGTTAGCGAAATAAAATGCAGGACCTGGGTATTGAAACCCAGGTCCTACGATCCTGCGCGTGCTGGGTCTTTTCAGGCTATATCTATAGAAAGTGTTAGCAAACGAAAAACATGACCTGGGTGTCAAACCCAAGCCCTTTGATTCTATCTATAATGACAAATCGAATGAAACAAAAAATATGGATGTGTTATGCAAATACAAAGTTTAACATTTTACCCTCTCTTACCATTAGTTGGAACCTTCGATTTGGGTACTTTCTGGATGTGGGTACCTTCGATCTGGGACTTCTAGGCGTGGATACTTTTGTTGAAGGGTTGCCTTGGTTTAGATTACTTATGAAAATTTTGACAACCTTTGGTGGGTTTGTGGGCAGCGTACCTCTAATCTTTTTCGTCCCCCTTTTTTGCTTACAAGCATGCTGCTTATATAGAGTAGGAGGGAGGGGACAAGAGAAGTAATGTTTGTAAGAACCATTTAAATGCCATGAATACCAATATGTAACCTTGGCCAAAGTTAAGGGATCTTGTCCATTTTTGAATTTGGCATAAATATGGACATACTGGCCTTCGAATGCTCTCTTTCGAATGGGTTGATGGCCTCCTTTGAATGGCCTTGATTCAGCTCCTTCGAACGGCTCTGATGGAGCTCATTCGAATGACTCTGATTCATTTCCTTCAAATGGTTCTGATTCAGTTCCTTCGAATGGCCTTTGTCCAAATACCAATCAAAGGGTATTTATTGAAATGGCAATCGAAGAGTCCTTGGCTACTTCGCTCTGATGTTCCAATTGAAGGAAGCTTTGATGCTCCAAAACGAAGGAAGCTCTGATGCTCCAATCGAAGGAAGCTCTAATGCTCCAAATCAAAGGAAGCTCTGATGCTCCAATTGAAGGAAGCTCTGATGCTCCAATCGAAGGAAGCTTTTATGCTCTAATCGAAGGAACCTTTAGGAATGCCAATCGAAGGATCCTGTTGCAAGGCCAATTGAAAGGCTTTTGCTGAAATGCCAATCGAAGGGAACTTGAAAACACTACTCACAAATTTTCCTTTTCCTTAGGCAAGGGTTTGTGACCAACCATGTAGGGGAAGACCTTAGAAAACATGAGAGGGCAAATTTTGGGGTACAACAGTTGCCCCTGTTCAATCTTCTTAAACCTGAAGATATAGATTGGCTTGTCTGCCTTTCATGATCTGAAGGTGGAAGATGATTGAACACTAGAGTGCCCAGAAATTTGCACGCGTCTGAAGTGATACTGTTGGTTGATTGTGTTGGGAATGAGCTTACAGATTCCATTTGGAAAAGATGACAGAGATTCGTCGGAGATGGGCTTAAAGATGACGGAGAGTCGCCGAAGATGGGCTTAAAGATGCCATCCAAAGTAGATGCTGACTTCATAAGAAGTCTCTTTATGGGGATTCCTTCTCCTTTTGTCTGAGGAGGAGTGCACTGGGGGATGTTGATTTTCTGTTTTTTTTCCTGTTTGAGGAAAACTCTGTGGGGAATAGAGTCTAGGAACTTAAGTTGTCCATGGATCTACTTGAGGGGTTATCTCTGGATTGGAGAGATAAAAGTTTGTTGTTTTCTGGTTGAAATCCAGGCTTCGCAGTAATTTACTGGGGAGAATGAAATTAACTGCTATCTGGAAATGTATCAAAAGAAACCTGTGTAGGGCTATCTCAGGAGAACTCCGGGTAAGACTTCATCTGGAAGTGTATGAGAAGGAACCTGGGTAGGGCTATTTTAGGAGATATATGAGAGGGAGCCTGGGTAGGGCAGCTTCAGGATGAGTCCGGGTAAAACTGCATCTGGAAATTGTGAGAAGGAACCTGGGTAGGGTTGCCTCAGGATGAGTCCATGTAAAACTGCATCTCAAAATTGTGAGAAGGAACCTGGGTAGGGTTGCTTCAAGATGAGTCCGTATAAAACTGCATCTGGAAATTCAAGAGAAGGAACCTGGGTAGGGTTGTCCAGGATGAGTCCGTGTAAAACTGCATCTGGAGATTCTGAGAAGGAACCTGGGTAGGGTTGCTTCAGGATGAGTTCGTGCAAAACTGCATCTGGATATTGTGAGAAGGATACTGGGTAGGGTTGCTTCAGGATGAGTCCGTGTAAAACTGCATCTGGAAATTCAAGAGAATGAACCTGGGTAGGGTTGCTTCAAGATAAGTCCGTGTAAAACTTTAGAAGGAGCCTGGGTAGGGCTACTTCAAGATAAGTCTGTGTGAAACTTCAGAAGGAGCCTGGTTAGGGATGCTTCGGGATAAGTCCATGTAAAACTTCAAAAGGAGCCTGGGTAGGGCTGCTTCGGGATAAGTTTGTGTAAAACTTAAGAAGGAGCCTGGGTAAGGCTACTCCGGGATAAGTCTGTGTAAAACTTCAGAAGGAGCCTGAGTAGGGCTGCTTCGGGATAAGTCCGTGTAAAACTTCAAAAGGAGGGAGAAGTAACCCATGTAAGATTGATTCATGAAGAGCTCGTGTAAAACCTGTATTTTAGAAGGAGACGGAACCCGTGTAAGATTGCTTCATGATGAGCCCGTGTAAAGTTGTATTTGGTCGTCAGAAGAAACCCATGTAAGATTGCTTCATGTTGAGCCCGTGTAAAGCTGTATCTTAGAAGGAGAAGGAACCCGTGTAAGATTGCTTCATGATGAGCCCATGTAAAGTTGTATTTGGTCGTCAGAAGAAACCCATGTAAGATTGCTTCATGTTGAGCCCGTGTAAAGCTGTATTTGGAAGTCAGGAGAAACCCGTGTAAGATTGCTTCATGATGAGCCCGTGTAAAGCTGTATTTGGTTGCACAGATAATTACTCTGTTTTTTTTCAGGAGCTAATTCTGGACCTGTTGAAAATTGTTGATGATAAATATTTGTTGATTGATCTTTCCTGAAAAGGTAAAGCGTTAGCTGTATGCAATGTCATGATGTATGAAATGCATTGTGTAATGGTATTCTCAAAATAAATGAGATTGGGATGTATGCATTTGTACTGCATATGCTATGACGTTTGTAGAATGATGTATGAATGCAATACGTGAACGTATCAGTTTCTCTATTGCAGCGCTATTGAATTAGGGAAAATAAATCCCTGATTGCAGTCGGCGATGAAGAATGTAGGTCTTCGGATTTTGTTGAAGCTGAACTGCTGCGAGATAATCTTCCGTTGTTAGAGAAATAAACTATGTTGGGGAAGGAAAGCTCTGTGCACTACCTGAGGATTTTGTGAAATCATATTGGGAAGTCCAGAGAAGTTTGACAACTTTACTGGGGGAAAACCTGATGTCAGAGCAGTAGTTGGAAATTCCTGTTCTGTCGGGGATACAAGAACACCTGACATCACTAGGTTGTAAGCTGAGGATATGGCGACGACTTTTTAGTAAGATGTCCCTGCCTATGTACCTGCTGGAGAAAGTACATGCGGAGACTTTATGGATGGTTTGAGTGTCATCCCAACTCCTAGGGTGCTTGGTAAATGTTGATCAGGATGATAAGTCTTCTACTGATAAACAAATGATAAGATGATGGGACATAGTCATACGTTTTTAATCCCTGACTTTTTCCTGGACTTCCCTTTCGGGTTTTTAGTCCACCGAGATACCCTTTTTGGCTCAAGCCGCCTTTTCAGGTTTTCTACTTGTCGAGTGTACAATTGTTTTGTATATATCTCTAATTTTTATCTAAACTCTTTTGGTTCGTTGGGATGCCGTTAATTTTTCCTAGGCCTGTCAACCTAGCGGGTCTTTTTCATGCGTAGTATTTTCCGACTATGTCCATGTTCACCGGGTACAGAGAATTATCACTGTCCATAGTAGTAAGTGTTGCCACACTGCCAGAAGATGTTTGTTTGATCGTACATAATTCATTACTGGAATTCATGCCCAATGTCCCAAGTGATTCAGATGGAGATCTGCCCCTGGCTATTTGGCATTTTTGAGAGATTCCTTGAACCTTGACTTGACTGCCCCAGATGATGGACAATGATCATGTCGTGCCCCTAGGTTGGAAGTGTTTTTTCCACTTGAGGTGATCCTTTTCATTGAGAAGGTTTTTGTTCACTAGATATTCTTCATGCAAATTTCTCTGCTGTTGAACAAATAGTTATACGCAAACAATGGTATTTTAAGAATGCAACCGTTATGTCTGTCTTGAAGTTTGAAAATTCATTTTTTAGTAAAAACAAACGAATTTTGTAAAAGTGTGATGTCAACTCAGGATTTATAGCAAGTCCTACAAGAGTCAGGATACCCTTTGTAACATTATGCTTTCGAACTAACCTATGCTTCAACTAGGACTTTTAAGGGTTATAACGTGGCCTGTTTCACGGTTTAAGAAACAAAGGATAAAGGCTCAAATTTTATTTATACCAACCTGATCTTCGTGATGTTCTTTAGTCATATGCTCAGTTAATTGTGCATTTTGAATCCCAGATGAGTTTTCGAATGTCCTTGATATTTCGGTGATGGTTCAGAGATTAAACTTTTGTTTGAGAAGGCAATCACTTTTGTGACCTTTTCTTTTTGTTGAGGATTTGTAGGACCTCTTTCTTTTTTATTTATTTTGTAATCCCTGTCTTTTGCTTGAACTGTTTCTTTTGTGACTACAACCAGCGGGATGCCCCCGTTTTTTTCTTAAGTATCCTTCACAGGTTTTGACTTAATAGGATTTTATTTTGAGAGATAATGATTGCCTGTTCTTAATGATTATGTGGAACCATCACCATATTTTGGAGAGCATCTTCTACACTATTTGTCTTGTATGAAGGGAAAGCTTGCGACTGAATGCACATCTGAATTAACTGAGAAAACTAACCTGCCTCGAGTTATGATTAAGGGTCTTAATTAGTGTGAAAAGAAAACTCCTACTTCTTAGGCTCAAAGGGGTTGACTAGGGATTATCTTCCTTATAACTCCACTGTTTAGGATTTGAAACAACACCTGTACATCGTCAGCAGGGTCTGTTCAAAATCATACTGTAGAGATTATGGTATCATTTTCGTCATCCTCCCTCTAAAGGCTTAGAGCTTTTAATCAAGAGTTAAATATCACAAAAAGGAAGTAAGAAACCATTTTAAGCATAATGAAAACAAATTAATTCAAGACAAACATGTGCAATGCATTAATGAAATAAAAAAGTTTGACATGACAATAATTGTTTAAACAAATAAAGAAAATACAACTTAAGAATTCAAATGAAAAAAAATGCTCTCAATCCTAGCTATGATTTGGCATGGGAGCAGTGACCATGTTGGGAGTCTCGGGAGGGTCAAACTCAATCTCCTTGGCGTCAATCATATTTTGAATCTTGTATTTCAGTGCCCAACAATCGTTAGTATCATGCCCCGGACTTCCAGAATGATAGGCACACCTTGCATCAGGATTGTAGTTAGGAGAGGAAGTCTTGGGGTTTGGATGAGGTCTTATCAGTGTAATCAGATTCATCTTCATCAAGTGTTTCAATGCTTGAGACAATGGCATGTTGAACTTTGTAAACTATCTCTTAGGCTCGTCTTGCCTTCGCTGATTACCCCGTTGTTATGGTCGTTGCACGCGTGCTGAATTAGAGACCAACACTTCCCCTACATATTGGTGGTAGTCTGCCTTATTACGACCCTTCTGGCCATACACAACATTGACTTCCCTCTTACCAGCAAATGGCTTTTTCTCAGCATTAGAAGATGCAGCCATCGGGATCTTCCCGCTCTTGATACCATTTTCGATCCTTTCTCCGGTCAGAACCATCTCTGCGAACCCGGATGAGAAACTCATAATCAACAGATTAAAGAACGGGTATGTCAGAGTGCCCAGGAACATGTCTACCATTTCACAATCATTCAAAGGAGGTTGTACCCTACCAGCTAGATCCCTCCATTTTTGCGCATATTCCTTGAACCCTTCTCTTGAGCTCATGGACATATTTTGTAGTTGCACTCGAGTTGGTGCCAGGTCAGCGTTGTATTGATACTGCTTGTAGAAAGTAGCAGCCAAGTCTTCCCAAGTATGGATGTCAGTTCCTTCTAGATGACAGAACCAATCCATTTGAGTGCCAGTCAAACTTTCTTGGAAGAAATGGACCCATAGCTTCCGGTCAGCAGTGTGAGGCCGGATCTTTCTGACATATGACCTCAAGTGAAGCTTGGGACAGGAAACACTGTCATATTTTGCAAAGATAGGGACCTTGAACTTAGGTGGGATGACCACCCCTGGAACTAAACCTAATTCTTAGAAATCCAGACCAGGCACCCTTTGAATCTCCATGGCATTGAGCCGATCCTCCATTTGTTTGTATTTATCGTCAACAGGAGGATATTGCTCCTCAGAATAGTCAGGTTCATCTTCTTCAGACGCTGGATTGTTGTCTCCTTCCTCTGATTCCTCGCCATCTTCCTCTTGATTATCCCATCTCTTTAATGGGGTTGCAAAATCTAGAGCTCGGTTAGCTGGTCTTCTTCTTCCCACACTCAAAACACGAATTTGTTTATTTTCCTTCTTAGTCTTCTTTTTGACGATCAGAGCTTTCAGATCTTCTTTCCCCTGGGTCAGAGTCAGGAAAATTTGTTGGAACTGAGCATTTTGATCCTGGAGGTCTTTGATTGTTTGTTCAAGAGCCATTTCTTTACTTGCTGAAATAAACAGCAAATAAGATGAGGACCTTGCTTTGAAACCTGTTTATGCAATAACATGTATGATATGCGTATGCAATGTTTTCAAGGACTCGCGGGGTAAACAAGAAGATGTCAGTAGTTGAAATTTGTAGCTTTGAAGAACTTCGTATTGTTGAGTGTCCTTCTACAAGAATCATGCTCACCATATCAAGTGGGTCATAGCCCCTGACTCAAGTTGTTGAGTTTTGATCTTCTGACGGTGTTGGCTAGAGGAAAATAAATCCCCTTTTCCCCTTGCTAGACGTCTGATTTACCATAACCTGCATTACAAACCCTTGAGTTCCTTGAAATGGTTAAGGAAATGATGTGGCATGATGCTATGATGTGTATGCTATGCATCAAACAAAAATGCAGGGTAAGAAACTAATTTATTAGATTTATACAAATAGGGTCCTGCAAGGAATACAAACAAAGCCCTGCATTGAGTTCAAATTGTTAGGCAAAGAAAGCAAACAAGTCACACAAATAGCCTTAGGTTTAGGCTTTCATGGATTCCATAGGTAAGTACCCTCTTAAAGTTTAGTTGGCTCAACCTATCTTAGAAATAGTAACCGGGTTCTAAGGGATCACAATATTACTAATCTTTCCCACAAGTTTCGTTCGATAGGCGACTGACTCGCAACCAAACAAAACTCAAGAGTAAAATCTCAATGAGTGTAGCATCGAGTATCTGCCTACTTTGGGAATAAACCAAATACGGCCATCCCGTTACGTCCTAATGGCCAAGTTGTTCATTTAAAGGTTCTAAGGTCAGTTGACGCTTCATGACACCACGCAGTGGCCCCGTATTCTCCTTGATTAACTCAAGGGCTATCGGTACCAACCAACGTGTCGCATCAACGTAGACATTGCTTAAACTATATCGCTATACCCCGCACAGTTTCCATGATCTATTGCTACTTACCTAAAAGGTTTCCCCAGATCCGGGTGTATGATCTATAGTCAAAGAAGGAAAATGATCTAGACCCTAAGGTAAACCCCACTTTTATTATTTTCTCCAACAGAGTCGCCAGTTATGTGATATGATGGCAAAACCGATTGTTAATACTGGTTTTATGTTTATGTTTTGCAAATGTTGCAGTAAGCAAGACTCGGCACCGTCTTTTCTTTTATCCAACAAAGGAAAGGGTGAAAAGAACAGATAAAGACCTTTTCGAGAGTTTTCTGAGTAAGGGGGGTAGATTATGGAAAGGGAAGGTGTTAGCACCCTTTCCATCCGTGGTTTTCCACGAGCTCTTAGAGGTTTGCTCATTTTTCAAGATACTTTTGTGCTTTGTGTTTGAAAATGTTTTGAAAACACCTTAGTACGGTGAACTTTTTAATTTTTCTTGGAATAGTGTAGAAAATATACAAAGTTTTTGAAAATGTCATTCGAAAAGAATAGCATTTATGTGTAAGTGCAAAAATAGTTTGAGCAAACTTCTAACAACTATCTACTTTTGTACTTGAAAAGGTTGTTCTTTTCCTACTTTCCTTTAGATAGTTCTATCCTACTATTAGTGAGTAGGTAGCCTTGTCGTTGGATGTTTTAAGGGACAATTGGAGGGACGTTACAGTCACAAAGGCAACTTCTCCAATTCTTTCGATTGAGCTAGGGAGTGGGCGTGAATAGCCTTCGACTGAGCTTGAGAATTGATGGGGCAAGCTTGGATTTGCACCCTTTCCCGCCCTCTTCAATTGGGTTTGGGAAGGATATGGGTACACTTCGATTGTAGGGAGAAAGGGGGGCTTCGATTCAGAGGAAGAAGGCTGCCTTTTGATTCTGTGAAGGATAATATTTTCTTCGAGCTAATGACTGGATGTAGCCTTCGATCTAGAGGGGTGTTACTGGAAAAGCCTGATGGATCACCTGTGAAGGCACTGTATCTTCAAAAATATGTTAGCAAAATAAAACACAGGACCTGGGTATCGAAACCCAGGTCCTTCGATCCTGCGCGCGTTGGGTCTTTTCAGGCTATATATGTAGCAAGTGTTAGCAAACGAAAAAAATTACTTGGGTGCCAAACCCAAGCCCTTTGATTCTGTATAGAATGACAAATAGAATGAAACAACAAATATGGATGTGTTATGCAAATACAAAGTTTGACATTTTACCCTCTCTTACCAGTAGTTGGAACCTTCGATTTGGGTACTTTCTGGATGTGGGTACCTTTGATTTGGGACTTCTGGGCGTGGATACTTTTGTTGAAGGGTTGCCTTGGCTTGGATTTCTTATGAAAATTTTGACAACCTTTGGTGGGTTTGTGGGCAGCATATCTCTAATATTTTCCGTCCCCCTTTTTTGCTTGCAAGCATGCTGCTTATATAGAGTAGGAGGGAGGGGACAAGAGAATTAATGTTGGTAAAATCCATTTGAATGCTATGAATACCAATATGTAACCTTGGCCAAAGTTAAGGGATCTTGTCCATTTTTGAATTTGGCATAAATGTGGACATACTGGCCTTCGAATGCTCTCTTTTGAATGGGTTGATGGCCTCCTTCGAATGACCTTGATTCAGCTCCTTCGAACGGCTCTGATAGAGCTCCTTTGAATGACTCTGATTCATTTCCTTCGAATGGTTCTAATTCAGTTCCTTCGAATGGCCCTTGTACAAATACCAATCAAAGGGTATTTATTGAAATGTCAATTGAAGAGTCCTTTGCTACGCCAATAGAAAGATCTTGTCCATGCCAATTAAAGGACACTTCTCTCTGATGTTCCAATCGAAGGAAGCTCTGATGCTTCAAATTGAAGAAAGCTCTGATGCTCTAATCGAAGGAAGCTCTGTTGCTCCAAATCAAAGGAAGATCTGATGCTCCAATCGAAGGGAGCTCTGATGCTCCAATCGAAGGAAGCTCTGATGCTCCAATCGAAGGAACCTTTAGGAATGCCAATCGAAGGATCGTGTTGCAAGGCCAATCGAAAGGCTTTTGCTGAAATGCCAATCAAAGGGCATTTTGGAGATTCCATTTGAAGGGAACTTGAAAACATTACTCACAAATTTTCCTTTTCCTTAGGCAAGGGTTTATGACCAACCATGTAGGGGAAGACCTTGGAAAACATGAGAGGGTAAATTTTAGGGTACAACACTACCCCCCGAACTCAAGAAAAAAATGTCGAAAGGTCTTTCCTGTTCTTTTCAACCTTTACTTTATTGGATAAAAGAAAAGTTGGTGATAACTCTTGTTATCCGCAACATTGCGATAAAACGCAAAAACACCCGAGTCATTTCTCCCGCCGTATGATAGAACTGGAGACTTTGCTGGGGACAAAACTTAAAAGTGGGGTTACCTTAGAATTAGATCACACTTACATGCTTTCATTGTTTTATTTGTTTTATTTACATTTATGGGTCTTCGTTTGGGTTTATATTGATCCTCTACCGGGATCTGGGAACACCATTAAGTAAGTAGCAATAGATTATGGAAACTGTACGGTGTAGACCGATATGGTTGAAGCAATGGCTATGTTAGTGTGACACATTTGTTGGTACCGATATCCCTTATGTTAAATCAAGGAGAATACAGGGCCGCTAAGCGGTGTCATGAAGCACTAACTGACCTTAGAACCATTAATTGAACAACTTGGCCATTAGGAAGTAGTGATATAGCCGACTTTGGTGTAAATTTGAAGATTGGTTGATACTCGATACTACACTCATTAAGATCAGACTTTTGGGATATTTCGGCTGTAAGAAAAGATTGATTATGCTGAGACAATGCCCAATGAAGAAAGATCAATGATATTGAGATTCCCTAGAACGCGATTAATTTCTAGGACAGGCTGAGCCAACTAAACTTCAAGAGGGTACTTACCTATAAAACCCATGCAATCCTAAACCTAAGGTTTTTGTGTGCTTTGTTTGTGATTATTATTCATGTCATCATAAACATCATAACATCATAAGCATCCTCACTAACCATTTCAAGGATTTAGGAATTTGATTTTGTTCTGTTTTGTAGGTCATGACTTCCACTCTTAGGAATACCATACAAATCAACTTCTTAAAAGTGCATCCTTAATTTCAAGAGTTAGCATCAAGAGTGCCTGGAGATTCTCCCTTCCCCAAGAAATATGGTCGACTGCTCAACTTTGCTATCTCAAACTACCAAGAAGAAAGTATGTGTGTGCTTTTCAAATTCTTTGATCCTATGCATCATTGCTTCACCTTTCCTAACTACCAATTGGTGCCTACATTAGAAGAGTTACATCAATTTCTAGGAGTGCATGTACTTGATCAAATACCATTCACCGGTTTAGAGGAGACTCCAATGCCTGAAGTTATTGTCGAAGCCTTGCACTTGAAGACATCTAACATTGTGACAAATTGGGAGACAAGAAGTGGAGTTAAGGGTTTCTTAGCCAAGTTTCTATTAGAGAAGGCTCGTTCATTCTGGGAGGATGTGGATTTTCAAGATTTTGAAGATGTCTTGGCCCTTCTAATCTATGGTTGGGTTTTATTTCCCAATCTAGACCAACTTAGAGATGTGAATTCCATCAAGGTTCTTCTCTCTCGCAATCATGTACCTACCCTTCTTGGAGACATTCTACATTGTTTCCACACTCGCACCATGAAGAAAAGAGGTACTCTTTTGTGCTGCATTCCCTTACTCTCTAGGTGGTTTATTTCACACCTACCTCGATCAACGTTGAAGAATGAGCAAGGCTTGACATGATCTCAAAGGGTGATATCACTCACATATTCTGATGTTCATTGGTGTTCTCGATCCTTGGAGGACATTACTATCACCGACTATTATGGGGAATTCCATAATGTCCCTCTGCTTGGCATTAGGGGAGGTATTACCTACAACCTGTGTTTGTCTTTACGATAGTTTGGGTATGCACGAAGAGATGGTCCCCATGATGCACTCATCCAAGGTTTGGTATTCGATTACAAGGGCGACGACCAAGGCTATCGTCAAAGGTTCATATGAGCTTGGAGAATGATAAATAAAGTGGATAGTAAGACATTGGGACATAAGAATTCCATCTTGTGATACGGTGGCAGAACCGACTGTTTATACTAGTTTTGTGTTTGTATTTGTAAATAGTGTGGTAAGCAAGAGTCGCCACCGACTTTTCTTTTATCCAAATTAAGGAAAGGGTGAAAAGAATAGAAAAATACCTTTTCGAGAATTTTATGAGTAAGGGGGGTATATTATGAAAAGGGAAGGTGTTAGCACCCTTTCCATCCGTAGTTCTCTACGGGCTCTTAGATGCTTAGCTCATTTAAAAAGTACCTTGTGATTTGTGTGTTTTGAAAAATATTTTGAAATGCCTTAGTGCGACGACTCGCTTTACGATAACTCTTGATCAGTCCTCAAGAGTGTTAACAAAGCGAATGTTTTTAAAAGTGTTTTGTGTATGTGAAAAAAATTTGTTTTGAACATAGCATCTAGGAACTATCTACTTATACTCGAAAGGTTTGTTCTTTTCCTCCTATCCTTTAGACAGTGTTATCCTACTATTAGTGAGTAGGTAGCTCTATCGTTGGATGTTGAGGGACAATCGAAGGGACGTACAGTCATAAAGACAACATGTGGAGACGCTTTATCAATTTTGTCTAGGGACTAGATCATTTGTCGAAAGGCAACATTGTAGGATCATCGAGGGACTATGATTTTTGATTTACGGGTCTTTGCTAAAGCGTCCTCGTTTAGAGGGACATGACTGTTTTTTTCTGAAAGGCAACCAAAGTGGGCGTACCCTAAAGGTATATGTGTGCAATGTGTGCTTGTTTCTGTTATCTGTCTTTGAATTTAAGTTTGTTAGCGCTTTTTTTTCAGTCTTTCCATACAAGCCTAGTTACTAGCAGTTAATATCATGCAGAAATTTAAATTCCAGGAATTGTAAATCCTACGCTATTACAATGCTTCGGGGAGGAGGTATTTACATGTCCAAATGGGGAAACAAAAATTAAAAAGTCCTAAATTTAACTATTACAACCTTTTGTAGTTACATAAATATAAAATGAACGAAATTTAAAATGGGTGCGCGAATATAGGAAGCGAGGTAAGCCCTAAAATACTTCTACATACTTAGCACTTTTTTTGTCATTTTTATTAAGAAAAATAATTAAATTAAAAAAAATTAATTTTAACTAAATAAAGAAAAGAGTGATAAATAAGATGCAATTAAAACTAATCAAAAAGAAACTAATTCTAACTTTTTTGGATTTTTATTATTGAGAAAAAGATTTGAAATGATTTAAGTCTAAGTTCTAATTGATTTTAAATTACTTGAAATAAATCAAAATATAATTAATTAACTTGCACAAATTTAATTTAATTATATATAAAAAAAACCTAAATCTATTTTTTTGATTTTATGATTAAATAAAAATGATTTTGAAAAAAAGTAAATATAAAAAGAAGTAAATAAAGAAATATGGGGTTAGTTTTGGCTAATGGTCTCTGAATTTTGCGTTTCGAAACCAAGCTTCTGATCAGTTTTGAGAATAGAATCTCAAGAACCAGGCCTCAAAACTTACATGCTTCACGTCCAACCTGCTCTATATACGACTATAAACATGTATGAAAACGTCAAATAGATTAATAAATGCAGATTAATAAGATTAGATTTAAATACACTACACCGAATGATGCAACTTGTATGGACGACTCGGGCGCGCTCCAAGCCAAGGTGAGGAATGAAAATGATCCTAGGGACATCAGGAGTGCAAAGATGGCACGAGATTGGATGGAGGAAAGCTGAAGATCAGGTTTTGAATTTTCACAACTTTTGAACGATTTTGAGAATTTTGAGAGAGCTTTGTGAAGAGATTTTGAAGAGATTTTTAAAGAGTAATTTTATGCCCCTTTGCATATGGTTTTCTTATTATTATATAGATGTATGAATGAGGCAACATGCATGGCAAGGAATCAATTAATCAAACCATGATAAAACAAAAATAGAACATATTGAAAACTTTCCATTTTTTGAGTTTGTTCTTGCCATTTTTGAAGATCCTTGTCTCTTTTAGAATGTTCAATTAATCTGGACCATTTGTATGTATCTTGCACGAAAATGTGGGCCTTCTAATAGATCAAATAAAACTCAAATGTCATGGCCCATTATTCTTTATATTTTTATTTAATTTATTTGATTTAATTCATATTAAATTCAAATAAATAGAAATAAAAATCAAAATAGTGCATGGTTAGGTTTAGAGGACCCTGGGTATGTCATAAACATGTTTGAACCCAAAAAGTTAGGTCCATTAACCTAAAAAATGCAATTTTCTCAAAGTTGAATTCATGCATTTTTCACAAATTTGCCTAACTTGTGTAAACCATAACTTGCTCAATTTTCATCTTTTGAAGACGATCTTGGACTTTTTGGAAATACCAAGATGTCCTATACAATCTATAAGTTTATCATTTTTGCTTTTGAAGTTATTATATTGATGTAAGTTGTCTTGACAAAAAGTGTCTTTTCTTGACTTTTTGAAAATGACTTGTAATGTATGAGCTTATATCTTTCAAATGGTTCATTTCTTGAACTTGAGGATAGAAGAGAAGTTGTAGGTAATTGGATTCTATTAAAAATTAGCTTTGGTTTGGGAAAATGGGTGAAGTATGTGAAAGTTATGTCTGGTCAAAGTTCAACTGACTTTTCCTAGGAAACCCTAATTTAGCAAATTTTGACTTTTGATGATCTGAGGACTTTCCTTGAGGAATCATGATCAACCCTTGATTAAATGATAACTATCACTTCAAAATGTTGATGTTGACCAAAAATTTTGAAGTTTGAGTGTATATAGGCCACAATTGACTTTTGACCTAGTATAGTTGATTTTCAGGCATTTGTGCAATTGATTGAGTAAACTTGTAGTGGAATGCATGAAATTTGTCATGGACAATCTTGAACGCATATTAGGACCATGGAAAACATTTGTGACCTTTGGAGCTTACACATCTTGATGAAAAGTGAAACCCTAATTAGAGGTTCATTGCTTAGGAGGAGAGTTTGTCTGATCAATTCTTGGTCAACCTTGAGCAATTGAGGACCTCTAGAAGCATGTCTTGAGTGAAAATGGGAGGGCAATTTTTGGGCTACAACAGCTGCCCCTGTTCAATCTTCTTAAACCTGAGGATTTAGATTGGCTTGTCTGCCTTTCGTGATCTGAAGGTGGAAGAGGATTTAACACTAGAGTGCTCAGAAATTTGAACTCGCATGAAGTAACATTGTTGGTTGATGCTAATCGGGAATGGGGTTACGGATTCCATTTGGAGTAGATGATTGAGAGTCTTCGGAGATGGGCTTAAAGATGCCATCATAAGTAGATGAATAAGAGTCATAAATGGTCCCTTTGTGGGGATTCATGTTCCTGTTGTCTGAGGAGGAGTCCACTGGGGGATGTTGATTTTTGTTGTTTTCCTGTTTGAGGAAAACTCTGCGGGGAATAGAGTCTAGGAACTTCAGTTGTCCATGACTCTACTGAGGGGTTATCTCTGGATTGGAGAGATGAAAGTTTGTTGTTTTCTGGTGGAAATCCAGGCTTCGCAGTAATTTGCTAGGGAGAATGAAATTAACTATTATCTGGAAATGTATCAGAAGAAACCTGTGTAGGGCTGTCTCAGGATGAGTCCGGGTAGGACTTCATCTTGAAGTGTATGAGAAGGAACCTGGGTAGGGCTGTTTTAGGAGATATATGAGAGGGAGCCTGGGTAGGGCATCTTCAAGATGATTCCGGGTAAAACTGCATATGGAAATTGTAAGAAGGAACCTGGGTAGGGTTGCCTCAGGATGAGTCCGTTAAAACTGTATATGGAGATTGTTAGAAGGAACCTGGGTAGGGTTACTTCAGGATGAGTCAGTGTAAAACTGCATCTGGAAATTCAAGAGAAGGAACCTGGGTAGGGTTGCCTCAGGATGAGTCCGTGTAAAACTGCATCTGGAAATTCAAGAGAAGGAACCTGGGTAGAGTTGCTTCAGGATGAGTCCGTGCAAAACTGCATCTGGAAATTCAAGAGAATGAACCTGGGTAGGGTTGCCTTAGGATGAGTCCGTATAAAATTGCATCTGGAGATTGTGAGAAGAAACCTGGGTAGGGTTGCTTCAGGATGAGTCCGTGTAAAACTTCAGAAGGAGGGAGAAGGAACCCGTGTAAGATTGCTTCATGAAGAGCCCGTATAAAGCTGTATTTGGAAGTCAGAAGAAACTCGTGTAAGATTTCTTCATGAAGAGCCTGTATAAAGTTGTATTTGGAAGTCATAAGAAACCCGTGTAAGTTTTCTTCATGATGAGCCCGTGTAAAACTGTATTTGGAAGTCAGAAGAAACCCGTGTAAGATTGCTTCATGATGAGCCCGTGTAAAGCTGTATTTGGAATTCATAAGAAACCCGTGTAAGATTTCTTCATATGAGCACGTGTAAAGTTGTATTTAGAAGTCAGAAGAAACCCATGTAAGATTGCTTCATGTTGAGCCCATGTAAAGCTGTATTTGGAATTCAGAAGAAACCTGTGTAAGATTGCTTCACGATGAGCCCGTGTAAAGCTGTATTTGGAAGTCAGAAGAAACCCGTGTAAGATTGCTTCATGTTGAGCCTGTGTAAAGCTTTATTTGGAACTCAGGAGAAAATCGTGTTAGATTGCTTCATGATGAGCCCGTGTAAAGTTGTATTTGGTCGCACAGATAATTACTCTGTTTTGTTTCAGGAGCTAATCCTGGACCTGTTGAAAATTGTTGATGATAAATAGTTATTGATTGATCTTTTCTGAAAAGGTAAAGCGTTAGCTATATGCAATGTCATGATGTATGAAATGCATTGTGTAATGGTGTTCTCAAAATAAATGAGATTGGGATGTATGCATTTGCACTGCAGATGCTATGATTTTTGTAGAATGATGTATGAATGCAATATATGAATGCATGAGTTATTCACTTGCATCGTTGTTGAATTAGGGAAAATAACTCCTTGATTGCAGCTGGCGATGAAGAATGTAGGTCTTCATATTTTGTTGAAGCTGAACTGCTGGGAGATGATCTTCCATTGTTAGAGAAATAAACTTTGTTGGGGAAGGAAAGCTTTGTGCATTACCTGAGGATTTTATGAAATCCTATTGGGGAATCCTGAGAAGTTTGACGACTTTACTGGGGAAAATCTAATGTCAGAGCAGTAGTTAGAAATTCTTGTTCTACCGGGGATACAAGAACACCTGACATCACTAGGTCTTAAGCTGAGGATATGGCGGCGACTTTTTAGTAGGATTCCCCTGCCTCTGTACCTGCTGAAGAAAGTACCTGCAGAGACTTTATGGATGACTTGAGTGTCATCCCAACTCCTGGGGTGCTTGGTAAATGTTGATCAGGATGATAAGTCTTCTACTGATAAACAAATGACAAGATGACGGGACATAGTCGTGCATTTTTAATCCCTAACTTTTTCCAGGACCTCCCTTTCGGGTTTTCAGTCCACCGGGATACCCTTTTTTCTCAAGCTGCCTTTTCAGGCTTTCGAATTGTCGGGTGTACAATTTTTTTGTACATATCCCTAATTTTTGCCCGAACTCTTTTGGTTCACCGGGATGCCCTTAATTTTTCCTAGGCCTGTCAACCTAGCGGGTCTTTTTCATGCGTAGTATTTTCTGACTATGTTCTCGCTCATAGGATATGGAGAGTTGTCACCTTCTATGACAACAAGTGTTGTAGGAATGCCATAAAATGTTTATGTGATTGCATGTTCCCTTTCATACGTGGGAGCCTGTGTGGGGATGCTTCAGGATGAATCTGGTGCACCTGATGTTTGATCAAGTTTATGATAGTCTTGAATTTCCTAGGTATCTTTTCTAAGAACTGTCATGGAAGGATTCAAAGACATGATAGTAACACCATCTGATACTATTGGCACAGACAAGAAATTTGGTGGTACCAAAGATTCAAATTTCAGTGATTTTCTCCTGGAATCCTGGATCAATGTAACAGCCCCCGAGTGATTCAGATGGAGATCTTCCCCTGGCTATTCAGCATTTTTGGAGAGATTCTTTGCATATTGGCTTGACTGCCCCAGATTAATTAGACACCGTGTCATGCCCCTTGATTATGAAAGGCTTGTTATTGGGAATGGTTTTTCCGTCTGAGGTGATTCTGTATTCGTTGTGTCAATTTCTATGCCATTTGAGCAATTAACCATATGCAAACAATGTCATTTAAAGAATGCAAAGCTTATGTCTATCTTGAAATTTTTTGAAAATGTGTTTTTTGTAGTAAAACAAAATTTGCAAGAATGTGATATCAACTCATGATTTATAGCAAACCTTAAAGGAGTCAGGATACCTTTGTAATAGTATGCTCTTAAACTAACTCATGCTTTAGATAGGAGTTTTAAGGGTTGTAGCATGGCATGATTCACGGTTTAAGAAGCAAAGGATAAAGGCTCAAAATTTATTTGTACCCACCCGTTCTTCGTGATGTTCTTCAGTCATATGCTCAGTTAATTGTGCATTTCGAATCCCAATTGAGTTCTGGAATGTTTGCCCCGATATTCCAGTAATGGTTCAGAAATTGAACGTTTGTTTGAGAAGGCAGTCATTTTTGTGACCTTTTCTTTTTGTTAAGGATTTGTAGGACCTCTTTCTTTTTTGATTTTGCTATCCTTGTCTTTTTCCTGAACTGTTTCTTTTGTGATTACATCCAGCGGGACGCCCCCATTTTTTTCTTAAGTCTCCTTCATAGGTTTTGACTTAATGGGCTTTTATTTTGAGAGATAATGACTTCCTATTCTTAATGATTATATGGAACCATCACCATCTTTTGGAGAGCATCTTCTACACTATTTATCGTGTATGAAGGGAAAGCTTGCGATTGAATGCACATCTAAATTAACTAAGAAAACTACCCTGTCCTAGGTTATGATTAAGGGTTTTAATTTGTGTGAAAAGAAAACTCTTACTTCTTAGGCTCAAATGGGTTGACTAGGGATTATCTTCCTTATAACTCCACTGTTTAGGATTTGAAACAACGCTTGTACATCGTCAGTGGGGTCTGTTCAAAAGCATATTATAGAGATTGTGGTATCGTTCTCGTTATCCTCCCTCTAAAGGCTTAGAGATTTTAATCAAGAGTTGAATATCACAAAAAGGAAGTAAGAAAGAAGTTTAAGCATAATGAAAACAAATTAATTCAATACAAATATGTGTAATGCATTAATAGTTTGACATGACAATAACTGTTTGAACAAACAAAGAAAATACAACTTGAGAATTCAAATTAACAAAAATGCTCTCAATCCTGGCCATGATTTGGCATGGGAGAAGTGATCACGTTGGAAGTCTCAGGAGGGTCGAGCTCAATCTCCTTGGCGTCAATTATATTTTGAATCTTGTATTTTAGTTCCCAACAATCGTTAGTATCGTTCCCAGGACTTCCAGAATGATAGGCACACCTTGCATCATGATTATAGTTAGGAGAAGAAGTCTTAGGGTTTGGATGAGGTCCTATCAACGTAATCAAATTCATCCTCAACATATGTTGTAATGCTTGAGACAGCGACATGTTGATCTTGGTAAACTATCTCTTAGGCTCGTCTTGCCTTCACTAATTACCCTATTGTTGTGGTCGTTGCAAGCATGCCGAATTAGAGACCAACGTTTCCCCTACAGATTGGTGGTAGTCTGCCTTATTACGACTCTCTGGCCATACACATCATTGGCTTCCCTCTTACTAGAAAATGGCTTCTTCTCAGCATTAGAAGATGCAGCCATCGGGATCTTCCCACTCTTGATACCACTTTTGATCCTTTCTCCAGTCAGAACCATCTCTGTGAACCCGGATGAGGAATCCCCAATTAGAAGATTAAAGAACGGGCCTATCAGAGTGCCCATGAACATGTCTACCATTTCTCGATCATTAAAAGGAGGTTGTACCTTGCCAGCTAGATCCCTCCATTTTTGGGCATATTCCTTGAAGCCTTCGCTAAAACCCATAGAAATTCTTTGAAGTTTTGTACGAGTTGGAGCGAAGTCAGCATTGTATTGGTACTGCTTGTAGAAAGAAGAAGCCAAGTCTTCCCATGTATGAATGTTTGTTCTTTCTAGTTGATAGAACCACTCCAGTTGCGTGTCAGCTAAACTTCCTTTGAAAAAATGGACCCATAACTTCCGGTCAGCAGTGTGAGGCTGGATCTTCCTGACATAGGACCTTAACTGCAACTTAGGGTAGGAGACACCATCATACTTAGCAAATGTGGGAACCTTGAACTTTGGTGGGATGACCACTCCAGGAACCAACCCTAACTCTTCAAAGTCCAAGCCAGGTACCTGCTGAATATCCATAGCATTGAGACGATCCTCTAGCTATTTGTATTTATCATCAACAGGAGGATATTTTTCCTCAGAGTAATTAGCTTCTTCTTCATTAGCCTCGGGGTTGTTGAATTCTTCATGATTATCCACTTCGTTTGATGGAGTTGTGAGATCTAGAGCTCGTTTAACCGGTCCTCTGAGTCTTCTTCCCATATTCAAGATACCAGCTGGTTTCTTTGCCTTCTTCTTCTCTTTGATGACGAGAGATTTCAGTTCTTCCTTCCCCTGGGCCAAAGCCATGAACATTTTTTGGAACTGAGCATTTTGAGCTTGAAGGTCTTTTACTATTTGTTCAAGGGCCATTTCTTTTGCTGAAATAAACAACAAAAAGATGAGAAACCTGTACTGGAAGACCTGTTATGAAACGGCATGCATGTAATATTTTCAAGGATCTTGCGGGGAAAACAAGAAAATGTCAGAAGTTGAAATTTGCAGATTTAATTGAATAACTTCGTATCATTGAGTGTCCTTCTACGAGAGTCAAGCTTACAATATCAAGTGGGTTATAGCCCCTGACTCAAGTTGTCATGTTTTGGTATTTTGACGACATTGGCTAGAGGAAAATAAATCCCATTGCCCCTTGCTAGACGTCTGATTTATCATAACCTGCATCACAAACCCTTGAGATCCTTGAAATTGTTAAGGAAATGTTATGGCATGATGTTATGATGTGTATGTTATGCGTTAAGCAAAAGTGTAAGGTGATGAAGACAAGTGAGTCTAAGAAGTCCAGGTTACTAGATAATAATTGTAAACAAATCCTGCAAGGAGATCATGTTATTAGATAAAAACCCTGCAAGTAGCTCAAGTTGAAAGCAAACAAATCACACAAGCAACCTTAGGTTTAGGCTTGCGTGGGGTCTGTAGTAAGTACCCTCTTGAAATTTAGTTAGCTCAACCTGTCCTAGTAATAGTAATCGGGTTCTAAGGGATCTCAATATCACTGATCTTTCCCACAAGTTTCGTTCTGATCGATAACTAACTTGCCACCAAACAAAACTCGGGAGTCAAATCTCAATGAGTGTAGTATCGAGTATCAACAGACTTATAACTACACCAAAGATATGTATCTCACTATTTCCTAATGGCCAAGTTGGTCAATTAAATGTTCTAAGGTCAGTTAATGCTTTATGACACCACGCAGCGGCCCCGTATTCTCCTTGATTTCTCAAGGGCTACCGGTACCAACCAAAGTGTCACATCAACGTAGCTATCTCTTTAACCATGTCGATATACCCCGCACAGTTTCCACGATCTATTGCTACTTACCTAAAAGGTTCCCCAGATCCAGGTGTAGGATCTATAGTAACCCAAACAAAGCCCTCAAAAGTAAAGCAATAAAAGCACACAAAAGAAGTTTAAATAATGAACTAACTCTAAGGTAACCCCACTCTTTATAATTCCCCAGCAGAGTCGCCAGTTCTGTGATACGGTGGCAGAACCGACAGTTTATACTGGTTTTGCATTTGTATTTGCATATGTTGCGGTAAGCAAGAGGCGCCACTGACTTTTCTTTTATCCAAATTAAGGAAAGGGTGAAAAGAACAGAAAAAGACTTTTTCGAGAATTTTCTGAGTAAGGGGGGTAGATTATGGAAAGGGAATGTGTAAGCACCCTTTCCATCCGCAGTTCTCTACAGGCTCTTAGATGCTTAGCTCATTTTAAAAGTACCTTGTGCTTTGTGTGTTTTGAAAAAAAAATTGAAATGCCTTAGTGCGGCGATTCGCTTTATGATAACTCTTGTATCAGTCCTCAAGAGTGTTAACAAAGCGAATGTTTTTGAAAGCGTTTTGTGTATGTGAAATTTTTTTGTTTTGAGTATAGCATCTAGGAACTATCTACTTATACTCGAAAGGTTTGTTCTTTTCTTCATATCCTTTAGTCAGTGCTATCCTACTATTAGTGAGTAGGTAGCCCTATTTTTGGATGTTGAGGGACAATCAAAGGGACGTACAGTCATAAAGGCAACATGTGAAGAAGCTTTAGAAATTTTGTCTAGGGACTAGATCATTTACCGAAAGGAAACATTGTACGGTCATCGAGGGACTATGATCTTTGATTTATAAGTCTTTGCTAAAGCGTCCCCGTTTTGAGGGACATGACTATTTTTTTCCCGAAAGGCAACCAAAGTGGGCGTACCCTAGAGGTGTATGTGTGCAATGTGTGCTTGTTTCAGTTATTTGTCTTTGAATTTAAGTTTTCTAGCGCTTTGTTTTCAGTCTTTCCATACAAGCCTAGTTACTAACAGTTAATATCTTGAAGAAATTTAAAGTGAGGGAATTGTAAATCCTATGCTATTACAATGCTTCGGGGAGGAGGTATTTACATATCCAAATGGGGAAACAAAAATTAAAAAGTCCTAAATTTAACTATTACAACCTTTTGTAGTTACATAAATATAAAATGAACGAAATTTAAAATAGGTGCGCGAATATAGGAAGCGAGGTAAGCCCTAAAATACTTCGACATACTTAGCACTTTTTTTGTCATTTTTATTAAGAAAAAAAATTAAATTAAAAAAAATTAATTTTAACTAAATAAAGAAAAGAGTGATAAATAAGATGCAATTAAAACTAATCAAAAAGAAACTAATTCTAACTTTTTTGGATTTTTATTATTGAGAAAAAGATTTGAAATGATTTAAGTCTAAGTTCTAATTGATTTTAAATTACTTGAAATAAATCAAAATATAATTAATTAACTTGCACAAATTTAATTTAATTATATGTAAAGAAAAACCTAGCTCTAATTTTTTTTTAATTTTATGATTAAATAAAAATGATTTTGAAAAAAAAGTAAATATAAAAAGAAGTAAATAAAGAAATCTGACGTTAGTTTTGGCTAAAGGTCTCTGAATTTTGAGTTTCGAAGCCAAGCTTCCGATTGGTGTTGAGAATGGCATCTCATGAACCAGGTCTCAAAAGTTACATGCTTCACGTCCAACCTTCTCTATGTACGACTACAAACATGTATGCAAACATCAAATAGATTAATAAATGCAGATTAACAAGATTAGATTAAAAAAAACTACACCAAATGATGCAACTTGTATGGACGACTCGTGCGCGCTCCAAGCCAAGGTGAGGAATGGAAATGACTCCTAGGGACCTCAGGAGTGCAAAGATGGCAAGAGATTGGATGGAGGAAAGCTGAAGATCAGGTTTTGAATTTTCACAACTTTTGAACGATTTTGAGAATTTTGAGAGAGCTTTGTGAAGAGCTTTTGAAGAGATTTTTGAAGAGTAATTTCGTGCCCCTTTAAATATGGTTTTCTTATGCTTATATATATGTATGAATGAGGAAACATACATGGCAATGAATCAATTAATCAAACCATGTTAAAACAAAAATCAAACATATTGAAAACTTTCCATTTTTTGAGTTTGTTCTTGCCATTTTTGAACATCCTTGTCTCTTTTTGAATGTTCAATGAACCTGGATCATTTGGATGTATCTTTCACGAAAATATGGGCCTTCTAATAGATCAAATCAAACCCAAATGTCCATGGCCCATTATTCTTTGTATTTTTATTTAATTTATTTGATTTAATTCAAATTTAAATGAATAAAAATTCAAATAAATATAAATAAAATCAAAATAGTGCATGGTTAGGTTTAGAGGTCCTTGGGTATGTCACATACATGTTTGAACCCTAAAAGTTAGGTCCATTAACCTAAAAATGCAATTTTGCTCAAAGTTGACTTCATACATTTTTCACAAATTTGCCCAACTTGTGCAACCCATAACTTGCTCAATTTTCATCTTTTGAAGATGATCTTGGACTTTTTGTAAATCCTTAGATGTCCTCTACAATCTCTATGTTTATAATTTTTGCTTTTGAAGATATTATCTTGATGTAAGTTGTCTTGACAAAAGTGTCTTTTGTTGACTTTTTGAAAATGACCTGTAATGTATGAGCTTGTATCTTTCAAATGGTGCATTTATTAAACTTGAGGATAAAAGAGAAGTTATAGGGAATTGGATTCTCTTCAAAATGAGCTTTTTTCATGGGAAATGGATGAAGTATGTGAAAGTTATGCCTTGTCAAAGTTCAATTGACTTTTCCTATGAAACCCTAATTTAGCAAATCTTGACTTTTGATGATCTGAGGACTTTCCTTGAGGAATCATGATCAACCCTTTATTAAATGATGAATATCACTTAAAAATGTTGATGTTTACCAAAAATAATGAAGTTTGACTGTATATAGGCCACAATTGACTTTTGACCTAGTATAGTTGATTTTCAGGCATTTGAGCAATTGACTGAGCAAACTTGTAGTGGAATGCATGAAAATTGTCATGGACAATCTTGAACGAATATTATGACCATGGAAAACATTTGTGACCTTTTGAGCTTACACATCCTTATGAAAAGTGAAACCCTAATTAGAGGTTCATTGTTTAGGAAGAGAGTTTGTCTGATCAATTCTTGGTCAACCTTGAGCAATTGAGGACCTCTACAAGCATGTCTTGAGTGAAAATAGGAGGGGAAATTTTGGGGTACAACACATCCCCCTTGAGCCTTACCTTAAGTGGGTACAAACTCGTGCTCAAAGTCTCGTAATGCCTTACCCTGCCATGTTACCAATCATCGTGGAGCCTGTTGCCAAAGGAGATGTTCCATATACTTACCTTTACCCTGATATGCCTACTTCTATTGAAGATTTGCAAAGAGCTTGGATTCAGCTAAAGGGGGAGCGATACACCTTTGAAGCCCAGTTTTATGCAAGCGAGAAGAATACATTGGAGCTCACGAGACAACTTCATGAGCAGAGGAGCCTGAATGCCTATATCGCTCCAAAAAGGAAGCATCCATAGGAAACTTGAGCCATTGTTATTATATTGTAGTTCATTTTGTTTCTTTTGTTTCAATGTAAGCCCAAGAGGCATGTTGTAAGCAATTTGAACTTATTAATACAATTAATGTTTGTTCCCTTTTGTCTAAACAAATTTAAATCTTCTAAGTCCTTGAAATCATTTGCATACGCATGTTCATGCATCATAACATAAACAGGTTTTCCACAACAGGTTTCCTTATCTTTCTACTGTTTATTTCAGTAAGATGGATATCGAACAAACAATGAATAATCTTCAATCACAGAATGCTCAATTCCAACAGATGTTCCTGGCTCTGGCTAAAGGACAAGAGGACCTGAAGGCTCTCATGATCAAAGACAAGAATAAAAAGACAAAGAAACCAATAGGTGTCCTGAATATGGGAAGGAGATTCAGAGAACCAGCAAAGCAAGCTCTAGAATTCGCAACCCCGTCAAATGAGGGGGACAATCAGGAAGATAAGATAAAAGGAGGGGACCACAGTATGGGGTCTGATGAAGAAGAGGCTGACTATGCTGAAAAATAATATCCTCCTACTGATGACAAATATAAACAGCTGGAGGATCATCGAAACGACATGGAAATTCAGAGAGTACCTGGTATGGATTTTGAAGAATTAGGGTTGGTTTCCAGAGTGGTCATTCCACCGAAGTTCAAGGTTCCCGCATTTTCTAAGTATGACGGAGTTTCACGTCCTAAGTTACATATGAGGTCTTATGTCAAGAATAATCCAACCTCACACCGCTGATAGGAATTTATGGGTGCATTTCTTCCAGGAAAGTTTATCGGGGAGTCAATTGGAATGGTTCTACCAGCTGGAAGGAACCAACATCCACAAGTAGGAGGATATGGCTGCTGCTTTCTACAGGAAGTACCAATACAATGCTGACCTCTCTCCAACTTGTACACAACTTCAAAATATGTCTATGGGTTCCAGTGAGGGCTTCAAAGATTATTCCCAGAAGTGTAGAGATCTTGCGGGAAGAGTCCAGCCTCCTCTGTCTAATAGAGAGTTGGTAGATATGTTCTTGGATACTTTGTCAGGCCCATTCTTCAAACATCTGATCGGGAGCTCTTAAGCTGGGTTCACCGAGTTGATATTCACAGGTGAAAGAGTAGAAGCTGGTATCAAGAGCGGTAAGATTCAGAGAGATGTGTCTTCAATTATCATAAAGAAACCATTATCTGGGAAGAAAGAAGTAAGTGTTTCCTACGATCATAAGAATCAAAGAAAAGTTGAACGCTGTCCAATGATAGGAGCTGTAATGATCTCCAACCATGTATCAACTCAACAACAAAACAATTAGCGCAGGCAGGATGCGCCTAGAAGACAGTTCACCCGGCTTAACATGTCCTTATCTCAGGTTTTGCCACACTTGTTGAAGTCTAATTTGGTCACTCTGAAGGAGACTCCTCAAAATCCAAACACTACATCTCCCCGTTATAATCCAAGTGCTCGGTGTGCCTACCACTCCTGCAGTCCAGGGCATGATACAAATGATTGTTGGGCTCTGAAGAATAAAGTTCAGGATCTTATTGAGGCAAAGGAGATTGAATTTGACCCTCCCGAGACCCCTAATGTGATAACTGCACCAATTCCTAAGCATGGTCAGGGTGTTAATTCCGTTGATGACAACCTGTCTGTTTCTTCTGTTGATGAACTAACTACTCCTCTTCCAATTGTTAATAAGAATCTCTTGCGAGCCAGTTTATTTCCGGGTTGTGGTGAAGGTTGCCACCTGTGTACGTATCTACTCAATGGTTGCTTATTATTGAAGATAGGTGTCCAACGCCTGATGGACAACAAGGAAATTATGTTTGAGAAGACTCCCTCTATGAGAAGTTTGTATGAAGATATATCAATTATTACCATTTCCGACAATCCTCCCAGGGTCTCCTCCAAAAGACCTGTCAGAATTACATTCACTCCTAAGGTTGCTCCTTTAATTATCACCTTTCCAGGGCCAATACCATATTCCTCCGACAAGGTTGTTCCTTGGAATTATGGAGCTGATGTCTACTACCATGGTGTCAAACAAGACCTCCTGGCCATTAAGAATGAAGTTACTAAAGATATTGATCCTAACATCGACAACTTTGTTGGGACAAATAAAATTACCAGAAGCAGAAGGGTTTTCTCTCCTGAAATATCCCCAAAGACGGTTGCCACTCCTTTGGTTATTCTTGCTAAAACACATGTTGCTCCTGTTGTTATTCCTGTTGCTGAGTCAGCTGGGACTCAGGGCAAAGAAGTATTGGTTGAGCCTGCCCGGACAGAGGCACCCAAAGAAGCCATTCCTGAAGCCTCCAAACGAGAAATGGAGGAAATTTTGAAAATCATACAAAAGAGTGATTATAATGTTGTGGAACAATTGGGACAGACACCCTCAAAAATTTCAATTCTTTCCTTGTTATTATGCTCCGAAGCCCATGCCGAGTCTTTGGTGAATTTCCTCAAATCTGCTCATGTGCCGCAAGAGACATCTACCGACCAATTCGAGAACTGTGTTGCTAGTCTGACTGTTGACAATGGACTTGGTTTCTCCGATGCCGAACTGACGTCTAAAGAAAGAAAGCATAATGATGCCCTGCGTGTCTCTATTGAGTGTAGGGGAACTACCCTGGCTCATGTTCTAGTTGATACAGGGTCGCCGCTAAATGTTCTACCCAAGGATGCTTTAGACAGATTGGACTGTGAATGACTGACTTTAAAGCCCAATAATATTGTGGTAAGAGCTTTTGGTGGTTCCAAGAGAATGGTACACGGGGAGGTGGACATTCCTATTAAATTTGGTTCCCAAATTTTTGGCTCCACTTTCTATGTGATGGGCATTCTTCTCTCTTACTCTTGTTTGTTAGGACGCCATTGGATTCATGAGGCCGACGCTGTCACTTCTATCTTGCATCAAATGTTAAAGTATCTGATTAATGGAAAGGTTGTTACAGTACATGGCGAAGAAGAACACATGGTGAGTCATATGAACTCTTTCCGATATGTCGAGATGGATGGCGAGTTCATTGAGACCCCCTGCCAGAATTTTGAAGAGGTTCCTCAGACAATTGCTGTTACCAAAGCTGCTACCGTTGCTCCATAGATTACCATACCTCCACTGGAGATGGCTTCTCTAAAATATGCTATTTGGGTCCAAATACCTGACATCCCCTTTAAGTATGACAAATTTGGTTTGGGTTTCACTTCAGGAGCTCAAAAAGCCATTTGTCGTGCTCGCGCTGGAGGACCACCATTAAAGATCAACAACCATGGAGTCAATGTTGTAGAAGACACTGATAGTGATTGTGACCTGGACATTTGGATCTTCCCTTCTACCAATGGTGGACTCAATAATTGGACGGCTAGAGACTTTGTTCCCATTACTTTCATCCAAGAGAAATTGTCTTTTTGTTTTCTTTTTGGGATATGTAATATTTGAACAATTTAAACTCTAAAGCCTGTCACAAATAAATCATTGGACATTTTGCATACAAATTTTGTGCTCTTTGTTTTTGTTTTCTGCTTTTACTTTATCAAAATAGCTACGCTCTCTTACACACATATTAAATTGCAGACCCACATCCACTTTGGATCCCATTGATAACGGTTCTTCTATTGCCAGCTATGAATTTGAAAATCCAATCTACCAAGCTGAGAACGAGGGTAAGGAAGGTTGTGAAGTACCAGGAGAACTTGCTAGGATGTTACAACAGGAGGAAAGAGAAATACAGCCTCATGAAGAGCCAGTCGAGACGGTAAACTTGGGTACTGAAGAGGATAAAAAGGAAGTTAAGATAGGTGCCAACTTGGAGCACAGTGTCAAAGAGCGGTTAATCCATATGTCACATGGCTATATTGAGATATTTTACTGGTCATACGAAGACATGCCGGGGCTAGACACTGATATTGTGGTTCATCGTCTACCAATGAAAGAAGAATGTCCTCTAGTGAAGTAAAAGGTTCGTCGTATGCAGCCTGAAATTTCAGAAAACATCAAGACTGAAGTTATGAAATAGTTTAACGTCGGGTTCTTAGTTGTTACTTATTATCCATAATGGGTTGCAAACATGGTACCAGTACCCAAAAAGGACAGCAAGGTGTGTATGTGTGTGGATTACATAAATTTGAATAGGGCGAGCCCCAAGGATGACTTTCTGCTTCCCTATATTGATATCCTGTTGACAACACTACACATCATAAGATATTCTCCTTCATGGACGGTTTCTCCGGGTATAATCAGATTAAAATGTCACCTGAAGATATGGATAAAACAACTTCCATCACGCAGTGGGGCACTTTATGCTATAAAGTTATGCCATTTGGGTTGAAAAACATTGGGGCAACCTATCAACATGCTATGGTAGGCTTGTTCTATGATATGATCCATCACGAGATTGAGGTCTATGTCGATGATATGATAGCCAGGTCTCAGACTGAAGAGGAGCATTTGGATCACTTGCAGAAACTGTTCGAAAGATTGAGAGAGTATAAGTTAATACTGAATCTGAACAAGTGCACCTTTGGAGAAAGATCTAGTAAGCTATTAGGTTTCGTTGTCAGCGACAAAGGTTTGAAGTAGATCCTGCGAAGGTTAGATCTATTCAAGAGATGTCAGCTCCCCGCACCGAGAAGGAGGTTAGGGGATTCCTAGGACGTCTAAACTACATTGCCAGATTAATTTCCCACCTAACCGCTACTTATGAGCCAATCTTCAAATTACTAAAGAAAGATCAAGTAGTGAAGTGGAATGAAGACTGCTAGACGGCCTTTGACATAATCAAGGAGTATCTTCAAGAACCTCCAATTTTGATGCCTTGGGTTGAAGGAAGACCTCTGATCATATACTTAACAGTATTAGAAAATTCAATGGGGTGTGTGTTGGGGCAGCATGACGAGTCTGGTCGAAAAGAGCATGCAATATACTATCTTAGCAAAAAGTTTACCGGCTGTGAAACAAGATACTCGCTGCTCGAGAAAACTTGCTGCACTTTGGCATGGGCTGATCGTTGACTAAGACAGTATATGTTAACCCATGCCACTTTATTGATATCTAAAATGGATCCTATCAAATACATATTCGAGAAGCCCGCTCTCTCTGGAAGAATAGCAAGATGGCAAATGGTCCTGACCAAATATGACATTCAATACACTACCCAAAAAGCAATAAAAGGAAGTGTACTAGCTGATCATTTGGCTCATCAGGCTGTGGATGACTATCAATCCATGAATTTTAAGTTCCCATACGAGAACATCATGTTAGTGACTGATTGTGAAGAACCGAGACTAGATGAAGGACCTGAAAAAGGTTCCCGATGGACTATGTTTTTTAACAGAGCTTCCAACGCACTTGGCAATGGCATCAATGTTGTGATCATATCCCCTTAAGGCTGTCACACTCCTTTCACTTCCAGTCTATGCTTCAACTGTACCAACAATGTGGCTGAATATGAAGCATGTATTATAGGCCTCAAAGCTGCTATCGACTTAAGAATCAAATTGTTGAGTGTATTTGGAGACTCAGCCTTGGTAATCAATTAAATCAGAGGTGAATGGGAGACGAAGCATCCTAATCTCATCCCTTACCGAGAGCATGTGTTGGCGCTAATTCCACACTTTTAAGAAGTTACCTTTGAGCATTTTCCATGAGAAGAAAATCAATTAGCGAATGCGCTAGCTACTATGTCATCCATGTTTAAAGTCCGATGGGATAAAGAAGCTCCTCAGATCACTATTGAGAAATTGGACGAACCAACATATTGTTACGAGGTTGATACTGAAGAAGTAGTGGACAAACCTTGGTTCCACGAAGTGAAGAGATACCTTGAAGCCCAAGTGTATCCTGAGGGAGCTTCTGTTAATGATAAGAAGTTCCTAAGAAGGTTCTCTTCTAATTTTTTCTTCAGTAACGAAATTCTCTACAAGCGCAACCACGATTCTACTTTGCTTCAATATGTAGACAAGAGTGAAGCAGAGAAGATTATGGCAAATATGCACGAAGGTACCTTTGGCACCCATTATAATGGGAACACAATGGCTAAAAAGATTATGAGAGAAGGATACTACCGGTCCACTATAGAAGCAGACTGTTATCAACATTCCCGAACTTGTCACAAGTTCCAAATCTACGCTGATAAAGTACATGTGCCTCCGGTTCCATTGAACATCTTGAGTGCTCCTTAGCCTTTCGTAATGTGGGGCATCGATATGATCAGAGAGATTAGACCTACCGCTTCTAATGGGCACCACTTCATCCTATTTGCCATTGATTACTTCATAAAGTGGGTCGAGAAAGCCTCATTTACTTCTGTTACCAAGAACGTCGTGACCTGGTTCATAAGATATAACCTTATATGTCGGTATGGTATTCTAGAAAGAATCATCACAGATAATGGTAACAATCTCAATAATACTATGATCACCGAGCTCTGCATATAATTCAAGATTCAACATCATAACTCTTCTCCTTACCGGCCGAAGATGAATGGCGCTGTAGAGGCCACCAATAAAAACATCAAGAAGATCATACAGAAGATGACAGTGACATACAAAGACTCGCACGAAATTTTACCATTTGGTCTTCATGGTTATCGTAGCTCAGCACACACGTCAACAGGGGCGACTCTTTTCTCTCTAGTATACGGTATGGAAGTTGTCCTACCCATCGAAGTCCAGATCCCTTCCTTGAGAATCATGAAGGACGCAGGTTTGAATGAAGACGAATGGGTTCAGACTCGACTTGACCACTTGAACGTGATTGATGAGAAGAGGCTCGCAGCTGTTTGTCATGGTCAAATATACCAGAAACGTATGATCAAAGCTTTTAACAAGAAGGTCAGTCGTCAGGTATATCAGGTTGGTGACCTAGTAATCAAGCGCATTATTCGGCCACAAGGTGGTCCTAGGGGAAAATGGACTCCCACATACGAAGGACCATTTATAATCAAGAACATATTTTCTGGTGGAACCATGATATTAACCACTATGGACGATGACGACCTTCCGCATCTTGTAAACTCGAACATAGTTAAAAGATACTATGCATAAACAGAGACCCGCTAGGTTGACTGGCCTAGGAAAAAATAAGGGCATCCCGACGAACCAAAAGGGTTCGGGAAAAAGTTATATATATATATATATATATATATATATATATATATATATATATATATATATATATATATATATATATATATATATACACCCGACAAGTCGAAAACCTGAAAAAGGCGGCTTGAGCAAAAAAGGCTATCCTAGTGGGATAAAAACCCGAAAGGGAGTTCCAGGAAAAAGTTAGGAATTAAAAGCGTAAAACTATGTCCCATTGAATCACCTCACAGACAGGCTTCAATATCAAGTGTCAAATTCAAATGGTACTAATCAATCCAGTCAACTTCGGTCAAGCAGCAAAATGATGAGGCGCTCAAAGATATAAAGGCAATAGCAGAATAAGAACCCAATGGGATCATTTCACATAGCTGTTTTTCTTTGTATAATGATTTGTATAGTTTTCATTTCTTACGATGGCACTCTCTTATTGGGATGTTTGTCTCCTTGAACAAAAAGTGCTTGTTATAGGCATACTTCTTCAAATTAGTACAAAAGATATCTCTTTGAAAATTCATAAACTATTTGTTTTTATTTTTCTGTTTTGTTTTGCAAAAATGTCCAGTGATTATTTTTAACATATGCATTTGAATATAATCACCATTTACAAATACACGCATAAAAACAAAAAGACAATTACTAATGGCTTTAAGAAACATGACAGCATCTAAAAAGCCATATGTAAATCCCCGCAGATACATCCCACAATAGATATAGAGACAGAGACATCCTCCCTCGAAGTCACTGCCATATCTTTAGCATACAACCTATTGATGTCATAGATTGTGATACCCCCCGTAGAGCAAGAGTCTCCAATCATCTCCCTGGCATCTTGAAGAATTCCATAACATGGTTCATAAACTTCTTAGGTTCCCCAACAGGGCTTCATAAAAATTCCCAAGCAGTTTACAGAGTTTTCTTTCCCCAATAGAGTTTATTTCTCTAGCCACAGAAATCCATCTCCTAGCATTTCAATTTCAACAAATCATGAAGAATCACATTCTTCATCCCCGGCTGAGTTGGTCTTAAAAGAGAGCCGTGTAGATTTCTCCCTAAAGAAAACACCTCCCCAACAGGTCGTCAAAATATTCTCTTCAACATGGTTTATTTTCCCAATAAACTGTAAATTCCCCAACTTGATTTTTCTTCTTAAAGGATTACAAATCAACAGACGAAACCCCTTAACCCCCGGTAGAGTCATTACAATCTCCAACAGAGTCGTTACTATCACCAGAGGTTACTGTAAAGCCTGGAACCTGACCAGATAACAGTTGACTCCATTCTTTCAAAGCAAGTTACTACGAATCCTGGACCCGACCAAATAATAGTTTAACTTCTTCCAATCACTAACAAAATTCCTCCTCCCCAGTATAGTTTGCCACTATCCCTAGTGAGTTGCTGCAAAGCCTGGAATCTGACCAGGTAACAATTAACTTCTTTATCCCCAACAAGTTGTTAACTTCAATTCTCTCCAATCAAGAGATAACTCCCTAGTAGAGCATCAGATAACTAAAACTCCTAAACTCTTTTCCCCAAGCAGAAATCAACACTCTCCACAGAGTTTCCCTCAAGCAAAATCAACGTCCCCCGAGCAGATTTCTCCTCAAACAACAAAACAGGAATCCCCAGTGGGAACATTCTAAACAAATAATGAAGAATCACTTTCTTCATCCCCAGCAGCAGTTAGGGATTTATTTTCCCTCATTTCAACGATGCTACAATGAACAACTGATCAGTTCATATATTGCATTCATACATTACTTTACAAACATCATAGCATATGCCTACAAAATACATATAGCACAATCTCATTTATTTTGAGAACATCATTACACAATGTATGTCATGCATCATGACATTGCATACAGCTAATTCTTTACCTTTTCAGGAAAGATCAACAAACAAATATCATCATCAATTTTCAACAAGTTCTAGATTAATACCTGAAACAAGATAGGACAACTATCTGCGAACAAATGATTGTAGATTAATACTTGAAACAAGACAGGACAACTATCTATATGAGCAGATTAAACATTAACTACCTAAACAAGACAAGAAAACTATCTTTCTTTCCTTAAGGTCAGAGATTAATTCCTGAAACAAGTCAGGCCAACTATCTCTATGACCAACAAAAAGCAGGTTCCGGATTAATACCTGAAACAAGATAGGACAACTATCTGTGAACAACTAATTATAGATTAATACCTGAAACAAGACAGGACAACTATCTACACGAGTAGATTGAAGATTCACTCCCGAAACAGGACGGGAAAACTATCTTTCTTTCTCTTTAGTTAGACAAAGATCAATTCCTGAAACAGGATGGGGAGACTATCTTTATCACCAATGGCTCGAACTCTCAAAACAAGGCGAGTTTACCGACAAATTGATTGTAGATCAGTTCCTGAAACATGACGGGACGACTATCTACATGACAAACACTTCCTTCAAGACATCTATTGTTTCAGTATAAATCCACCAAAGATTTATTCTGATACTTCTTCTGATTTCTATCAACAATCACTCTGGATGGCATCTGTAAGCCCATCTCCAACAAACTCTCCATCACCTCTCCAAAATGGCATCTTTAAGCCCATTCCCGAATCAATTAACCACCACATCATCGAGTGCAAATTTCTGGGCACTCTAGTGTTCAATCATCTTCCACCTTCAAGTCACGAATGGCAGACTCACCAATGTAACTCTTCAGGTTTAAGAAAATTGAACAGGGGAAGCTGTTGTACACTTCTCAAGATATTTCCTCAAGATATTTCCTACAAAGAGCTTCAATAACTCAAGTTTGCGCAAGTATCGATTAGGTCGAATAATCTCCTCATCATTGATGCCTTAAATTAAGGTTTGAGTTTGTATAAGGGCAGTTGAATTTCTAATGTTTCAAATGACTTTCATGGATCATTATGAACCCTCGGGATTACTTCTGTCCAGCTTCAAGCTTTGGATTGCAATTTTCCGAGAAAGTCATTCAAATTATCAAAAGGGAGAAATGGGAAAAATTAGGGTTTCGATTGGAAAAAGTCAACTGGACACTAAAAAAGTTAAACTTTGACTTTTTCGACCAAAATTGAGTCCCAAAAATCACATTGCATCAAGACATCCAAAATATGAAATTTGATCATCAAAAATCAAGAAAGTCAAAAATCTAACTTTTGCAAGACTTGGAAATTTTTCTATGTTAAGTTCATTGCTTCATGATATCTTTTCACTACAATTAAAAATAGTTCAAGATGTTACAAATAATTCAAGTTATTACAAGGTGGAATTTTTGCAAATTTATAAATCCTAAACTTTGTCTTGTTTGAACTTTTTCCTTTGAGTCAAAACCTTTCCACAATGCTTTGTCTTTGATACAATTTGCATAAATTGCTCCACAAACCAAACTTGTTTCATGTTGCAAACTATGTTGTCCAAGTTATTGTTGAACAAACTATGATATGCTACTTCTATACATTGCCACAACACTCCAAAACCCTACTCCATTGTTGTCCTACAAAAAAACCTTGTGTTATGCTGCACCATAAACCTGTTGCAAAACCTGCATATGTTGTCCTATACAGTCCAAAATTTGTTCAAAAAACCAGTCCAAAAGTGCTCTATGCAGTCTGCTCCAACCTGTATCATAACAGCCACAAAATTGCACCAAAATGGAAAAAGAAAATTGTGTGGAAAAAGTATCAAAACAGTAGGCAAAAACAGTTCAAAATAACTTATTTTGTTTCCCTCCTAAACCTCAGTCAAGGATCTACAAAAGGGACTGTTTCATAAGACATATGGATGATTTGTGGAGAGGAAAAGAGAGAATATAAAAATAGAACTTTTGTTAAACTCTGCTCATTCATAAAACTATGCTCATCTTCAACTCTGTTTTTACTCACAAAACAGAAAAATCCTCAACCCATTATTGTACAACCTTGCAAACTTTCCCCTAAACCAACTACCCAAACACCTCATATACATCACATAGATATTGTTCTAACATAAGAACAATTTCTATAACACCTTTATCATCACCTTCCAAACATAAACAAAAAAAAACAGTACTTTGCACCTTTGACTGGGTTGGAGCGATTCTGTAACTTTGTGGCCCAGAGAAAGGATTGGAGTAGCTCCAAAGAGGAGCTCGGTCATTCATCGCTTTGCATCCGGAGATATCCGTACGTATTCTAATGTTTCTCTTCAAGAGGTATATTTTTTCACAACTGTAATATCTTTTTCCATACATCATTTTTTGTTTGTGTTCAAAAGATATGTAAAAGATAAATCAAAAAAGAAAACTCAGTAAAAAAGCCAAGACAGGGGGCTGACACGGGTGCCCGTGTCACATGACACGGTCGTTCCAGCTCATCTGTGTGAAAAAAATCTAACAAAAGTGCAGGATAGGGTTCTGACACGGGTGCCCGTGTCACAGGACACGGCCCGTGTCAGACATACTGGAACTATAAGCTAACAAAAATACAGGTCAGGGTGCTGACATGGGTGCCCGTGTCATAAGACATGGCTCGTGTCAGGTTTACTGGAATCAAAAACGTGTAAAAGTGGCAAGTCAGGGTGCTGACACGGGTGTCCGTGTCACGGGACACGGCCCGTTCCAGCTTAGCTGGTACAAAAGGAAAAAACATGCATGGATCATCACGGGGTGCTGACATGGGTGCCCATGTCATAGGACACGGCCCGTGTCATACCAGACAACATAAATCTTGATTTTTCTTTGATTTTATTTTCATTCGATTTGGTTGTAATAGTAAAATTATGTTTTATTTGCTTTTATCTCCCTATTTGTAAACTTACACCCCCATCCCCTAAAGTGATGTAATAGCGTAGGATTTTAATTTCCGCAAATTTATCGCTTTTCATATAATTGTTAGTAATTAGGGTGTGTATGTCAAGATAAAAACAACCGCTAGAAAACTCTAATCTCAAATATAAAAATGCATGCAATCAAACATACTATTCACACGTGCACCCCTAGGGTAATCTTGCTTGTTGCCTCAGAAAATAGGCATGTCCCTCAAATATGGATGTTTTAGCAAAGACCCTCGAGAAAAAAAGATCGTAGTCCCTCGATGTCCCTCGATGTTTCCTTCGATAAACGATCTAGTCCCATACGAAAATTGCTAAAATGTCTCATAAGTTGCTTTCTATGACTATACGATTGACCCACGCTTGTCCCTTCACATCCAATGATGGGGCTTCTTACCAATCAATGGTAAGATAGCAACATCTAAAGGAGGAGGAAAAGAACAAATACCTTTTGAGTAGGTAGGATGCTTGTAGTTGCTTGCTCACAAATAAAAACCATTTTCACAATTACACTTTCAAAAAACACCTTAAAAAAAAACACCTTTTTGAACTATTTTTAAAACCAACACTTTGTATACATTCTTATAGAGACGAGAATCATTACAAAGTTTTCCGAAACAAAGGCATTTTCAAACTATTTTCAAACTTGCACCCACCACAAACACATTTTCAAATAAACATTTTCAAGTGATCTAGCAAGCAACTAAGAGCCCGTAGATAACTTCGGATTAAAAGGGTGTTAACACCTTCCCTTTTCATAACCTACCCCCCGAACTCAAGAAAAAAAAATCAAAATGTATTTCCTGTTCTTTTCACCCCTTCTTTTATTGGATAAAAGAAAAGTCTACGGTGACTCTTGTTATCCAAAAAAATTGTGATAAAACGCAAAAAAACACCCGAGTCATTTCTCCCGCCGTATGACAGGAGCGTATTTAAACTGTATCTGAAATATGTACTGAACGAGTATTAGAATGGAATCCGTATCTGGAGCATATTTGAACTGTATCTGAAAGATGTACTGAATGAGTATCAGAATGACATCCGTATCTGGAGCGTATCTGAACCGCATCTGGAAGATGATAAACTGTTGACAATCTCTATATGTTCGGGAACTAACCAGAAAAGACAAAGTTAGTTTTATGCAATGGCATGATGTAGGTATTGTATTGCATAATGATTCTCTTAAAATAAATGAGATTGTGCCATATGCGTTTTGTATGCATATGCTATGTCGTTTGTAAATGATGTATGAATGTGAAATGTTATTGTGGTGCATTTGTAAACTTGAGCATATTTTTCTGGGGAAAATAAATCCCTGACTGTTGTAGGGGATGAAGAGTATGTGTATATTTGATCTTCTAGGAATTGTTTCCACTGGGGATCCATGCTTTCTTGTTCGAGGAAACTCCGCTGGGGAACATTGATTTTTGCTCTTTGCTTGAGGAAACTCTGTTGGATCGTGTTAATTCTTGCTTGGGGAGAAGAGTTTAAGAACATTGGATGCTCATTGTTCTACTGGGGAGTTTATACCCTGACTGGGAGTAGAAGAGATGGATAACCTTCCGGCTCACCTGGGGAGGATAAAGTTGACTGACATCTGATCCAGTTTCCAGGTTCCATAGAAATTCTCTGGGGATAGTGACGACTTCACTGGAGAGAGGGATTTTCCAGTGATTTATGGTAGAAGCACACTCAAACTGGGGAGTGTCAGAATAAACCCATGCCTTGATTACATCTGAAGATGTATTGAATGGGTATCAGAATAATATCCATATCTGGATTGTATCTGAACCATATCTGAAAGATGTAATGAATGAGTATCAGAATGACATCCATATATGGATCATATTTGAACTGTATCTGAAAGAGAAATCTGTAATTAGTTCCAGAATGAATCTGTGTCTTGATTGTATCTGTATTGTATCTAGAAGATGGTGAACTGTTTGGGGAAATAAACCCTATTGATGGAGAAGTACTCTTGCTGAGGAAACACCCTTGTTAAGGAAATGAACTCTGCTTGAGAGCAGAAGTCTGAATGGGGTTTTAAAACCTTGGAGGAACAAGCTCAGTTGGGGAAGAGAAACTACATGAGCTGTATTGATTGAAACTCCGTAGGTTGGTGATAATGCCAGGAAGAAGATCATACTCCTTTATCCGCCAGAGCGATCTGCCGGGGAAATTGTGGGGAATGTATGACTTTGTGAAGATTACTTTGTGGAGATAATCTCATGGAATTGGCTCTGTGGGGGTCTGTGGAGACTTGAACATACCTCAACTTCTAGAGCCCTTGGTGAATGCTGATCAGGGTGATAAAACTTCTATTGATAGACAAGTGAAGAGATGACGGGACATAGTCGTACGCTTTAATCCCTAACTTTTGCCTGGACCGTCCTTTCAGATTTTCAGTCCACCAGGATACCCTTTTCTGCCCAAGCTGCCTTTCCAGGTTTTCGACTTGCCGGGTGTACAATTTTATTTATATATCCATAATTTTTGCCCGTACTCTTTTGGTTCGTCGGGATGCCCTTATTTTTTCCTAGGCCAGTCAACCTAGCGGGTCTTTTTTCATGCTTAGTATTTTTTGACTATGTCCGTGTTCACAGGTGTTGTACCCCAAAATTTTCCCTCCCATATTCCTCAATACATGTCAAGTGAGGTCCTCAAATTGCTCAAGGAAGTCCAAGGGTTGACCAAACCAACTCTCTCCTAAGGCAGTCTACCCCAAATTAGGGTTTCATTTTGCACCAAGATGTTTGAATAAAAAGGGTCCCAAATGCTCACTATTGTCCTAATATGTTCTAAAGATCATCCATGTCAAGTTTCAAGCCTTGCAGAGGAAGTTTGCTCAGTCAATTGCTCAAAGGCCTGAAAATCGACTATGTTAGGGCAAAGGTCAACTGTGGCCCACATACAGTCAAACTTCAAGATTTTTGGTCAACATTCTCATTGTGAAGTATTATTCATCATTTTATCAAGGGTTGATCATGATTTTTCAAGGATTGCTCACAATTCATCAAAACACAAAAGTTGTTAAATTAGGGTTTTGTAGGAAAAGTCAACTCAACTTTGACCAAGCATAACTTTCTCATAATTTATCAAAAATGACCAATCCAAAGATCATTTTTAAGAGTATGTGATTACTACAATTCATCTTCAGCTCCCAAGTTCAAAATATGCACTCACAAAAAGATATAAATTTGGACATTATAGGTCATTTTGGAAAGTCAACAAAAACACCTTTTATGTCAAAGCTTCATACATGAACATGGAAGACTCAATTGATATGAGACCAAAAGGGTTTCTTAGAGGACATCTTAAGCTTTATGAAAAGTCCAAGAACATCTCTCTATGGTCAAAATTGAAAGAGTTATGCATTAGCCAAGTTGACCCTTTTTGCAAAATTGCCAAAAGTCAAAGTGTCCAAAATTTCATTTTTTTGCCAAATGGGCCCAACTTTTTATGCTTGCATTGAGTTTATAATGTGACCCACGACCCATGAGCCCTTCCACTTGTCATTATTTTAATTTTTTCATTTATTTTGATTTCATTTCATTTAAATCAAATAAAATCAAAATAAAATAATAAAAATATCTAAAACTAATTAAATCTTGAGATTTTGTGCATGATTAGGTCCAATACACAGTTGGAAACAAGATCAAATCGTGCAAAGTTCAAAATGGATAGAAAAAGATTGCATTTGCTTGATTTGGAAAGATTTTGCACAAGGATCAAATCATGAATCAATAATCATAATTGAGAGAGATTTAATACAGAATTGTAACCCTAATGCATTCTACTATACATAAGGAACAAGTGAAAACCAAAAAGAGGAGGCTAGAGGCGTAAAAAGAGAAAGAACCAGTTTCAAAAATTTAAGAAAAGTTGCAAACTAATTTCCAGGTTTCAGGCCACCTCAAGGAATTCTAGTCAAACCAATCGATTACTGGACTCCCCAGGATCAAGATTCAATGGCTAACAAGCTTCCTCACGCTCAGAATCACACTGTAAGAGTCATACGGTTTCACATTTTATTTAATTTGAAAACCTTAATTCTGGCATATTTAGCATGATTAACTGACATATTCTTAATCCTTGAGATGTTTGCAAACTAATGGTTATGATTAATTGCATTTTTATTGACTGTATACCAAGATGCCATGGCTAGGGTTCGTGCTCCGTTTTTAGGGGTTTTTCATACAGGAACAATTGGCCATAAATAATGGTACCATGATGCTCGTGAGGTTGCAACGAGTTGATTGGTACCATTGGTTGTGATTTATCATACATGGACAGGATTTTGGAGTGGACAAGGGTTGTACCTACGCCTAGTGTCCGTAGGTAAAAGTATTTGATCTAAAACTATGGAGGCAACGAGGAAGATGATGGCGTGGCATGCTGTGAATGGGCAGTTTGAATCTGCGCGCGTTTTAAGAATTGATATTTTGGTTTTATCATATAATAATTGTTTCTTATTATTTGTACAACTAACATGGCTAGTTCAGATGGCAAGTGTAACACCCCTTCTAAAATACCCCGAATAATATTAATTATATCAATGATTAAAGACATATTCCATCAGAGTTAACACGGAACAAGGGATGTCACAATTATGAAATAAATAAAACTTCCAATAAAATAATAGTCATGCTACACTGAGGGTCATTATTCAAATAATTCAATCAAATTAAGACCATGTCTTACACATCGGAAAAATACCATAACCAAAATGGAATAAACCAAAACATAATTATTCCCAATGAAATTCAAAGAAACAATTGAATAGTAACTAATTCCTCAACTAAACGTTCCCTAGTGTTACAACCTATCAGAGCACGACACTGACACGTGGACTTAAAGTAACATAGCTCTAGAGCCATCCTCACCAACTCCTGAGCTGCTAACTTTAATCTGAAATTGTTAAAGTAAGGGTGAGATTTCTCATAATTAACATGCATTATAAGCTTCTCAATCAACATTATATCACAAGCATATTATTTCACCCATTTTAGCATAAATTCAGATTCAACACGCAGTTCCAATCATACAAGTCATTATGCACAAATCAATAATTAACCAAAGAATTGTAACACTGGAAGACATCCTAACATGTTACAATTCCATGCAAACACAAATGCAGACACAACGCATGTGGTACCAACATGTGACCAAGTCACCAAACACTGATCCATCATCAACCGGATACAGCAACCATCGATTCATCCATAAACACCCGGACACGAATCCAGCCTAACCACCCATCATCACCCGGGTATCGGTTAAAGACAATACAAGTCAAATTCCACACAATGGGAATTAACTTCACCAAAACAATGCATATGCACGCACATCACTAGCATGCAACATCAAATCAGTCTATGAAATACATCAATTTATCATAACTGAACCAAAACCAAAAACATGATATCTCAACGATCATGCACACCATCATTAGCAACATAAACATGCCTTTCATTCACATAATACTAATACATCCATCCATCACAGGTTCACTGCTACATACACACCCATGTGCGTTAGCCAATAATCACTTATTCCGGGATTTGACTCATTTTCAAAATAATTTCAGGTTTTAGGAAATATTTTCATTTTATAAAATAGAGCATTAAATTTAAGAAATAACGTCCAAAATGACATTCAAAACGGACTTACGGTTTGAAAGTTATGAATTTTCAAAGTTTAATATTTTTCAAAAAGTTACAGCAGAACCCGGTTCCTACATATGCAGGAACCGGTTCCTGCGAAGTTCAAAAATCACGCTTCTGGAAAAATGTATGGGAACCCGGTTCCTACCTATACAGGAACCGATTCCTACGTGCATTTTTGCCAGTTTTTATAAATTCACACAGTGGAACCCGGTTCCTCCCCACTGGGAACCGGTTCCCACGACCTGCAGAGTCAAATTCTGCACTTTTGACAGCATTTATTCATTCTAAACCAATTCCAAACATACCCATACGAATTGCAACATGAGAAACACCAAAAAACATCCATTTTGCACCATTATAACATCAAACAACATTATTTCATCATTCATTTTTATCATCTGACACCCTAATGGTTTTCAACCTACAATTCGACGCAATAGGGACAATTCTACAGAACCCTAGAATTCCAAACCGGGATTCCCTAATATACTATGATCCATACTATTGAATATCTAAACCGATAATACGAATTAACTAATCGAAATCACCCCTTACCTTGTGGGTTCTTCGAATTCTGACGCTTCCGGTTTTCTCCTTCTTTTTCCTCTTCTCAAATGCACGTTTGATGAACATTCCAAAATAACTCTCTTTCTCTTCTTTTTCCTTTTAATACTCCTTTTATTATTCCAATAAAATAATTAAATTAGTAATTAGTAAGAGTAGAGTATTTTACCCCTCACACCCTCTAATCACTCTTCACACCACCAATACTTCTTTCCTTTAATTAATTAAATTAATTCCAATAATTAAATTTCCAATTAAATTAATAATTAAAAATTCTAATTATTTAATAATCGGATTATTTGGGGTGTCACAGCAAGCGCGCAGTGTGATAATGTTCAAAGACCTGGGTTCGATCCCCAGGTCCTAACAATGCTTCATATTATTTTTTCTTACATATTCAGGCGTGCTAGCATCCCACGAGTCTACCATACACCATCAGCGTCCAACCATCAGATCATCAAGGCTTCAGATCCAACGCCTTCTCCCTGAAGGACTACCATGCGCTTGTCAAGATGACATACAAGATCTGGCAAAGTCAATGGGGCCAAGAGCATTGTTGGGCTCAGAATTGCCAACCATACCCCCCCCTTGCTGAAACAACATCAGGCCCATCTTATTCTTTCATTTCTATTTTCATTTATTTATTTAATTAATTTAATTGTTTTTTAACCAAAAATTAATTTCTTTTCCACAAAAAAAATCATAAAATCAAGTTTCACTAAAAAATGTAGAATTAGGTTTTATTTCATCAAATTAAATTTAATGTCAGTTTAATTTAATTTAGGTTAATTCTAACTTTTTTATATATTTAAAATCAATTAGAAAAAATTAGGGTTAACTTGTGATTTAATTTTTATTTCTTTCTCAAATAAAATAAAATAAAAATACAAAATAGGTTAATTTAATTATTCTTCTTAAATTTAAATTAATTAGTAATTAGTTTTTTTATTTATTCAATTAAACTTTATTTTCTCAAATAACACAAAAAACGACAAAAAGATGATTTTTTCTTGTAAATTACAATTAGGTAGTTGGGGTCAAAACCCTAAATCTCTCGTTTTCGATTCATCGCGCGCGTTTATCATTTATGCAATATTAATGTAACTGCTCACGGTATGTAATAGTTTAATCTAGGATTTTATTTTATTTATCGTTTACGGGTTTTTTTGGCTATGTAATAAATCCATACCCCGAAGCCTTGTAATAGCGTAGGTTTTACTTCCCGCATTTTAATTCTTGCAAATATTAACTGTTAGATGTATGTTAATAGGATTGTATGACAAGATTGCATGATAATTTAAAATGGCTAGAAAACCCTAATGTGTAAAGTTAATAACTGAAATCAAATCACTCGCACATGCGCACTTCTAGGGTATACTCTCACTTCGGTTGCCTTCGGTAAACGGTCAATAAGTATAGGGTGTCTTAGTTAGTGCCCTTCTGTCTAACAAAGATCAAAAGTCCTGTTCGGAAATGTTGCCTCGAATATGATCTTAAGACTTTAGGGTTATTACTAAGACGTCCTAACATTGCTTTAGTGATCGTACGTCCCTTTCGAATTGACCCTTACAATTCCAAACAACGGTGCTACCTATTTCTCAATAGTGGGATAGCGCAGTCTAAAGGAAACAAGAACAGAAACGATCCTTTTTCGAGTAGGTAGATGCTAGTAGGTACTTGCTCAAAACAAACTTTTTCACACTTACACTTTCCAAACAAAGTTTTCAAAAGCAACTTCGTAACACTCTTGAGGACAGAAAGGAGGGTTAAAATGAAGTAAAACAAAACTTTTCAAAACAAACACACACAACCAATTTTAAAAAGATGAGCGAGTACCTAAGAGCCCATGGAAAACCATAGATAGAAAGGGTGTTAATACCTTCCCTTTCTATAATCTACCCCCCGTACTCAGAATATCTCGAAAAAGGACTTTTTCTGTGCTTTTTTCCTTTCCAGTTGGATAAAATAAAATTTGGTGGCGACTCTTGCTTACCGCGACATTTTGCAAATACAAAGAGTAAAATGCAAACCAGTATTTTTCAAAATAGTCGGTTCTTTTACCGTATCACAGAACTGGAGACTCTGCTGGGGAAATAATAAGTGGAATATACCTTAGGATTTAGTTCATCATAAATTGCTTCTCTTGTTTGTTTTGGTTGCTTTACTTTTAAGGGTTTTGTTTGGGAGTTACTATAGATCCTAACCCGGATCTAGGGACACCTTTTAGGTAAGTAGCAATAAACTGTGAGGGAACTGTACAGCGTAGACCGATACGGTTGAAGCAGTATCTACATTGATGTGGCACACTGGTTGGTACCGGTATCCCTTGTGGAGAAACGAGGAGAATACGGGCCTGTTGCGTGTGTCGTTAAGCATCAACTGACCTTAGAACCTTTAATCGATCAACTTGGCCATTAGAAAGTAGTGAGATAGTCGGCCTCGATATAAAGCTGAGAACTGGTTAATACTCGATGCTACATTCATTGAGACCATACTCTCGAGATAGTTCCGGCCACAAGAAAATATTGTGTGAGCTGAACCATGATCGATGGAGGATGGTCAGTGATATTGAGAACCTCTAGAACCCAATTACTTTTTCTAGGACAGGTTGAAACCAACTGAACTTCAAGAGGGTATCACCTTTGACCTCATGCAAGCCTTAAACTTAAGGCCTTTTGTGTGACTTGTTTGCCTTTTCCATGCCTGTTATCTGCTATACCTGTTGATTTTATCATGACATCATGCATCATAAAATAGCATGCATATTTCATTACACTAACCATTTTAAAGACCAAGGGAATTTATCTTTGTTCTGTTTTGCAGATTATGGCTTCCATGCGCAGAAATACCATCCGAGTTAACTTTGTGCAAATACCTGCTCAACTTAAAGAGTTAGCCTCAAGAGTTTCTGAGACTTCTGTGTTCATTAAGAGGCATGGTCAGCTTCTTAGCCTAGTCACCTCAAAGTTTGATGAGCAGATGATGAGTGTGCTTTTCCATTTCTTCGATCCTGTGCATCATTGCTTTACCTTTCTGGCTTACCAGCTGGTTCCCACTTTAGAAGAGTTTTCTCACTTATTGAGCATATCCATCCTTGAGTAGGTACCCTTCACAGGTATGGAAGAGGTTCCTAGACCAGAAGACATTGCCTCAGCTCTGCATCTGAAACGGGCTGATGTAGTATCCAATTGGGAAACACGAAGCGGGGTCGAAGGGTTCTTAGCCAAATTTCTGATAGATCAGGCTTAACTATTCTGGGATAATTTGGACTTTCAGGCTTTTGAAGATGTCTTGGATCTCCTTATCTATGGTTTGGTTCTCTTCCCAAATCCGGATTCCTTTGTGGATGTGAATGTTGTCAAGATTTTCCTTTCTCGCAATCCTGTGCCTACTCTACTGGGTGATATCTTGCATGCCCTCTACACTCGTACTGTAAGGAGAAGAGGGACTCTTATCTGTTGCATGTCGTTGCTGTCGAGGTGGTTTATTTCGCACCTCCCTAAGTTTGTGCTAAAGAACGAAGAAGGTCTGGGATGGTCCTACAGAATAATGTCACTTGCCCATACAGACATTCTTTGGTGTTCCCGGACTATGGAAGACATTGCTGTCATTGATCGTTGTGGGGGATACCCTAATATCCCATTGCTTGGAATCATAGGGGGTATAACCTACAATCCTTGTTTAGCCTTGCAAAAATTTGGTCGTGCTCGGAGAGATGGTCCCCATGAGCTACTTCTTGAGGATATTACATTTGACTACAAGGAGGACGTTGACGAGCACCGCCGGAGGTTTATACAAGATTGGGGCATGGTGAACAGATCTAACCCTCAAGAGCTAGGACCAAGGACTTCCCTTCCTATGCAGCCTTACCTCCAATGGGTCCGAGCTCGTGCCCAGAAGCTTGGGATGCCCTATGAAGCCGTATTGCCAGTGATCATGGAACCCACTAATAAAGAAGGTGTTCCTTACATAATTCTTTATCCTTACATGCCCACTGATCCTAGGGCATTGCAGAGATCTTGGATTCAACTGAAAGAGGAAAGGGATACTTACCAGGAGAAGTACCATGAGCAAGAAAGAAAGATTTTGAAGCTCACCAGGCAGCTCGAGGAGGAAAGAGTGATCAATGACTACCTCAGTGCAAAGAGGAAGCGTCCATGAGACTTTTGATTTTGCTTTTGTAGTTTAGATTTGTTTTCCATTTATTTCTTTGTAACGCCTTAAAGGCACTGTTGAACCTTTTTACAAGTTAATCTAATAAAGTTTGTTTATTTTTGGTTTGAAAATTTAAATCTCCCAAAGTCTTTGAAATCATTACATGCGCATCCCATTATCATGCACATAATTACAGGTACCATTACAGGTTTCTCATCTTCTTCGCTGTTTATTTCAGCAGAAATGTCTTCTGATTAAGCCATCAAAGATCTTCAGGAACAGAACGCCCAATTCCAACAGATGTTCTTGAACTTGGCTAAAGGGAAAGAGGATTTGAAGACTCTCATTCTGAAAGAGAAGAAGAAGAAGAAGAAGAAGAAGAAGGTCGTTCTTCTTAATATGGGCAAAAGGTTTGGGGATAGGTTGAAGCAGCAAGCTGATTTGACCTCTTCATCCAAGGAAGGGGAGAACCAAGAAGAAGAAAAGGGCCCCAGTCCTGCAATCTCTGATAATGATACTAATTATGATGAGGAGAAATATCCTCCTGCCGAGGATAGGTACAAGCAGTTAGAAGACCGTCTGAGTGCTATGGAAATTCAGAAGATCCCTAGTTTGGATTTCGGAGAGCTGGGACTGGTATCTGGAGTAGTGATCCCTCATAAGTTCAAAGCTCCTGTTTTTTCCAAGTACGATGGAGTATCCTGTCCAAAACTCCATCTCCGCTTGTATGTCAGGAAAATCCAACCCCACGCTGCTGATAGAAATTTGTGGGTACATTTATTTCAAGATAGTCTGTCAGGGACTCAACTTGAATGGTTCTATCAATTGGAAGGAGCCAATTTCCGAAACAGGGAAGACCTTGCTGCTGCTTTTTTACAGGAAGTATCAGTATAACGCTGACCTTGCTTCCACTCGTACTCGGCTTCAGGGTATGTCTATGGGTGCAAGTGAATGTTTTAAGGACTATGCTCAGAAGTGGAGAGACTTAGCTAGACGAGTCCAACCTCCTTTGTCTGATAGGGAGTTGGTTGACATGTTTCTAGGGACGCTATCTAGTCCATTTTTCAACCATCTGATCAGCAGTTCATCATCCGGGTTTAATAAGTTGATTTTGACTGGAGAGAGAGTAGAAGCTGGTATCTGAAGTGGTAAGAAACAGAAGGATACTTCATCAAGTGCAGTGAAGAAGCCTTTCACCGGTAAGAAAGAAGCTAGTGCAATCTACGGTCCGAGGGGCCAAAGCAGACCTAAACACCGTCAAGCAGTAAATGCGGTAGTGATATCAAGACCCACAGTTGCTCCATAATGCAACAGTCAACAAAGGGTGGAAAGACCACAGAGGCAGTTCACTCGGCTCAATATGACCCTGACCCAAATTCTACCACAATTATTGAAGACCAATCTGGTAACTCTGAGGGAAGCCCCGAAGAACCCCAATACCATTTCTCCCCACTATAACCCGAATGCCCGTTGCGCCTATCACTCTGAAAGTCTAGGTCATGATACAAACAACTTTTGGGCATTGAAAAACAAGGTGCAAGACTTGATCGAAGCCAAAGAGATTGAGTTTGACACTCCGGAGAAGCCCAACGTCATAACTACTCCCATGCCCAAGCATGGTCATGGAGTAAATGATGTGGGCGATGATTTATTTGTGACCTCTGTGGAAGAAATATCTACTCCTTTGATGACAGTTAACAAGAATTTGCTGTTAGCCAGTTTATTTCTGGGCTATGGTGAAGGTTGTCACATGTGCTCGATTCTACCTGCTGGTTGCCACTTATTGAAATCAGGTGTTCAGCGCCCGATGGATAACAAAGAGATCATGTTCGAAAAGACTGTGATTCCATTAGTTCCAATTGAAGATGTTTCCATCATAACCATTTCCGCCAATCCTTCCAAGGTTTCCTCGAGAAAACCTGTTAAGATTACATCCGCCCCAAGAATTGCTCTGTTAATAATTACTGTCCTTGGTCCTATCCCATACACTTCGGACAAGGTTGTCCCTTGGCACTATGGTGCTGATGTGTATTACCATGGAGTTAAACAAGACTTAAAAAGTGAGGAAGCTGATGCGGATGTCAGCAATATTGTCGGGGCCAGCAAGGTCACCAGGATTGGAAGACTCTTTTCTCCTGAGATTTCCCCTCTGGCTGTCCACAAACCTGTTGTCATTCCATCTGCTAGTACATCAGCTACTATCGCAGTTCCTATTCCAGTTATCACCCTTGTCGCCGAGCCATATGGGACTCGGGGCAAAGAAATCACAAGTGAACATGCCCGGACGGAGGCACCTAAGAAGATCATTGTAGAAACCTCGAAACAAGAGATAGAAGAAATTTTGAAGATTATCAAGAAGAGCGACTACAACGTAGTCGAGCAGCTGGGGCAAACCCCGTCAAAAATCTCCATGTTGTCCTTATTGTTGTGTTCTGAAGCCCATGCAAAGGCTCTAATTGAATTCCTCAAGACTGCGCATGTGCCACAGGAAACTTCAGCTGACCAATTCAAAGATTGCGTAGCTAGCCTGACTGCCAACAATGGGCTGGGTTTCTCAGATGCGGATCTGACTGCTAAAGGAAGGAATCATAATGATGCTCTACACGTATCGATCGAGTGCAGGGGCACTACATGTTAGAACAAAGTTTGAATATACTACCCTAAGTTTAAGTTTTGATGATAACAAAATGAAAAGATATATTAATTATGTGATTCATGTAAGAACTATTTGCTACCTAAAATATTACCTTCTGTTTTGCAGAAACTCTGATAGGTATCAGCAAGAGTACACTTAATCAGCATCAGAAGATTGGTTATCAATATCAGCATCAAAAGATGCTATATCAGAATACCAGAATCAGAAGAACAACTCACGCGAATGCTGAAGCTTGATGAACAGAACTGCGCTCAACACTCTGATAAAGACAACAACAGTTCATCAGCACTTAAGCAGAGTCAGAATGAGCCCAAGCCAGAACACGCTTTAAGTAGCAACGGTACTGTGCATTCAAGGCGAATTATTACCAACGACATCATTCCAGACAAGATCTGCTTAATAAGGAATGTTTGTTATTGGCATTGAATCAAGATTATTGCTCCAACGTTCAACAATTTCAGTGCTATATAAACAAGACAACAAAGATTGAATTGGCTAATGCTCTACATCAATTTACATGCCTAAAAGCTAATCATCATCTTCCTTCTCTCAGTTTACTAAAAGCTCCAAGAATTCCTTACTCAATATTTTAGCAATCTAGTTTCCATAAGCTTAAGTTGTGTAATATCACAGTTGTGATAAACAGTTTTGTAGAAAACATTCACACACCTAGATTTCTCTTCTTTGTAAGAAAGTGTTTCCTTGACAAACCGGTTTGTGGTTTGCATCAAGAAGGCTTTAGCAGTTGTTAAAGCAGATTGTAATATTCAGTTGAATATAGTGGATTAAGACCTCATCGGAGAGAGGCGAAATCACCTTGACGGGTGGACTGGAGTAGTTTGAGATCAAATGAACCAGGATAAAAATATCGTGTTCATTGCATTGATTTTCAGTTTTACAATTCAACCCCCCTTCTTGTGTTTTTCACTTCTTCAATTGGCATCAGAGCGCCTGGTTCTGAGCTAAAACACTTAACCGTGTCAGTACAAGATCCAGCGTCAGAAAAACACAATGGAAGGAACTTATTCTCACACCAGCAATGACAACCATGAGGACAGAGACAGATTCAGCGGCAAACCTCCAGTCTTTGATGGAGAAAATTTTGATTACTGGAAAGACAGAATTGAAAGCTTCTTTCTGGCACATGATGCTGATCTGTGGGACATGGTGACAGATGGATACACGCACCCTGTAAATGCAAGCGGTCAGAAGATTGATAGGAAAACAATGTCTGACCAACAAAAGCGTGACTTCAAGAATCACCACAAGGCCAGAACCATCCTTCTCAGCGCCATCTCGTATGCTGAATATGAAAAGATCTCCAACAGAGACACATCAAAGAACATGTTTGACTCACTCAGAATGACGCATGAGGGCAACGTTCAGGTCAAAGAAACTAAAGCTCTGGCGCTTATTCAGAAGTATGAGGCATTCAAAATGGAAGAAAGTGAATCCATTGAAACAATGTTCTCAAGATTCCAGATTCTGGTAGCTGGTCTCAAGGTTCTGGACAAAGGCTACTCTACTGCTGATCACGTCAAGAAAATCATGAGAAGCTTACCAAAGCAGTGGAGGCCAATGGTTACAGCTCTGAAGCTAGCAAAAGATCTCAATAAAATTTCTCTGGAGGAACTTATTAGCTCCCTCAGAAGTCATGAGATAGAGCTAGAAGCTGATGAACCCCAGAAGCAAGGTAAGCCTTTAGCATTAAAATCTAACAAAAAATATGAGTCTAAAGTTTTGCAGGCAGTTGAAGAAACATCTGATGGATCCTCATCAGAAGAAGACGAACTCTCCCTCCTCTCCAGAAGAGTGAATCAACTGTGGAAGCAGAGGAAAAGAAAGTTCAGGAATCCCAGAAGATCTGATCAGAACGAGTCTTCTTCCAGATACAGAAGGACAGATTCTTCCTCTGGATACAAAAGATCTGAAGGCTCCTCAGGAAGCAGAAAGCCAAACACCAAGGACATCATCTGCTATGAGTGCAATGAGCAAGGACACTACAAGAGTGACTGCCCAAAGCTTTAGAGGGAAAAGCCCAAAAAGAAGTTTGGAAGAGAAAAGAAGAAAAGTCTCATGGCTACATGGGATGACTCTGACTCGTCTGAAGCTGACTCAGAATCAGATGATGAGAGAGCAAACATAGCTCTCATGGCTAACATTTCAGAAGATAGTGAAGCTTCTGAATCAGACTCAGAATCAGATACTGAAGAGGTATTTCTTGACTTTGCAGTTAATTTTACCAAGGTTGAACTTGCTGAAAGCCTTAATGAAATTCTGGAAAGGTATCAGCAGATTATGGTTAAATTCAGAGACCTGAAAAGGAATCTTGAATCTGACTCTAATAAGACTGAGAGTCTTAAATTGGAGAATTCTGAGCTGAGAAATAAAATTTCAAAATTAGAAAATACTTTACAAAACTCTCAAAAGGAACCAATTTCTGAAACTCCCAGCAACGCTGATGAGATCATCAAGGAGTATGATCACAGTTTCCAGAAGTTCCTTGCTAAAAGCATAGATAGAAGCAGAATGGCTTCAATGATCTATGGAGTTAGCAGAAACGGCAGGAAGGGAATAGGATACCAAGGTAAGGTTCCTACACCAAAGAATGTCATAGATTTAACCATTAAACACACACCTCTGAATTCACATTTTGTGTATGGTCACACACATGATATTAAATACACTAGCAGTAAGTACTCTGTGAAACCAAAATTCAACCACAGTTTTGGTAAATCTAACAAATCAGGACCCAAGAAAATTTGGGTACCTAAGGATAAAATAATACATGTTGCAGATATCTTTAGCAGCAAATCAGAAACACCAGTCATGGTACCTGGACTCTGGCTGCTCGCGACACATGACGGGAAGAAGGCATATGTTCCAAAGCCTGGAACTTAAGCCTGGAGGCCACGTTGGCTTTGGAGGCAATCAGAGGGGAAAGATCATTGGCTCTGGAACTGTAGGTAATGGAAATCTTCCCTCTATTAATAATGTTCTTCTAGTAGATGGATTAATGCATAATCTGTTATCCATAAGTCAATTAAGTGATAACGGTTATGATATAATCTTTAATCAAAAATCATGTAAAGCTGTTAGTCAGAAAGATGGGACTATCCTGTTTAATGGAAAGAGGAAAAACAACATTTACAAAATCAAACTTTCTGAACTGAAAAGTCAGAATGTAAAGTGCCTTCTGTCTGTTAACAACGAGCAGTGGATCTGGCACAGAAGATTGGGGCATGTTAGTATGAGAAGAATATCTCATATTAACAAACTCAATCTGGTCAGAGGACTTCCTAATTTGAAGTTCAATTCAGATGCTCTGTGTGAAGCATGTCAGAAAGGCAAGTTTGCAAAACCTTCTTTTAAATCTAAAAATGTTGTTTCTACCTCTAAGCCATTAGAACTTCTGCACATTGACTTATTTTGACCAGTTAAAACTGCTTCAGTCAGTGGCAAGAAGTATGGGTTAGTAATCGTAGATGACTATAGCAGATGGACATGGGTAAAGTTCTTAAGACACAAGGACGAGTCACACTCTGTGTTTGTTACCTTCTGTAACCAAGTTCAGAATGAAAAGGATCTTAGAATCGTTAAAGTCAGAAGTGATCATGGTGGAGAGTTTGAAAACAAAGATTTTGAGTCATTCTTTAATGACAGAGGCATTCTGCAAGATTTCTCTTGTCCTAGAACTCCCCAACAAAATGGAGTTGTAGAACGAAAGAACAGAACATTGCAAGAAATGGCCAGAACCATGATCAATGAGACAAACGTTGCTAAGATCTTCTGGGCAGAGGCAATAAACACAGCGTGCTACATTCAGAATAGAATCTCAATAAGACCTATTCTGGAAAAGACTCCATATGAATTGTGGAAGAACAAAAAGCCCAACATTTCATATTTTCATCCATTTGGATGTACTTGTTTTATGTTAAATACAAAGAATTATCTGAACAAGTTTGACTCTAAAGCACAGAAGTGTATTATGTTAGGATACTCTGAACGCTCAAGAGGGTACAGAGTATACAATACAGAAACACAGATTGTGGAAGAATCAATCAGTGTTTGTTTTGATGATAAGCTTGACTCTGAAAAGTCAAAGCAGAATGAAGTTTTTGCAGGTATGGAAATTGAATTTACAGGTTCTGAAGACAAGTCATCAGAAGCTCTCAACACAGACACTCCTTCAACGTCTGAAAGGAGCACTGCTAGAAATCCTACAACAGCTGCAGATCAACCTCAGAAAAGATTACCCAGAAGCAGCTTGGATCACCCAGAAGAAACTATCTTAGGAAGAAAGGAAGATCCAATCAGAACAAGAGCAAGCTTCAGAAACTCTGAAGAAACCCTCATGGGACTTGTGTCTCTGATTGAACCTTCTTCTATTGATGAAGCACTTCTGGATAACGACTGGATTCTGGCAATGCAAGAAGAGCTGAATCAATTCACCAGAAATGACGTATGGGATCTTGTTCCTAGACCAAAAGGATTATACGTCATTGGAACAAGATGGGTGTTCAGAAACAAGCTAAATGAACAAGGTGAAGTCATCAGAAACAAAGCACGACTGGTTACACAAGGTTATAGTCAGCAAGAGGGGATAGACTATACAGAAACCTTTGCCCCAGTCGCCAGGTTAGAATCTATCAGACTTTTAATTTCATTTGCTGTTAATAGAGGCATCACTCTGTATCAGATGGATGTCAAAAGTGCATTCTTAAATGGTTATATAGAAGAAGAGGTTTATGTGCACCAACCCCCTGGTTTTGAAAATACAAAACATCCAGAACATGTTTTCAAACTAAAGAAGTCACTATATGGTCTGAAACAAGATCCCAGAGCTTGGTATGAAAGACTAAGTAACTTTCTGTTAGAAAATGAATTCACCAGAGGCAAGGTGGACACTACCTTATTCTGTAAGTCAGTTAAGAATGACATCTTAGTCTGTCAAATTTATGTTGATGATATTATTTTTTGTTCTACTAATCCTTCTCTTCGAAGAAAATTTGCTAAGTGTATGCAGGCAGAATTTGAGATGAGCCTCATGGGGGAACTGAAATTCTTTCTAGGAATTCAGATCAATCAAACCCCAGAGGGAACTTACATTCATCAGAGAAAATAGATCAGAGCTCTTCTGAAGAAATTTGACCTCTCAGAATGTAAGCCATCAAAGATTCCAATGCATCCCACGTGCATTCTGGAAAGAGAAGAGGTAAGCAAAAAGGTAGAACAGAAAGTCTACAGAGGTATGATTGGTTATCTCCTTTATCTGACAGCTTCAAGACCTGATATATTATTCAGCGTATGTATTTGTGCTAGATTCCAATCAGATCCTAGAGAATCTCACTTAACAGCTGTTAAGCGAATTTTCAAGTATCTGAAAGGTACTACTAATCTGGGTTTATTTTATAGAAAATCTAGTGATTACAGTTTAGTAGGCTACTGCGATGCTGACTTTGCTGGAGACAGAGTAGAGCGTAAAAGTACTTCTGGAAGCTGCCAGTTTCTAGGAGAAAATTTGATCTCTTGGTCCAGCAAAAGGCAATCCACAAGTGCGCTATCAACAGCAGAAGCTGAGTACATAGCAGCAGCAGGATGCAGCACACAAATGCTCTGGATGAAAAGTCAGCTTGAAGACTTCCAGATTTTTGAGAATAACATCCCTATACTCTGTGACAATACTTCTGCTATTTGCTTAAGCAAGAATCCTATTTTACACTCTAGAGCTAAGAATATAGAAATAAAACATCATTTCATTAGGGACTATATTCAGAAAGGAATTTTGAACTTAAAATTTATAGATACAGACCATCAATGGGTTGATATCTTCACTAAACCCCTTTCTGAAGATATGTTCAATTTCATTCTGAAACATCTCAGCATGAAAATATGCCTAGAGTGAAAATGTCTTAATTCTATATATTTATCTTCAGAGTGTATTTGTTTTACTGTGAACTTCTGATTAATCTCTCTTCAGAAAGAAAGAACATGCAGATTGTATCAGATGTTAGTCTTAAAGATCTGAGCGTTTCAGCTCAAGGATAGACGTGCTGATCACTAAATCAAACAAGTGTCATCCAATCATCAGCAAATCTCTGAAGCAGAACGCGTGCACTCTTCTGAGAAGGCAAAACGCTGATTGGGTGCATTGAGACACATGTCTGGTAACCGTTTCAAGTATCTTTCTTAAATCCCCCAAAATCAGCAAGCATTAAATGAAAGTAATCATGTTTTTAAAACGTAATCATGATTTTATTTCTCTTTCTTGAAACCGTTTACTCTTTCAAAATATTCTGAAATCTATTTAAGCACGTTAACCTCTCACATTAATCTTTTACAGTTTCTCATAATCTCTCAAATATTTTCTGCATTTTCTCTGTGTTCATCTCTTTCAAACTTAAACCCATTTTCTCAGTTTTCTCATAAAAACCCTAAGTGTGAACATGGCAACCTCCAGCAGTGCTTCTGCAGGTTCTCAGAAGAAAGCTTCCTCTGAACAGTACCAAGTTCCATTCAGAACACTCCTTACACCAGTGAAGAATCTAGAAGTGTTGTCTGAACTGATTATTGATTTTGGCAGTCTGAAAGAGAATGGTTTTGACTTGATAGAAGAAGTTAGGGCACATAAATGGGAGAGATATTTCGACAGGTTGGTTGGACTAACATTCCCAATGTTAGTCAAGGAGTTCTGGATTCATGCATCCGCTTCAACGCATCAAGTCACCTCCTACATAATGGGAAAGAAGATTGTGATCACTGAGGATCACATAGCAAAATTAATTGGTTACAGTGGCAGTGGCGTTCGCTGTATTAATATGGCTGAAAGATGCTCTGACGTTGGTGTCATAGCAGAACAGATTTTCACCCATGGGGTGCCCAGCAGCAAAATCAGAGACCTAAAGGATCACCATAGAGTTTGGGCGAAGATCATTCTGGGGTGTTTTAATCATAGGAAGCCAATAAGTTCCCCTGATTACATAAATATAGATCAGCAGTTTCTGATCTATTTTATCAATCAGAAGGTAAAAATCAACTTGGCTCATCTTCTGTTTAATCACCTCAGAACAAGCGTGAAGGAAACCAGGGAAGAAGAAAGAACAGAGAGGGATTGGATACCCTTTGGAAGGTTAATATCAGATATTCTGACTGAGAATAGGCTGATAGAGCACCTGATAGAAGCTCAAGAGTTAAGCACCATTGAACCAACTGTTGGCAAGCCTCTGAACGCGAAGAATCTGAAGAAAATGAAATTAATAGAGAATATCAGAAAGGAGCCCAGCGTTACTCCTATTGCTGACATCACCAGCAGAAGAGTCCCACTGAGTGACTTTCCATTATTTTCTGAGTTAGAATCTAAACCAGTGGTGGTTCTCAGATACTTGGACGCGTGCAAGGCTGATGGTACAGATCCCAAGCTGAATATCAAAGATCTGCACCAACCTCAACCAGAAGTTACACTGAAGAAGACGAAGAAAAGGAAGGCCCCTTCAGAAGGAACATCCCAGCAGACACCCAAGAAAAGAGGTAATTTATCTGTTGCTTCTGTTTTAAATTCTTCTGCTATTCCAACATCTATCCCAACTCCAGCTTCTCATGAAATCCCAATCCCCATCCCAACAATAGATGAAACCGAACCAGAAGATCACCCTTCTGAGGCACTAACACTCAGAAGACCCCGCACCAAACATCCCAAACCAACAACTTCAACAACATCAACACTTGACAAAGTTCTGTCTGACATTGATCAATGTGCTTCTGATCACCTTCCCAATAATCCAAACACTGAACCAGATATTGCCAAATCTCCTCAACCAGAACAACCTCTCTCACCCATTCCAGAAGAACCACATATTCTTGAATAATCAGAAATTCCTCCTCCTTCTCCACAACCAGCAATTCCCTCTCCCTCTCCTCAACCAGAAATTCATCCACCATCTCCTCAACCATCACCTCCTCAACCTGAGTTTCATCATTCTGAAACTCCATCTCCTCCATCTCCTGAAACTCCATCTCCTCCATCTCCTGAACCTCATTCTCCTCAATCCTCTGAGCCACAACCTCTGGCAATACAGCTGCCATGTGGAACAACTGTAACAATGGCCCAGCTGCCATCCTCGCCAGAAACCACTCCTCCAAACACTCCCAAAACCCCACCCAGTCCAATTATTATTTCTGACTCTCCCACTCCATCTCCCAAACAAACAGCTCCAAAACAAACCACAGAAGACCCCATCAGGACCTTCATAGATTTAACAATCCTTGACCGTCTTGCTGATCTGAAAAATAAAATAGCCATTCCAAAACCAAAACAGCCAGATGTTGGCTCTGGCATTATGAATTTTGAAACAGGTTTGCAGCAATGGATTGCTTCTCTGAAGCAAGTCTGTCCTGGAATGATTGATCCAGCTGCCTCAGACCAGCTCTGGACACGATTCAGAATTTGGGTACATGCTGAAGCTCTAAAATTGCAAGACATCAATTATGAGCAAGCACAACAGAATTTCAGCAAGCTTCTGAACGAAGAAGGAAGTCAGCTATTGAAAGAAGACGTGCTCCTTCTGGATAGTGAGCCATGGTCTGAGAAGCGCCCAGCTTCACAAGTGCAGCCAGAAGAAGTTCAGAAAAATCAAGCTGAAGTTAGTCAAGCTGAAGCCAGTCAAGCTGAAGATGTTACAGAAAGCTCTCAGAAGCTCCCTGCTTCTGATGTTTCTCAAGCTGCCTTGGACAGGCAGACTCTGGAAGAACTGAAGCTGAATGATATTCGTCTACAACAAAGGATGGACGAAAATGATCAGAAGATGAAGGAAAGGATGGATGTGCAGGATAGCAAGATAGATACAGTAGTCAGCATGGTGCCCAAGAAGACTGAGACTGCTGATCAGATCAAGGCAATGCTGGAGACTCTGTTCACACGCTTTCCTCCCCAACCTTAGTTTTTCATTCATGCTATTTTCATGTTTTCTTTGCATATCTTCTATACTGTTTTGTCTGGCTCTGACTATTTTAATATGACAAGTTTTTCTGCTCTAATTGTTTTAGCACATCACTTACACTTTTTGATTGCTGACAAAAAGGGGGAGAACAAGAATGATATTTTTCAATAACGGATTACTGAGACAAAAAGTCTCAAACATTCTAACTCTGATATACTTGAATGTTTTCTTCTGTTTTTGCTTAAGTCTACAGGTACAAGAATGCTCTCTGATTCACTAAAGACCAAAGCTCTGATACTCTGATCCAAAGCAAAGCTCTGATAAAGCTCTGATATTCTGATTTGAAGCTCTGCTCTGATATTCTGATCTAAAGCTTCTGATAGTCAAAGCTCTGATATTCTGATGTTCAAAGAAAGGCAATAAAGATCTGATCCTGAAGAACTCTTGGAATTAAAAAGGGAAGTTATAAATTCAGGGGGAGTATCTCCGATCCCAACTCTCATATCTCTTTATCCCCTATCTTTGATAACTTCTTACTCTGATACATCTTATCATATAGTTATCTCTGATACTTTTTCACGTTATTTTCAATTAAAAATATCTAGTTTTTGTCATCATCAAAAAGGGGGAGATTGTTAGAACAAAGTTTGAATCTACTACCCTAAGTTTAAGTTTTGATGATAACAAAATGAAAAGATATATTAATTATGTGATTCATGTAAGAACTATTTGCTACCTAAAATATTACCTTCTGTTTTGCAGAAACTCTGATAGGTATCAGCAAGAGTACACTTAATCAGCATCAGAAGATTGGTTATCAATATCAGCATCAGAAGATGCTATATCAGAATACCAGAATCAGAAGAACAACTAACACGAATGCTGAAGCCTGATGAACAGAACTGCGCTTAACACTCTGATAAAGACAACAACAGTTCATCAGTACTTAAGCAGAGTCAGAATGAGCCCAAGCCAGAACACGCTTTAAGTAGCAACGGTACTGTGCATTCAAGGTGAATTATTACCAACGGCATCATTCCAGACAAGATCTTCTTAATAAGGAAAGTTTGTTATTGGCATTGAATCAAGATTATTGCTCCAACGTTCAACAATTTCAGTGCTATATAAACAAGACAACAAAGATTGAATTGGCTAATGCTCTACATCAATTTACACGCCTAAAAGCTAATCATCATCTTCCTTCTCTCAGTTTGCTAAAAGCTCCAAGAATTCCTTACTCAATATTTTAGAAATCTAGTTTCCATAAGCTTAAGTTGTGTAATATCACAGTTGTGATAAACAGTTTTGTAGAAAACATTCACACACCTAGATTTCTCTTCTTTGTAAGAAAGTGTTTCCTTGACAAACCGGTTTGTGGTTTGCATCAAGAAGGCTTTAGCAGTTGTTAAAGCAGATTGTAATATTCAGTTGAATATAGTGGATTAAGACCTCGTCGGAGAGAGGCGAAATCACCTTGACGGGTGGACTGGAGTAGTTTGAGGTCAAACGAACCAGGATAAAAATATCGTGTTCATTGCATCGATTTTCAGTTTTACAATTCAACCCCCCTTCTTGTGTTTTTCACTTCTTCACTACAATGGCCCATGTACTGGTGGATACCGGGTCCTCATTGAATGTTCTGCCAAAGAAAGCATTAGACAGTCTGGACTGTGAAGGTTTGATCCTAAAGCCGAGTAATATTGTGGTTAGAGCTTTTGACGGGTCAAAAAGGATGGTTCATGGGGAAGTGGACATCCCTGTTAAAGTTGGATCTCATACTTTTGCATCCACCTTTTATGTGATGGATATCAGACCATCATATTCTTACTTGTTGGGTCGTCCTTGGATTCATAAGGCTGGGGCAGTGACTTCAACGCTCCATCAAATGCTGAAATATCCGGTAAAGGGGAAGATTGTCACGGTACGGGGTGAAGAGGAGTACATGGTGAGTCATCTCAATTCCTTTCGCTACGTGGAGATGGATGGGGAGTTCATTGAAACCCCTTGTCATAACTTTGAAGAGGTCCCCCAGACTTTGGCATCAACTGAAGTTGCTACCGACAAACCTTCAATGAAGATGGCTTCTCTCAAGGATGCCAGGGCTATAATCGAAGTAGGTGGGTGTACCAATTGGGGTCGGCTCCCTGATTTCAAGCACAAAATTGACAAATTTGGTTTGGGCTTTACTACAGGGGCTCAAAGGGCTGTTAGGAGCACGCGGATTGGAAGACCTCCTCTTCATATTAGCAATCAGGGAGTTAATGCAATTGAAGATGATGAAGAAGATTCAGACATCGACAACTGGATCTACCCAACAACCAATGGTGGATTGAACAACTGGACGAAGAAGGAATTCATACCTATTTCTTTTATTCCACAGTAATTGACTTTTGTTTTAAGAGTTGTAATAAACAGTTTGAAACTTTACGGCCTGGTGCCTTGCCCGAGGCACTTTGGCCTTGCTTGTGAGGGCTTATTATTTGTCATTTTCATATATCATTAATAAAGAATTGGAAGTTTCTTACATTACAAATTTTGCGCTCCTTATTTTTCTTTTCTGTCTCTCACTTTACCAAAACAGCTATTCTCTTACACACACTCACATATCATAATGTAGATCCATATCCACTTTGGATCCCACTGATAACACCTCTGCTACTGCCAGTTATGACTTTGAAAATCCGATCAACCAAGATAAGGACGAAGGTGAGGATGATTGTGAGGTTCCTGGAGAGCTTGCTAGACTGTTACTGCAGGAAGAAAGGGCCATACAACCTCATGAAGAGCCAGTTGAATCAGTGAATTTGGGTACAGAGGAAGACAGGGAAGAGGTTAAGATAGGTGAGAATCTGGAGCCTAGTGTCAAGCAGCAGATGATACAAATGCTATGTGACTATGTTGAGATCTTCGCTTGGTCCTACGAAGATATGCCTGGTTTGGACACCGATATTGTGGTACTCCGCCTGCCAACTAAAGAAGACTGTCCTCCGGTAAAACAGAAGGTTCGTTGTATGCGCCCTGAGATGTTTGAGAAAATCAAAGCTGAAGTCATGAAGCAGTTTGATGCAGGATTTTTAGCTGTCACTTCTTATCCGCAGTGGGTTTCCAACATTGTTTCGGTGCCTAAGAAAGATTGTAAGGTACGGATGTGTGTGGACTATAGAGATCTGAACAGGGCGAGCCCCAAGGATGACTTCCCACTTCCTCACATCGATGTTCTGGTCGACAACATCGTGCAACATAAGATCTTCTCCTTCATGGATGGTTTTTCTGGCTACAATCAGATCAAGATTGCTCCCGAGGGCATGGAGAAGACAACCTTCGTTACATAGTGGGGCACCTTATGTTACAAGGTAATGCCTTTCGGGTTGAAGAATGTTGGGGCAACTTATCAGCGCGCCATGGTCGCTTTGTTCCACGACATGATTCACCATGGGATTGAGGTTTATGTTGATGACATGATAGCCAGGTCCCAGATTGAGGAAGAGCACTTGGATCATCTTCAGAAACTATTTGACAGGTTGAAGACGTACAGGATGAGGTTAACCCGAACAAATGCACCTTCGAGGTAAGGTCTGGTAAGCTGATGGGTTTCATCGCCAGTGATAAGGGTATTCAGGTGGACCCTGCCAAGGTAAAAGCCATACAGGAGATGCCGACTCCCCACATAAAAAAGGAAGTTAGAGGCTTTTTGGGGCGTCTGAATTACATTGTCAGGTTCATTTCACACCTAACCGCTACTTGTGAGCCAATCTTCAAGTTGTTGAAGAAAGATCAAGTGGTAAAGTGGAATGAAGAGTGCCAGACCACTTTCAAAAGAATTAAGGAATATCTTCAAGAACCGACAATTTTGATGCCTCTAGTTTAAGGAAGACCTTTTATCTTATACTTGACAGTACTGGATAGTTCAATGGGGTGCGTGCTGGGGCAGCATGACGAGTCTAGCCGGAAAGAGCATGCTATTTACTACCTTAGCAAAAAGTTTACCGACTGTGAGACCCGATACTCATTGCTCGAGAAAACTTGTTGCACTTTGGCATGGGCTGCTCGCCAGCTGAGACAGTATATGCTGACTCACACCACCTTATTGATATCAAAGATGGATCCAATCAAGTATATCTTCGAAAAGCCTGCCTTATCCGGAAGAATAGCAAGATGGAAGATGATCTTAACCGAGTATAACATCTAATACACAACCCAAAAAGCAATCAAGGGGAGTGTATTGGCGGATCATTTGGCGCATCAGGCCGTGGATGACTACCAGTCCATGAATTTCGAGTTCCCGGATGAGAACATCATGTTGGTGACCGACTGCGAAGAACCAGGACCGGATGAAGGACCTGAGGAAGGATCCCGATGGTCTGTGTATTTTAATGGAGCATCAAACGCGTTGGGTAATGGTATTAGCATTGTGATCATATCTCCTGAGGGCTGTCATACTCCATTCACCGCCCGATTATGTTTTAACTGCACCAACAATATGGCCGAATATGAAGCATGTATCCTGGGTCTTCGAGCTGCTATTGACCTGAGGATTAAGTTCTTGAGTTTATTCGGAGATTCTGCTCTAGTGATCAGTCAGATTAAAGGCGAGTGGGATACGAAGCACCCAAATCTTATTCCTTACAAAGAGTATGTACTGACATTGCTCCCGCACTTTGAGGAGATAACCTTTGAACACTTCCCAAGAGAGGAAAACCAGTTAGCGGACGCGCTAGCTACCATGTCTTCTATGTTCAAAGTCAGGTGGGATAATGAAGCTCCCCAGATTACCATCGAGAGGTTGGACGAACCTGCACATTGCTGTGACATTAAGACTGAAGAGGTAGCGGATAAACCCTGGTTTCACGAGGTAAAGAGGTATCTTGAGGCTCAAGAATACCCCGAGGGTGCATATGTTAATGATAAGAAGTTCTTGAGAAGGTTCACCGCGAAGTTCTTCGTCAGCAATTGTATCCTTTACAAGCGTAACCATGATTCAACCTTACTGCGATGTGTGGACAAAAGCGAGGCGGAAAGGATCATGGCAGAGTTACATGAAGATACCTTCGGAACTCATTCCAGCGGACATACCATGGCAAAGAAGATCCTACAGGCTGGATATTATTGGTCCACTATGGAAGCCGATTGTTATCAGCATTCTTGAACCTGTCATAAGTGCAAAGTTTATGCTGATAAGGTGCATTTACCTCTGGTTCCTCTGAATGTTCTGACAGCTCCTTGGCCCTTTGCAATGTGGGGCATCGACATGATTGGCGAGATCAAACCTACTGTGTCTAACGGGCATCACTTCATTCTGGTAGCAGTTGATTATTTCACAAAGTGGATTGAGGCAGCTTCCTTTGCTACAGTAACCAAGAACGTCGTGGCACGGTTTATCCGACATAATCTGATCTGTCGATACGGTTTACCGAAGAGGATCATCATGGACAATAGTACAAATCTCAACAATACGATGATCACCGAGCTCTGTAAACAGTTCAAGATACAACATCATAACTCTTCTCCCTACCGGCCGAAGATGAATGGGGCTATTGAAGCATCTAACAAGAACATCAAGAAGATTATACAGAAGATGACAGTGACATACAAAGACTGACACGAGATGTTACCATTCGCTCTTCATGGGTATCGTACCTCAGCAAGGACGTCGACAGGGGCAACACCCTACTCTTTGGTGTATGGCATGGAGGCAGTCCTACCCATCGAAGTCCAGATACCCTCTCTCCGGACTATGAAGGATGCGGGTTTGAGCAAAGACGACTGGATCCAAACCCGACTTGATCAGCTGAACTTAGTCGATGAAAAGAGACTTACTGCTATTTGTCATGGTCAGACGTATCAAAAGCGAATGATCAAGGCTTTTAACAAGAAAGTCAGACATCAAGAATATCAAGTCGGGGATCTGGTGATCAAACGCATCATTTTGCTGCAAGGTGATCCCAGGGGAAAATGGACCCCCACATACGAAGGGCCATTTGTGGTTAAGAACATTTTCTCGGGAGGAGCTATGATTCTAACCACCATGGATGGTGACGACCTTCCTCACCCTGTCAATGCAGACATAGTGAAAAGATATTACGCATAATCAAAGACCCGCTAGGTTGACTGGCCTAGGCAAAAATAAGGGCTTTCCGGCGAACCAAAAAGGTTCGGGCAAAAGTAAGGGATGAAAATGGAAAAAACTGTACACCCGGGAAGTCGAAAACCTGAAAAGGCAGCTTGGGCAAAAAAGGGTATCACGGTGGACTGAAAACCCGAAAGGGCGGTCCAGGCAAAAATTGGGGATTGAAGCGTAACACTATGTCTCACTGGATCATCTTACAAACAGACTTCGGTATCGACTATCAAGCTCGGACGGCGCCAATCAATCTGATCTACCTTCGACCAAGTAGAAAAGTGATGAGACACTTGAAGATATAAAGGAAATAACAGAGTTGGAACCCAGTGGGATTGTTCACATAGCTGTTTTTCTTTCTTTTTACACAAAATGTATAATTTTTGTTCCCTCGGCGGAGTTCTCTTACTAGGACGTCAACCTCTTGTACAAAATGCCTATTACAGGCCAATTTGAAAAATCAATACAAGTCAATTTCACAAATTTCAACTTGTTTTTCTGTTTTGTTTTGCAAGAACGTCCAATGATTCATTTCTTATATATGCATTTGAACATAATTGCTGCTTATAAATATTTACCCAAGAAACAAAAGATAATTACTCGTAATTCCAGGAACATGGGAAAACAAGAAATGTCCAAACCATACAGTTGCTCTACCCACCAGGTACAGGGATATAGCCAGCTTGAGAATATAACTAAAGGCACATATGCTCCCTACAGAGTAGGAAGTATCCAAAGACAGTGATGTTAGATCTCCCCAGCCGAGGTTCATAATTGCGAATGAGTCGGAAAAATTCTTCCCAAATAGAGTTTATCTATCACCAGCAAGAGAAGTTCACTGCCAGCGGATTTTTTTTCTCCAAATCAGCAGATCTTCCAATAGAGTATCTCTCTTCCCCGCAGAGTCATTCTCCCACAGGGTTATTCTCAAACAGAGTCTCTCCCGGCAAATTATTCTCAAGCAAAACAGACGCAAGTCCCCAGTTAATCATCTTCGGTCACTATCCCCAGTGAGAACGAAGAACTCACCTCCTTATGCTCTCCAACAGTAGCCCGAGATTTATTCTCCCCAGCTGGAGAATATCACAAGAACATTTCATATCCATACATTGTGGCATGCACATATGCATCATACAGCACAATCTCATTTATTTAGAGAACATCATTACTCAATACCTTTCATACATCATGACATTACATACGACTAACTCTTTACCTTTCAGGGAAAGATGCGATCAAGTTCTCGCAAGTTTTCCCTGTTTCAGTCAAATCGATACTAAGATTTCTATTCTAGTTCAAGCTATGAAGCCCGGAAATCGACCGGATAATATCTTGATTTACCTGAAATACTACGAAGCCTGGAATCGACCAAATAGTGGTATGTCTTAAATACAAGCTATAAAGCCTGGAAATCAACCAGAAAACAGCTTAACCCCTCAACAAGTTATTGTGAAGCCTGGAAATCGACCACATAGCAGTACAAGATACCATGAAGCCTGGAATCGACCAGACAGTGGTATAGGACACCGTGAATCCTTGCGCGCGACCAGATAGTGGCAAAGGACACTGAAGCCTGGGACAAGACCAGATAACAACATAAGGCACTACGAAGCTTGGAATTCGACCAAATAGCAGTTTACTCGGCCAATTACTATGAAGCCCGGAAATCGACCGGATGTTAGTATGCCTTAAATTCAAGTTGAAACCCGGATGCGGCCAGATAACCACTTAATTCCTCCTGAAGCCTGGAGCACGACCAGATAAGAATTGAGAAATTGCAAAGCCTGGAGAATGACCATATAGCAAGTTTTAATCTCATCTCCTCAGCAAGTCACTATAAAACCTGGAGCACGACCAGATAGCAGTCAGTCTTATTTTCCTCAGCAAATCACTGTAAAGCCTGGAGCACGACCAGATAGCGGTTCATTTTCACCTCCTCGACTAAGAGATGATTCCCCAGTAGAGTAACGGACAACTGAAGCTCCTAAAATTCTACTTCCCCAAGATAGAGACCGGCGTTCCCCAGCGTAGTCCTCCTTAATAACAGGTGTATGGGCTCTCGCAAAGGAATCTCTTATGCAATTTACACTCCTTCTGATGGCATATTTAAGCCCATATTTCTTCATTGACTTCCAAATGGAATCTATAAGCCCATTCCTAATATCACCAAACAAGTACCACTTCATGCGAGTGCAAATTTCTGGGCACTCTAGTGTTCAACCATCTTTAACCCTCAGATCACGAAAGGAAGACAAGCCAATCTACATCCTCAGGTTTAAGAAGATTAAACATGGGAAGCTGTTGTACCCCAAAATTTGCCCTCCCATATTCCTCAATACATGTGAAGTGAGGTCCTCAAATTGCTCAAGGAAGTCCAAGGGTTGACCAAACCAACTCTCTCCTAAGGCAGTCTACCCCAAATTAGGGTTTCATTTTGCACCAAGATGTTTGAATAAAAATGGTCCCAAATGCTCACTATTGTCCTAATATGTTCTCAAGATCATCCATGTCAAGTTTCAAGCCTTGCAGAGGAAGTTTGCTCAGTCAATTGCTCAAAGGCCTGAAAATCGACTGTGCTAGGGAAAAGGTCAATTGTGGCCCACATACAGTCAAACTTCAAGATTTTTGGTCAACATTCTCATTGTGAAGTATTATTCATCATTTGATCAAGGGTTTATCATGATTCTTCAAGGATTGCTCACAATTCATCAAAACCCAAAAGTTGCTAAATTAGGGTTTTGTAGGAAAAGTCAACTCAACTTTGACCAAGCATAAATTTCTCATACTTTATAAAAAATGACCCATCCAAAGATCATTTTGAAGAGTATTGATTCCCTACAATTCATCTTCAGGTCCCAAGTTCAAAATATGCACTCACAAAAAGATATAAATTTGGACATTATAGGTCATTTTGGAAAGTCAACAAAAACACCTTTTATGTCAAAGCTTCATACATGAACATGGAATACTACATTTAGATGAGACCAAAAGGGTTGCTTAGAGGACATCTTAAGATTTCTAAAAAGTCCAAGAACATCTCTCTAGGGTCAAAATTGAAATAGTTGTGCATTGGCCAAGTTGACCCTTTTTGCAAAATTGCCAAAAGTCAAAAGTGTCCAAAATTGCATTTTTTGCCAAATGGGCCCAACTTTTTATGCTTGCACTAAGTTTGTAATGTGACCCACTACCCATGAGCCCTTCCACTTGTCATTATTTTATTTTTGTCATTTATTTTGATTTTATTTCATTTAAATCAAATAAAATCAAAATAAAATAATAAAAATATCAAAAACTAATTAAATCTTGAGATTTTGTGCATGATTAGGTCCAATACACAGCTGGAAACAAGATCAAATCGTGCAAAGTTAAAAATGGATACAAAAAGATTGGATTTGCTTGATTTGGAAAGATTTTGCACAAGGATCAAATCATGAATCAATAATCATAATTGAGAGAGATTAGATACAGAATTGTAACCCTAATGCATTCTACTATACATAAGGAACAAGTGCAGACCAAAAAGAGGAGGCTAGAGGCGTGAAAAGAGAAAGAACCAGTTTCAAAAAGTCAAGAAAAATTGCAAACTAATTTCCAGGTTTCAGGCCACCTCAAGGAATTCTAGTCACACCAATCGATTTCTGGACTCCCCAGGATCAAGATTCAATGGCTAACAAGCTTCCTCACGCTCAGAATCACACTGTAAGAGTCATACGGTTTCGCATTTTCTTGAATTTGAAAACCTTAATTCAGGAATATTTAGCATGATTAACTGACATATTCTTAATCCTTGAGATGTTTGCAAACTAATGGTTATGATTAATTGCATTTTTATTGACTGTATACCAAGATGCCATGGTTAGGGTTCGTGCTCCGTTTTTAGGGGTTTTTCATACAGGAACAATTGGCCATTAATAATGGTACCATGATGATCATGAGGTTGCAACGAGTTAATTGGTACCATTGGTTGTGATTTATCATACATGGATAGGATTTTGGAGTGCACAAGGGTTGTACCTACGCCCAGTGTCCGTAGGTAAAAGTATTTGATCTAAAACGATGGAGGCAACGAGGAAGAAGATGGCGTGGCATGCTGTGAATGGGAAGTTTGAATCTGCGCGCATTTTAAGAATTGATATTTTGGTTTTATCATATAATAATTGTTTGTTATTATTTGTACAACTAACATGGCTAGTTCAGATGGCAAGCGCGCAATGTGATAATGTTCTAAGACATGGGTTCGATCCCCAGATCCCAACAATGCTTCATATTATTTTTTCTTACATATTCAGGCGTGCTAGCATACCACGAGTCTACCATACACCATCAGTGTCAAACCATCAGATCATTAAGGCTTCAGATCCAGTGCCTTCTCCCTGAAGGACTACTATGCACTTGAGTCAAGCTGACATACAGGATCTGGCAAAGTTAATGGGGCCACGAGCATTGTTGGGCTCAGAATTTCCAACCATACGCCCCCCCCCCCCCCCTTGCTGAAACAACATCAGGCCCATCTTATTCTTTCTTTTCTATTTTCATTTATTTATTTAATTGTTTTTTAACCAAAATTAATTTCTTTTTCACAAAAAAAAAAATCATAAAATCAAGTTTCACTAAAAAATGTAGAATTAGGTTTTATTTTATCAAATTAAATTTAATGTCAGTTTAATTTAATTTAGGTTAATTCTAACTTTTTTTATATATTTAAAATCAATTAGAAAAAATTAGGGTTAACTTGTGATTTAATTTTTATTTCTTTCTCAAATAAAATAAAAAAAATACAAAATAGGTTAATTTAATTATTCTTCTTAAATTTAAATTAATTAGTAATCAGGTTTTTTTATTTATTCAATTAAACTTTATTTTCTCAAAGAACACAAAAAACGACAAAAAGATGATTTTTTCTTGTAAATTACAATTAGGTAGTTGGGGTAAAAACCCTAAATCTCTCATTTTCGATTCATCGCGCGCGTTTATCATTTTTGCAATATTAATGTAACTACTCACGGTATGTAATAGTTTAATCTAGGATTTTCTTTTATTTATTGTTTTTACGGGGTTTTTTTTTTGCTATGTAATTAATCCCTACCCCGAAGCCTTGTAATAGCATAGGTTTTACTTTCCCGCATTTTAATTCTCGCAAATATTAACTGTTAGATGTATGTTAATAGGATTGTATGACAAGATTGCATGATAATTTAAAATGGCTAGAAAACCCTAATGTGCAAAGTTAATAACTGAAATCAAATCACTCGCACATGCACACTCATAGGGTATACTCTCACTTCGGTTGCCTTCGGTAAAAGGTCATTAAGTATAGGGTGTCTTAGTGAGTTCCCTTATGTCTAACAAAGATCAAAAGTCCCGTTCGGAAATGTTGCCTTGGAAATGTTGCCTCGAATATGATCTTAAGACTTTAGGGTTATTACTAAGACGTCTTAACATTGCTTTAGTGATCGTACGTCCCTTTCGAATTTAACCTTACAATTCCAAACGATGGTGCTACCTATTTCTCAATAGTGGGATAGCGCTGTCTAAAGGAAACAAGAACAAAAATGATCCTTTTTCGAGTAGGTAGATGCTAGTAGGTACTTGCTCAAAACAAACTTTTTCACACTTACACTTTCCAAACAAAGTTTTCAAAAGCAACTTCGTAATACTCTTGAGGACAGAAACAAGGGTTAAAACGAAGTAAAATAAAATATTTCAAAATAAACACACACAAACAATTTTAAAATGATGAGCAAGTACCTAAGAGCCCATGGAAAACCATGGATAGAAAGGATGCTAATACCTTCCCTTTCTATAATCTACCCCCCGTACTCAGAATATCTCGAAAAAGGACTTTTTATGTGCTTTTTTCCTTTCCGGTTGGATAAAATAAAAGTCGGTGGCGACTCTTGCTTACCGCGACATTTTGCGAATACAAAGCGCAAAACTCAAACCAGCATTTTTCAAAATAGTCGGTTCTGCCACCGTATCATAACAGGGTGCAGAGAATTATCATTATCCATAGTAGTAAGTGTTGTAGCACTTCCAGAAAAATGTTTGCTCGATCGTACGTGATCCTGTACTAGAATTCATGTCCAATTCCTCAAGTGATTCAGATGGAGATCTGCCCCTAGCTATACAGCGCTTTTTAGAGATTTTTCGAATCTTGACTCGACTACCCCCAGATCAGTAAGACACCATGTCATGGTCCTTGTGATTCAGATGGAGGTCTGCCCCTAGCTATTCGGTTCTTTTGAGAGATTCCTCGAATTTTGACTCGACTTCCCCTAGATCAGTTAGATACCATGTCACGCCCCTTGATTATGTAAGGCCTGTTACTAGAAATTTCTTTCCAGCTGAGGTGATTCTGTCCATTGAGAGGATTTTTGTTCATTGAATTTTAATCGTGTGAATTTCTCTCTTGTTGAACGATTAGTCATATGCAAACAATGGCATTTAAAGAATGCAAAGCTTATGTCTCTTGAAGTTTTAAAAATTAATTTTTAGTAAACAAATAGAATTCTGTAAGAATGTAAATTCAACTAAGGATTTATAGTAAACCTTACAGGAGTTAGGATACTTTTTGTAATAGTATACCTTTGAACTAACCCACGCTTCAGCTAGGACTTTTAAGGGTTGTAGCATGGCCTGGTTCACGGTTTAAGAAACAAAGGATAAAGGCTCAAACTTTATTTGTATCCAACCTGTTCTTCGTGATGTTCTTCAGTTTTATACTCAGTTAATTGTGTGTTTAGATCCCAATTAAGTCTGGAATCTTTTCCCTTATATTCCAATGATGGTTTGGATACTGAAAGTTTATTTGAGAAGGAAGTCATCATTTTTTTTGTAATATTTTGTTAAGGATTTGTAGCGACCTTTTTTTTAATTTTATTATCCCTACCTTTTTCCTGAATTGTTTCTTTTGTGATTACAGTCAGCGAGATGCCCCCGTTTTTTTCTTAAGTCTCCTTCATAGGTTTTGACTTAGCGGGCTTTTCTTTTGAGATATAATGGCTTCCTGTTTCAATGATTATGTGGAACCATCACCATCTTTTGTTTTGGAATGATAACTCTAACACTACTTGTCATGTACGAGGGGAAAACTTGCGATTGAATGCACCATTGAATTAACTGAGATACTACCCTTCCCTAGTTTATGATTAAAGGTTTCAATTTGTGTGAAAAAGAAAACTCCTACTTCTTAGGCTCAAATGGGTTGACTAGGGATTATATTCCTTATAAATACACTATTTAGGATTTGAAAGAACGCCTGTACATCGTCATCCAGGTCTGTTCAAAAGCATATTATAGAGATTGTGGTATATTTTTCGTTATCCTCCCTCTAAAGGCTTACAACTTTTAATCGAGAGTTGAATATCACAAAAATGAAGTAAGAGCATAGTAGAGTGAAAACGAATGGATTACTTCAAGATAAACATATGCAATGCATTAATGGAATAGAAAAGTTTGACATAAAATAAGTGTTCGAACAATCAAAAGAAAATTAGAATTTGAAAATTCTAATGAACAAAAAGCCTTATTGTCTGAATTTGTCACTTCAGATGGTGTGCCTTTGACGGATGACAAAAGAATTCAGTATGACCATCTTGTGTGAACTCCAACACTCCTTTGTCGATCAAGTCTTGAATCTTATTTTTCAATGCCCAACAGCTATTAGTGTCATGCTCAAGATTATTGGAATGACAAGCGCATCTCACATTAGGATTTTACCGAGTAGATGAGGTGTTAGGATTCTGAGGAGGATCCTTTAACGTAATCAACTCCATCCTTAACATGTGTTGCAATACTTGAGCCGAGGACATGTTGATTTTGGTGAATTGCCTTTCGGGCGTGTCCTGTTTACACTGATTGCCTTGTCGTTGTTGTTGTACCAGTATTGGATTAGAGGTATGCACTGCCTCTACAGATTGGCTGAGATCACTCTTATCACGATCCTTCTGATCGTACACAGTACTGGACTCCTTCTTTCCGTTGTATGATCTCTTCTGAGTACTTGAAGATGCAGTCCCCTGAATTTCACCACTCCTGAGTTTATTTTCAACATGTTCCCTTATGAACATGTCACCCAATTCCCTGTCTGCCAAGAGAGGTTGATCATTGACTAGGCCCCAAATTCTAGCAGTTTTCCCCAAACGGTCGTATCTACCCTGATGAAGCTTGCTGATGAGAATCCTTAACTCTTCTTGTCCCCGAGCTAAATTTTGGATAAGATCCATTTTAATATTCATCTGGATTCTCATCATTTCCATCTCAGCTTGCAATTGTTCCAACTAGTCATCCTTGTTGTCGTTAGGATTTTTCTTGGTCAAGTTCCAAGCAAGGAGTGCTTTCAATTCTTCTTGCCTCTTGGATAGATTTAGGAACATTTCCTTGAAGTGAGCATCTTGAGTTTGGAGATCTATGTCGTTCTGTTCGGGAGCTATCTTCCTTGCTGAAATAAACAGCGAGAAAAATGAGAAACCTATCTTGAGAATAATTGTTATGTAATGACATGCATGAAATGCTTCCAAGGATCTCGCAGGGTAAACACAAGAAGATGTTAGCAACTAAATCTGACTGCAGCTTCGATTGAAGAACTTCATATCATTGAATGTCCTTCTTCGAGAATCAAGCTCACCATGTAAAGTGGGTCATAGCCACTGACTCAAGACATCGTGCTTTGACGGAATTGGCTAGAGGAAAATAAATCCCCTTACCCCTTGCTAGATGTTTGGTTTATCATAACCTGCATCACATGCCCTTTGAGATCCTTGAAATGGTTAATGAAAATTCTATAGCATGATGTCATGATATGTATGCTATGCAACAAACAAACGTGCAAGGTGATGTAAACAAGTGAGCCTTGCAAGAAATCCAAGTTATTGGATAATGGATACAAATAGGTCCTGCAAGGAACTCACGTCGTTAGGTAATGAAAACAAACAAGCCCTGTAATGAGTTCAAGTTGTTAGATAATGAAATCAAACAAGTCACACAAGTAGCCTTAGGTTCAGGCTTGCATGGAGTTTGTAGGTAAGTACCCTCTTGAATTTTTAGTTGGCTCAACTTGTCCTAGTAATAGTAACCGGGTTCTAAGGAGTCTCATATCACTGGCCTTTCTCTCAGACATTGTTTCAGCTCAAGCATCAAAATATTACGGCTGAAATATCACGAAAGTCCATCCTCAATGAGTGTAGCGTCGAGTATCAACCAATCTTTGGTCGGAACCAAAGTCGGTTATCTCACTACTTTCTAATGGCTAGGATGAGTCAATTAAAGGTTCTAAAGGTCAGTTAGAACTTAATAACACTATGAGGAAGCCTAATGTTATCCTTGACTGACTCAAGGAACATTAGTACAAGCCATAGTATCACGCTAACGTAGCCATCAATTCGTCCATATCGGTCTACGCTGTACAGCCTCCATGATTTATTGCTACTTACCTAAAAAGGTTCCCCAGATCCGGGTAGAGGATCTTTAACAATAACCCCAACAAACCCTTTAAAAATAAAGCAAACAAAGCAAACAAAGCAAACAAAGCAAACAAGGAAAGCAATTTAAAAAGATATAACTCTAAGGTAACCCCAATTTTATAATTCCCCAATAGAGTCTCCAGTTCTGTAATATAGTGAGAGAACTGACTGTTATACTGGTTTTGCATTTGTATTCGCAAATGTTGCGGTAAGTAAAAGTTGCCACCAACTTTTCTTTTGTCCAACAAAGAAAGGGTTAAAAGAACAGAAAAATACCTTTCGATATTATTTCTGAGTAAGGGGGTAGATTATGGAAAGAGAAGGTGTTAGCACCCTTTCCATCCGTAGTTATCTACGGGCTCTTAGATGCTAGCTCATTTTAAAATGCCTTGTGTTTGTGTGTTTGAAAAAGTATTTTAAAAAGATGCCTTAGTGCGGCGAACTTTGTAATGTTTCTCATATCATGGAGAACGTATACAAAGTGTTTTTGAAAATATTTTTTATAAAAGAGTGTATGTGTGGAAATTGTTTTATTTGAACAAGCATCTAAGAACTATCTACCTACTCTAAAAAGGTTTGTTCTTTTCCTCTTTTCCTTTAGACAGTGCTATCATACTATTAGTGAGTAGGTAGCCCCATTGTTGGATGTTTGAAGGACAATTGAGGGTCATCGTACAGTCATAAAGGCAACTTGGTAAGATACTTTAGTAACACCTCTAAGGTTTTAAGATCATGTGCCGAGGCAACATCGAAAGGGTCATTTTATGATCTTTGAACCAAAGGTTGCCACTAAAATCCCTCACGTTCGAGAGTTGTGATTGTTTTATTCTAAAGGCAACTGAAGTGGGAGTACCCTAGAGGTGCACATGCACGGGTGTGTTGTGTTTCAGTTATTATTTATCTTTGATGTTAAGTTTTTTTAACATTTTGTTTTTAGATCTTGCCATACACGTCTTAGTTACTACACAATTATATTTATATATATATATATATATATATATATATATATATATATATATATATATATATATATATATATATATATATATATATACATGCATAACTATAAGTGCGGAAAATAAAATGCGAGAAAGTAAAGGCCTACAACTATTACATCTCATAAGCAGTTACATAATAGAAAAAGTGCGAGGAAATGTAAACTACAACTATTACAAAATTACCCGTGCGACCTATACATTTGTTTTCTAGAATTTAAATGGCAAAGGAATAATTAAAAAAAGAAATTAAAGGACAAAATAAAAAAAAACTAAAATTCTAAGCAAGAAAAAATGTTTTTGGTCTTTTTATGAGAAAAAAAGAATTTTGTGTTAATAATAATTTGAATTTGATTTATGAAAATAAATTAATTATAAAACCCTAATTCTAATTAGTTAATTAATTAAAAAAAGTGATTAAAGTAATTAATTAAAATTAATTTAATTAATAAAAACCTAAGTCTAATGTTTTTGTGATTTTTCTATTAAAATAAGATTGATTAAAAAAGAAAGTAGTTAATTAAAACACAAAAAAGAAATGAAAATGGGCCTGCTGAGAACAAGTAAGTGGAGGGTGTGTGAGGAAGGAGAAAAATGGGCCCAAAGTGGATGAGTCTAGGAACTTTATTGTGATCCAGTGGGGAATGCGCCTTGGGGTGCACCATGGTCATGATTGTTATTTCTTCCTCCATGCTTACATGTAAAACGTTAGAAAATTGCAGAAAATGCATATTGAAACAAACATGTTTACATGGATTTAAAGTGTGAAAATCTTGAGAACACGAAATCTACCAACTTACCAACTGGAATCAATGTGAGGGTGTTTTCTGGGGTTCATTTGCAAAGGATAATGATCGATTCTGACTCCTGGCCTTCAGGAGGACAATGAAAGGTTTGGATCGGTTTGAAAACCGCCAGAGATGCGAGATATGATTTTCACAATTTCTTTGAATTTGGAGAATTGTTTTGGAGAGCTTTGGTGCAAAATTTCATGTTCTTGGCTTATGATTTTGTTTTGTATTTATAGAGGGATGGAATGGTCAGTAAACATGGTAAGAATCCACACATAATAGCCCCCTTTCAAAGCAATATCAAACATATTAAAATACTTCCAAAATTGTGAAAAAATTTCCCTTCTTGAGATGCAATGAACCTGGTCTTTTTCCTTATTCCTTGCATGAATTATAAGGCCCAATATTAACCCAAATCATCAGTCCGTGTGTCCATACTTTTTATTTATTATTTTATGCAATTTATTTTGTGTTTATTTGAATAAAAACAAAATAAAAATGAATAAACTAGAGAAAAAATGAAAAGCAAGGTGAAAGTGAATTTAGGGGTCCTTGATTAAGTCATTAACATATTTTAATCCCAAAAAATAGGTCTATGAACTTAAAAATGCATTTTTGCTCAAAGTTGTGTTTTTTGCATTTTCACAAATTTTCCCAATTTGTACTAGTCATAACTTGCTCAATTTTTATATTTTGGAGATGATCTTGGACTTTTTATGAATCTCAAGATGTCCCCTAAAATCTCTATGTTGACAATTTTTGCATTTGGAGGAATTATCTTGATGTAACTTGCCTTGACAAAAAATGCCTTTTTGTTGACTTTCAAAAAGACTTGTAATGTATTGGTTCATATCTTTCCAATGATGCGTTTTTTGAACTTTAGGACAAAAGAAAAGTTGTAAGGAATTGAATTTTCTTCACAATGATCTTTGGTTATGGCAAAATGGATGAAGCATGTGAAAGTTATGCTTGGTAAAAGTTTAGTTGACTTCTCCTAAGGAAAACCTAATTTGGTAATTTTTGACTTTTGATGATCTGAGGACTTTCCTTGAGGAAACATGACCAACCCTTGATAAAATGATGAATATCACTTAAAAATGTTGAGGTTTACCAAAAATCTTGAAGTTTGACTGTATATTGACCATAGTTGACTTTTTGACCAATACAATTGATTTTCAAATATTTGAGCCATTGATTGAGCAAACTTGTAATACAAGGCATGAAACTTGGCATGGATATTATTGAGGACAAATTAGGAACCATGGAAATAAATTTAGGCCTTTGAAACCCAAACTTATTTATGAAAAATGAAACCCTAGTTGGAGATCTATTGCTTATGAGGAGAATTTGTCTGGTCAATTCTTAGTCAACCTTGAGCATTTGGGGACCTCTATGAGTATGTCTTGAATAAAATGAGAGGGAAAATTTTGGGGTACAACACCAAACTTTGAAGAGGTCACTATTGAGCATATCCCAAGGGAAGAAAATCAGTTGGCAGATGCTTTAGCAACTATTTCATCTATATTCAAGGTCAATTGGGACAACGAAGCTCCCAAAATTACTATCGAAAGATTTGACGAACTGACACACTATTGTGAGATTGACACTGATGAGGAGAAGCATTGGTACCGCGAAGTCAAAAGGTACCTTGAAGCTCAAGAATAACCTGAAGAGGCATCAATCAACAACAAGGAATTCTTGCGGAGGTTCTCAGCCAAGTTTTTCCTAAGCAATGGGATTTTGTACAAGCGCAACCATGATTCAACTCTAATCTGTTGTATAGGCAAGAAGGAAGCGGAGAATATCATGGAGGATATGCATGAAAGTATCTTTGGAACTCACTCTAGTGGACACACTATGGCCAAGAAGACTCTGAGGCCTGGTTACTATTGGTCGATAATGGAAACTGATTGTCACCACCACTCGAGGACTTGCCATAAGTGCCAGATCTATACTGATGAGGTTCATGTGTCTCCAATACCTTCAAATGTCATGACTGCTATGTGGCCATTTTCAATGTGGGGCATTTACATGATCGTATAAATCAAATCCACTGCATCTAATAGACATCCTTTCATCCTCGTTGTCGTTGATTACTTCACCAAATGGGTTGAAGCGGCTTCATTTGCCTCAGTTACCAAGAATGTCGTAGCCCGGTTCATCAAGCATAACCTTGTCTGTCCATACGGCATCCCTGAGAGGATCATCACTGTAACACAGTGGGAGAACTGACTTGGGAGTTTTGCATTTGATCGCAATTATTGAGGATAGCAAGAGTCGCCACTGACTTTTCTTTTATCCAATAAGGAAAGGGTGAAAAGAAGAGAAAAGACCTTTAGAGATTATTTCTTGAGTTAGGGGGGAAGGTTATGAAAAGGGGAGGTGTTAGCACCCTTTTCATCTATAGTTATCTATGGGCTCTTATTTTCTTGCTATATCACTTGCTTTTGTTTGGAAACGTGCTTGTGGTGTGGGTTTGAAAGTATTTTGAAAACGTCTTTGTAATGATTCTCGTTTCTATAAGAATGCGTACAAAGTGTTGGTTTTGAAAATAGTTCAAAGAGGTGTCTATGGAATATGTTTTTGAAAGTGATTTTGAAAAGTGTCTTTGTAATGATTCTCGTCTCTATAAGAATGTGTATAAAGAGCTTTGACTTTTGAAAATGTTTCAATTTGAAAGTGTTGGTGTGTAAAATGTTTTTGTTATGAGCAAGCGAGCAACTATGAGCGTCCTACCTACTCAAAAGGCCTAATGTTCTTTTCCTCCTCCTTTAGAAGTTGCTATCTTACCATTGATTTGGTAAGAAGCCCCATCGTTGGATGTGAAGGGATGGGCGTGGGTCGTTTATATAGTCATAGAAGGTAACCTATGGGACGTTTTAGCAATGTCGTTTAGTGACTAGACCGTTTACCGAAGGCAACATCGAGGGACATTGAGGGACTACGATCTTTTATCAGGGGTCTTTGCTAAAATGCCCATATTCAAGGGACATGACTATTTTTCCTAGGCAACAAGTGGGATTACCCTAGAGGTGCATGTGTGAATAGTGTGTTTGATTGCGTGCATTTAGTCTTTTGATTTTGGGTTGTATACTTGTTGGTTTTATCTAGCCATACATCCTAATTATTAACTGTGATGCGGTGGGAGAACTGACTTGAGGTTTTGCGTTTGTGTTTTCAAATGCCGCGGTTAGCAAGAGTCGCCATCGACTTTTCTTTTATCCAAAAGGAAAGGTAAAAAAGCACAGGAAAGACCTTTGAGATGTTTTCTTGAGTTCGGGGGGTAGATTATGAAAAGGGAAGGTGCTAGCACCCTTTTCATCCATGGTTTTCCATGGGCTCTTAGTTACTTGTTTAGATCACTTGCTTTGTTTTGTTTGAAATGGTGTTTGGTGTGGTTTTGAAAAGTATTTTGTAAAAGAGGCAATTCGTTTAGGCAATCTTTGTAATGATTCTCGTTCGTAAGAATGTATACAAAGATGTTTGTCTTTTGAAAATGTTTTCAATGTTTTGTAAGATGTTTTGAAATGTGTGTGTGTTTGTTTTTGAAAATAGCAAGAATTGTTTTGAAATTTAACAAGTAACTAGAAGCTAATCTACCTACTCAAATGTCTTTCTTATGCATTTTTATTCCTTTGACATTGTTGACTTACCATTGATTTGGTAAACAACCCTATCTTTGGATGTAAACGGGATGGGCGTGGGTCATCGTATGACCATGATAGAAATGTTGCCAAGTATCTTTAGCATTTTGAGGGACCAAGATCATTTTAGGCAACTTTTGTATAGCGTCATCGAGGGGCTATGATCTTATATTTTTTTTGTTTTGCCAAGATACTTCGCATGCGTAACATGGCCATTTTATTTTTAGGAAACCAAGTGGGAGAAACCCTAAGGGTGCTTGTGTGCAAAGTGTGTCATGTTCATGCTTTTGTCTTGCATTTAGGGTTTACTATTTTGTTTTGTTTTTTTCTTGTCATGCAAACCCTAGTTTACTAATCATGGTATAAAAGCGATAAATTGCGTAAAATAAACTAAGCTATTACAACAATTATTATTGGAGGAGGGATACAAGTTTGAATTAGGATTTTGCACAAATATAAACCTAAATATATTATTACAACCAAATCGAATATTGCGCGAATTTAAATAAATATAAGACAAATATTTAAAATGCAATGCAATGTTTATGTTAAAAAATGTTTTTTATGTCTTGTTTTTGTGTAAGAAAAATATTTAACTTAAACCTAAAAATAACAAAAAATAAATATATTAATTCTTTTTTGAAAGGGGTAAACCCTAATTTTTATTTAAAGAAGATAATGTTCTATATTTATTATTTTGTACACTTTTTTTGTATAAGAACATAATAAATAATATTATATATAAATATTAAAAATTAAATATGTACAAAAATATAAGTATTTATGGGTATAAAATATATAATAAAATATTAAGTATTTTTTTTATTATATTTACAAGTTATTTAAGAAAATAAGTTCTATTTACTCAAATATATTAATTTTTATGTCAAATAAAATAAATAAATAAAATAAATAAAATTTTTAAAATAAAGAAATTATTTTTAGGATTTTTTTAATATTCAGAAAAAATAATCAAAAGCAATAAATATAAAAATATGAAAAAAATATGAAACATATAACAAATTAGCCAGGGGGGTGTAGTAGCAAATCAGGAGGTGTGAATAGCAAAACCAAAAAGCCCAAGGCGCCAAAAAGCCCAGACTTCATCTGTGTCCTCTAGCCAGTCTTCTTCTTCGCGCGCCATAGTTCAAATCTGTAACTCTCACATGCTTGCATAAAAACAAAAACTCATAACATGAAACATGTGGCATTTGAGATCAAGATTCCAACCATATAAATTATGTAACCTAACTCTAAAAGATCAAGGAGAATTTTGGAACCCCTAATTCGTGACCTAAAAATTTCAGGAACTTCAAGCTTCAAATTCTTTTAGCACAAGTAATATAAATGAAAAGTATGGATATGTACAGCTTTGTCATGATAAGGGCTACATTTTTTCTTCACAAATCGTGGCTTGAGGATGCCTATTCAGAGAGATAGAGTTCAAGAAAATACCTCCTTCAGTTGGATTCGAGTAGAGCAATGTAGGGACTTTAATGGAGGCCTGAGGATTGTTTGATCTTCCTTGAACTTCCCTGAAGCTATTCCAATGCTTATATTGCTTTGAGGATGGCTGGAACTCTCTGCACAAGTCAAGTTGCAAGCTTCCAAAGTGAAAATGGTGGATGCTGAAACAGGGGTTACAGAACCAGGGTGATGGCTGGGATTGCTTTGGTATGAAGTGTATGAGATGTGTTGTACCCCAAAATTTGCCCTCTCATTTCTCATTGATTTCTCACCACAAAGCCTTTGAAGCTCAAGATCCAGTTAGGGTTTCATCTGCTCAAGACCTATCCTTGCACTGTGGACTCAAAATTAGGGTTTGTGTTTGCACAAAGAGATTTTGACCTAAAATGCCTAAGATGACTTTCATGCCTCATATTGGACTCCCAAGTTTACCCATATCAAATTTCAAGTCCTGATTCCAAGTTTTGCCCAGTCAATTGGACAGTTGACCTAAAAATCAACTGTATTGGGAAAAAAGTCAACTGTGGCCAATTGACAGTCAAACCTCATGAAAATTGACCCACATCAACATATTGGACTCACATGAACCATTTGATCAAGTTTGGATCACAATTCCACAAGAAATTTGATCAGGTCACCAAAAGGGCAAAATGGTCATTTTTAGGGTTTTGACTGTACAAAGGCAATTTTTGACTGTTTGACCTAGCCAATGGCAAACCAAGCTCACACATGGACTCAAGGACCCCATGGAATTATCTTGACATGCTCAACAAGCTCAGAAGATCCCAAGTACACAAGGTTGACAGTTGAATTTCCCAGTCAATTGATCAATTTTGACTGTACACTGAAAAGTCAAACTTTGACTTTTTGGTCAAAATCAAAAGTCAAGATTCATTTTTCATCAAAACATGCCAAATCATGAAACTTGTTCACCAAGAAATCACAAAATGCAAATTAGGGTTAGGAATTTGAATTTTTCATAACTTAGAATTTTTCTAAGTTATGAAAAACCCTAATTTTTTCCCAACTTTTCCCCACTTTTTCACCAAGATCCATTTGGATTCAAACAAAAGTCAAAACATGAAAGTTGTAGCTTGTTGCATAATCTACAACTTTGATTCATAAAGTTTTCTCATTTGAAGCTTGTATCTCAAGTTACAATTTTTTAAATAAGGGCACTAAACCATTTTTAACTTAGTGAAATTTTAACCTATTTTGACAAGGTTTTCTACCCCACTTCAAGGCCATTTTCCATACACTTCCACTTGGAATTTCAATTTGCATTTCAAAGATGGATTGTAGTACACATTCCAAGCTTTCCAAAATGTCCAAGAACTTCTCAAACAACCTCATGGTTAGAGAGAATCGAATTTCACAATATAGCAAAAAACCACTTTGTTCATGACCAAGTTCCATGCCCATAACTTTGCAATTTGAACTCAGCATGCTTTAGGCTAGATTACAGGTCCTTAAACCAAGTTACACTCAATAATTTAATGCATATTCATTGTGTTAAGGTGTTGTTCTTTGAGTTTGAACATTGTATAAAGGTTTAATCCCAAACTAGATAAAGCAAATTAGCCATTTTGGTAAAAGGTAGCTTTATGTCAATTTGGAAATCCAACAAGTACATTGCAAATATGAATGGCACAAGATTATGAACATAACACACTGATCAAGGAGGGATTATGCAGCACATTAGGGGCCCTCTACATGCCTAGAAACACAAGTTGCATTTTGTTGCTTAAGTGTGAAGAAAAGTTCCATAACTCGCAACAACTCTCATCTCAGCATTAGAACACAAGAACAAACTTATCAAACACACTCAAGACAACATAACCAAGCTAATACACGACCCTTGCACCTCTAAAACACCCTCCATCTCAGAATCATCCTCAAACTACAAAAACAGAGTTGCCTCTGCAGTTTGAGTGCCAACTCCCATTTCTCTCAAGCATTCTTGCCAAAACCAGTTCATACACATCCCCTAGCATCTATGCAAGCTAACCATGACCTGAAACCTGACCTGTAATCCCTCTAACGAGTTCCACCATTTTCATTTTTTCCTTTTGCAGTTGAAGTTCCACAGCTCGATACAAGAAGTTTCAAGACAAAGTAAGCATTGAAACAACATCCCTGGACCTCAAGGAAGCTTTTCCAATCATCACCTTGCACTGAAAGTTCCTACATCTCCATATAGAAGTTCAACTGAATAGGTAAAATTTTGAATTCGTATCTCTCTTATTATGCATCATTAGTCTTAAGTTTGTGAAAAAATAATGTCATACTCATGCCACTGAACATGTCCATGTCTTTACTTTTCATTTCTTTTGCCTGAGTAGAGAGAATTTGGAGTTTGAAAATGACAGAAAAACTAGGTTAGGATTTGGGGGAGGAGAAATTCTCCTTCATCTTAGAGAGTTAGGTCAAGTTCTATACATGGTTAGAATCGTCTCTTCATGCTGAACATTTGTTATGTTATGAGTTTTTGCTAAAAAGCCAGGAATCAAGAGTTGGAAGATGAGGAACAGGACGCGCGTTTTTTTCAAATATTGTTGTTGGAGGTTGAAGACAGTGGTCTTTGGGCTGGGCTTGTGTTTTTTTTCTTATTCACACCACTTTTTCTGTTTTGCACCCCCAAGCCCATTTGCTTCATTTTTCATGATTTTTGACTTTTTCTTTTCTTATTTGACTCATTTATTTTTTCTCAGCATATTAAAATTTTGAAAATATTTTTCTCATCATTTTTTGATTTTATTTGATTTTTATTTGATTTTTATTTGTTTATACATAAATAAATACATATTATTATTTAGGATAAATAGAAAAATATGTAAAAACACTTCTATTTTTATTTTTATTTTATATTACCCTCTGAAAATATTTTATATAAAAAAAAAATACTATTTTCTAAAAATTTAACTATTATTATTATTTACATATAATACATATTTAAAATAATATAAATATACATATATATATATATATATATATATATATATATATATATATATATATATATATATATATATATATATATATATATATATATATATATATATTAATGCATTTAGAGTAAAAAACACCAAAAAATATACATATTTTATTTTTTAATATTTAATACTAAAAATGCCCTTTTTTACAAATATACCATATTTTATTTTATTTTTGTATGTAAATAACAAATAATATATGAATTAATTAATTAATATTCACTTTGATAAAAATTAGGGTTTTTACCCTAAATATGAAAATACTCTAAAAATAATACCTTTTTATTTTTCTTTTATTTTACATGAACAATACTTTTTCATACACATGAAAATTCTCTTTTTTGCATTTTTGCATATTTATTTAATTTCCATTTGATTATGCAATTTATTTACCTTGTAAATATTCAATATTGATGTAATAGTCTTAGGTTTTAAATTCTTGTCCAAATAAACTCCATGTGAAACATTGTACCCCCCTCCCCATATTATTGTGATGTAATAGCGTAGGAATTTAAATTTCGCACTTTTAATGCTTTCTAAACATACTATGCTAGAATTAGGGTTTTGTACGCGAATAAAAATGAACAAAAATAGTTGGACCTAATACAAGATAAATGAGCATGAAAAATGGACAACACATTTCACACTTACACCCCTAGGGTATTCCACTTTGTTGCCTTCAAAATAATTGGGCCATATTGCATGTTGAACTTCTTTGGGAAAAACAAAACAATCAAAATGATCATAGTCCCACAAAATGTTGCTTAAATAAAATGATCAAGTCCCTTTTAAAGAAAAATTGCCCAAAGACATTTAACACTATTGCAACTATGGTCTAAACGATGACCCGCGCCCGTCCCTTTCACCTCCTAAGACAAGGTTATCCACCAAATGCAATGGTGGAACAAAATTGTCAAAAGGTTTAAAACATGACAAAAATCTTTGAGAAAACTTTAGGGTAGATAAGCTCTTAAGTACTTGTCAATTTTCCAAGAAAACACTTGCCTAATTTCAAAAACCACTTCACAAACACTTTCAAAATCAACTTTTCAAAAACCTTGAAACATCTTTCCAAAAAGACAAACACCTTTGTAAAACATTCGAGTAAAGAATTGTTACAAGGGTAGCCTATGCAAGGCATCTTTTTCAAAACCTTTTCAAAGCCACACACAAAGCACCATTTCAAACAATTGAAACTAAGGCAAGTTGATCTAGGAAAGTACTTAAGAGCCCATGGATAACCATGGATAGAAGGGGTGCTAATACCTTCCCCTCCTATAATCTACTCCCCGAACCCAAGAAAAATCTCAAAGGTTTTTGCTGTGCTTTTTAAACCTTTCCTTAGGATAAAATAAAAAGTCGGTGGCGACTCTTGCTCAATCGAAACATTTGCGAAAACAAACGCAAAACCATAGTCAGTTCTCCCACCGTATCACAAGATGTTTCAAGTGTTTAAACACAAAACGCACGAGCCAAATGGGTGTTGGCTATGGTTTTGCAGAAACTGAGTTTTTTGGTAGTTTTGAGTGTTTTTGAGTTTTGGAGAGTTTCAGCTTCAAATCAATCGTCCTATGCCTTGTGACAAGTTTGTACATTTGTATAGAAGGGTTACAAAGTCAGCTCTTCACTAGTTGTGCAAGTCTTAGCCCTTTTTGCAATTTTTCTTGCATTTTAAGTAAAGTGAAGTGACTAATCCCACATGCTTGTACTGGCTAGCTTGAGGGCTGATAAGAGTTGGTATACATTGCTTGAGACCTATATAAATTTCTTGCATTAAAGGGATAGGTCCAAGGCTCAAGATTGACAAAGTTGCAAAAGTTGCCCTTTATGAAAATGGCAATGTGCACTTTTGGCCAAAAATGGAAATGTATCTTGTACAAAGCTTCAAAAGCAAAGATAAAGCCTTTATCTTCAGAGGTTGCATTTAATTATGGATTGTATAGCAATATTAGGACCTTTAAAGCAAGATATAACCAGCCTAGGTTGGATTTGCAACTTGATGATTTGTAAAAATGGCTTGATCAAAAGTGATAAAATGCCAACTTCCCTTCTTCGATTCTCCCTACTCAAAAATGATCTTGGAGAGTTCTTGGATATTTTGGAAAGCTTGCAATGTGATTTATAATCCATATTTGAAATTAAATTTGAGATACCTCTTGTAACTAGGTGAAAAATGTCCATGAAGTTAGGTCCAAAACCTGCCTAAATTAGGTCAAAATTTCACTAAGTTAAGAAGTTCATGGACCTATATACACAAATTCATAACTTGAGATAAAAGAATATTTTGGGAAAAGCTTGTGAAGAAAAGTTGTAGATTTCATGGAGGACTACAACTTTCATGTTGGAAGTTTTCTTTGAATCAAATTTCATCATGGTGAAAAAGTGGTGGAAAGTTGGGAAAAAATAAGAAAAAGTTTATACTTAGAAAAATTCTAAGTTATAAATAATTTCAAATTAAAACCCTAATTTTCAATTTTGAGTTTCTTGGTGAACAAGTTTCATATTTTGACACATCTTGATGAATTATGACCCCTGGCACTTGATTTTGACCAAAAAGTCAAAGTTTGACTTTTCAGTGCCTAGTTGACTTTTCAGTGCCCAGTTGACTTTTGATCAGTTGACTGCAAAATTCATCTGTCAATCCAATGAACTTGAGATCTTTTGAACCATGTAATTAGGTAAAGATGATGTCATTGAATCCTTGAAATCATGTTTGAACTCAATTGGTCATTGGCTAGGTTAAAAATCAGAAATTGATCTTTCTCAATCAAAACCCTAATTTTGACCATTTTTCCCTTTTGATGATTTGATCAAATTTCTTGAGGAGTTGTGAGCCAAAATTGATCAAATGGTACATATGAGTCTAAAATGTTGATGTGGATAAAAAATTATGAAGTTTGATTGTATATTGGCCATGGTTGACTTTTCCCCCAATACAGTTGATTTTTAGGTCAACTGTCCAATTGACTGATCCAAAATGTGGTTCAAGGCTTGAAACTTAACATGAGCAATCTTAGGGGTCCAACATGATGTATGAAAGTCACATGAAGAATTGATGGTCCAAAAATCCTTGTGCAAACTCAAACCCTAATTTTGGGTTATCAGTGCAAGATGAGATGTCTTGAGCTGACCAAACCCTAATCTTGTCTTGAGTCCAAGAAGTCTTGTGAGAAAATCTTGATAAATGAGAGGGCAAATTTTGGGGTACAACACTAACATTTGTATAAAGCAATAAAAATGCAGAAAATAAATATCCTACACTATTACAATCATATTGAATAGTAAGAAAGTGTAAAGACAAAACAAAATAAAAGAAGGGAAGACAAGTTTTTCGATTCAAGAAGCAACACCCTTCGATTCTGCTCTTCCTGGCTTCTTTTGATTTGGCATGGAAGTCAGCATGTGTAGGAAGCCTTCGATTCATCTTCCTGGCTGCTTCCTTCGATTAGGCCTGGAAGTCAATGTGAATGGATCCTTCGATTACGTCATTTTCTGCTTCCTTCGAATGGCCTGGAAGTCAGTGTGTGGCGAAGCCTAAGGCCACACTCTTTGTTTTGCTTGAAACTATGAAACAGCCAGGGGTGAAGCCTAAAGCTTCGATTCACACTTCCTTCCTCCTGTTTTCTTTCATTTGGTATTTTAATAGAAACATGGCCTGAGGCCATTCTAGTATTGTCACATGGCCAGGTTAGTTCTTAAAAACGTTTGATAAACCAAGAAACAAAACCAAAAGGTTAGCAATGAAAAAAACTGAAAAGGTGGAAACGAAGAGGAAACAAATGTTATGTACATGCTTAAAATGAAAAGTTTAAGGCCAGAGTGACTTACCTTGCTTGAAGCTGGGATGCGTGTGTTTGACCTTGAGTGATTGGACTAAATACTCTTGGATTCGAAGGAAAGAAACAAGTGTAGTGTTTCTTTGACTGGGTTCTAAAGTCAAGAGGAGTGGGATTGTGTTTGTTATTTCTGGATTCGAAGGAGAAGAACAGGTGTAGTGTGTTAGAACATAGTTTGATCCTACAACCATTAATTAGAGTTTTGATGATAACAAACACAAAGAACAAATATGCACTCTAAAATTGTGTTACTGTGTATGCAGAAGTTCTGACTAAAGCAGCATCAGAAGTTAAATCTATAGAAGCTTTCACGCTGAGGTAATCAGAATCTGCGTTGAAGAATGATGATCAGAACATGCGCTGAAGTGAAGAATACTCTGATTCTGAACAGAAGGTTCATATACAATCAGATTCTCACAACTCTAAGTCATCAATGTTCTGAAGTAATTGCAGCATACAAGAGTGTAAGATTCTGAAGCGTTACTATTCAATAAAGATAGCATCACTTGTAACGGCTTCATTCAGACAAGATCTTCTCAATATGGAAACTGCTTTAATGTCCATTATCACGCTTAATGTTGGACAGGATTCCTTTGCCTATATAAACAAGCTAAGAGATTAAATCTTTCACGATTTTTCCAACGCTACTGCAATTCATCTCAAAAGGCCACAAGCTTACATACTTATTATCTACGCTCTAAATTGTGTAAATTATCACAGTTGTGGTAACTGTTTTTGTAACGAAAAACTATTATACACAGAATTCTTGTATCTTGATTAAGACAGTTTTTCCTTGTGATTAACCAGGTTGTGGTTGTACTCAAGAGGACTTTGACAGTTGTCAAAGTAGTGATTGTAATCAGTTTTTGATTAGTGGATTAAGTCCTCGTTGGAGAGAGGCGAAATCACCTTGACGGGTGGACTGGAGTAGTTTGAGATCAAACGAACCAGGATAAAAAATACTGTGTCATTGCGCATTTGATTTTAAGTTTTCAATTCAACCCCCCTTCTTATGTATTTCACTTCTTCAATTGGCATCAGAGTGCCTGGTTCTGAGTTCATACACTTAACCATGTCAGTACAAGATCCAAGCTTTAGAAAAACACTATGGTGGGACCAAGCCAAAACATCAGCAATGACTATCATGAAGACAAGGACAGAATCAGTTGCAAACCTCCAATCTTTGATGGAGAAAATTTTGACTACTGGAAAGACAAAATTGAGAGCTTCTTTCTGGCCCATGATGCTGATCTATGGGACATGGTAACTGATGGATACACACATCCAGTGGATGGACGTGGTCAGAAGATAGACAGAAAAATAATGTCTGACCAGCAAAAATGTGAATTCAGAAACCATCATAAAGCCAGAACAATACTCCTCAGTGCTATCTCATACTCAGAATATGAGAAAATCTTAAACAGAGAGACAACCAAAAATATGTTTGACTATTTAAGAATGACGCATGAAGGAAACATACAAGTCAAAGAAACTAAGGCCCTTGCGCTCATTCAGAAGTATGAAGCATTCAATATGGAAGAAAGTGAATATATAGAACCAATGTTCTCAAGATTCCAGATCCTTGTTGTTGGGCTGAAGGTTCTTGATAAAGGATATTCTACTGCTGGTCACGTAAAGAGGATCATCCGAAGTCTACCCAAGCAATGGAAGCCAATGGTCACAGCACTTAAGCTAGCCAAAGATCTGAACAAGATATCTCTGGAGGAACTTGTCAGCTCCCTCAGAAGTCACGAGATAGAGCTAGAAGAAGATGAGCCTTAAAAGCAAGGTAAGCCACTAGCATTAAAATCTAACAGAAAAGCTGACTCTAAGGTTTTGCAGGCTATGGAAGAAACCCCTAATGGATCCTCATCAGAAGAAGATGAATTGTCTCTCCTCTCCAGAGGGGTGAATCAACTGTGGAAGCAGAGACAAAGAAAATTCAGAAATCCTAGAAGATCGGAGAATAAAAATGAATCCTCCTCTAGATACAGAAATTTTGAGTCTTCCTCTGGATATAGAAGATCTGAAGGCTCTTCAGGACACAGAAAGTCAAATAACAAGGACATCATCTACTATGAGTGCAATGAGCAAGGGCACTACAAAAGTGATTGTCCAAAGCTTCAGAAGGAGAAGCCCAAAAAGAAGTTCTTCAAGGAGAAGAAGAAAAGCCTCATGGCAACTGTGATACGGTGGCAGAACCGACTGTTTGACACTGGTTTGCAATTTGCGTTTTTTGTTCGCAAAATGTCGAGGTAAGTAAGAGTCGCCACCAAATTTTATTTCATCCAACCGGAAAGGAAAAAAGTACAGAAAAAATCCTTTTTTGAGATATTTTGAGTACGGGGGGTAGATTATAGAAAGGGAAGGTGTTAGCACCCTTTCTATCCATGGTTTTCCATGGGCTCTTAGGTACTTGCTCATCTTTTAAAATTGTTTGTGTACGTGCTTTGTTTTGAAAAAGTGTGACTTCGTGATAAACCTTGTATCAGTCCTCAAAGGTGTGACGAAGTTGTTTTGAAAATTGTTTTGAAAATGTGTAATTGTGAAGAGTTTTGATTTGAGCAAGTACCTACTAGCATCTTCCTACTCGAAAAAAGATCGTTTCTATTCTTGTTTCCTTTAGAAAGTGTTTTCCTACTTTTGAGAAATAGGTAGCACCATCGTTGGAGTTGTAAGGGTCAATTCGAAAGGGACATGCGATCACTAAAGTAATGTTAGGACACCTTAGTAGTAACCCTAGAGTCTTAAGATCATATTCGAGGAAACATTTCCGAGGCAACCTTTTCGAGGCAACATTCGAACGGGACGTTTGATCTTTTTTAGACAGGAGGGAAACCACTAAGACACCCTATACTTAATGACCGTTTACCGAAGGCAACCGAAGTGTGAGTATACCCTAAGAGTGATATGTGTGAGTGATCTGTTTTAAATTATTTAGTATTTGCACATTAGGGTTTTCTAACTGTATTAAATTTGTCATGCATTCTTGTCATACAATCCTATTAGCATACATCTAAACAGTCAAATATTTGCGAGAAATTAAAATGCGAGAAAGCAAATCTAAGCTATTACAAAGCTTCGGGGAGGGGGATTAATTACATAGCCAAAAACCCGAGAAAAAGCGATAAATAAAAAGCCCTAAATTAAAATATTACAAACCATGAACAGTTACAACAATATTGGCAAAAATAAATAACACGCGAGCAATGAATCGAATATGAGACAACTAGGGTTTTAACCCTTGACTTAAACCTAATTGCGATTGATTAAAAAATGTTTTTGTCATGTTTTGTTATTTTAAGAAAATAAAGAAATCATTAAATTAAAAAAAGAAAAGCCTAATTCTAAATTTTAATTTTAAGAAAAAAATGAATTAATTTAATCTACAACCTATTTTTGTATTTTTATTTATTTGAGAAAAAGAGCAAAATTAAATCTAATCAAAAGTTTAACCTAATTTCTATTTTGATTTTATTTATGAAAACAAGTTACATTTCCCTAAATTAAACTAAATTAAATTAATTTTGATAATAATAAAATAAAAACTAATCCTAATTTTTGGTGAATTATTGATTTTATGTTTTTTGTGAAAAATAATTAATTTGTGAATTAAAATAAATTAAGGAAATTTAATGAATAAGAAATAAAGAAAAGAAATAAAAAAGGGTAGTAAATGGGCCTGGTGGTGTTGCTGAAAAAAGGGGGGGTTAGAACTGAATTTCTGGGCTCAAATAGCTAAGGCCTGTTTGATTTGCTTGATCCAGCGTGCACGTTGACTGAGGGCGCATGGTAGTTCTCCAAGGGAAAGGCGTTGGATCTTGAGCGCTGATGAAATGGGATGGCCAGATGTTGAGGGTACATGGTGAACCTCCTGATGTGTAGCGCGCTTGATTACCTGTTGAAGAAAAATATGAACAAAGGTTGGGACCTGGGGATCGAACCTAGGTCCTTAGGCCTATTTCCAATGCACGCTTGCCAACTGAGCTATCTAACTTATTTTTACATATAAAGAAAACAAATTATAATATATGAAAACATAATGGTAATTGAAAAAACGCGCTAAAGTTCAAACTGCCCTACCAGGGAGCACCACGCATCAGCTTCTTCCTCCTAACCGTCGTTTTAGCCCAAGATACCTTTACCTACGGACATTGCGCTGTAGCTACAACCCTGTGTATTTCAAAAATTGTCCATAGGCAATATAAATGACCATGGATGGTACCAATCAACTCGTCTCATCCTTACGAGTCTCATGGTACCAGAATCAATATCCAATTTTACCTGTATTACAAAGCTCTAAAACCAAACAAAAAACCCTAGCCATGGCAATTTCACATAAAGTTAACAAAAACGCAATTGAATAAAATGAATAGCTTGTAAACTCAATAAGGAACAAGAATATGTAATCAGAACGTGCAAATTCTGTATAAATCAATGAAAATGAAAACCATTTGTTTGGCTAACTGTGTGACTGATACAACGCGTTTCAGGACGTGGGAAGGCTTGCTAATGATTGGAACACGATCCTGAGACGTCCAGCAATCGATTGGCAAGGTGAAGATGGCTTGGGATCGCCTGTAACTTGAAATTTAATCACCATTTTTCCTCGAGATTTTTCAATTTTGTTTTTTCCCTGCACGACTGTTCCACCTCCCCTTATGCCTTGGATCTCTTCTGTATATGTAATACAACATGTTAGGTCAACAAAAACGGATTCAATCTTGCCTATTATGAATATTTGATTTGGTCTTTCATGGAATATGATATCTTTCCAAATTTTCTTCAATTCAATCTTTTTCCAACCAAATTATCCTTGCACGAATTGATTCTCAATTGACAGCATATAAGATCTTCCTTCAATGCAAAAATCATCCCTAAAACACAATATATGATTTATTCAGATTTATTTGATTTTATTTGAATTTTAAGTGAATAAAAATAAAAATAAATTTAATAAATAAATAAAGCATGGAGGGTCCCATAGGTCGTGGACTATGTTATCATTGAAGTGCAACCATAAAAAGTTGGGCCTATTTAGTAAAAAATGCAAATTTGAGCACATTTGACTTTTGGCAATTTTGCAAAAAAGGTCAACTTGGCCAATGAATAACTCTCTCATTTTTTACCCTAGAGAGGTGTTCATGGACTTTTTAGAAAACTTAGGATGTCCTCTAAGCAACTCTTTTGGTCTCATCTCAATTTAGTCTTCCATGTTCATGTATGAAGCTTTGACCCAAAAGGTGTTTTTGTTGACTTTTCAAAATGACCTATAATGTCAAAATTTGTATCTTTTTGTGAGTGCATTTTTTGAGCTTGGGAGATGAAAATTAATTGTAGGTAATTGCATCCTCTTCAAAATGTTCTTTGAATGGGTCATTTCTTATAAAGTATGAGAAATTTATGCTTGGTCAAAGTTGAGTTGACTTTTCCTTCAAAACCCTAATTTGTCAATTTTTGGGTTTTGATGAATTGTGAGCAATCCTTGATGAATCATGATCAACCCTTGATCAAATGATGAAAAATACTTCAAAATGATGATGTTGACCAAAAATCTTGAAGTTTGACTATATGTGGGCCATAGTTGACTTTTGACCTAGCACAGTCGATTTTCAGGCCTTTGAGCAATTGACTGAGCAAACTTCCTCTGCAAGGCTTGAACCTTGACATGGATGATCTTGAGAACATATTAGGATAATTATGAGCATTTGGGATCCTATGGGCTCAAGAATCTTGATGAAAAATGAAACCCTAATTTGAGGTAGACTGCCTTAGGAGAGAGTTTGTTTGGTCAACTCTTGGACTTCCTTGAGCAATTTGAGGACCTCACTTGACATGTATTGAGAAATATGGGAGGGCAAATTTTGGGGTACAACAGCTGCCCCTGTTCAATATTCTTAAACCGGAGGATGTAGATTGGCTTGTCTGCCTTTCAGGATCTGAAGGTGGAAGATGATTGAACACTAGAGTGCCCAGAAATTTGCACTCATATGAAGTGACATTTGATTTGTGATATCCGGAATGAGCTTGTAGATGCCATTTGGAAGTTTCTAGAGAATTTTCAGAGATGGGCTTAAAGATGCCATCCGAAGAGGTGTCGATCGTATAAGAGATTCCTTTCCAAAAACCCGCATACCTGCTGTTAAGGAGGACTTTTCTGGGGAATGCTGGTCTTTGTCTTGAGAGAAATAGAGTTTTAGGAGCCTCAGTTTTCCGTTACTCTACTGGGGGAATAATTCCGGTTTTAGAAAGCGGAAGTGAACTGTGTGTTTGGTCGGGGTATATGCTGCACCGCGACTTTCTGAGGGAATGTGAAAGTTTGATCAGGTCCAGGTCTTACAGTGTTGTGGACTGCTGTCTGGGGATAAGAGAGGCAGAACCCGGGTAGTAAGGTTATGAGGAGGAATCTGGGTAGTAGGGTTACTTCGATATGAAAGCCTGGATAGTACGGCTGTGAGAAGGAACCTGGATAGTAGGGTTACTTTGATATGAAAACCTGGATAGTAGGTATGTGAGAAGGAACCTGGATAGTATGGTTACTTCGATATGAAAGCCTGGATAGTAGGGTTCTGAGAAGGAACCTGGATGGTAGGGTTACTTCGATATGAAAGCCTGGATAGTAGGGCTATGAGAAGGAACCTAGATAGTAGGGTTACTTCGATATGAAAGCCTGGATAGTAGGGTTGTGAGAAGGAACCTAGATAGTAGGGTTACTTCAATATGAAATCCTGGGTAGTAGGGCTGTGAGAAGGAACCTGGATAGTAGGGTTACTTCGATATGGAAGCCTGGATAGTAGGGCTGTGAGAAGGAACCTGGATAGGGTTGCTTCGATATGAAAGCATGGGTAGTAGGGCTGTAAGAAGGAACCTGGATAGTAGGGTTACTTCGATATGAAAGCCTGGGTAGTAGGGCTGTAAGAAGGAACCCGGATAGTAGGGTTACTTTGATATGAAAGCCTGGATAGCAGGGTTGTGAGAAGGAACCTGGATAGGGTTGCTTTTGTCGCTGATGATTACTCTGTTTAGCTTTGAGTGTTGATCATGTACCTGTTGGAAATTGTTGATAATAACTGTCTTTTCCTGAAATAAATACAGGGTTAGTTATGTGCGATGCATGGGATGCATTGTATGTTGACGTTCTCAAAATAAATGAGACTATGTTATATATGATGTATGCACATGTCATGATGCATGAAATGTTAATGTAATAATCTGAATTTTGGAAAATAAATCTTTGATTACTGTAAAAACCATAGTTCCTCTACTTCTGTTGGGGATGGTGAACAGAGATGACTGGCGGGGGATTTTCCCCTTGTCTGGTAAATATTCTGTCGGGCGAGACTCAGTCTGAGGATAATTCTGCGGGGAATAACCCTGTTGGAGAGGAGATACTCTGTTGATAGTTTTACTGTCTTGGAGAAACAAGCCAGCTGGGGATGTTTTTCCGTTGCTGGCGAAAATGAATTCTGTTGGAGATTGAATTTCTGCTTGTGAGAGAAATAAACTTTGCTTGGGGGAAAATTTACTGACTCACTCGTGATTGTGAACCTCAACTGGGGAGAGTTATGTCCTGTTCGGGAAAGCTAACGTCGCTGTCTTTGGATACTTTTTACTCTGTGGGGAGTGTATGCACCACTACTCATGTTCTCAAGCTGACTTTATCCCAGTACCTGGTGGGCAGAGTAACTGTAAGGTTTGGGCACTTCTTGTTTTCCCTGTTTTTGGCATTACCAGTAATTGTCTTTTGTTTCTCATGTAAATATTTATGAGCAACCATCATTTTCAAATGCATATATCAAAAATAAATCATTGGACGTTCTTGCAAAACAAAACAGAAAAAAGAAAAACAAATTGAAATTTCTTATGAAAACGAATTGTACAGAGTTTTGAAGTTGGACTGTAATAGGCGTTTTGTACAAAGAAGTTGACGTCCTAGTAAGAGAACACCACCGAAAGACAGAAATTATACAATTTGTGTAAGAAAGAAAAAAAAGCTATGTGAAATGATTCCATCGGGTTCCAACTCTGTTATTTCCTTTATATCTTCAAGCATCTCATCACTTTGCTGCTTGGTAGAAGGTGGGTCAGATTGATTGGCGCCGTATGAGCTTGATAATCGATATCGAGGTCTGGCTGCAAGATGATCTAATGAGACATAGTGTTACGCTTTTGATCCTTAATTTTTGCTTGGACCGCCCTTTCGGGTTTTCAGTCCACCAGGATACCCTTTTTTGCCCAAGTCGCCTTTTCAGGTTTTCGACTTGCCGGGTGTATAGTTTTTTCCATTTTCATCCCTTACTTTTGCCCGAACCCTTTTGGTTCGCCAGGAAGCCCTTATTTTTTCCTAGGCCAGTCGACCTAGCGGGTCTTTGATTATGCGTAGTATCTTTTCACTATGTCCGTATTGACGGGGTGAAGAAGGTCGTCACCATCCATGGTGGTTAGAATCGTAGCTCCTCCCGAGAAAATGTTCTAAACCACAAATGGCCCTTCATATGTAGGAGTCCATTTGCCCCTGGGGTCACCTTGCGGCAGTATGATGCGTTTGATCACTAGATCCCCGACTCGATATTCTTGACGTTTGACTTTCTTGTTAAAAGCCTTAATCATTCGCTTTTGATACATATGACCATGAAAGATAGCAGTAAGTCCCTTTTCATCGATTAGATTCAGCTGATCAAGTCGGGTTTGGATCCAGTCATCTTCGTTCAAACCCGCATCCTTCATAATCCTGAGAGAGGGTATCTAGACCTCGATGGGTAGGACTGCCTCCATGCCATACACCAAAGAGTAGGGTGTTGCCCCTGTCGACGTTTGTGCCGAGGTAAGGTACCCATGAAGAGCGAATGATAACATCTTGTTCCAGTCTTTGTATGTCACTGTCATCTTCTGCACAATCTTCTTGATGTTCTTGTTCGCTGCTTCGACAGCCCCATTCATCTTCAGCCGGTAGGGAGAAGAATTATGATGATGAATCTTGAACTGCTTGCAAAGCTCGGTGATCATCGCGTTATTGAGATTTGTACCATTGTCAGTAATAATCCTCTCTGGTACGCCATATCGATAGATCAGATTGTGTCGGATAAACTGCGCCATGACGTTCTTGGTTACTGTAGCAAAGGAAGCTGCCTCAACCCACTTTGTAAAATAATCAATGGCTACCAGAATGAAGCGATGCCCATTAGACGCAGTAGGTCTGATCTCGCCGATCATGTTGATGCCCCACATTGCAAAAGGCCAAGGAGCGATCAAAACATTTAGAGTAACCGGAGGTACATGCACCTTATCAACATAGACTTGGCACTTATGACAGGTTTGAGAATGCTGATAACAATCGGCTTCCATAGTGGACCAGTAATATCCTGCCCGTAGGATTTCCTTTGCCATGGTATGTCCACTGGAATGAGTTCCGAAGGTGCCTTCATGTAACTCTTCCATGATTCTTTCTGCCTCGCTCTTGTCCACACACCGTAGTAAGGTTGAATCATGATTACGCTTATAGAGGATTCCATTACTGATGAAGAACTTCGCAGTGAATCTTCTCAGAAACTTCTTATCATTAACAGATGCCCCTTCGGGGTATTCTTGAGCCTCAAGATACCTTTTTACCTCGTGAAACCAGGGTTTATCTTCTACCTCTTCAGTCTCAATGTCACAGCAATGTGCGGGTTCATCCAACCTCTCAATGGTAATATGGGGAGCTTCATTATCCCATCTGACTTTGAACATAGAAGACATGGTAGCTAGCGTGTCTGCCAACTGATTCTCCTCTCTTGGGAAGTGTTCAAAAGTTCTCTCCTCAAACTGTGGGAGCAATGTCAGTACATACTATTTACAAGGAATAAGATTCGGGTGCTTAGTACCCCACTCGCCTTTGATTTGACTTATCACCAAAGCGGAATCTCTGAATACACTCAAGAATTTAATCCTCAGGTCAATAGCAGCTCAAAGACCCATGATACACGCTTCATACTCCGCCATATTATTGGTGCAGCTAAAACATAATCGGGCGGTGAACGAAGTATGACAACCCTCAGGAGATATAATTACAGCGCCGATGTCGTTACCCAAAGCGTTTGACGCTCCATCAAAATACATAGACCATCGGGATCCATCCTTGGGTCTTTCATCTGGTCCAGGTTCTTCGCAGTCGGTTACCAACATGATATTCTCATCCTGGAACTTGAAATTCATGGACTAGTAGTCATCCACGGCCTGATGCACCAAATGATCCGCCAACACACTCCCCTTGATTGCTTTTTGGGTTGTGTATTGGATGTCGTACTCGGTTAAAATCATCTGCCATATTGCTATCCTTCTGGAGAGAGCGGGCTTCTCGAAAATATACTTGATTGGATCAATCTTTGATATCAACAGGGTGATGTGAGTCAACATATATTGTCTCAGCCGGCGAGCAGCCCATGCCAAAGCGCAACAAGTTTTCTCGAGCAATGAGTATCGGGTCTCACAGTCGGTAAACTTTTTGCTAAGGTAGTAAATAGCGTGCTCTTTTCTGCTAGACTCGTCATGCTGCCCCAGCACACACCCCATTGAATTGTCCAGCACTGTCAAGTATAATATCAAAGGTCTTCCTTCAACTAGAGGCATCAAAATTGGTGGTTCTTGAAGGTATTCTTTGATTATTTCAAAAGCGTTTTGGCATTCATCATTCCACTTTACCACTTGATCTTTCTTCAGCAGCTTGAAGATTGGCTCACAAGTAGCAGTCAGATGTGAAATGAACCTGGCGATGTAATTCAGACGTCCCAAGAAGCCTCTAACTTCCTTCTCTGTGCGGGGAGCCGACATCTCTTGTATGGCTTTTAACTTTGCGGGGTCTACCTGAATACCTTTGTCACTAACCACAAAACCCAGAAGCTTACCATACCTTACCCCGAAGGTAAACTTGTTCGGATTCAACCTTAGCTTGTACGTCTTCAACCTATCAAACAGTTTCTAGAGATGATCAAGGTGCTCTCCCTCAGTCTGGGATCTGGCTATCATGTCATCAACATAAACCTCGATCTCGTGGTGAATCATATCGTGGAACAAAGCGACCATGGTGCGCTGATAAGTTGCCCCAGCATTCTTCAACCCAAAAGGCATTACCTTGTAACAGAAGATGCCCCACTGTGTAATGAAGGTTGTCTTCTCCATGTCTTCAAGAGCCATCTTGATCTAATTGTAGCCAGAGAAACCATCCATGAAGGAGAAGATCTTGTGTTGCATGGTGTTGTCGACCAGAACATCAATGTGAGGAAGGGGGGAGTCATCCTTGGGGCTTTCCCTGTTCAGATCTCTATAGTCCACGCACATCCGTACCTTACCGTCCTTCTTAGGTACCGGAATGATGTTGGCAGCCCACTGCGGATAAGAAGTGATAGCTAAGAACCCTGCGTCGAACTGTTTCATGACTTCTGCCTTGATTTTCTCTGACATTTCAGGGAGCATACGACGAACCTTCTGCTTTACCGGAGGGCAGTCTTCTTTAGTCGGCAAGCGATGAACCACAATATCAGTGTCCAAACTAGGCATATCTTTGTAGAAATAGGCGAAGATCTCAACATAGTCGTGTAGCATCTGTATTAACCATCATTTGACACTAGGCTCTAGATTCGCACCTATCTTAACCTCTTTCGTGTTTTCCTTCGTACCCAAATTCACTGATTCAACTGGCTCTTCATGAGGCTGTATGGCCCTCTCTTCCTGTTGCAATAGTCTAGCAAGTTCTCCAGGCACCTCACAATCATCTTCACCTTCGTCCTCGGCTTGGTTGATCGGATTTTTGAAGTCATAACTGGCAGTAGCAGAGTCATTATCAATGAGATCCAGAGTGGATATAGATCTGCAGTATGATACGTGAGTGTGTGTAAGAAAATAGTTGTTTTGATAAAGCGAGAGACAGAAAAGAAAAACAAGGAGAGCAAAATTTGTAATGCAAGGAACGTCTGATGCTTTATTAATGATATATGAAATGACAAATAATAAGCCCTCACAAGCAAAGCCAAGGTGCCTCGGGCAAGGCATCGGGCCGTAAAGTTTCAAACTGTTTATTATAAATCTTAAAACAAAAGTTAATTACTGCGGAATAAAAGAAATAGGTATGAAGTCCTTCGTCGTCCAGTTATTTAGTCCACCATTGGTTGTTGGGTAGATCCAGTTGTCGATGTCTGAATCTTCTTCACTCTCCTCAATTGCATTAACTCCCTGATTGCTGATGTGTAGAGGAGATCTTCCAATCCGTGCGCGCTTAACAGCCCTTTGAGCCCCTGTAGTAAAGCCCAAACTAAATTTCTCAATTTTGTGAGTGAAATTAGGGAGCTGACCCTAATTGGTACACCCACCTTCTTCAATTACAGCCCTGGCATCCTTGAGAGAAGCCATCTTCAGTGGAGGTTTGTTGGTAGTAACTTCGGTTGACGCCAAAATCTGAGGGACCTCTTCGAAGTTCTTACAAGGAGTTTCTATGAATTCCCCATCCATCTCCATGTAGCGGAAGGAATTGAGATGACTCACCATATACTCTTCTTCACCTCGCACTGTGACAATCTTCCCATTCACCGGATATTTCAGCATTTGATGAAGTGTGGAAGTAACTGCCCCAACCTTATGGATCCAAGGACGACCCAGCAAGCAAGAATATGATGGCTTGATATCCATTACGTAGAAGGTGGATGCAAAAGTCTGAGAACCCACTTTGACAGGGATGTCCACCTCTCCGTGCACCATTCTTTTTTATCCATCAAAAGCCCTTACCACAATGTTACTAGGCTTTAGAGTCAAACCTTCACAATCCAAACGGTCCAGCGCTTTCTTTGGCAGAACATTCAGTGAGGACCCGGTATCCACCAGCACATGGGCCAAAGTGGTGCCCCTGCACTCGATCGAGACATGCAGAGCATCGTTATGATTTCTTCCTTTCGGTGTCATATTCGCATCTGAAAAACCTAACCCGTTGTCAATAGTCAAGTTGGCCATATAATCTTTGAACTGATCTGCTGAAGTTTCCTGCGGCACATGCGCAGTCTTGAGAAATGCAGTCAAATCCTTCGCATGGGCTTCAGAACACAACAACAGGGACAACATGGAGATCTTTGACGGGGTCTTCCCCAGCTGCTCGACTATGTTGTAGTCGCTCTTCTTGATAATTTTCAATATTTCCTATATTTCTTGTTTAAAGGTTTCCACAACGATTTTCTTAGGTGCCTTTGTCCGGGAAGACTCACCTATAATTTCTTTGCCCCGAGTCCCAGATGGCTCAGCAGCAGGGGTGATAACTTAAGTAAGAATAGGAATAGTAGCAGGTGTAATAATTGGAGTAGGAATAGGAGAAATGTCAGGAGTGCTGGTCGGAACAGCAGTTGAAGTAACAGTAGGCTTGATGATAATCTTCGGGGAAATCTCAGGAGAGAAGACTCTTCTTCTTCGGGTAACTTTACTAGTCCCGACAATATTACTGACATCAGTATCAGCTTCTTCAGTCTTTAGATCTTGCTTAACACCATGGTAATATACATCAACACCATAATTTCATGGGACAACCTTGTCAGAGGTGTACGAAATGGGACCAAGGACAATGCTTATTAGCGAAGCAATTCTTGGAACAGGTGTAACCCTAACAGGCTTTCTCGAGGAAACCTTGAAAGGATTGGCGGAAATGGTGATAGTGGCAATGTATTCATTTGGAATAAACAGAATCATAGTCTTCTCAAACAAAACCTCTTTATTATCCATCAGGCGCTGAACACCTGACTTCAACAAATAGCAACCGGAAGGCAGAAATTTAACACATGTGGCAACCTTCATCACAAACTGGAAATAAACCGCCTAACAGCAAATTCTTCTTAACCATCATCAGAGGAGTAGAAAGTTTGTCAACAGAGGTCACAAACAAATCAGTGTCAACAGCATTAACTCCACGACCATGTTTGGGCATGGGAGCAGTTACAACATTCGGATTTTTCGGAGCATCAAACTCAATCTCTTTGGCTTCGAGCAAATCTTGCACTTTGTTTCTTAGAGATCAGCAATCGTTTGTATCGTGGCCTGGACTCTCAAAATGGTAGGTGCACCGCACGTTGGGATTGTATCTAGGAGAAGTAGTGTTTGGATTCTTAGGAGCCTCTCTCAAGGTTGCCAAGTTGGATTTTAACAGATGAGGCAAAAATTCATCCAGAGTCATATTGATGCGGGTAAACTGCCGTTGTGGTCTTTCCACCCTTTGTTGATTGTTGCATTGTGGAGAAACTGCGAGTCTTGGTATTACTACAACATTTACCATTTGACGATGTTCAGATCTGCTTTGGCCCCTCGGGCTATAAACTGCACTAGCTTCCTTCTTACCAGCAAAAGGCTTCTTCACCGAACTCGAAGAGGCATCCTTCTGTATTTTACCACTTCGAATGCCAGCTTCTACTCTTTCTCCAATCAAAATCAACTCAGTAAAACCGGATGACGAGTTTTCGATCAAGTGATTGAAAAATGGACCAGACAGCGTCCCTAGAAACATGTCAACCAACTCCCTATCAGACAAAGGAGGTTGGACTCTTCCAGCAAAGTCTCTCCACTTTTGAGCATAGTCCTTAAAACCTTCACCTGCACCCATGGACATACCCTGGAGCTGAGTACGAGTAGGAGAAAGGTTGGTGTTGTACTGATACTGCTTGTAGAAAGCAGCGACAAGATCTTCCCAGTTTCTGACACTGGCCCCTTCCAACTGATAAAACCATTCAAGATGAGTCCCTGACGAACTATCTTGAAAGAAGTGCACCCACAAATTTCTACCAGCAATGTGGGGTTGGATTTTCCTGACATACGAGCGAAGATGGAGTTTTGGATAGGATACTCCATCGTACTTAGCAAACATCAGAGCTTTGAACTTATGAGGGATGACCACTCCCGATACCAGTCCCAGTTCTTAGAAGTATAAACCAGGGCTTTTCTAAATCTCCATGGCACTCAGACGGTCTTCTAGCTACTTGTACCTATCCTCAGCAGGAGGATATTGCTCATCATCGTAATCTGTATCATTATCAGAAACTACAAGACTAGGGTCCTTTGCCCTTTCTTGGTTCTCCCCGTCCTTGGATGAGGAGGTCAGATCAGCTGGTTGTCTCAACCTTTCTCCGAATCTTCTACCCATGTTCAGAATACCGACCTTCTTCTTCTTCTTCTCTTTCAGAATAAGGGTCTTCAGATGCTCTTTCCCTTTAGCCAGACTCATGAACATCTGTTGGAATTGGGCGTTCTGTGCCTGAAGATCTTTGATGGCTTGATCGGAAGACATTTTTGTTGAAATAAACAGCGAAGAAGATAAGAAACCTGTAGTGGTACCTGTGATGATGTGCATGATAATGGGATGCGCATGTAATGATTTCAAAGACTTTGGGAGATTTAAATTTGTAAACCAAAATAAACAAAACTTTATTAGCTTAACTTTCAAAGGTTCAAAAATGCCTTTAAGGCGTTACAAAGAAGTAAATAAAACAAAATCTAAAAACTAGGAGAAAAAAATCAAAAGTCCCATGGTCGCTTCCTCTTTGTGCTGATGTAGTCATTGATCACTCTTTCTTCCTCGAGTTGTCTGGTGAGCTTTAAAACCTTCCTTTCTTGCTCATGGTACTGTTCCCGATAAGTATTACGCTCATTCCTCAGCTGAATCCATGACCTCTGCAACTCCCCAGGGTCAGTGGGCATGTAAGGATAGAGAACCGTATAAGGAATGTCTTCTTCATTAGTGGGCTCCACAATCACTGGTAATACGGCCTCATAGGGCATCCCAAGCTTCTGGGTACGAGCTCGGACCCATTGGAGGTAAGGCTGCATAGGAAGGGAAGTCTTTGGTCCCAACTCTTGGGGGTCAGATCTGTCCACCATGCCCCAAGCTCGTATAAACCTCCGACGATGCTCCTTAACGTCCTCCTTATAGTCAAATACAATGTCCTGAAGAAGTAGCTCATGGGGACCATCTCTCCAAGCACGAACAAATTGTCACAAAGCTAGCCAAGGATTGTAAGTTATACCCCCTATGATTCCAAGCAGTGGAACATTAGGGTATCCCCCACAATGGTCAATAACAGCGATGACTTCCATAGCCCGGGAACACCAAAGAATATCTGTATGAGCAAGGGAAATTATTCTGTAGGACCAACCCAAACCTTCTTCGTTCTTCAGCACATACTTAGGGAGGTGAGAAATAAACCACCTCGACATCAACGGCGTGTAGCACATAAGAGTCCCTCTTCTCCTTATAGTACGAGTACAGAGAGCATGCAAGATATCTCCCAGCAAGGTAGGCACAGGGTTGCGAGAAAGGAAAATCTTGACAGCATTCACATCTACAAAGGAATCTGGATTCGGGAAGAGAACCAAACCATAGATAATAAGAGCCAATACATCTTCAAAATCCTGGAAATCTAAATTATCCCAAAATAGCTGAGCCTGGTCTATCAGAAATTTGGCTAGAAAACCTTCGACCCCGCTTCGTGTTTCCCAATTGGATACTACATCAGCCCGTTTCAAATGCAGAGCTGAGGTAATGTCTTCTGGTCTAGGAACCTCTTCCATACCTGTGAAGGGTACTTGTTCAAGGATGGATATGCCCGATAGATACCAGCTGGTAATTTGGAAAGGTGAAGCAATCATGCACGGGATCAAAGAACTGAAATAGTACGCTCATCATCTGCTCATCAAGATTGAGGTAACCAGGCTGAGAAGTTGAGCGTGTCTCTTAATGAACATAGAATTCTCAGAAACTCTTGAGGCTACCTCTTTAAGTTGGGCAGGTATCTGCACAAAGTTGACTCGGATGGTATTTCTGCACACGGAAGCCATGATCTTCAAAACAGAACAAAGATAAACTCCCTTGGTCTTTGAAGTGGTTAGTGTAATGAAGCATGAATGCCATGTTATGATGCATTATGTCATGATAAACCACAGGTATAGCAAACACAAATATTGCAAACACATTCAAATCACACAAAACCCTTAGGTTTAAGGCTTGTATGAGGTCAAAGGTAGTACCCTCTTAAAGTTAAGTTGGTTCAAACCTGTCCTAGAAAAAGTAATCGGGTTCTAGAGGATCTCAATATCACTGACCATCCTCCATCGGTCATGGCTTCAGCTTACGCAATCTTTTCTTGCGGCTGGAACTATCTAGAGAGTATGGTCTCAATGAGTGTAGCATCGAGTATCAACCAGTTCTCAGCTTTATACTGAGGCTGGCTATCTCACTACTTTCTGATGGCCAAGTTGGGCGACTAAAGTTTCTAAGGTCAGTTGATGCTTAACGATACCATGCAGCGGCCTTGTATTCTCCTCGTTTCTCCACAAGGGATACCGGTACCAACCAATGTGCCACATCAACATAGCTACTGCTTCAACTGTATCGGTCTACGCCATACAGTTCCCTCACAGTCTATTGATACTTACCTAAAAGGTATTCTCCTGATCCGGGTTAGGATCTATAGTAACTCTAAAACAAAACCATTAAAAGTAAAGCAAGCAAGGCAATCAAGAGAAGAAATCAAGATGAACTAGATCCTAAGGTATACCCCACTTATGACTCCCCAGCAGAGTCGTCAGTTCTGTGATACGGTGGAAGAACCGACTGTTTGACGCTCGTTTGCATTTTGCGTTTTTTGTTCGCAAAATGTCGCGGTAAGCAAGAGTCGCCACGGAATTTTATTTCATCCAACCGAAAGGAACAAAGTACAGAAAAAATCCTTTTTTGAGATATTCTGAGTACGGGGGGTTGATTATAGAAAGGGAAGGTGTTAGCACCCTTTCTATCCATGGTTTTCCATGGGCTCTTAGGTACTTGCTCATCTTTTAAAATTGCTTGTGTACGTGCTTTGTTTTGAAAAAATTTGACTTCGTGATAACCCTTGTATCAGTCCTCAAACGTGTGACGAAGTTGTTTTGAAAATTGTGTTGAAAATGTGTAAGTGTGAAGAGTTTTGATTTGAGCAAGTACCTACTAGCATCTACCTACTCGAAAAAAGATCGTTTCTATTCTTGGTTCCTTTAGACAGCGCTATCCTACTATTGAGAAATAGGTAGCACCGTCGTTGGAGTTGTAAGGGTCAATTCGAAAGGGACGTACGATCACTAAAGTAATGTTAGGACACCTTAGTAGTAACCCTAGAGTCTTAAGATCATATTCGAGGCAACCTTTTCGAGGCAACATTCCAACGGGACGTTTGATCTTTTTTAGACAGGAGGGCAACCACTAAGACACCCTATACTTAATGACCGTTTACCGAAGGCAACCGAAGTGTGAGTATACCCTAAGAGTGATATGTGTGAGTGATCTGTTTTCAATTATTTAGTCTTTGCACATTAGGGTTTTCCAACTGTATTAAATTTGTCATGCATTCTTGTCATACAATCCTATTAGCATACATCTAAACAGTCAAAAATTTGTGAGAAATTAAAGTGCGAGAAAGAAAATCTACGCTATTACAAGGCTTCGGCGAGGGGGATTAATTACATAGCCAAAAACTCGGTAAAAAGCGATAAATAAAAAGCCATAGATTAAACTATTACAAACCATGAACAGTTACAACAATATTGGCAAAAATAAATAACACGCGAGCAATGAATCGAGTATGAGACAACTAGGGTTTTGACCCTTGACTTACACCTAATTGCGATTGATTAAAAAATGTTTTTGTCATGTTTTGTTATTTTAAGAAAATAAAGAAATCATTAAATTAAAAAAAGAAAAGCCTAATTCTAATTAATTTTAATTTTAAGAAAAAAAATGAATTAATTTAATCTACAACCTATTTTTGTATTTTTATTTATTTGAGAAAAAGAGCAAAATTAAATTTAATCAAAAGTTTAACCTAATTTCTATTTTGATTTTATTTATGAAAACAAGTTACAATTTCCCTAAATTAAACTAAATTAAATTAATTTTGATAATAATAAAATAAAAACTAATCCTAATTTTTGGTGAATTATTGATTTTATGTTTTTTGTGAAAAATAATTAATTTGTAAATTAAAATAAATAAAGGAAATTAAAAGAATAAAAAATAAAGAAAAGAAATAAAAAAGGGTAGTAAATGGGCCTGGTGGTGTTGCTGAAAAAAGGGGGGGTTAGAACTGAATTTCTGGGCCCAGATAGCTAAGGCATGTTTGACTTGCTTGATCCAACGTGCACGTTGACTGAGGGCGCATGGTAGTCCTCTAAGGGAAAGGCATTGGATCTGGAGCGCAGATGAAATGGGATGGCCAGATGTTGAGGGTACATGGTGAACCTCTTGATGTGTAGCGCACTGGATTACCTGTTGAAGAAAAATATGAACAAAGGTTGGGACCTGGGGATCGAACCCAGGTCCTTAGGCCTATTTCCAATGCACGCTTGCCAACTGAGTTATCTGACTTATTTGTACATATAAAGAAAACAAATTATAATATATGAAAACATAATGGTAATTGAAAAAACATGCTAAAGTTCAAACTGCCCAACCAGGGAGCGCCACACATCACCTTCTTCCTTCCAACCGTCATTTTAGCCCAAGATATCTTTACCTACAGACATTGCGCTGTAGCTACAATCCTGTGTATTTAAAAAATTGTCCCTAGGCAATATAAATGACCATGGCTGGTATTAATCAACTCGTCTCATCCTCACGAGTCTCATGGTACCAGAATCAATGTCCAATTTTACCTGTATTGCAAAGCCCTAAAACCAAACAAAAAACCCTAGCCATGGTAATTTCACATACATTTAACAAAAACGCAATTGAATAAAATGAATAGCTTGCAAACTCAATAAGGAATAAGAATATGTAATCAGAACGTGCAAATGCTGTATAAATAAATGAAAATGAAAACGATTTGTTTGGCTAACCGTGTGACAGCTACAACGTGTTTGAGTACATGGGAAGGCTTGCTAATGATTGGAACACGATCCTGAGACGTCCAGCAATCGATTGGCAAGGTGAAGATGGCTTGGGATGGCCTGTAACTTGAAATTGGATCACCACTTTTCCTTGAGATTTTTCAATTTTGTTTTTGCTCTGCACGATTGTTCCACCTCCCCTTATGCCTTGGATCTCTTCTGTATCTGTAATACAACATGTTAGGTCAACAAAAACTGATTCAATCTTGCCTATTATGAAGATTTTGATTTGGTCTTTCATGGCATATGATATCTTTCCAAATTTGCTTCAATTCAATCTTTTTCCAACCAAATTAGCCTTGCACGGATTGATTCTCAATTGACAGCATATAAGATTTTCCTTCAATGTAAAAATCATCCCTAAAACACAATATATGATTTATTTAGATTTATTTGAATTTTAAGTGAATAAAAATCAAAATAAATTGAATAAATAAATAATTTAGGGTCCCATAGATCGTGGACTATGTTATCATTAAAGTGCAAGCATAAAACACTGGGCCCATTTAGCAAAAAATGCAAATTTGAGCACTTTTGACTTTTGGCAATTTTGCAAAAAAGGTCAACTTGGCCAATGCATAACTCTCCCAGTTTTTACCCTAGAGAGGTGTTCTTGGACTTTTTATAAACCTTAGGATGTCCTATAAGCAACACTTTTGTTCTCATCTCAATTGAGTCTTCCATGTTCATGTATGAAGCTTTGACCCAAAAGGTGTTTTTGTTGACTTTTCAAAATGACCTATAATGTCAAATTTTATATCTTTTTGTGAGTGCATTTTTTGAGCTTGGGAGATGAAGATGAATTGTATGGAATTGAATCCTCTTCAAAATGAGCTTTGAATGGGTCATTTATGATAAAGTATGAGAAGGTTATGCTTGGTCAAAGTTGAGTTGACTTTTCCTACAAAACCCTAATTTAACAACTTTTGGGTTTTGATGAATTGTGAGAAATCCTTGATGAATCATGATCAACCCTTGATCAAATGTTGAAAAATACTTCAAAATGAGTATGTTGACCAAAAATCTTGAAGTTTGACTGTATGTGGGCCATATTTGACTTTTGACCTAGCATAGTCGATTTTCAGGCCTTTGAGCAATTGACTGAGCAAACTTCCTCTGCAAGGCTTGAAACTTGACATGGATGATCTTGAGAACATATTAGGATAATGATGAGCATTTGGGATCCTTTGGGCTCAAGCATCTTGATGAAAAATGAAACCCTAATTTGAGGTAGACTGCCTTAGGAGAGAGTTTGTCTAGTAAACTCTTGGACTTCCTTGAGCAATTTGAGGACCTCACTTGACATGTATTGAGAAATATGGGAGGGAAAATTTTGGGCTACAACAGCAACATTGGACGATTTGGACACTTCTGATGCTGACTCGGAATCAGACGATGAAAGAGAAAACATAGCTCTCATGGTAAACGTGTCAGAAGACAGTGAAGCTTCTGGTTCAGACTCAGAATCAGACACTGAAGAGGTATTCCCTGACTTCACTATTAATTTCACTAAGGTTGAACTTACAGAAAGTCTAAATGAAATTCTAGAAAGGTATCAGCAAATCAGACACAAATTCAAGAACCTGAAAAGGGATCTTGTCTCTGACTCTGAAAAGACTGAGAGTCTCAAATTAGAAAATTCTGAGTTAAAAGAAAAAGTTTCAAAATTAGAAAACGATTTGCAAAACTCTCAGAAGGAAATAATCTCAGAGACTCCCAGCAATGCTGATGAGATCATCAAAGAGTATGATCACAGCTTTCAGAAGTTTCTGGCTAAAAACTTAGATAGAAGCAAGATGGCTTCAATGATCTATGGAGTTAGCAGAAATGGAATAAAAGGGATAGGATATCAAGGTATGGTATCTACACCTATGAAAGTCATGGACTTAGTCATAAAATGCACACCACTTAAATCACATTTCATATATGGGCACACACACAACCTAAAATACACTAGTAATTATTACTCTATCAAACCAAAATTCAACCAGAATTTTGGTAAAAATAACAAACCAGGACCCAAGAAGATATAGGTACCTAAGGACAAAATTATATATGTAGCAGATATCTTTAGCAGCAAGGCTAAAACACCAGTCATGGTACCTGGACTCTGGATGCTCTCGACACATGACGGGAAGAAAGCATATGTTCCAAATCCTGGAACTTAAACCTGGAGTCTACGTGGGCTTTGGAGGCAACCAAAGAGGAAAGATCATTGGCTCTAGAATAGTAGGTAATGGAAATCTTCCCTCTATAAATAATGTGCTATTAGTTGATGGATTAATGCATAACATGTTATCCATAAGCCAATTAAGTGGTAACGGTTATGATATAATCTTTAATCAAAATTCATGCACAGTTGTTAGTCAGAAAGATGGAACTATTCTTTTTAATGGAAAGAGGAAAAACAACATTTATAAGATAAAACTTTCTGAACTAAAGAGTCAGAATGTAAAATTTCTTCTCTCTATTAACAACGAGCAATGGGTCTGGCACAGAAGATTGGGGCATGTTAGTATGAGAAGAATATCTCAGATTAACAAACTCAATCTGGTTAGAGGACTTCCTAATTTAAAGTTCAGCTCAGATTCTCTGTGTGAAGCATGTCAGATAGGAAAATTTGCAAAACCTGCTTTTAAATCTAAAAATGTTGTTTCCACTTCTAAGCCATTAGAACTTCTGCACATAGACTTCTTTGGACCAGTAAAAACTGTGTCTGTTAGTGGCAAGAAGTATGGGTTAGTGATCATAGATGACTATAGCAGATGGACATGGCTAAAGTTCTTAAGACACAAGGACAAGTCACATTTTGTGTTCGTTGCATTCTATAACAAAGTTCAGAATGAAAAGGATCTTAGAATTGTCAAAGTCAGAAGTGATCATGGTGGAGAATTTGAAAATAAATATTTTGAATCATTTTTTAATAAAAAAGGCATCTTGCATGACTTCTCTTTTCATATAACTCCCCAACAAAATGGAGTTGTAGGACGAAAGAACAGAACATTGTAAGAAATGGCCAGAACCATGATGAATGAGACTAACATTGTTAAGATCTTCTGGGCAGAAGCAATTAACACAGCGTGTTACATTCAGAATAGAATATCTATAAGACATATTCTAGAAAAGACTCCATATGAACTGTGGAAGAACAAAAAAGCCCAACATTTCTTATTTTCATCCGTTTGGATGCACTTGTTTCATTCTGAATACTAAAAATTATCTGAACAAGTTTGACTCTAAAGCACAAAGTGTATTATGTTAGGATACTCTGAACACTCAAAAGGGTATAGAGTATACAATATAGAAACGTAGATTGTTGAAGAGTCAATCAGTGTTAGATTTGATGATAAGCTTGGCCCTCAAAAGTCAAAGCCGAATGAATTCTTTGCAGATATAGAAGTTAAATTCACAGGTACTGAAGACAACTCATTAGAAGTTCTCAACAGAGATGCTCCAACAACGTCAGAAATAAATGTTACAAGCAATCCATCACCTTATGTTGATCAACTCCAGAAAAGGTCTTCCAGAAGCAACATAGCTCACCCAGAAGATAAGATCCTGGGAAAGAAGGATGATCCAATCAGAACAAGATCAACATTTAAAAACTCTGAAGAATCCCTCATGGGACTGGTCTCTCTGATTGAACCAACAACAATTGATGAAGCTCTTCTAGACAACGACTGGATTCTAGCAATGCAGGAGGAATTAAATCAGTACACCAGAAATGACGTATGGGATCTGGTTTCCAAACCAAAAGGATTCAACGTCATTGGAACAAAGTGGGTCTTTAGAAACAAACTGAACGAGCAAGAAGAAGTCATCAGAAACAAAGTACGAATGCTGGCACAAGGTTATAGTCAGCAAGAGCGGATAGACTATACATAAATCTCTGCTCTAGTTGTCAGGTTAGAATCTATCAGACTCTTAATCTCATTTGCTATAAACAATGGCATCACTCTATATCAGATGGATGTCAAAATTGAATTCCTAAATGGCTACATAAATGAAGAGGTATATGTGCACCAATCCCCAGGGTTTGAGAATTCCAAACACCCAGAATATGTTTTCAAACTAAAGAAGCCACTCTATTGTCTGAAATAAGCTCCCAGAGCTTGGTATGAAAGACAAAGTAACTTCCTGTTAGAAAAAGAATTCACCAGAGGGAAAGTGGACACAACCTTGTTCTGTAAGTCATTTAAGAATGACATTTTAGTGTGTCAGATTTATGTAGATAACATCATCTTTGGATCCACTAAACCTTCTCTGGGAAGAGAGTTTGCTAAGTGCATGCAGGAAGAATTTGAGATGAGCTTAATGGGGGAACTCAAATTATTTCTGGGCATTCAGATAAACCAAACTCCAGAAGGAACTTACATTCATCAGAGAAAATATGTCAGAGAACTTCTGAAGAAATTTGATCTCTCAGAATGTAAGCCCTCAAAGACTCCAATGCACCCCACGTGCATTCTGGAAAAGGAAGAGGTAAGTAAAAAGATAGAACAGAAAGTCTACAGAGGTATGATTGGCTCTCTCCTTTATCTGACGACTTCAAGGCCTGATATTTTATTCAATGTTTGCTTATGTGCTAGATTCCAATCAGATCCTAGAGAATCTCACTTAACAGCAGTTAAGCGAATTTTCAAGTATCTGCAAGGTACTACTAATCTGGGTTTATTTTATAGAAAATCCAATGAATACAGCTTAGTAGGATATTGTGACGCTGATTTTGCTGGAGGTAGAGTAGAGCGTAAAAGCACTTCTGGAAGCTTCTAGTTTCTGGGAGACAATCTGATCTCATGGACCAGCAAGAGACAATCCACAATAGCATTATCAACAGCAAAAGCTGAATACATAGCAGCTGCTGGATATAGCACTCAAATGCTCTGGATGAAAAGTCAACTTGAAGACTTCAACATATTTGAGAGTAACATTCATATCTTCTGTGATAACACTTTAGCTATATGTCTCAGTAAGAATCCTATTTTGCATTCTAGGGCTGAGCATTTAGAAATAAAACACCACTTTATTAGGGACTATATTCAGAAAGGAATTCTTATCTTAAAATTTATTGACACAGACCATCAATGGGCTGATGTATTTACAAAACCTCTTTCTGAAGATAGATTCAATTTCATTCTGAAACATCTCAGCATGAAGTTATGCCCAGAATAAAATGTTTTATTTGCATATCTTAACCCTCAGAACTTTATTGTTTTTTGTGAACATCTGATCAACATGTCTTTAGAAGTTAGAAGTACAGTTGTCTCAGAATCTATCTATGAAGATCTGAACATTTCATTTCAAGGATAAAGGCATGCAGTTCACATCATCAAACATCTGTCATCCTCTCACAAGCTACCTTTTGAGGCTGAACATGCGTTCAAATTCTGAAGGGTCCAAAGCTCTGATTGGATGCATTGAGACACTTGTCAGTGGTAACCGTTCAAATATCTTTCTAAATATTTCAGGTTTCATTAATGCATATAATCATTACTTATTTTCTTACTTACTGCTTATGTTTTCAAAAACCTATTTAAACTCAAATCACTATTTCATTCATTCACTTTTACTCTCTTTATATTCTCTCTTGTTTCAACTCTTCCTTTCAAAAACCCTTTCCATTTTCTTCAAAGAACCCGTGTGAACAATGGCATCATCATCAAGTCTCAAGAATCTCAGTGCTCCTGAATCTTCATGAACGGAACAATATGAAGAACCCATTAGAACGCTTCTCACTCATGTTGACAACCTGGAAGTTCTCTCCGAACTGATCATTGATTTTGAGAGTTTACAAGAAAATGGGTTCAATCTCTATGAAGACGTAACTGCACAGGGATGGAATAGGTATTTTGACCGTCTATTGCATCCAACGTTTCCCATTCTCGTCAAAGAGTTTTGGATCCATGCTACCTCATACAACCACCAAGTTACATCTTATGTTATGGGAAAGAATATAGTGATAACAGAAGATTTAATTGGGAAACTCATTGGATACAATGGTGGTGGAGTCAGATGCATTGATATGGCTGATAGATGTTCTGACCTAAAATCTATTGCCAAGGAAATCTTCACTTCTGGATAGCCATCCAGCAAGATCAGAGACTTGAAGGATCATCACAGAATCATTTTGGGATGTATCAATCACAAGAAGCCTACAAGCTCTCCTGATTACATCAATATTGATCAGCAATTCCTATTGTATTTCATTGCTAAGAAGACCAAGATAAACCTTCCACACTTGCTCTTCAACCATCTCAGAACAAGTGTGAAAGAGACAAGAGAAGAAGAAAGAACTAAGAGGGATTGGATTCCTCTAGGAAGATTGATTTCAGATATTCTAACAGAAAACAGACAGATAGAACATCTGACAGAGGCTCAAGAAATAAGCACTCTGGAAGCAACCGCTGGGAAACCTTTGAACGCCAAGAATCTGAAGAAAATGGAGATTATTGAGAACATTAAGAGGGAACCAACTATTCCTTCTCATGAGACCATTACTTCCAGGAGAATCCCTCTGAAGGATTTTCCACTATTTTCTGAAATAGATGCCTCACCAGAAATCATAGTCAGATACCTTGAAGCTTGCAAGGCTAATGGGAATGCTCCAGAAATCAACATTCAAGATCTGCACAAGCCAGCTCCGGAGGTTGTGCTAAATAAATCTAAAAAGAGGAAAGCAGCAGGAGAAGGATCCTCTCAGAAGGCACCTAAAGCTGCGAAAAAGAAAGGTAACCCATCTTCTGTTTCTGTTATAGAATCAATAATTGTTACAACATCTGATACAATTCCCCCTCAACCAACAGAAAATCCTTCACCCCAAACATTTGAGGATTTTGACATAGAGTTTGATCCATCTGTAACTCTAGGAAACTTTTTGAATGAACCTCACTCCCCCAATCAAAATCTAAATCCAGGACATCATCAACCCCAACTCACCACAACCAGAAAATAGACACTCTCTCTCTCCACCTTCTGAAAACCTATCTTTTGAAATTCCTGAACCAGAAACTCAACAAGCTACCGCAAACCAATATGAAGACTCCCCTTCATATTCTGATACCACTATCCCAATCCCTGGAATAACAGAACCTCTTACGGTTCGCTTACCTCTCACTATTCATGATATTCCAGAAATCCCTTCACCATATGAATCTACACCACTAAACACCCCTAACAGACCAATTCTAATTCCTGAATCTCCCACTCCTTCACCCATCAACCATCCAACTGACAACCTCAGAATTATCATTGATTCACTAGTGCTGAACCGACTAGCTTCCACCTCAAACAAAATTGCCATTCCCAAACCTAAACCAACCGCAACCTAATCAGATGTTGGTAAGAGTCTGTTGATTTTTTAAACAGAAATGCAGGAATGGATCAATTCTTTGAAGCAAGTAAGCCTATAATTTCTAATCCTGCTGCTTCTGATTCTCTGTGGGAAAGATTCAGAAAATGGCTCAACTCTGAAAATTTGAAGCTGAAGGAATTGGGTTATGAAAGGGCACAGGAGAACTTCAGTGATCAGCTGAAAGCCTTCCAAGATCAAGTTCTGATCCAATGGTGCAAGAAAGAAATTCTTCTGCTGGATAATGCTCCATGGAAAGAGCATCATCCTTCAGAAGTTGATGAACCAGATTCTGATAGTCTCTTTGTGGCTACTGCTCCAGAAAACATGACTGCATCAGAAGAAGTGGTTCAATCAGAAGAAGCTGCAGAATATTCTGAACAACATGCAACTCTTGAAGATACACCTTCTTTGTCTCTAGTCATGCAAACTCAGGAAGAGTTGAAGAAAGAGAATGCATTAATCCATGCCAGACTGGATAAGCAAGAGGATACAAACAAAGAGATCAAGGGTATTATGGATAAACAAGAAGATACTACAAAATAAATCAAAGACATTCTGGGAAAGCAGAAAGAGTCAAGCACTCAAATCAAGAGCTTGTTGGAAGTGTTGTTCACACGTCTTCCCCCTCCCTCTTAGATTTTCTTTAAAACTGTTTATCTGTAATCTTTTATCTTTACCTCCTTGTTTCTGAAACTTGTCATTGCATTCTGTTTTTAATATAATTCATCTTTTTGACTCTGAATATATTGCTTTTTGATACCTGACAAAAAGGGGGAGAAAGTAAGATATTTTCAATAATAGTATACCGGGACAAAGTCTCAAACATTCTAAATATTTTAACCTCTACTTTCTGAAAAGCTTGAACAGGAACACATTTTGATAAGAACAGAATGAGATGCATCAAAAGCTCTGACGAGAAGGAACTTCAGGGAAGTAATTGTTGTACCCCAAAATTTGCCCTCTCATTTTTCTCAAATCACCCTAGATCCTCAGGTTTACTTCCATCCAATCCCAAGCTTTGAATTACAAATTTTTCATGAAGATCACTCCCAAGGGAAAAATGGTCATTTGCGCTAAAAGTCCAAACTTTGACCTCTTGATTAAAATCAAATCTCAAAAATCATATTTCAGCAAAACATGTTGAAATAGGAAGTTTGTTTCATCTAAAGTTCAAAAACCAAGTTTCTAAGTACTTGAGATTTTTCTAAGTATTTAAGAAAAAATGACACTTCAGAAGTTCTGAACCAACCTCCAGGAAGGAGCAGTCAGAAGTTGCAAGATTAAGTTCAGCAAGTAACCTTCAGTCAAAAGTTGCAGGCTTAGCTCAGCACATAACCTTCAGTCAGAAGTTGTGGTTCTTCCGCAGCTACGCAAGCTCATTCAGAATCCACCAAGGTAAGAACAGAAGATCGTAAAATGTAATGGCTGACAGGAGGCCATAATCAGAGCTTGGGTGTGTTGTTTATGATGAAGCAGAACTGCTGGCTCAGGTTTTGGTAATGATGCAAAATCCCCTATTACAAGATTTCTGATTTTGACAAATCTCATCACCATTTAATGCTCATTAATGCAAACAACCACTTTTGAGTATTAGTCCAAGGGGTCTCTCCACGTCTGGCATAGTAACACCTTTGTACAGGTTTAGGCATGGATCTATGCGCCACTTTTCGCCTATGGGTGTCACTTTTCCTTAATCCTCTCTTACTATTCCAGCCTAGGCTGAAAGCTGTCAATCATCACAACTTCTCATGAATTTTCTTCAAGAGTAAGTCAGCATCTATTGCATGGTATTGGCGCCACTTAACGTTTAAAAACCCACAAAGATTTTCCTATAAATAGAGCACCATTTTCCACTGAAAAAGCCCGGTCCAAACCCAGAAAAATTGCTAGAAAAGAAACAGAAAATTTTAGCAAGAAAACACCTTGAAACTCTGCCAAAATTCCTAGTATTTCAAGAGCCTTGAACACAACTTTGAATCTCTTGCCTCCAAACTTCATTTGTACCCAAATTGTTTCTTGACTGAGAAAAGCCCATACAGTTTCTGACCACATATATATATACTTTCCATCCACCCATTCAAAGAACCTGTCCAGAACACTATCAGAGTTAAGACTAACTCCAGTTCACAGAATTTCTTCCAACAGCAAGGTAAGCACCTGCTGACTCTCACCATACTGCTTAAGCATCATCAGATTTGCATGCTCAAAAAACACAATGTAGATATCATGCTTCTGATGTTGTATATGTTCTGAGATTTTTACGTCTCTGCATGCTTAAGTAGAGAACGAATTAGTTCAGAACTACCTTGAAGAAACTAAAACTTGGAGTTAGAATTAGCAAAGGCATACTTGCCTCTGATTTCTGGTTCAGATTCTCCTTATTTCTGAAGTGCCATGACACCTGCTGAAAATGTCTTAGGCATGTCTTTTATTTTGGGGAGAAATAACCAAATTGCAGATGTTCTGACTAGCACAGGGGGAAACCAAGTTTTGACTTTGACGCCAACACTTCTGAGGCCTATTTTGTTATCAGTAATATCATAACTTCTGAAAATTACTGTGTTCCCAGCAGGGTCAGAACTTCTGACCTCCCCATTAACAGGTTTTTGTTTTACAGCGCACTAGGGTCAGAACTTCTGACCTCCCCACTAACAGGTTTCTATTTTGTAGCGCACCAGGGTCAGAAGTTCTTACCTATACATTTTCACTAACAGGTTGCTATTCTACAGCAGGCCAGGGTCATAACTTCTGACTTCCTCTCAGCAACACGCTGACCTCCTCCTTCTTTCTTTTTTTCTTCCCCTTGTTATTTTTATTTATTTTTCTCGCTGGATTCCCCATTCATAAGTGTGTACCCCCACCCCCTAAATATTGTAATAGTGTAGGACTTTACATTTCCGCATTTTTATCATTTTCAAATGTAAAGGCTAGCAATTAGGATATGTATGGCAAGATAAAATCAATGAAATAGAAAATCCTAATTCAAGATAAAATCCTGCATGCAATCAAACACACTTGCACACAAACACCCTTAGGGTTTCTCCACTTGGTTGCGTTATACAAAATAGCCTTGTTACGCATGCAAAGTATCTTGGTAAAACAAACAAAATCAAAGATCATAGTCCCTCGATGACGCTATTCAAAGTTGCGTTACAAAATGATCTTAGTCCCTCAAAAAATTCTAAGATACTTTGTAAACATTGCTAATCATGGTTATACGATGACCCACGCCCGTCCCGTTTACATCCAAAGATAAGGGTTTCTTACCAAATCAATGGTAAGACAACAATGTCAAAGGAATAAAAAATGCATAAGAAAGACATTTGAGTAGGTAGATTGCTTCTAGTTACTTGCTCTATTATCAAACAAACATCCTTGCTATTTTCAAAACAAACACACACGTTTCAAAAACATCTTACAAACATTGAAAACATTTTTCAAAAGACAAACATCTTTGTATACATTCTTACGAACGAGAATCATTACAAAGATTGCCTAAAACGAATGACCTCTATTACAAAATACTTTCAAAACCACACCAAACATGATTTCAAACAAACCAAAAGCAAGTGATCTAGCAAGTGACTAAGAGCTCATGGAAAACCATAGATGAAAAGGGTGCTAATACCTTCCCTTTTCATAATCTACCCCCCCCCCCCCCCCGAACTCAAGAAAACATCTCAAAGGTCTTTCCTGTGCTTTTTCACCTTTCCTTTTGGATAAAAGAAAAGTCGGTGGCGACTCTTGCTAACGGCAACATTTGCGATAAAACGCAAACCCTCAAGTCATTTCTCCCACTGTGTCATAGAACTGGCGACTCTGCTGGGGATAGTTCTAAAAGTGGGGTTACCTTAGGGATAGATCACATTTATTTGCTTACATTGTTTGATTTGTTTTATTTACATTATGGTTCTTTGTTTGGGTTTGAATCCTCCACCCGGATTTGGGAAACATTATAGGTAAATAGCAATACATTGTGGAAAGTGTGCGGGGTATACCGACATGGTCTAAGCAATAGCTATGTTAGTGAGACATATTTATGGGTACCGGTAGCCCTTGAGTAGTCAAGGAGAATACGGGGCCGTTGAGTGATGTCGCGAAGCACTAACGAACTTTTAGAACCTTTACTTGACCAACTTGGCCTTTAGGGCGTAGTGAGTTGACCGGCTTTGGTGCAGTCCGAAGTTGGTAGATACTCGATACTACACTCGTTGAGGGTTGTTTTCTTGGAATATTTTGGTCGCCATTAAAGAGGCTTGAGCTAAAACAATGAACAAGGAAACAATCCAGTGATATTGAGCTCCTTAGAACCCGGTTACTATTACTAGGACAGGTTGAGCCAACTAAACTTCAAGAGGGTCTTACCTATAAAACCCCATGCAAGCCTAAACTAAGAACTTATTTGCTTTGCTTGTATATGCATGCTTGTACATAACATCATGGACATCATGAGCATATATGCATCCACTAACCATTTCAAGCATTTTGGAAATTCATCTTTGTTCTTGTTTTGTAGGATATGGATTCACTTTGCAGGAAAACTATCCAAGTCAACCTTGTAATAATTCCTCCACAACTTAAGGAGCTAGCTTCAAGGATTCCTGAGAACTCTCCATTCACCGAGAGGCACGTCCGTCTACTCAACTTGGTTACCGCCAACGCATAAGAGGATATGATAAAGGATCTCTTTCAGTTCTTCGATCCTTTACACCATTGCTTCACGTTTCCTGACTACCAGCTTGTGCCTAATTTGGAATAATTCTCCCAACTCTTGAGGATTCCCGTTCTCAATCAACTACCTTTCAATGGTACGGAAAGAGACCCATAACCAGAAGAGATTGCTCAAGCTCTGCACTTGCACTCATCTGATGTCACAACCCATTGGGAAACTAGAAGTGGTGTCAAAGGCTTCTTAGAAAAGTTCTTGTTTGAGAAGGCCCAAAGTTGTTGTTATTCCTTAGACTTGCAAGCATTTGAGGAAATTGTGGCTCTTCTTATCTATGGGATGGTCTTGTTCCCCAATCCTGACCAACTCATAGATGTGAGCGCTGTCAAAATCTTCATATCACACAACCCGGTGCCTACATTGCTAGGGGATATCCTACACTCTTTTCACACTCGTACAATGAGGAAAAGAGATGTCCTTATGTGTTGCACTCCTATCGTGGCAAGATGGTTTATTTCGCATCTTCCACAATCAGTCTTAAGGAATGGACAAGGTTTAAGGTGGTCCCAAAGGTTAATGACGCTCGAACATTCAGACATTCATTGGTGTTCCCGATCCAAAGAGAATGTTATCATCATTGACTGTTATGGGGAATTTCCTAATGTCCCTCTACTTGGCATTAGGGGAGGCATTACCTACAACCCATGCTTAGCTCTAAGACAGTTTGGTTATGCCCGAAGGGATGGCCCACATGAGATGCTAATTCAAGGCTTGGTATTTGACTACGACAACGACAATCAAGGTCTTCGCCAGAGATTCATTCGAGCATGGAGGATGCTAAACAAGGTGGATAGCAAAACTTTGAGACACAAGAATTCCATCCCTCTTGAGCCTTACCTCAAGTGGGTGCGAACCCACGCTCAAAGTCTATGATGCCTTATCCTTCCATTCTCCCGGTGATCATCGAGCTTGTTAAGGAGGGAGAAGTTCCATACACTATCCTACATCCTGACATGCCCACATCTCTTGAAGACCTACAAAGGGATTGGATACAACTCAAAGGAGAGCGAGATACTTTCGAAGCCTAATTCTACGCAAGCGAGAAGAAGTTTTTGGAACTCGCTAGGCTACTTCATGAGGAGCAGACTCTAAATGCCTACATTGCACCAAAGAGGATGCGCACTACTTTTTTATCTTAGAGTGTTGTATTATTTCGCCCAAGGGGCATTGATGTACTCAAACACTATCTTATTAATATAACGTGTGTTTCTCTTTTGTTTAAAATAAACTTGAATCTTTTAAAATCCTTGAAAACATTACATATGCACATATCATTCATCATAACATAAACAGGTCTTTTGTAACAAGTTTCCTCATCTCTCTATTGTTTATTTCAGTAAGATGGATCTCGAACAGACATTCAAAGATCTTCAAGCTCAAAACATGCAGTTTCAACAGTTACTCACAACCCTGGACAAAGGACAAGAGGAGCTGAAGACTCTGTTAGCAAAAGAGAAGAAGAAGAAAGAGAAGAAACCAACCGGTGTTGTAATCATGGGGAGGAGGTTTCAAGGACAGATGAGAAGAACCTTGAATTTTCCAGCAACATGTGATGAAGGAGAGGGGAAAGGAAAAGAAATAGCAGTTCCGTCAGAATCTGAAGAGGAGGAAGAAGAGGAAGATTACTCCGAGGAACAGTATCCTCCAGCGGATGACAAGTACAGACATCTTGAAGAGTGTCTGAATGCTATGGAAATACATAGGGTACCAGGTCTAAACTTTGAAGAATTGGGGCTAGTATCAGGAATTATGATCCCACCAAAATTCAAAGTGTCGTTGTTTGCAAAATATGATGGGGTGTCATGTCCTAAGATGCACCTCCGATCATATGTGAGAAAGATTCAGCCGCACTCTACCGATAAAGATTTGTGGGTCCATTTTTTTCAAGATAGTTTATCTGGAACACAACTTGATTGGTTTTACCAATTGGAAAGGGCCGACGTCCACAATTGGGAAGATCTTGTCGTAGCTTTCTATAAGTAATACTAGTATAATGTAGATTTGGCGCCTACCTGTACTCAACTTCAGAGTATGACTATGACTTCAAATAAGGGTTTCAAAGATTACGCGCAGAAATGGAGAGATATAGCTGGGAGAGTGAAACCCCCTCTGTCGGAAAGGGAGTTGGTGGATATGTTCTTGGGCACTCTATTCGGCCCTTTCTTCAACCATTTGATTGGGAGCTCATTTGTTGGGTTTACTGAGTTAATATTAACCAGAGAGAGGGTGGAAGCTGGTATAAAAATTGGAAAGATTCAGAAGGATCCGTCTGCCTCTACAGCTGTGAGAAAGCCTTTCATTGGGAAGAAGGAGGTATCTGCTGTTTATCCATAAAGGAATCAAGGGAGAGCTGAACGTCGACCAATGGTAGGGGCCATTATGATCCCAAAGCCTACATCTGATCAACCAAGAAGTAACCAACCGAGGGTGGAAAGTCCAATACGACAATTCACCATAATTAATATGACTCTAGCCCAGGTTTTACCACATCTTCTGAAATTGAATCTGGCAACCTTAAAGGAAGCTCCAAAGAATCCCAACACCGCGTCCCCTCATTATCACCCAAATGCTAGATGCGCATACCATTCTGAAAGTCTGGGTCACGACACTAACAACTGTTGGGCCTTGAAAAACAAAATTCAAGACCTTATAGATGCAAAAGAGGTTGAATTTGACGCACCTGAGAAGCCAAATGTCATTTCTGCTCCGATGCCTAGGCATGGTCACAACACCAATGTTATCGAAGAAGATTTGTTTGTTACCATAATTGATGAACTCTTGACTCCGCTTCCAATTATTAAGATAAACTTGTTGAAAGCTGGTGTATTCCCAGGTTGTAATAAAGACTGCCATCATTGCTTATCCTTACCAATTGTTTGCCCTTTGTTGAAGACATGCATTCAACGCTTGATAGACAACTAAGAGATTCTGTTTGAAAATACTCTTGTTTCACCTATTCCTGTTGAAGACGTCTCAATCATAACCATCTCCGCCAATCCTTCCAGGGTCCCCAAAATACCCGTTAGGATTACATCGTTTCCAAAAACTACTCCTCTTAAAATCACAATGCCCGGGCCGGTCCCGTATGAATCAGACAAAACAGTACCGTGGAATTACGGTGGAGACATCTACTACCATGGTATCAAACAAGATGGACTGACCACCGAAGAAGTGAGCTCCGAAGAAGAAGAATCTGACATTAGCAATATTGCCGAAACCAGTAAGATTACCCGTAGCGGTAGAATCTTCTCTCCAGAAATTGCCCCTCCAAAGGCAGTTTTTGGACCCGTGGCTGTTCCAAAGGTTACCTCCATACCAATAATTATATCTGCAAGTTCTCCTACTGGAAAAGACGACACAACACCTGCTGTCATCCCTACCAACACTTCTACTGCTGAAATTTGAGGAAAAGGTATTCAAGAAGAGCCTGTCCGGACGAAGGCTCAACAACCAACTATCCCCGAAACCTCCAAGAAGGAAATGGAGGAGATCCTGAGAATAATAAAAAAGAGTGACTATGACGTGGTTGAACAGTTGGGGAAAACTCCCTCCAAGATCTCCATGCTGGCATTGTTGCTGTGTTTTGAGGCACATGTGAAAGCTCTTGTAAAGTTTCTGAAGACAGCCCATGTGCCACAAGAGACATCTGCTGACCAACTCCAAGATTGTGTGGCCAGCTTGACAGCTGATAACGGTCTAGGCTTCTCTGATACTGATTTGACACCAAAAGGGAGAAAGCACAACGAGGCATCACATGTCTCTGTGGAGTGTAGAGGAAAAACTTTGGCCCATGTCTTGGTGGACATTGGCTCATCTTTGAACGTTTTACCAAAGAAAGCTCTCGACAAATTGGATTGCGAAGGATTAACACTGAAATCCAGTAACATAATTGTGAGAGCATTTGATGGTTCAAATAGGATGGTCCACGGGGAGGTGGACATCCCCATAAAAGTCGGAACTCAGACTTTAAACTCAACTTTCTATGTAATGGACATCCACCCCTCTTACTTCTGTCTGCTAGGACGGCCCTGGATCCATAATGCTGGTGATGTCACCTCTACACTAGACCAGATGCTGAAGTACCCAGTCCATGGAAAGATTATCACTGTCCACGGAGAGGAGGAGTACATGATTAGCCACCTAAATTCTTTCTGGTATGTGGAATTGGATGCCGAGTTCATTGAAACCCCTTTTCAACATTTCAAAGAAGTCTCTCAAGAGGTAGCAGTAACCAAGACGGTATCCTTGATCCCCAAGATCACAAGACCTCTGCTTCGGATGTCATCTCTAAAGGACGCCAAGGCAGTAGTAGAGGAGGGTGGATGCACCATCTGGGGGCAGCTTCTAGACATTCCGTATAAATCTGACAAGTTTGGCTTAGGGTTTACTTTAAGTGCTTAGAAGGTTGTGCGCCATGCCCGTGCTAGAGGGCCACCTTTGAAGATTAGCAACCAAGAGGTCAACGCAGTGGAAGATAGTGAAGAAGATGGCAGCTTGGAGGATTGGATATTTCCTACTATCAACGGAGGACTTCGCAATTGGGAAGCCAGAGACTTTGTCCCAATAACTTTCATCTCTCAGAAATTTACCTTTTACATTTCTTTTGGACGTGTAATATTCACAAACAATTCGCACATTTACAACCTTGTGTCTTACCCGAGGCGCAATGGTCCATTTGTAAGGGTTTTTATTTCATCTTCATATGACATTCAATGAATCATGGACGTTTTTCACATATAAACTTTTGTGCTCATTGTCTTTATTTTACATTTTATTGTTTAAAGATTGCTATACCCTTACACACACCCACACTCACAAATGCAGGTACCCCTCCAGTCTGGATCCCACGGGTAACGATATTGCTATGGCCTTTAGTGACTCTGAAGATCTAATCTACCAAGCCGAAGACGAAGGTGAGGAAGATTGTGAAGTACTGGGGGAATTGGCTAGACTACTATAACAAGAGGAAAGAGTTATTCAGCCTCATGAGGAACCGTTGGATACAATCAACTTGGGTACCGAGGAAGATAAAAAGGAAATCAAGGTGGGTGCCAATCTAGAGCCGAGTGTCAAGGAGCGTCTAATTCAGCTATTGCATGATTATGTTGAGATCTTTGCCTGGTCATATGAAGACATGCCAGGACTTGATACAGACATCGTGGTACATCGTCTGCCCACCAGAGAAGACTGTCCACCAGTGAAACAAAAAGTCCACCGCATGAGACCTGACATGTCGGAGAAGATCAAAGCGGAAGTTATGAAACAATTCAATGTTGGGTTCTTGGCTGTCACTTCATATCCTCAATGGGTTGCCAACATTGTTCCCGTGCCTAAAAAGGACGGCAAAATACGAATGTGTGTGGATTATAGAGATTTAAATAGGGCCAGCCCTAAAGATGATTTTCCACTTCCCCACATCGATATCCTGGTTGACAATACGGCCCAGCACAAGGTATTTTCCTTCATGGACGGATTCTCAGGTTATAACCAAATCAAAATGGCACCTGAGGACATGGATAAAAATACATTTGTCACACAGTGGGGCACATTCTGCTACAAAGTGATGCCATTCGGACTGAAGAATGCAGGGGAAACCTATCAACGCGCCATGGTAGCTTTGTTTCATGATATGATACATCATGAGATAGAGGTCTATGTAGATGACATGATAGCACGATCACAAACTGAAGAGGAGCACCTTGATCATTTGCAAAAGTTGTTTGAGAGGTTGAAGGAGTACAAACTTAGGTTGAATCCAAACAAATGCACATTCGGAGTGCGGTCTGGTAAACTCCTAGGTTTTGTTGTCAGCAACAAAGGCATCGAAGTTGATCCTGCCAAGGTTAAAGCGATACAAGAAATGCCTGCTCCTCGTACTGAGAAGGAAGTCAGAGGGTTCTTGGGACGCCTGAACTATATTTCCAGATTCATTTCTCACCTAACAGCTATTTGTGAGTCAATCTTCAAATTATTGAAGAAAGATCAAGTAGTCATATGGAATGATGAATGTCAGTTTGCTTTTGACAAAATCAAAGAGTATTTACAAGAGCCTCATGTGTTGATGCCACCAGTCGAAGGAAGACCACTAATCATGTATCTGGCCATTTTAGAGAACTCAATGGGGTGTGTAATGGGGCAGCATGACGAGTCTGGCCGAAAAGAGCACGCTATTTACTACCTGAGCAAAAAGTTTACCGACTGTGAAACCAGATATTCACTGCTCGAGAAAACTTGTTGCGCTCTGGAATGGGCTGATCGCTGGCTAAGACAGTATATGTTGACTCATACTACTTTGTTGATATCTAAAATGGATCCGATAAAGTACATCTTCGAAAAACATGCTCTGTCTGGGAGGATAGCTAGATGGAAAATGATCCTAACAGAATATGACATACAATATACTACCCAGAAAGCTATAAAGGGCAGTGTGCTAGCTGATCATCTTGCTCATCAGGCCGTAGAAGATTATCAGTCCATGAAGTTTGAATTCTCGGATGAAGACATCATGACATTAGACAACTGTTAAGAAATCAGACCATATGACGGACCTGAACAAGGATCCCGATGGACCTTGTTCTTTGATGGGGCATCCAATGCACTTGGTAATGGTATCGGCGTTGTACTCATATCTACAGAAGGGTTTCATACTCCTTTTACTGCCAGACTTTGCTTCAACTGTACGAACAACATGGCGGAATACGAAGCATGCATCTTTGGTCTCAAGGCTGCCATAGACTTGGGAATCAAGTCTTTAGATGTGTTCGGAGATTCATCTTTGGTCGTCAGTCAGATCAAAGGAGAATGGGACACTAAGAACCCAAACCTTATCCCTTACAAAGAACATGTTTTGACATTGTTACCCCATTTTGAGAAGATTACCTTCGAGCACTTCCCGCGAGAAGAAAATCAGCTAGTAGATGCTCTAGCCACAATGTCATCTATGTTTAAACTTGATTGGGATAATGAGGCTCCCCAAATAACCATTGAACGAATGGGTGAACCAGCATACTGCCACGAGATTAATACTGAAGAGGTAGTGGACCAGCCTTGGTTTCATGAAGTCAAGAGGTATCTCGAGGCTCAAGAATATCCAGAAGGAGCTTCAATCAATGATAAAAGGTTCTTAAGGAGATTCTCTGCTAAGTTCTTCCTGAGTAATGGCATCCTGTACAAACGCAATCATGACTCCATTCTGCTCTAGTGTGTGGATACGATTGAACCTGAAAAGATCATGGATTAATTACACGAAGGTGCTTTTGGCACTCACTCCAGTGGGCATACGATGGCGAAGAAAATCCTACGGGCAGGCTATTATTGGTCTACCATGGAAGCGGATTGCTATCAACACTCTCGGACCTATCATAAATGTCAAATTTATGCTGACAAGGTGCACGTACCTCCGGTTCCTATGAATGTATTGACGGCTCCTTGGCCCTTCGCTATATGGGGAATCGACATGATTGGAGAGATCAAGCCTACAGCCTCCAATGGACACCGCTTCATTCTAGTGGCCATTGACTATTTTACAAAATGGGTCGAAGCAGCTTCCTTCGCATCTGTTACTAAGAATGTTGTTGCCTGCTTCATCAAGCAAAATCTCATTTGTCATTACGGTATCCCCGAAAGGATCATCACTGACAATGGTACAAATCTCAACAACACTATGATCACCGCCTTGTGCGAGCAATTCAAAATTCAGCATCACAATTCTTCTCCCTACCGGCCAAAGATGAATGGTGATGTCGAGGATGCAAATAAAAACATTAAGAAGATCATACAGAAGATGACAGTCACCTATAAGGACTGGCATGAGATGCTACCATTTTCTCTCCACGGGTATCGTACCATGGCTCGCACATCAACTGGGGAAACACCCTATTCTTTGGTTTATGGCATGGAGGTTGTCTTGCCTATTGAGGTCCAGATCCCCTCTTTGAGAATTATGAAAGATGCAGGTTTGAGTGAGGACGATTAGATCCAGACCCGACTTGATCAATTGAACTTAATTGATGAAAAGAGACTTACTGTTGTTTGCCATGGTCAGATGTATCAAAAACGGATGATCAGGGCTTTCAACAAGAAATTCAGGCGCCAAGTATATCAAGTTGGAGATCTAGTTATCAAACGCATTATCTTACCACAAAGTGACCCCAGGGGCAAATGGACTCCTACCTATGAAGGACCATTTGTAATCAAGAACATATTCTTCGGTGGGGCAATGATCTTAACCACCATGGACGGCGACGACCTGCCACACCCTGCAAACGCGGACATAGTCAAAAGATACTACGCATAAGAGACCCGCTAGGTTGACGCACCTAGGCAAAACAAGGGCATCCCGGCGAACCAAAAGGTTCGGGCAAAAATTAGGGATAAAATATTTAAAAAAATCTGTACACCCGGCAAGTTGAAAACCTGAAAAGGCGACTTGGGCAAAAAAGGGTTTCCCGGTGGACTGAAAATTCGAAAGGGTGGTCCAGGCAAAAGTTAGGGAATTAAGGTGTATGACTATGTCCCGTCGGATCACTTTGAGGATAACCTCTTGACTTACATTGAAAAACTCAGAGTTTCTGATCAATTCAATCATCTACGGACAAAGCAACAAATAGACAAGATATTCAGAGATACGAAGGCTATAGCAGAATGGAAACCCCATGGGATTAGTACACATAGCTATCTTTCTTTGTATAAAGTTTTTCTTGCCTTTTTAAGACATCATTTTCTTACTAGAATGATTGTCTCCTTTGTACAAAATGCTTAATCAAAGTCAATACGAAGATATCTCTTTGAAAGTACAGAAAACTATTTATCTTTTTCTTTACACTTGTGTCTTATTTGAAAGAACGTCCAATGATTCATTAATGAACATATGCATTTGAACATAATTACTGTTTACAAATAAACAAAATGGAAAGGATAATTACTGATAGATTGAAAGGATAGGAAAACGTCTTTAGGCTATTCTGTAAGTAATCCCCACAGTACGTCATTTGAATCCCCAGCGGAACTAAAGCTTCAAACTATTAATCCCCAGTAGAGATCGTCAATTTTCTCAGGATTCCTCAAAACAATATATGGCATTGCTCTCACAACAGAATTGTCAGTACATCAGCTTCCAGACATGAAAGTTCAGCATGTCCCTAATAGTTTTCAGGGATTTATTTTCCTCAATCAGACAACAATACAGCAAATCAGCTTACATTCGCATACATTACATCCATATATCATAAAACCTTGATAAAGCACATATGTTGCACCATACATTTCATACAACATAATTTTGTGTTTCAGCTAACATTTTACCCTTTTCAGGATAAGATTAACAGCTTCCATTAACAATATGCAAACAGATACAGTATAAATACGCTCCAGACATGGATGCCATTCTGTTACTCATTCAGATTCAGACTTTAGATATAGTTCAGATATGCTCCAGACACGGATGCCATTCTGTTACTCGTTCAGATTCAGACTTCAGATATAGTTCAGATACGCTCCAGACACAGCCGCCATTATGTTACTCATTCAGATTCAGACTTCAGATATTGTTTAGATACGCTCCAGACACGGATGCCATTCTGTTACTCATTCAGATTCAGACTTCTGATATAGTTCAGATACGCTTCAGACACGGATTCCATTCTGTTACTCATTCAGATTCATACTTCAGATATAGTTCAGATACGCTCCAGACAAGGATGTCATTCTGTTACTCATTCAGATTTAGGCTTTAGATATAGTTCAGATACGCTCCAGACACGGATTCCATTATGTTACTCATTCAGATTCAGACTTCAGATATAGTTCAGATACGCTCAAGACACGGAAGCCATTTTGATACTCATTCAGATTGTAACCTACTTGATACAGTCCAGATACGCTCCATACACGGAAGCCATTCTGGTACTCATTCAAAGACACTTCCCAATACAGTTTAGATACACTCCAGACAGGGAAGCCATTCTGATACTCATTCAGATTTCAACCTACTTGATACGGCTCAGATACACTCTAGACACAGAAGCCATTCTGATACTCATTCAGATTCAACCTCTCGATACAGTCCAGATACACTCTAGACACGAAAGCCATTCTGGTACTCATTCAAAGACACTTCCCAATAAAGTTCAGATACACTCCAGACACGGAAGCCATTCTGATTCTAGGACAGATCCAACCTTTTGATACAATACAGATACACTCTAAATACAGACGCCATTCTGATCTTCAACATATAAACTACATCTCAACAAGCATTCTTGGATGGCATCTACAAGCCCATCTCCCACAGGACTCCATCACCTCTCCAAATGGCATCTTTAAGCTCATTCCCTACACAATCAACCAGCGCATCATCGGGTGCAAATTTATGGGCAGTCTTATATTCAATCGTCTTCCACTCTCAAGCCCCGAACGACAAGCATGTCAATCTCGCTTTTAAAGTTTAAGAAGATTGAACAGGGGCAGTTGTTGTACTCCAAAATTTGCCCTCTCATTTTTCTCAAATCATGCTAGATTCTCAGGTTTACTTCCATCCAATCCCAAGCTTTGAATTACAAATTTTTCATGAAGATCACTCCCAAGGGAAAAATGGTCATTTGCGCTGAAAGGCCAAACTTTGACCTCTTGATTAAAATCAAATCTCAAAAATCATATTTCAGCAAAACATGTTGAAATAGGAAGTTTGTTTCATCTAAAGTTAAAAAACCAAGTTTCTAAGTACTTGAGATTTTTCTAAGTATTTAAGAAAAAATGACAGTTCAGAAGTTCTGAACCAACCTCCAGGCAGGAGCAGTCAGAAGTTGCAAGATTAAGTTCAGCACGTAACCTTCAGTCAGAAGTTGCAGGCTTAGCTCAGCACATAACCTTCAGTCAGAAGTTGTGGTTCTTTAGCAGCTACGCAAGCTCAGTCGGAATCCACCAAGGTAAGAACAGAAGATCGTAAAATGTACTGGCTGACAGGAGGCCATAATCAGAGCTTGGGTGCGTTGTTTATGATGAAGCAGAACTGCTAGCTCAGGTCTAGGTAATGATTCAAAATCCCCTATTACAAGATTTCTGAGTTTGACAAATCTCATCACCATTTAATGCTCATTAATGCTCACAACCACTTTTGAGTATTCGTCCAAGGGGTCTCTCCACGTGTGGTATAGTAACACCTTTGTACAGGTTTAGGCATGGATCTATGTGCCACTTTTCACCTATGGGTGTCACTTTTCCATAATCCTCGCTTACTATTCCAGCATAGGATGAAAGATGTCAATCATCACAACTTTTCATGAACTTTCTTCAAGAGTAAGTCAGCATCTATTGCATGGTATTGGTGCCACTTAACCTTTAAAAACCCACAAAGCTTTGCCTATAAATAGAGCACCATTTTCCACTGAAAAAGCCCGGTCCAAACCCAGAAAAATTGCTAGAAAAGAAACAGAAAATTTTAGCAAGAAAACACCTTGAAACTCTGCTAAAATTCCTAGTATTTCAAGAGCCTTGAACACAACTTTGAATCTCCTGCCTCCAAACTTCATTTGTATCCAAATTGTTTCTTGACTGAGAAATGCCCATACAGTTTCTGACCACATATATATATATATACTCTCCATCCACCCATTCAAAGAACCTCTCCAGAACACTATCAGAGTTAAGACTAACTCCAGTTCACAAAATTTCTTCCAACAACAAGGTAAGCACCTGCTGACTCTCACCACACTGCTTAAGCATCATCAGATTTGCATGCTTAAAAAACACAATGTAGATATCATGCTTCTGATGTTGTATATGTTCTGAGATTTTTACGTCTCTGCATGCTTAAGTAGAGAACGAATCAGTTCAGAACTGCCTTGAAGAAACTGAAACTCAGAGTTAGAATTAGCAAAGGCATACTTGCCTCTGATTTCTGGTTCTGATTCTCCTTATTTTTGAAGTTCCATGACACCTGTTGAAAATGTCTTAGGCATGTCTTTTGTTTTGGGGAGAAATAACCAAATTGCAAATGTTCTGACTAGCACATGGGGAAACCAAGTTCTGACTTTGACGCCAGCACTTCTGAGGCCTGTTTTGTTATCAGTAATATCAGAACTTCTGAAAATTACTGTGTTCCCAGCAGGGTCAGAACTTCTGACCTCCCTACTAACAGGTTTCTATTTTGTAGCGCACCAGGGTCAGAACTTCTGATCTCCCAACTAACAGGTTTCTGTTTTGTAGCGCACCAGGGTCAGAAGTTCTAACCTATACATTTTCACTAACAGATTGCTATTCTACAGCAGGCCAGGGTCAGAACTTCTGACTTCCACTCAGCAGCACGCTGACCTCCTCCTTCTTTCTTTTTTTCTTCCCCTTGTTATTTTTCTTTATTTTTCTTTCTGGATTCCCCATTCATAAGTGTGTACCCCCACCCCCTAAATATTTTAATAGCATAGGACTTTACATTTCCGCATTTTTATCGCTTTCAAATGTAAAGGCTAGCAATTAGGATATGTATGGCAAGATAAAATCAATAAAATAGAAAATCCTAATTCAAGATAAAATCCTGCATGCAATCAAACACACTTGCACACAAACACCCTTAGGGTTTCTCCACTTGGTTGCCTTATACAAAATAGCCATGTTACACATGAAAAGTATCTTGGTAAAACAAACAAAATCAAAAGATCATAGTCCCTCGATGACGCTATTCAAAGTTGCCTTACAAAATGATCTTAGTCCCTCAAAAAATGCTAAGATGCTTTGCAAACATTTCTAATCACGGTTATACAATGACCCACGCCCGTCCCATTTACATCCAAAGATAGGGTTGCTTACCAAACCAATGGTAAGACAACAATGTCAAAGGAATACAAAATGCATAAGAAAGACATTTGAGTAGGTAGATTGCTTCTAGTTACTTTCTCTATTATTAAACAGACATCCTTGCTATTTTCAAAACAAACACACACATTTCAAAAACATCTTACAAACATTGAAAACATTTTTCAAAAGAGAAACATGTTTGTATACATTCTTACGAACGAGAATCATTACAAAGATTGCCTAAAACGAATGGCCTCTTTTACAAAATACTTTCAAAATCACACCAAACACGATTTCAAACAAACCAAAAGCTAGTGATCTAGCAAGTGACTAAGAGCCCATGGAAAACCATGGATGAAAAGGGTGCTAATACCTTCCCTTTTCATAATCTACCCCCCAAACTCAAGATAACATCTCAAAGGTCTTTCCTGTGCTTTTTCACCTTTTCTTTTGGATAAAAGAAAAGTCGGTGGCGACTCTTGCTAACCGCAACATTTGCGATAAAAAGCAAACCCTCAAGTCAGTTCTCCCACTGTATCACAGTAATCAACTCAATGGGAGTCTCTCTTAAGCTTTTTGTTCTATATTTTTCATTGAAAATTCTAGTTTTTGTCATCATCAAAAAGGGGGAGATTGTTAGAACATAGTTTGATCCTACAACCCTTAATTAGAGTTTTGATGATAATAAACACAAAGAACAAATATGCACTTTAAAATTGTGTTACTGTGTATGCAGAAGTTCTGACCAAAGCAGCATTAGAAGTTAAAGCTATAGAAGCTTTCACGCTGAGGTAATCAGAATCTGCGCTGAAGAATGATGATCAGAACATGCGCTGAAGTGAAGAATACTCTGATTCTGAACAGAATGTTCATATATAATTAGATTCTCACAACTCTAAGTCATCAATGTTCTAAAGCAATTGCAGCATACAAGGTTGTAAGATTCTGAATCGTTACTATTAAATAAAGACAGCATCACTTGTAACGGCTTCATTCAGACAAAATCTTCTCGATAAGGAAACTGCTTTAATGTCCATTATCACGCTTAATGTTGGACATGATTCCTTTGCCTATATAAACAAGCTAAGAGATCAAATCATTCACGATTTTTCCAACGCTACTGCAATTCATCTCAAAAGGCTGCAAGCTTACGTACTTATTATCTACGCTCTAAATTGTGTAAATTATCACAGTTGTGGTAACTGTTTTTGTAACGAAAAACTATTATACACAGAATTCTTGTATCTTGATTAAGACAGTTTTTCTTTGAGATTAACCGGGTTGTGGTTGTACTCAAGAGGATTTTGGAAGTTGTCAAAGTAGTGATTGTAATAAGTTTTTGATTAGTGGATTAAGTCCTCGTTGGAGAGAGGCGAAATCACCTTGATGGGTGGACTGGAGTAGTTTGAGATCACACGAGCCAGGATAAAAATATTGTGTCATTGCGCATTTGATTTTAAGTTTTCAATTCAACCCCCCCTTCTTGTGTTTTTCCCTTCTTCATAATGTTCTTTCTATTGGATTCGAAAGAAACACAAAGTGTGGGGTTGTTCTCAGATTCGAAAGGAAAAAAGAAACAGGTGTTGTGTTTCTAGTGTTGGATTCGAAAGGGTCAGAAACAAAGGTATGGTCTTTTGAATCTGGGTATGATAATGTGTTAAGTGTTTGATAATTTTCACACAATCAAAGTTTTTCCCAGCTACCAAAAGCCTTCGGATATGTTGTCCAGCCCCATAGATATGTTATGGAGCCTCTTATTTATAGGTGAGTGTTGGCTGAGGTTTAGGAGGGAAAACAAAAGAATTTGAACAAAATGGGTAAACTATTTTTGTAGCTTTCGAGGGGCAATGTTTGTATACAATTTTGGTGCAAGAATAGGGGTAGCATTGCAGGACTGGTGCGCAGCAGTTTTGGAGTGTTGTGGCCAGTGTATCTGGCCTGAACTTGGCAGAAAGCATCTTTGAATATTTTAATTCCTTTGATTCCAACCTTCGACCAGATCCCTCTTCAGGAAGTAATATTTGTTTCCAATCAAAGTGTCCTTCGAATGGGGAAAATATATGTCCTTCGAACGGAATATGTGCTTGTCCTTCAAATGCGTCAGCTTGTGTATCCTTTGAAAAAGGAAACCCAAATATGTCAATGCATGTCCTTCGAATGGGCCACCAAGGTGTGTGTCATGGTTTAGAAATTGTGTGTGTCGAAACAAACTGTTCCCAAAGGAGATACTGCCCAGTCGAAACTAGCATGAAAGTAGCCAATGCTCTGTGGGCGCCATTGACTTGTGAATGCTAGCCATGGGGAAGCTCTTTCCTGTGGCATACTGGCCTAAATGGAATCTTGGCTTTTATGAATCGAAGGAAGCATGCAAGGGGGAAATGGCTTCTGAATCAAAAGGAACCTGCAGGAGGCTATTGCCTTGTGCCTGCTGGCCTGAAGAAGGTCCTTGCCTTGTGAATTGGGAGCAAGCGTAAAGAAGGCACTTGCTGAATAAAAGGACATCAACAGGAGGCTTTTCCTCTTTAAATTGAAGGAGGCTAACATGAGGCTTTTTGCCTTGTGTCTTCTGGCCTAGGATCCCCTTGCTTTGAAGCATGCAAGAAGGAAGCTATTTCTCAATCGAAAGTTGCATGCAGCTAGCCATCACTTTTTGAATCAAAGCAAGTATGGAAGGAATTATTTATCCAATCAAAACAGGCATGCAGACATCAATTGTCCAATCGAAGCAGGCATGCAGGCAACCATTGCATTGTGAACCATGTGAGGCCAATGGTGCAATCAAAGCTTGCATGCAGGAGGTCATTTCTTTATGGATCAAAGGAGGCATAAAGGATGGATCGAATGAGGCATGAAGAATGGATCGAAGGAGTCATGAAGGAGACCATAGTCCAATTGAAGCAGTCTTGAAAGAGATTAAAGTCCAACAAAACAAAGGGAAATCGAAGAAGGCTTGCAGGAGACCAAAATCCAATCGAAGCCTTGTGAATCGAAGTAAACTTATTTTTTTTCAATTTTGTCAAAAATATTATTTTTATCTGCTTTGCCCTTTTTTAACAGTTCCCTATTTAACTTGATGCTGAAAAATCCAATTGTACCTTTGCAAGCTTGAATTTTGAGAATCCTTGTGAGAAATGCCTTGAGAAATAAGAGGGAAATTTTTTTGGTACAACAGTTGCCCCTGTTCAATCTTCTTAAACTTGAAAAGCAAGTATGGTACGTTGCCATTCGTATCTTGAAGGTAGAAGATGATTGAACACTAGAGTGCCCAGAAATTTGCACTTGATGATGTGGTTATTGATTGTGTAGGGAATGGGTTTAAAGATTCCATTTGGATAAATGATGGAAAGTTGTCGGAGATGGGCTTATAGATGCCATCCAAAGGTGATTGTTGACAGAAATTAGACTAAGTCTAAGCTTGACTTCAACTGGAAAAGGAATCAGAATATATCTTTGATTGATTTAGACTGAACCAGAAGAAGTGTCTACCGGGACAAAATCAGGATACACCATTGGTCGATTTAAACTGAATCAGTAGAGGTTTTGAATAATCTTTAACTGGAAAAGAATCAGAATAAATCTTTGGAGCGGTTTATCTGAACCAGAGAAAGTGTCTACCAGAATGGAATCAGGATAAACCATTGATCGATTTAAACTGAACCAGTAGAGATCTTGAATATTCTTTAACTGGAAAAGAATCAGAATAAATCTTTGGAGTGATTTATCTGAACCAGAGAAAGTGTCTACCGGAACAGAATCAGGATAAACCATTGATCGATTTAAACTGAACCAGCAGAGGCCTTAAATATTCTTTAACTGGAAAAGAATCAGAATAAATATTTAGAGCGATTTATCTGAACCAGAGAAAGTGTCTACCGGAAAGGAATCAGGATAAACCATTGATCAATTTAAACGGAACCAAAAGAGGTCTTGAATGTTCTTTAACTAGAAAAGAATTAGAATAAATCTTTGGAGTGATTTATCTGAACCAGAGAAAGTGTCTACCGAAACGGAATCAGGATAAACCATTGATCAATTTAAACTGAACCATCAGAGGTCTTGAATATTCTTTAACTGGAAAAGAATCAAAATAAATCTTTGGAGCGATTTATCTGAACCAGAGAAAGTGTCTACCGGAACGGAATCAGGATAAACCATTGATTAGTTTAAACTGAACCAGCAGAGGTCTTGAATATTCTTTAACTAGAGAAAGTGTCTACCGGAACTGAATCAGGATAAACCATTGAGCGATTTAAACTGAACCATCAGAGATTTTAAAGGAAGTATTCATTATGTAGATAGTCACCCCGTCCTGTTTTGAGAATTGATCTACAATCGATTTGTTCTTGTTTCAAGTATTAATATGGAACTTATTTTTTATTGGCCGTGGAGATAGTTGTCATGTCTAGTTTCAGGTATTAATCTCTGACCTTTTGAAAATGGTTGTGGTATTTACCAAAAGGGACTTTTGTTGATTTCCTTTTCCCTGCAAGGAAGAGGGTTAGTTGCATACATGTGATACGGTGGCAGAACCGACTATTAATACTAGTTTGTGTTTTTTTTTTCGCAAATATCGCGGTAAGCAAGAGTCGCCACCGACTTTTATTTTAACCAATCAGGAAAAGAAAAAAGAATAGAAAAAACCTTTTTCAAGATATTTCTGAGTACGGGGGGTAGATTATAGAAAGGGAAGGTGTTAGCACCCTTTCCATCCATGGTTTTCCATGGGCTCTTAGGTACTTGCTCATTTTGAAAACTGCTTGTGTGTGCTTGTTTTGAAAAGTTTTGTTTTACTTCATTTTAACCCTTGTTTCTGTCCTCAAGAGTGTTAAGAAGTTGTTTTTTGAAAACTTTGTTTGAAAAGTTTTTTGAAAGTGTATGGTGTAAAAGATTTGTTGTTTTGAGCAAGTACCTAACAGTTATCTACCTACTCCAAAAAAGGCATTCTTTTCCTCTTATCCTTTAGACCGTGTTATCCTACTATTAGTGAGTAGGTAATCCTAGTCGTTGGATATTGAGGGACTATCGAAAGGGACGAAATGGTCATTGAAGGCAACATGTAAGGATACCTTAGAATTTCGAAGGGACTGTCATCATATAGGCGTAGGCAACATCGAGGGACAAAATCATTTCTCATAGGCAACTCGAGGGACATTGAGGGACTATGATCTTTATGATGACTTTAACCGAGGGTCTTTGCTAAGATACCCCTACGTTCGAGGGACAAGACCATTGTTTCCGAGGCAACCAAGTGAGGTATACCCTAGGGGTGAAAGTGTGCAGCAGTGTTTATTTTCATATATTTATCTTGTAATTAAGTGATGCTATATTTAATTAGTTTACCGGTCTTTCCATACAATCCTATTAGTCTAAGCATTGCATAAAATATAGTAGCAGGAGATAAAGGCGGAAATGTAAATCTAAGCTATTACAGAGCTTTGGGGCAGTTACATAATAATGAAGAGTGCGGAAAAGAAATCCTAAAACTATTACATCTCGAAAGCAATTACATAATTAGAAGGAAAAAAATGCGAGAAAAGATAAATCTACGCTATTACATTGATAATGCGATCTATACAGTTTTTCTAGAAATTAAAATGTAAAAGAATAAATAAAAAGAAATTAAGGAAAAACTAAAACCTAAAATTCTAAGTTAATGTTTTTGGTTTTTTTTTTGTAGAAAATAATTTTAAGTTAATTAAAAAAACCTAATTCTAACAAATTTTAATTAAAAAAAAGTTAATTAACTTAATTTATTAATAAATGAAAAAAAGCCAAAAAAATTCAGTTACTAACTAAAACAAAAACTTAATCCTAATTTGTTAAAAAAATGGTTAATTAAAGGGTTAATTACAAAGAAAACCTAAAATCTAATTGTTTTCCTAAGCAGAAAAAAAGTTAATTAATTAAATTAAAGAGTTAATAAAAAAACAGTTAATAATAATAAAAAAACTTAAAACCTAAATTAATTAGGGTTTGTAAAAAAAAGTTAAGTTTGCCAATTAATAGGGTTTTTGATTTAAATAAAATTAGAGTTTATATGAATTTAGGATTTTTAAGAAAGATATTAAGGAGAAAGAAATGAGGCAAAAAGGGTTTAAAATAAGCAAAATTATACATATTGTCAGGGGTGGGTGTTGAACCAAAAATTAATTTAAAACCTAAAATTAGATTAAAAAAACCTTAAAATTAATTATTCGAGTTTAGGAGGAAAAATCAAAGGTTTGTGAAAAATATTAGGTTTTATGAAAAAGGTTTTAAACAGAAAGAAGGAAAATAGGTAAAATAGATAAAAGGAATGGAAGAAAGCCAAAACCAATAGGGATGGGTGTTGAACCCACGCCCTTAACCTCCTTAACCTCCTCAGGATGCCTGCATTGCCATGCATTAGTGGTTGTTCTATTTTGGCTTCAGTGTTTTGTAATAAACCTGCATGAGACTCTGTCTAAATCTGCAGTGTTGAATCTCATTAACACATTAAATAAATTACTATATCATAAAATACAAATAAAACAAATATATGAAAAAAAATTAATGTTAAAACTGATATGGCATGTATGAATGTTTCTACACCCTTTTGATCATGGAGATCAAACCATCCTTATCCTTACTGGAGAAGTAGTGAGATGAGGGTTTGTTGGGGGTTTGTAACAAGGATTTCAAGATTTTTAGGGATCTTGAAATAATTTAATATTTTGACAGGGTTGTGCCAAAGGTCTTTTTTCGTTTGTTGTCCTGTTTGTGTGAAAAAATTGAGATTATATAATGGAAATTAGAGAAAAGATATGGGATTTGAATGTGCAATTAGGCCTCCAATAACCACAAACAATAGTGTAGGTTTTTATTCACTTGACTCCGTCACGTTATAGGCTAAATCGCAGGGGCTTAAGTGCAGTTTTTGAAGTTGAATTTTGAAAACAAAATGTAGCCTACATCGAGAACTAACTCTTGTCCAAAAATGGGTTCAATCGGATAAACGGTGAATTAGTTATGAATTGTTGAAGTTTCGCCTCAGACATACTTATTTTGGACTTCAGTACCAACTCTGACACGTTCTTCAATAAAAAACTGGTATAGATCGGAGCATAACCCGGTCCCGACTTTAGAAGAAAAGTTGTAGATCTGAGTCAGTAACATTGTGTAAAAATATGGACCCGATCCGATAAAAATTGACTGAGTTATGAATTTTCGAAGTTTCGGCCCAGAGGAAATAATATTCAGCATTCAGGATTTTCAGCGTGTCACTCACATTCTGGGCAAAAACGAAGGCCTTTTGGATACTGTTCAAACTCGATATCTCCTATGAAAATGTATCCAACTCAATTTGTGAAATTTTGGCTCTAGAACCAGCTCAATAAAATAAAAATTGACCAAGTTATGATTTTCTGAACATGACGCAAATAAACTTTTGTCACAAATTTTCTGTATAAAAATACTTGATAAATCCGCATTTTTGAAGATCTTTTAATCGAAATTGGCTTCCATCTGTGAGAGATGAAAACATAGATGACGTCAAGACGGAATTTTGGCCACCGGAACGGGTTCAAAACAAGTCACGATTTTCAAGTTATGAATTTTTTAGTGCATAAAAACTGCACTTTCAGCACACTTTTTCACCATGTTTCTTCAGGAAAACTCACACATTCGGAGACCTTCTTTAAAGAATTGACTCTTGAGCTGAACCTGAATTTGAGAATAAGTTATCACAGTTATCTTGGCGAAAGAACATCTGAATATGACACGCAGGGTTGGACTTATGAATCTTTGAACCCCGAATCGTTGCAAAATAGTGAACAGATCTTCAGCATGAAAAATACTCTGAGAACATCCATTGGCGAAATAAACATCACTTGTAACCTGAAGAAGCTTGATAAATATACCTTGATTCCATAACCATAAAACCAATGATATGCGTGTATGTAATAATGAAATGTAAGCCAAAATGTCAAAATAAAGAGGGTAAATTTTGGGGTACAACAATGCAGATGTATACATGGCTTGATGATGTTGTCAAAATAAATGAGATCATACCGTATGCATTTATCATGTATGTAATATGATGTCTGAAATGTGAAATGTTGTTAGAATGTATCTTTGTCTTGGAAAATAAATCCTTGACAAATTTTGGGGAGTTTTGGGAAGTTAAATTCCGGACTACCGTTGGGGATTCAGAGTAAGTGTATCTTTGAAGAATGTTTCCTCTGGGGATTCCCATTTTGTTGTTTGAGGAGAAATCCGCTGGGGATGTTGGTTTTGCTTGAGAAGAAAACTCTGTGGAGAGTGTTGATTCCTGCTTGGGGAAAAGAGTTCAGGAGTCTTAGTTATTCGTTGCTCTACTGGGGAGTTATCTCTTGATGGAAGAGAAAGGAAGTTAACAACTTGTTAGGGATAAAGAAGTTAACTATTATCTGGTTGTCTCTCAGGCTTTGCAGCAACTCATAGGGGTTGTAGAAAAGTCTATTGGGCAAGAGGGGTTGTGGTCCCTTGATTTGTAGTAGTCGGAGAGGAAAACTCAAGCTGGGGAATCAATAGTTTGTTGGGGAAATAAACCATGTTGCCAATCTACTGAAGAGGTGTTTTCTTTAGGAAGAATTCCTCGAGGATTCTTTTTTAGACCAACTCAGCTGGGAAGAAGGTTTTCTAGAGATTGAAACTCTGGCTAGGGATTGTCTGGATCCAACTTTGTGGAGATATCCATGAATTTGGCCTGGAGGAGTTTGTACCCTTATCTGTGAAGATTATTCTATGGGGATAACCTTATAGAGATGACTTTGTGGGGACTTGATTGGGGATCACCTTATAAAGGGGATTTCGTGGAGATTTGTCACTGCACCTAGTAGAAAGTGTTGTAGCATTGCCAGAAAATATTTGATTGGTCGTACGTAACCCTTTGCTGGAATTCATGTTCAATGCTCCAAGTGACTCAGATGCAGATCTTCCCCAGGTATATTCAGCATTTCTTGAGAGATTTCTTGGAATCTCGACTTGACTGTCCCCAGATAAGTTGGACAGTGACATGTCATGCCCCTTTTGCTTAATAGGAGATTTGTCGTTGGAAGTGTCATCCCATTTGAAGTGATTTTGTCTACTGAGGTAGTTTTTATTCACTGGATATTCGTCGTGTGAATTTCTCCGCTGTCAAATAATTAGCCATATGCAAACAACGATATTCAAATAATGCAAAGTTTATGCTTGTCTTGAAGTTTTGAAAATGCGTTTTAGTAGATATAAGAACTTTGTAAGAATGTGAATTCAAATCATGATTTAGAGTAAGCCTTGCAGGATTCAGGATACCTTTTGTAACAGTATACTTTCGAACTAACCCATGCTTCAATTAGGACTTTTGAAGGGTTGTAGCGTGGCTTGGTTCGCGGTTTAAGAAACAAAGGATAAGGCTCAAAGTGTATTTGTACCCGACCTGTTCTTCATGACATTCTCCAGTCCTAAACTCAGTTAATTGCACATTTGGATTCCAAATGAATCTGGAATGACGTTTTGGTGATGGTTCGGACAAGTTAAGTTGTCGGAAGGCAGTTGTTGTACCCCAAAATTTGCCCTCCCATATTCATCAAGAAATTGCCAAGCCAAGGTCACAAAATTCCCCAAGGGTGGTGCAGTACAACAGTCTCTCATACAGTCAAAACTAGGGTTTGTGTTCTGATCAAGAAATTGAAGGTTTCAAAGGCCCAATCAAGTCTCACATGCCTACAAAGATGGTCAAGCAACCTCATATCAAGTTTCAAGGCATTCAGCTCAAAATTGCACAGTCAAAACCCTAAATTGCACTACAGTCAACTGTAGGGGCAAAATGGTCATTTGACAGTCAAAAGTTCAAATTTTTGGTCAACATATCATTTTGAAGCCACAAACATCATTTGATCAATGCTTGATCATGATTCTCAAAATTTGGCTCAGAAAATCATCAAGATGCAAAAGTTGCTATATTTGGACAGTTGAAAAAGTCAACTGAAATTGACCAGGGCATAACTTTCACATGGATTATCAGAAAAATTCCATCCAAAGCTCATTTTGAAGAGAAAGACATTTCCTACAATTCATCTTCATATTCCAAGTCCAAGAAATGCTCTCACAAAAAGTTATCAATTTCAACATTATAGGTCATTTTCAAAAGTCAACAAAAAGGGACTTTAAGTCAAAGGCCATAACTTGAGATTGGTAAATCAGAATGACATGGGACCAAAGGCATTGGTTATAGGACTCAAAGACCTTTCCAAAATGTCCAAGAACATGTGAAAAGCTTAAAAATTGAGCAAGTTATGCCTTGTGGAAGTTGGGAAATTTTTGGGAATTTTGAAAAGTCAACAATGGTTCAAATGACCTAAAAATGCAAATGGGCCCATTTTTCTTCCAAGTTTCTCCATGCCAAGCCTATGCACGACCATTAGGCCCAAAGGGAAGTATTTTCTCATTTTCTAATTATTTATTTGAATTTATATTAATATTAATTCATTTAAATTATTTTAATACATGAAAAATATAAAGCTTGACCTAAAAAATCTTTTTATGCACATTCTAGACTCAAGATTTCGTGCACATCCTAATTAGGCAAGATTTGGTTTGATTTGGCATGATTGAATAAAATTACACATGAAAAAGATTCAAAAAATCCTTAGAAAATCAATTATCCAAAATCATCATGGCAAGAGATTTTGTGCAATTTTGTTGACCTAGCATGCTCACTACATATTCAGAATCAAAGACCTAAAAGCATTAGACTGCAAGCTGCGCATAGAAGGCTATTACAAACTTGAAATTTTCCATAAAAAAGTCAATTCTGAAAAGCATTCTAGGGGACGATTCAAGCCCTAACCTTGATCTCAATAGCTTCATTGGGGTGTTCTGAACGCGTGCCAATCCAAAACAACCACAAAAACTCCCAGAATTGGTAGACTATGTTCAAACTGTATCACGAAATTTTTGAAATCATAGATCATAATTAACGCATCTTCTTGCATTTTTATTTGTGGATTATTGTTCAGTGTAATGTTTCTAAACTAACCATCGTGTTTAATTGTATTTTCGCTGACCATACACGATAATGCCATGGATGGAAGTTAGGGTTGCAGGTTTCTTGAATTAGGGCTTTTGCATAGAGGAAAAATTAGGATCCATGAATACCATGGTTGCATACAGTAGGTCTGGACGAAGAAGACCATATACTCGCGATGAATTTATGATTCACATAGCGCTAATCGCTATTTTTCCATAGCCTACTTTCTGCAACGCTTCAAAAACCGTTGCCTATGTATTTTGTTTTGCAGGGATGGGGAAGAAGACGATACTGTGTCAAATGCTGGTTGGTTCATTTAAACCAGCGCGCGCTTTTTTTTTGTTTTTAGTGGCCACTAACCAAGTTCTCTTTATATTATTTCGTTATTTATATATTAAATATGTTAACATGGCGTAGTGGTCAGGGAAGGCGTTGGCAAGGCATAAGACCTGGGTTCAAGTCCCAGGTCTGAACAATTCCCTATTATTTTTCTGTATTAATTCATATGCAGGCACTCATTTGTGGATCACCCTACGCTCACAATCTCAAGCGTCCACGCGTCCTACAAAAGCAAATCAAAGGCATAGATTCAAGGAACACCATAAGTGCTGGTCAACATGCCATACAAAATCCAGAAAAGTCAACAAATTTCCAGCTTAATGGGCCAAAATTCCAGGCCTGAACCTCCTAAATTGGGGCTACCCCCCCCCCTGGTTTGCCCTCCTTTTATTTTTCTTATATTTTATTTAAATCATTATTTTGTTTTCTTGATTGTTTAATTTAATTAATTTATTTTTACAAAAAAAACATAAAAACATAAAAATTCAGAAAAGACAAAAAAATTAATAAATATTTATATTATAATTATTTTCATAAAAAAATGCTTGTAATTATTTAGTTTTAATTAGGTTACAAATTTAATTCTTTTTAATAACAAAAATCCAAAAATATAGAATTAGGTTAATTGATAATTTTTATGCCCTTTTAAATTTTCCTTTTTTTTATCACAACATTATTTATTTATTTATTTTATTTTTGTAATTAATTGTACATAAATATAATTTAGGTTTAAATTAGGTCAAAATTCAATATTTTCATAATAAACTTAAAAAACATTAGAATTAGGGTTTGACGCCTCCTTTTTAATTTTAATTAATTATTCTTTCTTTTAAATCTTGATAACCAAAAATACCAAAAAAACATTTAATTCTAACTAATTAATTCTCATTAACTTTAACTTCTTATGAAAGGGTCCAACGCCCATTGTTTTAATTATTTTATTTCGCGCATTTTACTTTATCGCTTATTATAATTATGTACATGTCCCAAAGCCTTGTAACTTTAACTTTTCGCACTTTATTTTTCCGCTTTATTTATTTTCCGCTAAATCGGGTCCGGTTTAATTTTGGCGATGTGGACCCGCGCCATTTGTAATAACCTTAGATTTATTTTCCCGCAAACTTATAACTGTTAAAAAAGCATGCAAGAATGAATGTCTTAATTAAAATCAAGCGTAGATCACAATGACATGACAAAAGACAAATATCAGATGAAAACGACACACAATTCGCACACACCACCCCTAGGGTACGCCTCACTGTTGCCTTTCGAAAGGTGATCGTCGAGTAGAGGACGTCTTAGTAAGTCCTCATGATCCGGGAACCTGGCATGAGGGTAGCTTCTAAGGTGTCTTCCCATTGCTCTGGTGATCACCATGTCCCGAACCTCGAATTGACCCGAACACCTCCAACGGTGGTGCTACCTACTTCTCAATGGTGGGATGGCACTACTTTAAAGGACATCTACACAGACGAATTCCTTAGGGTAGGTGGACAACTCTAGATACTTGCTCTAATCTCAAAACAAACTCAAAAAGACTTTTCACACTGACACATTTTCAAAAGCTTTCAAAGCAAACTTTTCAAACACTCTGACGTACGAGTCGAACTGAAATTTTTCAAAGAAACTTTTTAACCCACATTGAAAAGCAAGCAAACATTTTGAAAACACATTGAGCAAGTATCTAAGAGCCCATGGATAACCATGGATAGAAAGGGTGCTAACACCTTCCCTTTCTATAACCTACCTCCCGAACCGAGAGCAATCTCTATAAGGAATTTTTCTGTGCTTTTGTCCTTTCCATTTGGAGAAAATAAAAGACGGTGGCGACTCTTGCTTCCGCGACACTTCGCGAACCAGCGTCAAACAGTCAGTTCCAGATCCACCGATCACAGAACTGGCGACTCTGCTGGGGATCTATCTTTAAAGTGAGGTGTACCTTAGGATTAAGATCACTGTGTTTTCAATTGTCTTCTTTGCTTACTTTACTATTGTGGGTTGCTTGGGAGTTCTATAGATCCTAACCCGGATCTGGGGGATACCTTTCTTAGAAAGTAGCAACAAGGCTGTGAGGGAACTGTGCGGGGTATACCGACATGGTTGAAACAGTCTGCTACGTTGATGTGGCACTTTGGTGTGTACCGGTAACCCTTGAGTTCAGTCAAGGAGAGTACGGGGCCTCCGCGTGGTGTCGTGAAGCATCAACAAACCTTAGGAACCTTAATTGAACTATCTTGGCCTCTTTAGGGTAGTGAGATAACTGACTTTGGTGCAGTCCGAGGTTGGTTGATACTCGATACTACGCTCAATTGAGGGTTGCTTTCCTGGAATATTTCGGTCGCCAGTTCAGTGGCTAAATCGAAACGATGAACAATGAAAGCAATCCCGTGATATTGGGAACCTTAGAACCCGGTTACTTTAATTAGGACAGGTTGAACCCACCAACTTCAAGAGGGTAGTACCCCAAACTTCATGCTGGCCTTAAACCTTAAGGGCTTGTCTTGTGTGACTTGTGTGCCTTCGTACTTGACTATCTGCATGCTTGTGACCTAACACTTGTTTCTTGCAGGTTTTGTTTCAGTCCTTAATTGGGACTCATAACAGGGTTACTGACATTACCCCATGCATAGCATAACATCATACCATTGCATACATCCTAACCTATTTCAAGGATCTCAAGGGCTTGTGACGCAGGTCATGATAAATCAAACATCTAGCAAGGGGCAAAGAGGATTTATTTTCCTCTAGCTAAGGTTGTCAGAGGCTATGACCCACTTGATATGGTGAGCTCTGACTCTTGAAGAAGGTTCCCTTAACCAAGGTTGTTTGGAAATCAAAACCAGACATGATGAAAAAGTCAGGGGCTATGACCCACTGGATATGGTGAGCCTTTGACCCTTGAAGAAGGACTCTCAACAACAGGAAATACCTTCAATCAAGTTACCGGTTTTCAACTCTAACAAGTTTCTCTGTTTACCCTGCGAGATCCTTGAAATCATTGCATGCATGTCATACATATCATTGCATAACAAATACCCTTTCTCTGCAGGTTACTTACCTTCTTCGCTGTTTATTTCAGCCGATCGTCATGAATCCTGAATCATCAGCTGAGCAGTCTATCAAGGCCCTCCAGGCTCAGAATGCCCAATTCCAAGGGCTAATCATGAATCTGACCCAGGGGCAGCAAGATCTGAAGGCTCTCCTCTTGAAGAAGGAAAAGAAGAAGAAGAGGACTGTCTTGTTCAGCCCTAGACGCAGATCTGGGAACACACCGCAGCCTGAAACTGAGAGGACTACCCCATCTGTGAGGGAAAGCAGTCACCATGAGAGAGAGGTGCCTAGTCCAGTGGTCTCCGACAACGAGACAGATTTCGACGACGAACAATACCCTCCGGCTGAGGATAAGTACAAACAGTTGGAAGACCGGTTAAGTGCTATGGAGACACAAAAGGTGCCTGGCCTGGATTTCGAGGATCTAGGTCTGTCTTCTGGGGTAGTGATCCCGCGCAAATTCAAGGTACCTGCCTTTGCTAAATACGATGGGGCATCCTGTCCTAAGTTGCATCTCAGGGCTTATACAAGGAGGATCCAGCCCTATACAGCTGACAAAAACTTATGGATCCATTTCTTCCAAGAGAGTCTTTCAGGGACTCAGCTCGAGTGGTTCTATCAATTGAGTGGAGCCAACATCCGCAGTTGGGAGGACTTGGCCACTGCTTTCTATAAGCATTACCAGTACAATGCCGACCTTGCTCCCACACGCACTCAGCTTCAAGGAATGTCTATAGGTGCAGGCGAAGGTTTCAAAGAGTATGCACAGAAATGGAGAGACCTTGCTGGAAGGGTACAGCCTCCATTAACTGACCGGGAACTCGTTGATATGTTCTTGGGGACCCTATCCGGGCCATTCTTCAACCACCTAATTGGTAATTCATCCGCTGGATTCACTGACCTCATCCTGACCGGCGAAAGAATTGAAGCTGGTATCAAGAGTGGGAAAATTCAAGAGGCCACACCTTCTGATATTCATAAAAAGCCTTACACGGGAAAGAAGGAATCTAATGCTGCATACAGTCAAAAGAGTCGCCATGATCAACATGCAGGGGCAGTCATGATCTCTGGTTCTGCACCATGCCGCCAACCACAAAGGGGAAACCAGCAAAGGCCGGAAGGGCCTAAAAGGCAATTCACCAACATTAACATGCCATGGTCACAAGCATTGCAACACATGTTGAAGATGAACCTGATTGCGGTGATCAATCCTCCTGCAAATCCCAAGACCTCCTCTCCAAGCTACAACCCAGAGGCGAGGTGTGCTTATCATTCTGATAGCCCGGGGCACGATACCGAGGATTGTTGGGCGCTGAAATACAAGATTCAGAATATGATCGATGCTAAAGAGATTGAATTCGAGCCTGCTGAGACTCCCAACGTGATCACTGCTCCCCGGCCAAAACATGGCTAGGATTGAGAGATTTTTGTTCATTTGAATTCAAGTTGTATTTTTCCTTTCTTGATAAGCAATTGTCATGTTAAACTCTTTTATTTCATGAATGCATTACACATGTCTGTCTTGAATTAATTATGTTTACTATACTTAAAACTGTTTTCATATTTTTGTGATGATCAACTCTTGACTGAAAATTCTAAACCTCTTGAGGGAGGATGACGAAAACGATATCACAATCCACAGTATGCTTTTGAACAAACCCCGCTGATGAGGTACAGGCATTGTTTCAATCCCTAAACACTGGAGTTATAAGGATGATAATCCCTCGTCAACCCATCAGAGCCAAAGAAGTAGGAGTTTTTATTTTCGAAAATCAAAACCCTTAATCATAACCTGGGGCAGGGTAGTTCTCTCAGTTGATCCAAGTGCACAATAAATGGCACCAAATGAGTTTTTCAAAAACAAAAGACAGTGATGGTTTCGAACAATCATAAGGACAGGCAGTCATTATCAAAAAATCATAAATGAAAAGCCCAAAAAGTCTAAGCTTACAAAAAGAGACTTACGAAACTGGGGCATCCCGCTGACTGCAATTCCCAAAAAGGAAACAGTTCAGGCAAAAAAAGAAAGGGATAACAAAAATCAAAAGAGGTCTTACAAACCCTCAACAAAAACAAAAATGACTGCCTATTCAGAATAAATCATCAATATCCGAATCATCACCAGAAAATCAGAGCAAAGACTCAAACAAGGTCTAACGCACGATCAACTGGGTTTAGGTTTGGAGAACATCACGAAGAGCGGGTGGGTACAAATAAAATTTGAGCCTTTATCCTTTGTTTCTTGAACCGTGAACCAAGCCACGTTATAACCCTTAAAAGTCCTAGCTGAAGCATGGGTTAGCTCGAAAGCATACTGTCACGAAAGGTATCCTGACTCCTGAAGGTTTGCTGTAAAATCGTGAGTTGACACCGCACTGTATTACAAAAAATGCATTTTCAAAAATTCAAGACAGACATAGGCTTTTGCATTCTTAAAATAACCTTGTTTGCATATAACTATTTGTTTGAACAGCAGGGAAATTCGCACGATGAACACCTAATGAACAGAAGCACTTCCAATCAAGGGGCATGGTATGATCATGGTCCGTCATCTGGGGCAGTTAAGCCAAGGTTCGGAGAATATCTCAAAGACCAAATAGCCTGGGGCAAATCTCCGCCTGAGTCACTTGGGGCATTTCAACAACGAATCTTGTCTGATCAAACACCTTCTGGTGGCGTGGCAAAATACTTCCAACAGGGGCAACTCCCTACATTCCCTGAACATGGACATAGTCGAAAAATACTACACATAATCAAAGACCCACTAGGTTGACATACCTAGGCAAAAATTAGGGCTTCCCGGCGAACCAAAAGGGTTCGGGCAAAATGAAGGGATGAAATGAAAAAATCTGTACACCCGGCAAGTCGAAAACCTGAAAAGGCGGCTTGGGCAAAAAAGGGTATCCCGGTGGACTGAAAACCCGAAAGGGCGGTCCAGGCAAAAATTAGGGATCAAAACGTACGACTATGTCCTGTCATCTTGTCACCTGCCTACCAGAAGGAGGTGGGTCCATCAACAACTATCAGCGCCTCACAGGTCTTCCTCTCCCACCACTGAAACAGGGGCAATAATGAGCCGTCTAAGCAATCTGATTGTTCTGTCCTCCAAGGTATCAAGGTAGGTTCGGTGGAAGAACATAACCAGTACATCTTAATTCCCCAGAGAGTGGGCCAACAAGTCAGTGCACTCTCGCCAAGCAAAGCTACTATCAAACTTAAGGAAAGTTGGGTATTCTCCCGCAGATCTCAACATTCCCCAGCAATGTATGGATATTCTTAACAAGCATCCCCAGCAGTCTTGGTCTAAAGATTGTTCCCCGGTGGTACATCAACATTCAAAGGAATCACTTCCCCCGCAATTCAAAAACTTCCCCATGAGAGTCCAGTCCAGTTCCCCAGGAAAGTTGGGATCCATCTCCCCAAACAGCAAGCTTATCCCCAGTAAATTCTGGAAGCTTATCCTCGCAGAGCACGAACACGTCGTCCGACTTTATTCAAAGAGTTATTTCCTTAACAGGATATAATTGGGTTATCCTCAGCCAAAAGCCACGAAGAGAGCGTCGTCGACAAAGTCTTCTTACCCCAGCGAAGTCCGTCAACACTTCATACAACAAAACATCCTCAGCAAATTACCATCAATATTCAACAAAGCATCTCTCCCCCCACAGAGTATTGCTTCCCAGCATAGTCGCTAGAGTATCTTTTCTCCCCGCAGACTCTTCATTTGCCAAGTTTATTCCGCAACGGAGTCATCTTCTCCTACCGGTATTCTTGCAGTTATCATCCCCAGCAGAAGCAAAATCTATTCTTCGACGTCAGCCCAGGATACGACTTCCCGGCACCCGTCAAGGATTCACTTCCCTAGACGAAAAACACATTCATAAAACGTCACATACATCATTATAGCATGCATAACGCATTGTATCATACAAATCTCATTTATGTTGAGAACATCATTGCTTGATCCATATCATGCATTGCATACGACTGACCTTTACCTTTCAGGAAAGATGCAGTTGAAATTCTCAATGATATTTCAAGACCTAGACCGGTTCAGTTAAATCGACCCTAAGATTTTCTGATGCTTACCCAGTCAAAGGCCTTCTCTTGGTTCAGTCAGATCGACCCTAAGATCTCCCTGATGCTTATCCAGTTGAAGATGTTTCAAGACCTAGACCGGTTCAGTTAAATCGACCCTAAGATTTTCCTGATGCTTATCCAGTCAAAGGCCTTCTCTTGGTTCAGTCAGATCGACCCTAAGATCTCCCTGATGCTTATCCAGTTGAAGATAGTTCAAGACCTAGACCGGTTCAGTTAAATCGACCCTAAGATTTTCCTGATGCTTATCCAGTCAAAGGCCTTCTCTTGGTTCAGTCAGATCGACCCTAAGATCTCCCTGATGCTTATCCAGTTGAAGATAGTTCAAGACCTAGACCGGTTCAGTTAAATCGACCCTAAGATTTTCCGGATGCTTATCCAGTCAAAGGCCTTCTCTTGGTTCAGTCAGATCGACCCTAAGATCTCCCTGATGCTTATCCAGTTGAAGATAGTTCAAGACCTAGACCGGTTCAGTTAAATCGACCCTAAGATTTTCCTGATGCTTATCCAGTCAAAGGCCTTCTCTTGGTTCAGTCAGATCGACCTTAAGATCTCCCTGATGCTTATCCAGTTGAAGATATTTCAAGACCTTGTCCGGTTCAGTTAAATCGACCCTAAGATTTTCCTGATTTTTACCCAGTCAAAGGCCTCTCTGGTTCAGTCAGATCGACCCTAAGATCTCCCTGATTCTTATCCCAGTAGAAGACACCCAAGATTTTTCTCAACAAGCGTTGTTGAAGTTAAAGTCGCCCAAGGTTCTCTTACCATTCATGCTAAGGTAGTAACCATCTCTGGTTCTTTCATCGCCGTGTGAAGCTCCAGACTCAGCTCCTGTAACCAGTCAGGACATATCTATACCAAGCATCTAAAATCATCTCCTGCAACGTGTCAGGTACTCATTTTCTCTTTTGCAGGTATACAGGTTCTCACTAAGGAATCTCCTACGCGAGCAAACTCCAAATGGCATCTATAAGCCCATTCCCCCATCATCACTGCTACTATGTGAGCGCAAATTTCTGGGCACTTTAGTGTTCAATCATCTTCCACCTTCGGATTACGAAAGGCACGTCAGCCAATCTGCATCCTCAGGTCTAAGAAGATTGAACAGGGGCAACTGTTGTACCCCAAAATTTGCCCTCCCATATTCATCAAGAAATTGCCAAGCCAAGGTCACAAAATTCCCCAAGGGTGGTGCAGTACAACAGTCTCTCATACAGTCAAAACTAGGGTTTGTGTTCTGATCAAGAAATTGAAGGTTTCAAAGGCCCAATCAAGTCTCACATGCCTACAAAGATGGTCAAGCAACCTCATATCAAGTTTCAAGGCATTCAGCTCAAAATTGCACAGTCAAAACCCTAAATTGCACTACAGTCAACTGTAGGGGCAAAATGGTCATTTGACAGTCAAAAGTTCAAATTTTTGGTCAACATATCATTTTGAAGCCACAAACATCATTTGATCAATGCTTGATCATGATTCGCAAAATTTGGCTCAGAAAATCATCAAGATGCAAAAGTTGCTATATTTGGACAGCTGAAAAAGTCAACTGAAATTGACCAGGGCATAACTTTCACATGGATTATCAGAAAAATTCCATCCAAAGCTCATTTTGAAGAGAAAGACATTTCCTACAATTCATCTTCATATTCCAAGTCCAAGAAATGCTCTCACAAAAAGTTATCAATTTCAACATTATAGGTCATTTTCAAAAGTCAACAAAAAGGGACTTTAAGTCAAAGGCCATAACTTGAGATTGGTAAATCAGAATGACATGGGACCAAAGGCATTGGTTAGAGGACTCAAAGACCTTTCCAAAATGTCCAAGAACATGTGAAAAGCTTAAAAATTGAGCAAGTTATGCCTTGTGGAAGTTGGGAAATGTTTGGGAATTTTGAAAAGTCAACAATGGTTCAAATGACCTAAAAATGCAAATGGGCCCATTTTTCTTCCAAGTTTCTCCATGCCAAGCCTATGCACGACCATTAGGCCCAAAGGGAAGTATTTTCTCATTTTCTAATTATTTATTTGAATTTATATTAATATTAATTCATTTAAATTATTTTAATACATGAAAAATATAAAGCTTGACCTAAAAAATCTTTTTATGCACATTCTAGACTCAAGATTTCGTGCACATCCTAATTAGGCAAGATTTGGTTTGATTTGGCATGATTGAATAAAATTACACATGAAAAAGATTCAAAAAATCCTTAGAAAATCAATTATCCAAAATCATCATGGCAAGAGATTTTGTGCAATTTTGTTGACCTAGCATGCTCACTACATATTCAGAATCAAAGACCTAAAAGCATTAGACTGCAAGTTGCGCATAGAAGGCTATTACAAACTTGAAATTTTCCATAAAAAAGTCAATTCTGAAAAGCATTCTAGGGGACGATTCAAGCCCTAACCTTGATCTCAATAGCTTCATTGGGGTGTTCTGAACGCGTGCCAATCCAAAACAACCACAAAAACTCCCAGAATTGGTAGACTATGTTCAAACTGTATCACGAAATTTTTGAAATCATAGATCATAATTAACGCATCTTCTTGCATTTTTATTTGTGGATTATTGTTCAGTGTAATGTTTCTAAACTAACCATCGTGTTTAATTGTATTTTCGCTGACCATACACGATAATGCCATGGATGGAAGTTAGGGTTGCAGGTTTCTTGAATTAGGGCTTTTGCATAGAGGAAAAATTAGGATCCATGAATACCATGGTTGCATACAGTAGGTCTGGACGAAGAAGACCATATACTCGCGATGAATTTATGATTCACATAACGCTAATCGCTATTTTTCCATAGCCTACTTTCTGCAACGCTTCAAAAACCGTTGCCTATGTATTTTGTTTTGCAGGGATGGGGAAGAAGACGATACCGTGTCAAATGCTGGTTGGTTCATTTAAACCAGCGCGCGCTTTTTTTTTGTTTTTAGTGGCCACTAACCAAGTTCTCTTTATATTATTTCGTTATTTATATATTAAATATGTTAACATGGCGTAGTGGTCAGGGAAGGCGTTGGCAAGGCATAAGACCTGGGTTCAAGTCCCAGGTCTGAACAATTCCCTATTATTTTTCTGTATTAATTCATATGCAGGCACTCATTTGTGGATCACCCTACGCTCACAATCTCAAGCGTCCACGCGTCCTACAAAAGCAAATCAAAGGCATAGATTCAAGGAACACCATAAGTGCTGGTCAACATGCCATACAAAATCCAGAAAAGTCAACAAATTTCCAGCTTAATGGGCCAAAATTCCAGGCCTGAACCTCCTAAATTGGGGCTACCCCCCCCCCCCCCTGGTTTGCCCTCCTTTTATTTTTCTTATATTTTATTTAAATCATTATTTTGTTTTCTTGATTGTTTAATTTAATTAATTTATTTTTACAAAAAAAACATAAAAACATAAAAATTCAGAAAAGACAAAAAAATTAATAAATATTTATATTATAATTATTTTCATAAAAAAATGCTTGTAATTATTTAGTTTTAATTAGGTTACAAATTTAATTCTTTTTAATAACAAAAATCCAAAAATATAGAATTAGGTTAATTGATAATTTTTATGCCCTTTTAAATTTTCCTTTTTTTTATCACAACATTATTTATTTATTTATTTTATTTTTGTAATTAATTGTACATAAATATAATTTAGGTTTAAATTAGGTCAAAATTCAATATTTTCATAATAAACATAAAAAACATTAGAATTAGGGTTTGACGCCTCCTTTTTAATTTTAATTAATTATTCTTTCTTTTAAATCTTGATAACCAAAAATACCAAAAAAACATTTAATTCTAACTAATTAATTCTCATTAACTTTAACTTCTTATGAAAGGGTCCAACGCCCATTGTTTTAATTATTTTATTTCGCGCATTTTACTTTATCGCTTATTATAATTATGTACATGTCCCAAAGCCTTGTAACTTTAACTTTTCGCACTTTATTTTTCCGCTTTATTTATTTTCCGCTAAATCGGGTCCGGTTTAATTTTGGCGATGTGGACCCGCGCCATTTGTAATAACCTTAGATTTATTTTCCCGCAAACTTATAACTGTTAAAAAAGCATGCAAGAATGAATGTCTTAATTAAAATCAAGCGTAGATCACAATGACATGACAAAAGACAAATATCAGATGAAAACGACACACAATTCGCACACACCACCCCTAGGGTACGCCTCACTGTTGCCTTTCGAAAGGTGATCGTCGAGTAGAGGACGTCTTAGTAAGTCCTCATGATCCGGGAACCTGGCATGAGGGTAGCTTCTAAGGTGTCTTCCCATTGCTCTGGTGATCACCATGTCCCGAACCTCGAATTGACCCGAACACCTCCAACGGTGGTGCTACCTACTTCTCAATGGTGGGATGGCACTACTTTAAAGGACATCTACACAGACGAATTCCTTAGGGTAGGTGGACAACTCTAGATACTTGCTCTAATCTCAAAACAAACTCAAAAAGACTTTTCACACTGACACATTTTCAAAAGCTTTCAAAGCAAACTTTTCAAACACTCTGACGTACAAGTCGAACTGAAATTTTTCAAAGAAACTTTTTAACCCACATTGAAAAGCAAGCAAACATTTTGAAAACACATTGAGCAAGTATCTAAGAGCCCATGGATAACCATGGATAGAAAGGGTGCTAACACCTTCCCTTTCTATAACCTACCTCCCGAACCGAGAGCAATCTCTATACGGAATTTTTCTGTGCTTTTGTCCTTTCCATTTGGAGAAAATAAAAGACGGTGGCGACTCTTGCTTCCGCGACACTTCGCGAACCAGCGTCAAACAGTCAGTTCCAGATCCACCGATCACAGCAGTCATTTTTGCAAATTGTCATGTTGTTGAGGATTTGTAGTGACCTTTTTTTTATTTATTATCCCTAATTTTTGCCTGACTGTTCTTGTTTTGAGATTACAGTCAGCGGGATGCCCAGTTTTTTTTCTTAAGTCTCCTTCGTAGGTTTTGACTTAGTGGGCTTTTGTTTTGAGAGATAATGACTGCCTATTTGATAGGGAACCATCACCGTCTTTTGGTTCAAATGGACGTTTTTATATCACTTATTGTATATGAGGTGAAAGTTTGTGACTGAACACGCATTTGAGTTAACTGAGAAACTATCCTGCCCCAGGTTTTGATTAAAGGTTTTAATTTGTGTGGAAAAGAAAACTCCTACTTCTTTGGCTCAAAGGGGTTGACTAGGGATTATCTTCCTTGTAACTCCAGTGTTTAGGGTTTGAAAGAAACGCATGTACATCGTCAGCAAGGTCTATCCAAAAGCATATTGTATGAAATTATGGCATTGTTTTCGTCATCCTCCCTCTAAAGGCTTGCAATTTTTAAAACAAGAGTTGAATATCATAAAGGGAGTAAAAAGAATAGTTTAAATGAAAAGGAATGGATTAATTCAATACAAACATATACAATGCATTAATGAAACAAAGTTTGGCATTAATAGATAAGTGTTTGAACAACAAAAGAGATTACAATTGAAAATTCAAAAATGAAATAAACGCTCTCAATTTTGGCCATGATTTGGCATGGGAGAAGTGATCACATTAGGAGCCTTAGGAGGCTCAAATTTGATCTCCTTGTTGTCGATCAAATCTTGAATCTTGTTCTTCAAAGTCCAACAACTGTCAGTGTCGTGTCCTGGACTATCATAATGGTAGGCACATCTTACATTTGGATTGTACTTAGGAGATGAGGTATCGGGGTTTTGAGGAGGATCCCTTAGTATGATCAGCTCCGCTTTCAGCAAATGTTATAACGCTTGAGACAATGGCATATTAATCTTAGCGTACTTCCTTTCTTGGTACTTTACCCTACGCCTATTTCCTTGTCATTGTTGAACAAGTGTATGATTAGAGATCAGGATTACGTCCACGTGTTGGTCGTGGCTACTCTGGTTACAACCTTTTTGAACGTACGCGTCATCAGAATCTTTCTTCCCATTGAATGGTTGTTTCCCTGCACTTGAAGATGCACCCCTTTGGATTTTACCACTCTTAATGCCAGCCTATACTCTTCCGCATGTCAGTATTAGCTCGATGAACCCGTCTGAAGAGCTTATGATTAGGTGATTGAAGAAAGGTCCTGTCAAAGTTCCCATGAAGATATCAATTAGCTCACTGTCAGTTAATAGGGGATTCACCCTGCCTGTCAAGTCTCTCCATTTTTGGGCATATTCTTTGAAGATCTCATTGGATTGCATGGTCATATTCTTCAACTCCACACGAGTTGGTGCAAGATCAGTGTTGTATTGGTACTGCTTGTAGAAAGTAGCAGCTAAATCTTCCCAAGTGTGAATGTGGAAACTCTCCAATTGATAGAACCATTCAAGTTGCGTCCCAGCTAAGCTCTCTTGGAAGAAATAGACCCAGAGCTTCTGATCAGTTGTGTATGGTTGAATCTTGCAAACATAAGATCTCAGATGCATCTTAGGACAAGAGACCCCATCATACATGGAAAAGGTAGGGATTTTGAACTTTGGTGGGATGACCACTCCAGAAACCAATCCCATTTCTTCAAAGTCCATACCTGGTACTCTCTAGATCTCCATGGCATTGAGATGGCCCTCCAGTTGTTTGTATTTGTCGTCCGCAGGAGGATACTATTCTTCAGCGTAGTCAGCCTCTTCTTCATTAGACTCCAGACTATGGTCCCCTTCTTTTGTCTGATTGTCCCCCTTAGTTGACGGAGTTGCGAATCCTAGAGCTCGCTCTGTTGGTCCTTTAGACCTCCTTCCCAAATTCAAGACGCCCACTGACTTCTTTTTCTTCTTGTCTTTGAGAAGAAGAGTCTTCAGGTCCTCTTGCCCTTTAGCCAAAGTCAAGAACATTTGTTGGAATTGGGCATTTTGTGCTTGGAGATCCTTCACTATCTGTTCCATATCCATCTTGTTGAAATAAACAGTAGGAAGATAAGGAGACTTGTATGGGAGAAACCTGTCATGATATGATGCATGGTATGTGGATGCATGTTTCCAAGGATCTCTCAGGGTAAACACTAGAAGATGTTAGAAGTTGAATTTTGATCATAACTTTGATTGGAGAACTTCGTATTGATGGATGTCCTTCCACGAGAATCAAGCTCACCATGTCAAGTGGGTCATATCCCTTGACTCAAGTTACCGTTCTTTGACAGCGTCTTTGATTATAGAATGAATCATCTTACCCCTTGATAGGCGTCTGGTTCAACATGACCTTGCATCATAGGCCCTTGAGATCCTTGAAATGGTTATTTAAAATTATATGGTATGATGTCATGAGGTTATGTACAAGTATGCAAAGCAAGCAAGTTGTTATGTACAAATAGTCATATACACACAAAGCAGATAAGTCCTTAGCTTTAGGCTTGCATGGAGTTTATAGGTAAGTACCCTCTTGAAGTTTAGTTGGCTTAACCTGTCCTAGAAAGTGATTGGGTTCTAATGAGTCTCATATCACCGACCTTTCTTTTAGGCATTGTTCTAGCTCAAGCACCAAAGTATTGCATCCAAAATATCCTAAAAGTTCAATCTCAACGAGTGTAGCATCGAGTATCAACCAATATTTGGTCAGAACCAAAGTCGGCCATCACACTACTTTTTAGTGGCTTAGGATGAGTCAATTAAAGGTTCTAAAGGTAAGTTAGCGCTTAATGACATTATAAGGAAGCCTAATGTTATCCTTGACTGACTCAAGGAACATTAGTACAAGCCAGAGTATAACGCTAACATAGCTATCACTTTGTCCATATCGGTCTATACCGTACAAGCTCCATGATTTATTGCTACTTACCTAAAAAGGTGCCCCAGATCCGGGTATAGGATCTTTAACAATAACCCAAACAAGGAACCATAATGTAAAGCAAGAAAGTCAAACAATGAAAGAAAGTAAAGGTGATCTAGCCCTAAGGTAACCCCACTTTTAAGTAAAATCCCCAGCATAGTCGCCAGTTCTGTAATACGGTGGGAGAACTGACTTGGGTGTTTTGTGTTTGATCGCAATTGTTGCGGATAGCAAGAGTCACCACCAACTTTTCTTTTATCCAATAAGGAAAGGGTGAAAAGAACAGGAAAGACCTTTCGAGATTATTTCTTGAGTTCGTAGGGTAGGTTATGAAAAGGGAAGGTGTTACCACCCTTTTCATCCGTGGTTATCTACGGGCTCTTAGTTGCTTGCTAGATCACTTGCTTTTATTTGGAAACGTGTTTGTGGTGTGGGTTTGAAAGTATTTTGAAAATGTCTTTGTAATGATTCTCGTTTCTATAAGAATGCGTACAAAGTGTTGGTTTTGAAAATAGTTCAAAGAGGTGTTAGTGGAATGTGTTTTTGAAAGTGATTTTGAAAAGTGTCTTTGTAATGATTCTCTCTCTATAAGAATGCGTACAAAGAGCTTTGACTTTTGAAAATGTTTCAATTTGAATGTGTTGGTGTGTAAAATGTTTTTGTTGTGAGCAAGTGAGCAACTATGAGCGTCCTACCTACTCAAAAGGTATAATGTTCTTTTCCTCCTCCTTTAGATGTTGCTATCTTACCATTTATTTGGTAAGAAGCCCCATCGTTGGATGTGAAGGGGCGGGCGTGGGTCGTTTATATAGTCATTGAATGCAACCTATGAGACGTTTTAGAAATATCGTTTAGGGACTAGATCGTTTATCGAAGGCAACATCGAGAGACATCGAGGGACTATGATCTTTTATCAAGGGTCTTTGCTAAAATGCCCATATTCGAGGGACATGACTATTTTTCCGAGGCAACAAGTGGGATTACCCTAGAGGTGAATGTGTGAATAGTTTGATTGCATGCATTTAGTCTTTTGATTTTGGGTTGTCTACTTGTTGGTTTAATCTTGCCATACATCCTAATTACTAACATTTGTATAAAGCAATAAAAATGCAGAAAATAAATATCCTACACTATTACAACCATATTGAATAGTAAGAAAGTGTAAAGACAAAACAAAATAAAAGAAGGTAAGACAAGCTTTCCGATTCAGGCAACAACACCCTTCGATTCTGCTCTTCCTGGCTTCTTTCGATTTGGCTTGGAAGTCAGCATGTGCAGGAAGCCTTTGATTTATCTTCCTGGCTGCTTCCTTCGATTGGGTCTGGCAGTCAGTGTGAATGGATCCTTCAATTACATCATTTTCTTCTTTCTTCGAATGGCATGGAAGTCAGTGTGTGGCGAGGCCTAAGGCCACACTCTTTGTTCTGCTTGCAACTGTGAAACAGCCAGGGGTGAAGCCTAAAGCTTCGATTCACACTTCCTTCCTCTTGTTTTCTTTCATTTGTGATTTAAATAGCAACATGGCCTGAGGCCATGCTAGTATTGTCTCATGGCCAGGTTAGTTCTTAAAAACGTTTAATAAACCAAGAAACAAAACCAAAAGGTTAGCAATGAAAACAAATTGAAAAGGTGGAAACGAAGAGGAAACAAATGTTATGTACATGCTTAAAATAAAAAGTTTAAGGCCATAGTGACTTACCTTGCTTGAAGTTGGGATGTGTGTGTTTGACCTTGAGTGATTGGACTAGATACTCCTGGATTCGAAGGAAAGAAATTGGTGTGGTGTTTCTTTGACTGGTGTGATGCGGTGGGAGAACTGACTTGATGTTTTGCATTTTGTCGCAAATGTTGCGGTTAGCAAGAGTCGCCACCGACTTTTCTTTTATCCAAAAGGAAAGGTGAAACAGCACAGGAAAGACCTTTGAGATGTTTTCTTGAGTTCGGGGGGTAGATTATGAAAAGGGAAGGTGCTAGCTCCCTTTTCATCCATGGTTTTCCATGGGCTCTTAGCTACTTGCTTAGATCACTTGCTTTGGTTTGTTTTAAATGGTGTTTGATGTGGTTTTGAAAGTATTTTGTAAAAGAGGTCATTTGTTTAGGTAATCTTTGTAATGATTCTCGTTCGTAAGAATGTATACAAAGATGTTTGTCTTTTGAAAATGTTTTCAATGTTTGTAAGATGTTTTTGAAATGTATGTGTTTGTTTTTGAAAATAGCAAGGATTGTTTGAAATGGAGCAAGTAACTAGAAGCTATCTACCTACTCAAATGTCTTTCTTATGCATTTTCTATTCCTTTGACATTGTTGACTTACCATTGATTTGGTAAGCAACCCTATCTTTAGATGTAAATGGGACGGGCGTGGGTCATCATATAACCATGATACAATGTTGCAAAGTATCTTAGCATTTTTTAGGGACCAAGATCATTTTGTTTAGGCAACTTTTGAATAGCGTCATCGAGGGGCTATGATCTTATATTTGTTTTGTTTTTCCAAGATACTTCGCATGCGTAACATGGCCATTTTATTTTAGGCAACCAAGTGGGAGAAATCCTAAGGGTGCTTGTGTGCAAAGTATGTCATTTTCATGCTTTTGATCTTGCATTTAGGGTTTTCTATTTGTTTTGTTTCGTTCTTGTCATACAAACCCTAATTACTAATCATGGCATATGAAAGCAATAAATTACGTAATGTAAATATACTAAGTTATTACAACAATTTCATGGGAGGGGGGGAATACAAGTTTGAATGGGGATTTTCACAAATATAAAGCTAAATATATTATTACAACCAAATCGAACTTGCATAAATTAAGATAAATATAATACAATATTTAAAATGTAATGCAATGTATAAGTGAGAGAAGATGTTTTATGTCTTGCTTTTGTATAAAAGAAAATTTAATTTAAACCTAAAAAATATAAGAAAAAGATTTAATTTTTGAAAGGGATTAAACCCTAATTTTTATTTAAAAGAAAATAATGTTTCTATATTATTATTTTGTGCATTTTTTTATATAAAAAAATAAATAATATTATACATAAATATTAAAAATTAAATATGTGCAAAAAAATAAGTATTTGTAAATATAGAAAGTAAAATAAAAATACTAAGTATATTTAATTATATTTATAAGTTTATTAAGAAAATAAATTAAATCCTATCAAAATAAATTAAATTCTTATGTGAGAAATAATATAAAAAAATAAAAGTGTAAAAATAATTAAATTATTTTTTAGGATTTTTTATCATTAAAGAAAATAATTAAAAGTATTAAATATGAAAATGAAAAAAAGATTAAAAAAATGAAAAGAGTTAGCAGGGGGTGAGAAAGCAAAACAGTGGTGATGTTAGCAAAATCAAACAAAGCCCAGGAAGCCAAAAAGCCCAAAACAAGCTTCGTCCCTGTCCTGCCTTCTCTTCCTCACGCCATGGCCGGTCAACCTGTAACTTCCTCATGCTTGCATAAAAATGAAAACTTATAACATGAAAAATATATAGCATTTGAACTCACGATTTCAACCATATAAATTATGTAATCTAACTATCAAAGATCAAAGAGAATTTTGAAATCCCTAAATCCTAACCTAAAATTTTCAGAGATTTCAAACTCCAAATTCTCTTAGCACAAGTAATATAAATGCAAGATAATGATATGTACAGCTTCGTTGGGATGAGAACTACATTTTTTATTCACAAATTGTGGCTTGAGGTTGCCTGTACAAGGAGATAGAGTTTGAAAAATTACCTCCTTCAGCTGGAATCGTGTATGGAAATGTAGTGACTTTAATGGAGGTATGATGATTGCTTGAGCTTCCTTGAGCTTCACTAAATCTATTTCAACCCTTACCTTGCTCTGAAAAAGGCTAGAACTCCCTGACCAAGTTCAACTGCAAACTTCAAAGTTAACAATGGAAGATGGTGAAATAGAGGTTACAAAATAGGGGGGATAGTTTGGATGAGTTTGATATCAATTATATAAGGTGTTGGAATGGTCTAAACACAAAACGCACGAGCCAAATGGATGCTGGATGTGTATGTGCAGAAACTGTATGTTTTGGACAGTTTTTGGTGCTTTGCTTGCTCTAAGTATTTCAGGCCTTTGCTTGGTGTTCTATGTGTTTTATATCCTTTGCATATTAGTATATAAATGGTTTTAAGTCAGCTCTCTATCAGTTGTACAAGCCCTAGCCTTTTTGCAACTTTTCTTGTACTTGAAGCAAAGTGATAAAACAAAACTCTCACGCTTGTACCAGCTTGCTTGGGGTTGGTATTTATTCCCTAGAAGTTGCCTTTGGTCTGTGGTACTTGCTTATATCAAGGGGACAGGTCCAATGCTCAAGATCACAAAGTTTACAAAAGTTGCTCTTTATGAAAATGGCAATGGAACCTTTTTGCCATAAGTGGAATTATCAATTGGATAAAGGTTCAAAAGCATGTATAGAGGCTTTGTCAACTGAGTATGCATTTAATTAATGAGTGTGTAGCAAGTTTAGGACCTGTAAAGCGTGAAATAGCCAGCATAGGATTGATTTGCAACTTGGTTCTTCATGAAAATGGCTTGAACAAAAAGTGAGAAAATGCCAACTTCCTCTCTTCGATTCTCCCTACTCAAAAATGATCTTGGAGAGTTCTTGGACATTTTGGAAAGCTTGAAATGTGCTCTATAATCCATATTTGAAATGAATTTTGATATACCTCTTTTAACTAGGTTAAAACTTTCCATGAATTTGGGTCCAAAACCTGTCTAAATTAGGGCAAAATTTCACTAAGTTAAGAAGTTCATGACCATGTATTCACAAATTTATAACTTGAGATACAAGCATCTTTATGGAAAAGTTTGTGAATCAAAGTTTTATATTTCATGGAGGTCTACAACTTTCATGTTGGGAAGTTTCCTTGAATCATTAGGCATCATGGTGAAAAAGTGGTGTAAAGTTGAGAAAAAATAAGAAAATTTGTATACTTAGGAAATTTCTAAGTTATGAAAATTTTCAAATTCAAACCCTAATATTCAAATTTGGTTTTCTTGATGAACAAGTTTCACATTTTGACATATCTTGATGAATTATGACCCTTGGCACTTGATTTTGACCAAAAAGTCAAAGTTTGACTTTTCAGTGTACAGTTGACTTTTGATTAGTTGACTGCAAATTTCATCTGTCAATCCAATGAACTTGAGATGTTTTGAACCATGTAATTAGGTCAATATGATGCCATTTAATCCTCGAAATCATTCTTGAACTCAATTAGTCATTGGCTAGGTTAGAAATCAGAAATTGCCCTTTCTTAGTCAAAACCCTAATTTTGACCATTTTGTCCTTTTGATGATTTGATCAAATTTCTTGAGGAAATGTAATCCAAACTTGATCAAATGGTACATATGATTCTAAAATGTGGATGTGGATAAAAAATTATGAATTTTGACTATAAATTGGCCATGGTTGACTTTTTCCTCAATACAGCTGATTTTTAGGTCAATTGTCCAATTGACTGAGCAAAAGTGTAATCCAAGGCTTGAAACTTATCATGAGTAATCTTAGGGGTCCAAAATGATGTATGAAATTCACATGAAGCATTGGTGGTCCAAAAATCCTTGTGCAAACTCAAACCCTAATTTTGGGTTATCAGTGCAAGATGAGATGTCTTGAGCTGACCAAACCCTAATCTTGTCTTGAGTCAAAAAAAGTCTTGTGAGAAAAGTCTTAATAAATGAGAGGGAAAATTTTGGGGTGCAACAGCTGCCCTTGTTCAATCTTCTTGAACTTGAAGAGTTAGATTGGTGAGTTTTGTCGTTCGTGACTCGAAGGTAAAAGATGATTGGACACTAGAGTGCCCGTAAATTTGCACTCGACAAAGTGTGGTTGAGGGAATGGGCTTAAAGATGCCATTTGGAGAGGTGATAGAATCTTGTTGGAGATGGGCTTGTTGATTCCATCCAAGAATGTTTGTTGAATTGTAAGTTGTAAGTCAAAAGAATAAGTATCAGAATGGTGTCCGTATCTGGAATGTATCTGAGCTGTATCTGGAGACTAAATCTGAATAAGTATCAGAATGGAATTCGTGTCTGGAGTGTATCTGAACTTTGGAAATCTGAATGAGTAACATAATGGCAAACGTGTCTGGAGCATATCTGAACTTTGGAAATCTGAATGAGTAACAGAATGGCAAACATGTCTGAAGCGTATCTGAACTGTATCTGAATGTTGAAATCTGAATGAGTAACAGAATGGCAACCATGTCTGGAGCGTATCTGAACTGTATCATGAACTTGAAATCTGAATAAGTGTCAGAATGGCATCCGTGTATGGAGCGTATCTGAACTGTATCAGAAAGCTGAATCCGAATGAGTGACATAATGGCTTCTGTGTCTGGAGCGTATCTGAATTGTATCTGAAAGCTAAATCTGAATAAGTAACAGAATGGCTTCCATGTCTGGAGCGTATCTGAACTGTATCATGATTGCATATTGTAAGCGATAGCTGTTAATATTATCCTGAAAAGGGCAAAATGTTAGCTGGAACATGAAATTATATTGCATGAAATGTATGATGCAATATATGTGTTTTATCAATGTTTATGATATGTGGATGTAATGTATGCGCATGTAAGCTGATTTGCTGTATTGATGAGGAAAATAAATCTTTGATTGTTGCTGAGGATATGTGGATTCTTCATGTCTTGAAGTTGGAGTAATTGACAAAAATTCTGTTGTGAGCAATGCCATATACTGCTTGAGTAATCTGCTTGGGGGATCCAGAGAATTTTGATGACTTCTACTGGGAATTAATAAATGGGAATCTTTGTTCTATTGGGGAATAATGAAAACTCTGTGGGGAAAAAGCTTATTCCTGTTTGGAAAAAGTTCAGGAGTTTCGGTCGACTGTCACCCTACCGGGGAGTTATCCTAGGTTAGGGAGAAACAGAAGTTAACTGTTGTCCGATTGATTTTCAGGCTTCAAAATAAACTTGCTGGGGAATTTTGGAGAAACTAGATGGTTTCCACTAGGGATTAATAGCTTGAAGTTTCAGCTCCGTTGGGGATCTTAATGACATACTGTAGGGATTGCTCACGGAATAGCCTAAAGATGTTTTCCTATTCTTTCAACCTGTCAGTAATTGTCCTTTTTCATTTTGTTTATTTGTAAACAGTAATTATGTTCAAATTCATATGTTCATTAATGAATCATTGGACGTTTTTGCAAATAAAGCACAAGTGTAAAAAAGAAAAGGACAAATAGTTTTCTGTACTTTGAAGAGATATCTTTGTATTCACTTTGGATAAGTATTTTGTACAAAGGAGATAGACATCCTAGTAAGAGGATGGTGTCATAAAAATAAGAAAAATTTATACAAAGAAAGATAGTTATGTGTGATAATCCCATGGGGTTCCCATTCTGCTATAGCCTCCGTATCTCCGAATATCTTGTCTATTTGTTGCTTCGTCCGAAGATGATTGAATTGATCAGAAGCTCCGAGTTTTTCAGTGAAGAGATTGTCCTTAAAGTGATCCGACGAGACATAGTCATACGCTTTAATTCCCTAACTTTTGCCTGGACCGCCCTTTCGGGTTTTCAGTCCACCGGGAAACCCTTTTTTGCCCAAGTCGCCCTTTCGGGTTTTCAACTTGTCGGTGTACAGATTTTTTTATTTTATCCCTAATTTTTGCCCGAACCTTTTGGTTCGCCGGGATGCCCTTGTTTTGCCTAGGTGTGTCAACCTAGCGGGTCTCTTATGCGTAGTATCTTTTGACTATGTCTGCGTTTGCAGGGTGTGGCAAATCATTGCATCCATGGTGGTTAAGATCATTGCCCCACCGGAGAAGATATTCTTGATTACAAATGGTCCCTCATAGGTAGGAGTCCATTTGCCCTTGGGATCACTTTGTGGAAAGATGATGCGCTTGATCACTAGATCTCCAACTTGATATACTTGGCGTCGGACTTTCTTGTTGAAAGCCTTGATCATCCGTTTTTGATACATCTAACCATGGCAAATAGCAGTAAGTCTCTTTCCATCAATTAAGTTCAGTTGATCAAATCGGGTCTGGATCCAATCGTCCTCATTCAAACCCGCATCCTTCATGATTCTCAAAGAGGGGATCTGAACCTCAATAGGAAAGACAACCTCCATGCCATAAACCAAAGAATAGGGTGTTGCCCCAGTTGATGTGCGAGCCGTAGTATGGTACCCGTGGAGAGAAAATGGAAGCATCTCATGCCAGTCCTTGTAGGTGACTGTCATTTTCTGTATGATCTTTTTAATGTTTTTATTAGCAGCTTCGACGGCACCATTCATCTTTGGCCGATAGGGGGATGAATTGTGATGTTGAATCTTGAACTGCTCGCACAAGGCGGTGATCATAGTATTGTTAAGGTTTGTACCATTATCAGTGATGATCCTTTCTGGGATACCGTACCCGCAAATGAGATTTTGCTTGATGAAGCGGGCAACAACATTCTTAGTAACGGATGCAAAAGAAGCTGCTTCGACCCATTTTGTGAAATAATCAATGGCTACTAGAATGAAACGGTGTCGATTGGAGGCTGTAGGCTTGATCTCCCCAATAATATTGATTCCCCACATAGCAAAGGGCCAAGGAGCCGTCAAGACATTCAAAGGAACCGGAGGTACGTGCACCTTGTCTGCATAAATTTGACACTTATGACAGATCCGAGAGTGTTGATAGTAGTCTGCTTCCATGGTAGACCAATAATAGCCTGCCTGTAGGATTTTCTTTGCCATCGTATGCCCACTGGAGTGGGTGCCAAAAGTGCCCTCATGTAGCTCAGCCATGATCTTCTCAGCCTCAATCTTATCCACACACCGGTGCAGAATGGAGTCATGATTGCGTTTGTACATGATGCCATTACTTAGGAAGAACTTAGCGGAGAATCTCCTTAGGAAATTTTTATCATTGATTGAAGCTCCTTCTGGATATTCTTGAGCCTCGAGATACCTTATGACTTCATGAAACCAAGGCTGGTCCACTACTTCTTCAGTAGTAATCTCGTGACAGTGTGCTGGTTCATCCATTCGTTCAATGGTGATCTGGGGAGCCTCGTTATCCCAATTAAGTTTAAACATAGATGACATTGTGGCTAGAGCATCTGCTAGCTGATTTTCTTCTCGCGGGAAATGCTCGAAGGTAATCTGCTCGAAATGTGGTAACAATGTCAAAACATGTTCTTTGTAAGGGATAAGGTTTGGATGCTTAGTGTCCCACTCTCCTTTGATCTGGATGATGACCAAAGATGAATCTCCAAACACATCTAAAGATTTGATTCCCAAGTCTATGGAAGCCTTGAGACCAAAGATGCATGCTTCGTATTCCGCCATGTTGTTCGTACAGTTGAAGCAAAGTCTGGAAGTAAAGGGAGTGTGACACCCTTCCGGAGATATGAGTACACCGCCGATACCATTACCAAGTGCATTGGAGGCCCCATAAAAGAACAAGGTCCATCGGGATCCTTGTCCAGGTTCTTCATATGGTCTGATTTCTTCACAATTGTCTAATGTCATGATGTCCTCGTCCGGGAATTCAAACTTCATGGACTGATAATCTTCTACAGGTTGATGAGCAAGATGATCAGCTAGCACGCTTCCCTTTATAGATTTTTGGGTAGTGTACTGTATATAATATTCTGTTAGGATCATCTGCCATCTAGCTATCCTCCTAGACAGAGTAGGCTTCTCAAAGATGTACTTTATCGGATCCATCTTAGATATCAGCAAAGTGGTATGAGTCAACATATACTATCTTAGCCAGCGAGCAACGCATACCAGAGTGCATCAAGTTTTCTCGAGCAGTGAATATCTGGTTTCACAGTCGGTAAACGTTTTGCTCAGGTAGTAAATAGCGTGCTCTTTTCGTCCAGACTCGTCATGCTGTCCCAATACACACCCCATTAAGTTCTCTAAAACGGTCAGATATATGATCAGTGGTCTTCCCTCGATTGGTGGCACCAAGTCAGGGGGTTCTTGTAAATACTCTTTGATTTTGTCGAAAGCAATCTGACATTCATCATTCCATCTGACTACTTGATCTTTCTTTAACAGTTTGAAGATTGGTTCACAAGTAGATGTTAGGATGCGAAATGAACCTGGCAATGTAGTTCAGGCGTCCCAAGAATCCTCTAACTTCCTTCTCAGTATGAGGAGCCGGCATTTCTTGTATCTCTTTAACCTTGGCAGGATCAACCTCGATGCCTTTGTTGCTGACAATGAAACCTAAGAGTTTACCGGACCGGACTCCGAATGTGCACTTGTTCGGGTTCAACCTTAGTTTGTACTCCTTCAATATTACAAATAACTTTTGCAAGTGATCAAGGTGCTCCTCTTCAGTTTGTGATCGGGCTATCATGTCATCTACGTAGACCTCTATCTCATGATGTATCATATCATGAAACAAAGCTACCATGGCACGTTGATAGGTTGCCTCAGCATTCTTCAGTCCGAATGGTATCACTTTGTAGTAGAACGTGCCCCATGTAATTGCAAGCTTATCAAGTCATATTTTAAAGCATTTGTTTTGATGAAGACAACATGGATATCAACATTCAAAGGATGTGCAAAAAGCTTATCAACATCATATAAAAGTCTTGAAGACTAGAAGAAGAATTATTGAAGAATCATCAAATGTCAAATGGTATAAATAATTCTTAATCTTGAATATAGATGTTCACAAAAATATGCATTCATAATCATATACATATCCCATAATTTTAACATTAAGAAAAACTTTGTTTAAAATCTTTTTCAAAAAGAATTTTTGAAAATTAACTTTCAGGAACCGGTTCCTCCCTAACAGGGAACCGGGTTCCAAACTTATTCAAAAAACATGTCCCTGGATTTTGTACCAGGAACCGGGTTGTACCAATAGGGGAACCGGTTCCTGCGTGATATTTTTTGAAATCTGACTTATAACGTTCACTAAGAACCGGGTTCTGTCAGTGTCGGAACCGGTTCCTAGCGAACCAGTGCAGCTTTTCTTTTGGTTTTTGAACATATTTTCAACGGTACTCTTTTTTCATATGAATTGGCATGAATGAAGAGGTTCTTATGACTTTATAAAATGCTGCAGATTTTCTTATTTCAAAAACAATGCTTCAATTTTTAAATTAACAAATATACTTCTTCAATAAACAATTTTTCATCATTCACATTTGAATTCATACTTTCATGTGTTCATAAATTTTGTGAAACTTGCCATATACATTTTCATTAAATCATTACAAGTTTCATACATACATTGTGAACATTTATATACATTGTTTGAGAATTGTTTATATCTTGAAGAAGAAGATCAATTGAAGATTGATAGTGCTATCCATCTATTTCAAATCAATCATTGTATTACTTAAAGAAATTATTCCCTTACTATCCAGGATTGTTGGAAGTAAGTGTTGTGATTTGAAGAGGATTGTTCTTCATTCACATTAGTGTTTGTTTGGTCTTAAAGGTGTTAAGAACCTTTGATCACCCTATAGGTTAGATAGTAAGCATAGGTTGTACAATCATTCTAACTATAGTGAAATCTATTTCGTGTTGGAAAGGGGACTGGAGTACTCTCAGATTGTGAGGGGAACCAGGATATATCACCGTGTTCTTTACTTTTCCGCATTTATCGCTTTCATCACCATAATCAAGGAAAAGATAAGATATAATCAAAACCTTCAAACACTTAACCAAAAAGTACTTCAAGTATTCTCATAAAACCGAATAAATTTTATAAGACCTAATTCACCCCCCCCCCCCCCTCTTAGGCACTCTGAGACTTACAATTGGCATCAGAGCAAGTTATAGGTAACTTGTTCCTAAAGATCCAGAATGGATTCCGCAAATCCAAATCAAAATTCGGTTTTCAAAGATGGTGGTAGTAACAACAAGCCTCCATTGTTTTGTGGTGAATACTTTGACTTTTGGAAAATTCGCATGAAGGCTCATCTTGAAGCGCAAGGAGAAGAAATATGGAATGCTGTTGAGAATGGTCAATTTACTCCGGTGTGTGTTGTCAATGGTGTTGGGTCATCAAAGCCTAAAGCATCATGGGATGACGATGACAAGAAAAAAGTTCTCTTTGACAAAAAGGCAATCAATATTCTCCAAAGTGCTCTTAGTATGGATGAATTTTTCCGAGTATCGGCATGTACAACGACAAAGGAAATTTGGGATACTCTTGTAGAAACTCATGAAGGAACCGCCGAAGTCAAAAGGTCTAGATTGAACACTTTGAGTCAAGAATATGAATTATTCAGAATGCTGCCCAGAGAATCCATCCTTGACTTGCAAAAGAGATTCGTTCACTTGACAAACCATTTGAAGGCACTTGGTAAGACTTTAACTAACGATGAATTAAATCTTAAAGTGCTTAGATCTTTAACAAGGGAATGGCAACCAAAAGTGACGGCAATATCCGAAAAGAAAAGCCTAGCAACTATGACTTCCGCAACACTTTTCGGAAAGCTTCAAGAATATGAGACGGAACTTGGAAGACTTGAAAAACATGAGAATAATGAGAAGAAATCCAAAGGCATTGCCTTGAAAGTTGATTCAAAAGAAAGTCAAGATAAAGATGCATCGGAGGAAGATGAAAATCTCTTGCTTCTTGTAAAAAGGTTAGGAAAATATTTTGGTCATAAAAATAATCTTCATAATGCTAACTTTGTCAAAAGAAAGAAATTCTATAAGCATAAAGACAAAGAAGCCTCCACATCAACACAAGATTTCACATGTTATGAATGTGGAAAGCAAGGTCACATAAAGCCAGATTGTCCAAAACTCTCCAAGAAAAATGGATTCAAAGGCAAAAAGGAGTTCAAGAACAAAAAGGCTTATGTTGCATGGGAAGATAATGAGATAAGTTCTTCATCTGATTCGAAAAGCGACGAATATGCAAATCCAGCATTGATGGCTTCACATCACTCCGACGATGAAGAAGAGGTTAGTAATGAATTTAATCTTTTTGATGATGATGTTCAAGGTGCTATTGATGAACTCTTGGGAGAATGCAAAAGTTTATACAAAAAGGTGTCAAATCAAGAAAAAGAACTTCTAATTTGTCTAGAAAAAATTGACACCATGACTAAAGATTTTGATCTTCAAAAACAAAATTTTATTAAAGAAAAGGAAAATTTTGCATGCTCCAAGTGTGAATCAAATATCTTTCAAATTGTTCAATTGAAAAGAGTCATTGAACGATATGAAAAAGGGAAAATAGGATTGGAAGGATTACTAAGCCAACAACGTTATCCAAATGATAAAAGAGGTCTTGGTTATGTGAATTCTAAGAGACCAAGTAACAATCCCACTGTTTTTGTAAAGGCTAGTAATAGTTCCAATCCCAAGAAAGTAGAAAAGAAGCAAGTTGTTCATAATCATCAAAAGAAAAAGGCTAATGTATCGAAAAATAAAACATTTCCTAAGAAGAAATCTTATCCTTCTAGATATAGAAGTAACTTTGAACCTACTTGTTTTTATTGTGGTATTAAAGGCCATACACCTAATGCTTGCTATGTTAGAAACTTTAGTATAGCAAGTGGGCATTATATGTGGGTGAAAAAGGGAACTAACTATGAAGGACTCAAGGAAACTTGGGTACCTAACAAAGAATAATTTGTTTTTGTAGGTATGCTTGAAATCCATATCAAATGTTTGGTATCTTGATAGTGGATGTTCAAAGCATATGACAGGAGATTTACACCAATTTTCATATCTAGTACATAAAGCCAAAGGGTATGTCACCTATGGAGACAACACCAAAGGAAACATTCTTGGCGTTGGAATAGTTGGCACACCTCCATCCATTCAAATTGAGGATGTTCTCTGTGTTGAAGGATTAAAGCACAACCTTCTTAGCATAAGTCAACTTTGTGATAGAGGGATCAAGATCAAATTCAACAAAGAAGAATGTCTTATTATGGATGAGGCAACCAATGAGGTAAAACTCAAAGGTATAAGAACTAACAATATTTTTATGATTACGTTAGATGATTTGTCTATGAAGGTACAATGTCTTATGGTAAACAACAATGACGCTTGGTTATGGCACAAGAGGATTGCTCACATTCACACGGAGCACTTGAACAAATTGGTTAAGCATGACTTAGTTATTGGTCTACCAAAGATGAAGTTCATCAAAGACAAATTGTGTAGCGCTTGCCAAAAGGGCAAACAGACCAAAACAACTTTCAAATCTAAGAATGTGGTGTCTACTACAAGACCACTACAATTGTTACACATGGATCTCTTTGGTCCATCAAGAACAAAAAGCTTCAAAAAGAACTTGGTGTTTTTGGATGAAGGTGATCACTAAATGTTTCTCATAAGGTGCACTCCTTCTTTTATATGTTTTTTATTTGATAAAATATGTGTGTGTATATATTGTTTGTAAAAAACTTTTCTTTTCATAACAACTTTTTCAAGTTTTTGGCAATATTTGCATGTGGAACCCGGTTCCCATAATGGTAGGAACCGGTTCCTGGTTCATTTTCCAGAAACGTTACTTTTTACAAAAGCCAGGAACCGGGTTCACTATAGTGCAGAACCGGTTCCCAGCATGCAGACCGGCCACACGCACCTTTTTGTGCTTAAGTGCTTTTTAATGTGTTTTATGTCATAGTCAACATTCATATCTCATTCCAACTTCATATTCCTCCTCTCAAACCCTTCCACCTCCATTGACACACCTCATAAAAGCTCCAACATCTCTTTTTCTTCACCAACATTTTAATACCCACTACTCCAAATCACTATATAATCACTTCTCCTTCCATATTTCATACTCAAAAATCCCAAATCAAAACCCCAACTTTCAGATTTCTCACAAATCTCCATGGGTCCTAAGAGAGCTACCAGATCCAGCAAGGGAAAGGCTCAAGTTGAAGAAGAGACTTCTAACATTCATCTTCAGACCATCAAATCCAGAAGGCTCACCTTCAAATCTCGTAATCGGAAGGTTCTTAAAGCTAATTTTTGTAGGCTTCATACCTTTCCTGCTCATAGCTTTTTATTTCCTGCTCAGTTGGCCTCTGCTGGGGTTGCTAGATTTGTAGGTAATAATGGTGAAGTGTTTCCTGACCTTGTTAGAGAATTTTATCACAACTTAAAACTTATCCCTGATGAATTTGGTGATATTACTCTAACCTCTCATGTTCTGTCAAAGAGTATCTGTTTAACTGTTGAGGAATTTGGTGAATTGTTGGGTATTCCGCATGAAGGTTTGGTTCTTGTTAATGGTGTTATTCCACATGATTGGCTACCATACAATAAGGTAGAGGTTTTTATTAACATGTGTAGGCCAAACCAGCAAAATACTGCTCGTCAACAACTTCTCTCGTCATCAAATTTGTTTGGCTCAAATCTCTCTGTAAGTGACAGAATGCTCCACCTTATTATTGCATATATCCTCTTTCCAAAGAATTCTAACCACTCTCGTATCAATGAGTTTAAATTAATGGTCCTTAATGCATTGAGACGCCGTTGTTCGGTTAATTGGGCACTTTCTATTATGTACCATATGCAACTTATGGAATCTCTAGATGGTGGTTTACCATATGCTCGAGCCATTTCTCTCATTCTAGAAAATGCAAATGTTAACCTTCAACGGGAAGTTACAAGAATTCAAGGAGATAAGGAGGCTATTACAGATGCAACCGCTCTTAAGAACACCGGAATCATTCTTGATGCAAGAGGTCACTTTCACTACAAAGAGGATTTCGAACCAACTGTCCACTATGTTGCTCAACCTCCCGAAGGCGGCTACACCTTAGACATGTTGTTTAATCAGATGACCATCTTCCAAAGACATGTGGATGATCGCTTTGATGTGCTCCAACAAGAAAATGCTTCTGCACGGCGACAACTACGAAATGTCCAAAGAACTCAAAAGCTTATTCTTGATCACTTTGATAGAAAATAAGTTCAAGAGGAAGAGGAATCCGGAAGTGAAAATGAAAGTGAAGAAGATGATGATGAGATGAATGAAGATGAAGACTAAAAGACTTATTTTTTAAAAAAATTTATGTCATTTCTTTCATTTTCGTGTTTTACTTTGTAATGTTTAGACAATGTTCCATCTCTTGTTTCGTGATGTTTAGGTATCTTATGTTTCATTGTTATTTGTTAAATCGTACAATTCGTTGTTCGTGTTTTAAGTGTGTTTAAAATCGTACAATTCGTTGTTTGTGTTTAAAATCATGTTAATTTTTAAATGTATTTGTTTCACTCTTTTTCCCCATCCTTTTTGATGTTAACAAAGGGGGAGAAGAATATACATATGTGTTGTTTTATTTCAAAGAAATTGCAGGCCCAAACATCTATCATACTCACTCCAAAATTCAAGGAATCATGGACTTAGGGGGAGCATACAATTTATGGGGAGCCTTGCATTTGCTCAACATGTTTGCTACACAAAACAACATCAACATTTCAAGAAATCGTTTTCAAGACTTGGTTGTCATCATCAAAAAGGGGGAGAATGTAATTGCAAGCTTCTCAAGTCATATTTTAAAGCATTTGTTTTGATGAAGACAACATGGATATCAACATTCAAAGGATGTGCAAAAATCTTATCAACATCATATAAAAGTCTTGAAGACTAGAAGAAGAATTATTGAAGAATCATCAAATGTCAAATGGTATAAATAATTCTTAATCTTGAATATAGATGTTAACAAAAATATGCATTCATAATCATATACATATCCCATAATTTTAACATTAAGAAAAACTTTGTTTAAAATCTTTTTCAAAAAGAATTTTTGAAAATTAACTTTCAGGAACCGGTTCCTCCCTAACAGGGAACCGGGTTCCAAACTTATTCAAAAAACATGTCCCTGGATTTTGTACCAGGAACCGGGTTGTACCAATAGGGGAACCGGTTCCTGCGTGATATTTTTTGAAATCTGACTTATAACCTTCACTAAGAACCGGGTTCTGTCAGTGTCGGAACCGGTTCCTAGCGAACCAGTGCAGCTTTTCTTTTGGTTTTTGAACACATTTTCAACGGTACTCTTTCATGAATGCATTGCAACTTTTCATATGAATTGGCATGAATGAAGAGGTTCTTGTGACTTTATAAAATGCTGCAGATTTTCTTATTTCAAAAATAATGCTTCAATTTTCAAATTAACAAATATACTTCTTCAATAAACAATTTTTCATCATTCACATTTGAATTCATACTTTCATGTGTTCATAAATTTTGTGAAACTTGCCATATACATTTTCATTAAATCATTACAAGTTTCATACATACATTGTGAATATTTATAAACATTGTTTGAGAATTGTTTATATCTTGAAGAAGAAGATCAATTGAAGATTGATAGTGTTATCAATCTATTTCAAATCAATCATTGTATTACTTAAAGAAATTATTCCCTTACTATCCAGGATTGTTGGAAGTAAGTGTTGTGATTTGAAGAGGATTTTTCTTCATTCACATTAGTGTTTGTTTGGTCTTAAAGGTGTTAAGAACCTTTGATCACCCTATAGGTTAGATAGTAAGCATAGGTTGTACAATCATTCTAACTATAGTGAAATCTCTTTCGTGTTGGAAAGGGGACTGGAGTACTCTCGGATTGTGAGGGGAACCAGGATATATCACCGTGTTCTTTACTTTTCCGCATTTATCGCTTTCATCACCATAATCAAGGAAAAGATAAGATATAATAAAAACCTTCAAACACTTAACCAAAAAGTACTTCAAGTATTCTCATAAAACCGAATAAATTTTATAAGACCTAATTCACCCCCCCCCCCCCTCTTAGGCACTCTGAGACTTACACCCCACTGTGTGACAAATGTAGTTTTCTCCATGTCCTCAGTTGCCATTTTGATCTGGTTATAGCCTGAGAATTCATCCATGAAGGAAAACACTTTGTGTTGGGCTGTATTATCAACCAGGATGTCGATGTGGGGAAGTGGAAAATCATCTTTAGAGATGGCCCTGTTTAAATCTCTATAATCCACGCACATCCGTACTTTAACGTCCTTTTTAGGCACGGGAACAATGTTGGCAATCCATTGAGGATAGGAAGTAACAGCCAGAAATCCAGCATTGAACTGTTTCATGACTTCCGCTTTGATCTTCTCTAACATGTCAGGTCTCATGCGGTGGACTTTTTGTTTCACTGGTGGACAGTCTTCTCTTGTGGGTAGACGATGTACCACGATGTCTGTATCGAGTTCCGACATGTCTTCGTATGACCATGTAAAGATCTCGACATAATCATGAAATAGCTGAATTAGACGCTCCTTGACACTCGGCTTTAAATTGGCACCCACTTTGATTTCCTTTTTATCTTCCTCGGTACCCAAGTTGATTATATCCAACAGCTCTTCATGAGGCTGAATAGCTCTTTCCTCTTGTTGTAGCAATATGACCAATTCCCCCAGCACCTCACAATCTTCTTCACCTTCGTATTCGGCTTGATAGATTGGATCTTCAGAGTCACTAAAGGCTATAGCAGTATCATTACCCATGGGATCCGGAATGGAGGGGTACCTGCATTTGTGAGTGTGGGTGTGTGTAAGGGTATAGCCATCTTTAAACAATAAAATGTAAGAGAAAGACAATGAGCACAAAAGGTTTATATGTGAAAAAGCATCCATGATTCATTGAATGTCATATGAAGATGAAATAAAAACCCTTACAAATGGACCATTGTGCCTCGGGTAAGACACAAGGTTTTTAAAGTGCAAATTGTTCGTGAATATTACAAGTCCAACAGAAATGTAAAAGATAAATTACTGAGAGATGAAATTTATTGGGACAAAGTCTCTGGCTTCCCAGTTGCGAAGTCCTCCGTTGACAGTAGGAAATATCCAATCTTCCAAGCTGCCATCTTGTTCATTGTCTTCTATTGAGTTGACCTCATGGTTGCTAATCTTCAAAGGTAGCCCTCCAGCCCGGGCACGGCGCACAGCCTTCTGAGCAGTTAAAGTAAACCCCAAGCCAAACTTGTATGCTTTATACGGAATGTCTGGAAGCTGCCCCCAGATGGTGCATCCACCCTCCTCTATTATCGCCTTTGCATCCTTTAGAGATGACATCCGAAGTGGAGGTCTTGTGATCTTAGGAATCGAGGATATCGCCTTGGTCGCCGCTATTTCCTGAGAGACCTCCTCGAAATGTTGAAAAGAAATTTTAATGAACTCCATCCAACTCCACATATCGGAAAGAATTCAGATGACTAATCATGTACTCCTCCTCCCCGTGGACAATTATGATCTTTCCTTGGACTGGGTACTTCAGCATCTGATGCATTATGGAGGTGACAGCACCGGTATTATGGATCCAAGGTCGTCCTAACAGACAAGTGTAAGAGGGACGGATGTCCATCACATAGAAGGTTGAATTGAAAGTCTGAGTTCCCACCTTTATCGGGATGTCCACCTCCCCATGGACCATCCTCTTTGAGCCGTCAAATGCTCTCACAATTATGTTACTGGGTTTTAACGTCAGCCCTTTGCAATCCAATCTGTCAAGAGCTTTCTTTGGTAAGACGTTCAAAGATGAACCAGTGTCTACCAAGACATAGGCTAGGGTTGTTCCTATACACTCCACGGAGACATGCAATGCCTCGTTGTGCTTTCTCCCTTTGGGTGTCAAATCAGCATCAGAGAAGCCCAGGTCGTTATCAGCTGTCAAACTGGCCACACATTCTTGGAATTGGTCAGCAGACGTCTCTTGCGGCACATGAGCTGTCTTCAGAAATTTTACCAGAGCTTTCGCATGTGCCTCAGAGCACAGTAGCAATGCTAGCATAGAGATCTTGGAGGGGGTTTGCCCCAACTGTTCAACCACATCATAGTCACTCTTCTTTATTATCCTTAGGATCTCTTCCATCTCCTTCTTGGATGTTTCAGGGATAGCTAGTGATTGAGCCTTTGTCCGGACAGGCTCCTCTTGAATGCTTTTTCCTCTATTCTCAGCAGTAGAAGTATTGGTAGGGGTAGGAATTATGTCGTCTTTGTTGGTAGGTACGCTTGCAGGTATAATCACTGGTGCAAAGGTAATCTTAGGAACGGCCACGGGGTCCAAAAACTGCCTTTGGAGGGGCAATCTCTGGAGAGAAGATTCTACCACTACGGGTGATCTTGCTAGTTACGACAATATTACTGATGTCGGAATTTTCTTCTTCGGAGCTCTCTTCTTCGGTAGTCAGTTCATCTTGTTTGATACCATGGTAGTAGATTTCTCCACCATAATTCCATGGTACTGTTTTATCTGACTCATACGGGACCGGCCCGGGCATTGTGATCTTAAGTGGAGTAGTTTTTGGAGCTGGTGTAATCCTAACGGGTCTTTTAGGGGCCCTGGAAGGATTGGCGGAGATGGTTATGATTGAAATGTCTTTAACAGGAATGGGTAAAACGGGAGCATTCTCAAACAGAATTTCTTGGTTATCAATCAGGTGTTGGATACCTGTCTTCAACAGAGGGCAATCGGCGGGTGAGGATAAGCAATGATGGCAGTCTTCCTTACATCCTGGGAATACACTAGCTTCCAACAAATTCATCTTAATGATCGGGAGCAGAGTCAAAAGTTCATCCACTGTGGCAACAAATAAATCTTCCTCAACAGCATTGGCATTGTGACCATGCCTAGGCATCGGAGCGGAAATAACATTTGGTTTCTCAGGTGCATCAAACTCAACCTCCTTCGCGTCAATAAGGTCTTGAATTTTGTTCTTCAGAGCCCAACCGTTGTTAGTGTCGTGCCCTGGACTTTCAGAATGGTATGCACATCTGGCATTTGGATGATAATGAGGAGATGCAGTATTGGGATTCTTTGGGGCCTCTTTTAAAGTTGCCAGATTCAATTTCAGAAGATGTGGTAGAACCTGGGCTAGAGTCATGTTAATCCTGGTGAATTTCCGGACTGGCCTTTCCACCCTTAGCTGGTTATTTCTTGGTTGGTCGGATGCGGGCTTTGGGATCATAACAGCCCCCACCACTGGTCGGTGTTCAGTTCTTCCTTGATTCCTTTGTGAATAAACAGCAGATACTTCCTTCCTCCCAGTGAAGGGTTTTTTCACAACTGTAGAGGTAGACGAATCTTTCTGAATCTTCCCACTTCTTATACCAGCTTCCACCCTTTCGCCGGTTAAAATCAATTCAGTAAACCCTATAGAGGAACTCCCAATCAGATGATTGAAGAAAGGTCCCGATAGAGTTCCCAAGAACATGTCCACCAACTCCCTTTCAGACAGAGGGAGTTGCACTCTTCCGGCTAGATCTCTCCACTTTTGCGCGTAATCTTTGAAGCCCTCATTGGAAACCATAGCCATATTCTAAAGTTGAGTACGGGTAGGCGCCAAATCGGCGTTGTACTGGTATTGTTTATAGAAAGCTACGGCCAGGTCTTCCCAATTGTGAACGTCGGCCCTTTCTAATTGGTAAAACCAATCAAGTTGCGTTCCTGATAAACTGTTTTGGAAAAAGTGGACCCACAAGTCTTTATCGGCAGAGTGCGGCTGAATCTTTCTGACATATGATCGGAGGTGCATTTTAGGACACGACACTCCATCATACTTGGCAAATAATGGCACTTTAAACTTTGGTGGGATCACAATTCCTGACACTAACCCCAACTCTTCAAAATCTAGACCCGGTACTCTCTGGATTTCCATAGCGCTTAAACACTCTTCATGGTGTTTGTACTTATCATCAATCGAAGGGTATTGCTCTTCAGAATAATTCTCCTCTTCCTCCTCTTCTTCAGAGTCTGACGGAACTGCGTTTCTTTTCCTTTTCTTTCCCCTTCATCAGATGTTGCTGGAAAATCTAAGGTCCTTCTAGCTTGTCCCTGAAACCTTCTGCCCATGATTACCACACCAGTTGGTTTCTTCTCTTTCTTCTTTTTCTCTTTTGCTAGCAGAGTCTTCATCTCCTCTTGCCCCTTGGCTAAGGTCATGAGTAACTGTTGAATTTGCATGTTTTGAGCTTGAAGGTCTTTGACCGTCTGTTCGAGATCCATCTTACTGAAATAAATAGTAGAGAGATGAGGAAACTTGTTGCAAAGACCTGTTTATGTTTATGATGAATGATATGTATACATGCAATGCTTTCAAGGATTTAAAAATTCAAATTTGTTTTAAACAAACACATGTTATATTGATAAGATAGAATTTGAGTACATCAATGCCCCTTGGGAAAAATAATACAAAATTCTAAGATAAAAAGACATTGTGCATCCTCTTTGGTGCAATGTAGGTATTTAGAGTCTTCTCTTCATGAAGTAGCCTAGTGAGTTCCAAAACCTTCTTCTCGCTTGCGTAGAATTGGGCTTCGAAAGTGTCACGCTCTCCTTTGAGCTGTATCTAATCCCTTTGTAGGTCTTCGAGTGATGTAGGCATGTCAGGATGTAGGATAGTGTATGGAACTTCTCCCTCCTTAACAGGCTCAATAATCACTGGGAGAATGGAAGGATAAGGCATCATAAGACATTGAGCGCGGGTTCGTACCTACTTGAGGTAAGGCTCAAGAGGGATGGAATTCTTGTGTCCCAAAGTCTTGCTATCCACCTTGTTTAGAATCCTCCAAGCTCGGATGAATCTTTGGCGAAGTATTTGATCGTCGTTGTCGTAGTCGAAAACCAAACCTTGAATCAGCATATCATGTGGGCCATCCCTTCGGGCATAACCAAATTGTCTTAGAGCTAAACATGGGTTGTAGGTGATGCCTCCCCTAATTCTAAGTAGATGGACATTAGGGAATTCCCCACAACGGTCAACAATGATAACATTCTCTTTGGATTGAGAACACCAATGAATATCTGAATGTTAAAGCGTCATTAAACTTTGTGACCACCTCAAACCTTGCTCATTCTTTAAGACTGATTGGGGAAGATGATAAATAAACCATCTTGCCAGGAGAGGAGTGTAACATATAAGAACACCTCTTTTCCTCATTGTACCAGTGTGAAAAGAGTGTAAGATATCCCCAAGCAATGTAGGCACCGGGTTGCGAGATATGAAGATTTTGACAGCGCTCACATCTATGAGTTGGTCAGGATTGGGGAACAAGACCATCCCATAGATAAGAAGAGCCACAATCTCCTCAAAAGCTTGCAAGTCTAGAGAATTCCAACAGCTTTGGGCTTTCTTAAACAGAAACTTTGCCAAGAAGCCTTTGACACCACTTCTAGTTTCCCAATGAGTTGTGACATCAGATGAGTGCAAGTGTAGAGCTTGAGCAATCTCTTCTGGCTTTGGATCTCTTTCCGTACCGTTGAAGGGTAGTTGATTGAGAATAGGAATCCTTAAAATTTGAGAGAATTCTTCCAAAGTAGGCACAAGATGATAGTCGGGAAATGTTAAGCAATGATGCAAAGGGTCAAAGAACTGGAAGAGAACCTTCATCATATCCTCCTCTGTGTTGGAGGTGACCAAGTTGAGTAGACGACCATATCTCTCGGTGAATGGAGAGTTCTTAGGAATCCTTGAAGCTAGCTCCTTAAGTTGTGGAGGAATTCTTACAAGGTTGATTTGGATAGTTTTCCTGCGAAGTGAATCGATATCCTACAAAACAAGAACAAAGATGAATCTCCAAAATCCTTGAAATGGTTAGTGGATGCATATGATGTTCATGATGACCATGATGTTATGTATAAGCATGCATATACAAACAAAACAAACAAGTTCTTAATTTATGCTTTCATGGGGTTTCATAGGTAAGTACCCTCTTGAAGTTTAGTTGGCTCAACATGTCCTAAAAATAGTAACTGGGTTCTAAGGAGCTCAATATCACTGGATTGTTTCCTTGGTCATTGTTTCAGCTCAAGCCTCTTAAATGGTGACCGAAATATCCCAAGAAACCAACCTTCAATGAGTTTAGTATCGAGTATCTACCAACTTCGGACTGCACCAAAGTCGGTCATCTCACTACATCCTAAAGGCCAAGCTGGTCAAGTAAAGGGTTCTAGAAGTTCATTAGTGCTTCATGACATCACTCAGCGGCCCCGTATTCTCTTTGATTAACTCAAAGGCTATTGATACCCACAAATATGTCACACTAACATAGCTATTGCTTAGACCATGTCGGTATACCCCACACAGTTTCCACAATGTATTACTATTTACCTATAATATTTCCCAAATCCGGGTAGAGGATTCAAACCCAAACAAAGAACCATAATGTAAAGCAAACAAGTCAAACAATGTAAGCAAATAAATGTGATCTAAAACCCTAAGGTAACCCCACTTTTATAAAAGTCCCCAGCAGAGTCGCCCGTTCTGTGATGCGGTGGGAGAACTGACTTGATGTTTTGCGTTTTGTCGCAAATGTTGCGGTTAGCAAGAGTCGCCACCGACTTTTCTTTTATCCAAAAAGAAAGGTGAAAAAGCACAGGAAAGACCTTTGATATGTTTTCTTGAGTTCGGGGGGTAGATTATGAAAAGGGAAGGTGCTAGCACCCTTTTCATCCATGGTTTTCCATGGGCTCTTAGTTACTTGCTTAGATCACTTGCTTTGGTTTGTTTGAAATGGTGTTTGGTGTGGTTTTGAAAGTATTTTGTAAAAGAGGCCATTTGTTTAGGAAATCTTTGTAATGATTCTCGTTCGTAAGAATGTATACAAAGATGTTTGTCTTTTGAAAATGTTTTCAATGTTTGTAAGATGTTTTTGAAATGTATGTGTTTGTTTTTGAAAATAGCAAGGATTGTTTGAAATGGAGCAAGTAACTAGAAGCTATCTACCTACTCAAATGTCTTTCTTATGCATTTTCTATTCCTTTGACATTGTTGACTTACCATTGATTTGGTAAGCAACCCTATCTTTGGATGTAAACGGGACGGGCATGGGTCATCGTATAACCATGATAGCAATGTTGCAAAGTATCTTAGCATTTTTGAGGGACCAAGATCATTTTGTTTAGGCAACTTTTGAATAGAGTCATCGAGGAGCTATGATCTTATATTTGTTTTGTTTTGCCAAGATACTTCGCATGCATAACATGGCCATTTTGTTTTAGGCAACCAAGTGGGAGAAACCCTAAGGGTGCTTGTGTGTAAAGTATGTCATTTTCATGCTTTTGATCTTGCATTTAGGGTTTTCTATTTGTTTTGTTTCATTCTTGTCATACAAATCCTAATTACTAATCATGGCATATGAAAGCAATAAATTACGTAATGTAAATATACCAAGCTATTACAACAATTTCATGGGAGGGGGGAATACAAGTTTGAATGGGGATTTGCACAAATATAAAGTTAAATATATTATTACAACCAAATCGAACTTGCGCTAATTAAGATAAATATAATACAATATTTAAAATGTAATGCAATGTATAAGTGAGAAAAGATGTTTTATGTCTTGCTTTTGTATGAAAGAAAATTTAATTTAAACCTAAAAAATATAAGAAAAAGATTTAATTTTTGAAAGGGATTAAACCCTAATTTTTATTTAAAAGAAAATAATGTTTTTATATTATTATTTTGTGCATTTTTTTGTATAAAAAAATAAATAATATTATACATAAATATTAAAAATTAAATATGTGCAAAAAAATAAGTATTTGTAAATATAGAAAGTAAAATAAAAATACTAAGTATATTTAATTATATTTATAAGTTTATTAAGAAAATAAATTAAATCCTATCAAAATAAATTAAATTTTTATGTGAGAAATAATAAAAAAATAAAATAAAAGTGTAAAAATAATTAAATTATTTTTTAGGATTTTTTATCATTAAAGAAAATAATTAAAATTATTAAATATAAAAATGAAAAAAAGATTTAAAAAATGAAAAGAGTTAGCAGGGGGTGAGAAAGCAAAGCAGTGGTGATGTTAGCAAAATAAAAAAAAAAGCCCAGGAAGCCAAAAAGCCCAAAACAAGCTTCGTCCCTATCCTGCCTTCTCTTCCTCACGTCATGGTCGGTCAACCTGTAACTTTCTCATGCTTGCATAAAAATGAAAACTTATAACATGAAAAATGTAGCATTTGAACTCACGATTCCAACCATATAAATTATGCAATCTAACTATCAAAGATCAAAGAGAATTTTGAAATCCCTAAATCCTAACCTAAAATTTTTGGAGATTTCAAACTCCAAATTCTCTTAGCACAAGTAATATAAATGCAAGATAATGATATGTACAGCTTCATTGGGATGAGAACTACATTTTTTATTCACAGATCGTGGCTTGAGGTTGCTTGTACAAGGAGATAGAGTTTGAAAAATTACCTCCTTCAGCTGGAATCATGTATGGAAATGTAATGACTTTAACGGACGCCTGATGATTGCTTGAGCTTCCTTAGCTTCCTTGAGCTTCCCTGAATTTATTCCAACCCTTACCTTGCTCTGAAAATGGCTAGAACTCCCTGACTAAGTCCAACTGCAAGCTTCAAAGTTAACAATGGCAGATGGTGAAACAGAGGTTACAGAAAAGGGAGGACAGTTTGGATGAGTTAGATATCAAGTATATAAGGTGTTGGAATGGTCTAAACACAAAATGCACGAGCCAAATGGATGTTGGATGTGTATGTGCAGAAACTATATGTTTTGGACAGTTTTTGGTGCTTTGCTTGCTCTAAGTGTTTCAGGCCTTTGCTTGGTGTTCTATGTGTTTTATATCCTTTGCATATTAGTATATAAATGGTTTTAAGTCATCTCTCTATCAGTTGTACAAGCCCTAGCCTTTTTGCAACTTTTCTTGTACTTGAAGCAAAGTGACAAAATAAAACTCTCATGCTTGTACCAGCTTGCTTGGGGTTGGTATTTCTTCCCTACAAGTTTCCTTTGGTCTGTGTTACTTGCTTGTATCAAGGGGACAGGTCCAATGCTCAAGATCACAAATTTTGCAAAAGTTGCTCTTTATGAAAATGGCAATGGAACCTTTTTGCCATAAGTGGAATTATCAATTGGATAAAGGTTCAAAAGCATGGATAGAGGCTTTGTCAACTGAGTATGCATTTAATTAAGGAGCGTGTATCAAGTTTAGGACCTTTAAAGCATGAAATATCCAGCATAGGTTTGATTTACAACTTGGTTCTTCATGAAAATGGCTTGAACAAAAAGTGAGAAAATGCCAACTTCCTCTTTTCGATTCTCCCTACTCAAAAATGATCTTGGAGAGATCTTGGACATTTTGGAAAGCTTGAAATGTGCTCAATAATCCATCTTTGAAATGCATTTTTAGATACCTCTTGTAACTAGGTGAAAACTTACCATGAAGTTGGGTCCAAAACCTGCCTAAATTAGGGCAAAATTTCACTAAGTTAAGAAGTTCATGACCATGTATTCACAAATTTATAACTTGAGATCCAAGCATCTTTAGGGAAAATTTTGTGAAGAAAAGTTGTAGATTTCATGGAGGTCTACAACTTTCATGTTTGGAAGTTTCCTTGAATCATTAGGCATCATGGCGAAAAAGTGGTGTAAAGTTGAGAAAAAATAAGAAAATTTTTATACATAGAAAATTTCTAAGTTATGAAAATTTTCAAATTCAAACCCTAATTTTCAAATTTGGTTTTCTTGATGAACAAGTTTCACATTTTGACATATCTTGATGAATTATGACCCTTGGCACTTGATTTTGACCAAAAAGTCAAAGTTTGACTTTTCAGTATACAATTGACTTTTGATCAGTGGACTGCAAATTTTATTTGTCAATCCAATGAACTTGAGATATTTTGAACCATGTAATTAGTTCAAGATGATGCCATTGAATCCTTGAAATCATGATTGAACTCAATTGATCATTGGCTAGGTTAGAAATCAGAAATTGCCCTTTCTTAGTCAAAACCCTAATTTTGACCATTTTGCCCTTTTGATGATTTGATCAAATTTCTTGAGGAATTGTAATCCAAACTTGATCCAATGGTACATATGACTCTAAAATGTTTATGTGGATCAAAAATTATGAAGTTTGACTGTAAATTGGCCATGGTTGACTTTTTACCCAATACAGGTGATTTTTAGGTCAACTGTCCAATTGACTGAGCAAAAGTGTAATCCAAGGCTTGAAACTTATCATGAGAAATCTTAGGGGTCCAAAATGATGTATGAAAGTCACATGAAGCATTGGTGGTCCAAAAATCCTTGTGCCAACTCAAACCCTAATTTTGGGTTATCAGTGCAAGATGATATGTCTTGAGCTGACCAAATCCTAATCTTGTCTTGAGTCAAAAAAAGTCTTGTGAGAAAAGTCTTAATAAATGAGAGGGAAAATTTTGGGGTGCAAGAAATGGGTTCAAAAGTCAAGGGGAGTGGGATTGTATTTGTTATTTCTGGATTCGAAGGAGAAGAACATGTGTAGTGTTCTTTCTACTGGATTCAAAAGAAAAACAAAGGGTGGGGTTGTTCCTGGATTCGAAAGGGAAAAGAAACAAGTGTTGTGTTTCTAGTGTTGGATTCAAAAGGGTCAGAAACAAAGGTATGGTCTTTTGAATCTAGCTATAATAATGTGTTAAGTGTTTGATAATTTTCACACAATCAAAGTTTTTCCCATCTACCAAAAGCCTTTGGATGTGTTGTCTAGCCCCTTAGACATGTTATGGGGCCTCTTATTTATAGGTGAATGTTGGTTGAGGTTTAGGAGGGAAAACAAAAGAATTTGAACAAAATGGGTTAACTGTTTTTGTAGCTTTCGAGGGGCAATGTTTGTATACCATTTTGGTGCAAGAATAGGGGCAGCATTGCAGGACTGATGTGCAGCAGTTTTGGAGTGTTATGGCCAGTGTATCAGGTCTGAACTTGGCACAAAGCATCTTTGAATATTTCAAATCCTTTGATTCCAACCTTCGACCAGATCCCTCTTCAGGCAGCAATATTTGTTTCCAATCAAAGTGTCCTTCGAATGGGGCAAATATATGTCCTTCGAATGGACTATGTTCCTGTCCTTCGAATGCACCAGCTTGTGTATCATTTGAAAAAGGCAACCCAGATATGTCAATGCATGTCCTTCGAATGGGCCACCAAGGTATGTGTCATGGTGTAGAAATTATGTGTGTCGAAACAAACTGTTTCCAAAGGAGATACTGCCTAGTCGAAACTAGCATGAAAGTAGCCAATGCTTTGTGGGCGCCATTGCCTTGTGAATTCTAGCCATGGGGAAGCTCTTTCCGGGTGCATACTAGCCTAAAGGGAATCCTTGATTTTGTGAATCGAAGGAAGCATGCAAGGGGAAAATGGCTTTTGAATCGAAAGGAAGCTGCAGGAGGCCATTGCCTTGTGCCTGCTGGCCTGAAGAAGGTCTTTTCCTTGTGAATTAGGAGGAAGCGTAAAGAAGGCACTTGTCTTATAAATCGAAGGACATCAAAATGAGGCTTTTCCTCTTTGAATCGAAGGAGGCTAATAGGAGGCTTTTTGTCTTGTGCCTACTAGACTGGGAGCCCCTTACTTTGAAGCATGCAAGAAGGAAGATATTGCTCAATCAAAAGTTGCATGCAGCTAGCCATCACTTTGTGAATCAAAGCAAACATGGAGGGAATTATTTGTCCAATCAAAACAGGCATGCAGGCATCAATTGTCCAATCGAAGCAGGCATACAAGCAACCATTACATTATAAACCATGATAAGTCAATGGTGCAATCAAAGCTTTCATACAGGAGGTAATTGCTTTGTGGATCGAAGGAGGCACAGAGGATAGATCTAAGGAGGCATAAAGAATGGATCGAAGGAGGCATGAAGGAGACCATAGTCCAATCTAAGCAGTCTTGAAAGAGACTAAAGTACAACGAAACAAAAGGAAATCGAAGAAGGCTTGCAGGAGACCAAAATCCAATCGAAGCCTTATGAATTGAAGTAAACCTTTTTTTCTTTCAATTTTGTCAAAAATATTATTTTTATCTGCTTTTCCCTTTTTTAACAGTTTCCTCTTTAACTTGATGCTGAAAAATCCAACTATACTTGTGCAAGCTTGAATTTTGAGAATCCTTGTGAGAAATGCCTTGAGAAATGAGAGGGAAAATTTTGGGGTACAACAATCATTGACAATGGTATCAACCTCAATAATTCTATGATTACTGAACTCTACACATAGTTTAAAATTAAGCATCACAACTCTTCTCCATAAAGACCTAAGATGAATGGCACAGTGGAAGCTTCCAATAAGAATATAAAGAAGATTGTGAAAAAGATGGTGGTAACCTATAAAGACTAGCATGAGACGCTACCGTTTTCTCTTCATGGCTACGTACTTCGTCTCGAACATCAACTGGGGAAACCCATTCTCTTTAGTCTATGGCATGGAAGTTATCCTGCATGTCGAAGTTCAAATTCCTTCTCTAAGGATTATGAAAGAAGCAGACTTAGGCGAAAATGAATGGATTCAGATTAGATTGGATTAGTTGAATTTAATTGATGAAAAGAGGCTGGTTGTTGTCTATCATGGTCAAATATACCAAAAGCGTATGATCAAGGCATTCAACAAGAAGATCAAACATCGGATATATCTTGCTGGTGACTTGGTAATAAAGCGCATTATTCTACCACAAGGCGATCCCAGGGGAAAATGGACTCCCAAATACGAAGGGACATTTTTGGTCAAAAAAGTATTCTCTGGCAGTGCCATGATGTTAACCACTATGGGCGGCGAGAATTTCCCGCACCCGGTGAACGCAGACATAGTCAAAAAATACTACGCATAAGAACGACCTGCTAGGTTGACATACCTAGGAAAAAATAAGGGCATCTTGGAAAACCAAAAGGGTTCAGGAATAAATTAGGGATATATACAAAATATTGTACACCCGGCAAGTCGAAAACCTGAAAGGGGGACTTGGGAAAAAAAGGGTACCCTGGTGGACTGAAAACCCGAAAGGGCAGTCCAGGAAAAATTTAGGGATTAAAGCATACGACTATGTCCCGTTGAATCACTACAGCCAATTTTTATTACCAAGGTCAAAGCTCAAAGGGTACAAGATCAGTTCAATCAACTTCTTCTGACGGCAAGGGATGATGTTCAAATACATATGGGTAATAGCAAAGTTGGAACCCAATGAGATCCCTTCCACATGGCTATGTACATTTGTTTTCAATTTGTATTCTTTTCATTTCGCGACGACTTCCTCATACTAGGATTTCCGTCTCTTTGTATAAAAATGTATGTTTATAGGCAAATTATCAATACAAATATACCTTGAAGTGCAAACTTTTTTATTTTTTTTTCTGTTTTGATTGCAAAAACGTCCAATGATTAAAAATGAATGAACATATGCATATGAACATGATTAACTATTAACAAATATACGCATAAGAATAGGAATAAATACTTACTCAAGGATCCAAGATAACACTCATGCTGTCCATAAATCCCCACAGAGTAAATTCATACATTCTCCACAATTTCCTTTCGAAGTTCCAATCAGCATATCTCCTGGAAATTCTCTTCCCCGACCAAGTTTTGCCTTCCAAAACTGGAAGAAAAACCTTGCAGAATTTATTTTTCCAGTAAGGTTGTCGGAATACTTTTCTCAACCGGATTTATTTCCCCAACAGATTACAATCTCCCCAGCTTGAGTCTATTCCTCCAACTACTACAAATCACTGACAAAATTTTTCTTCCCCAATAGAGTTGATACTACCCCCAGAAAGTTGTTGTGAATCCGACCAGATACCAGTTAAATCTATCCTCCCCAGATAAGACAGAAGTTTAATCATCTCTTTTATCCCCAGTCAGGGTATATAAGAATTAAATTTCTCAATAGAGTAATGGACAACCAAGGTTCTTTCATCAGTGCATTTTGATGCACAATCCTCTATGTTTGTACTTAGGCAATTTCATGGTTTATTTTGTTTATTTTTATGTTTTAATATGTTTTTCTAATTTATTTTATTTTTGCACTTATTTGATTTTCGTATTTAATCTTCAGCTTTAGCAGCTTTCATGAATAAATTCATAACTGGAGCTAAGAGAGTCAGATCGAGGAGTTCTAGTACTTGTTGGAAATATAAGAGAAAGAGCTACGACTTTTATGAAGAAGTCGGAAGTTGATTCGGTCTGTAGCAGACCTGAAAGTTGCGTTGAAGTTGCAGTATTAGTTTTATTTTTGGATCGTAAGTTTTTGGACTGGGTTATGTATTTGTCCCAATTGGGTTATGACCCGAACTATTTAATTTCGTTCACACCTAGTACATGGGAGGGTTCATCGACACCCTTGAGACGATTGAAACGGAAAAAACTTTTGCTCTGTACGAAATTCCATGGAGAACTAATTCGTCGGAGTTGATCTGCTGTAATTTTGGTTCCGAAACTTGAGGTTAATATAATTTTGCAATTCAATTTCTATTCATATCAATCCTATTTTATATTATTCGTTTGCTTAATCTGAATTATCATAGAGTAGTTTTGTTAGTTCAATTGATTTTTGTTTCCCAAACTTGATTGCATTATATCATTTACTTAATTCGTTATTTCGCTATTGCTTAACCGTTTTCTTAATTCGGTGAAAAGGAAATATAATTCTTATAAATTCTTCTGCGCTTGTTGATTGATTTGTGATCGAATATGAATAGATTCCGCTTAGTACAGTGAAATTATAGTAATCGATGATAGATAGGAATCAAAATAGCAGATTAACTTATTTCCATATTCACTTATTTTAAGCACTTACTTTCTGTTTTTTTACAACTCAATCCTAAAGCCAAACCCCCAATTTGGTTACGTTGTATTGATACAAACAAGAATACTTGTGAGACGATTCGAGTCACACTATCGATGTACTATGTTTTAAAATAACTCATTTTTGATCCGTGCACGACAGCGGATCATTCCTAAACTCTATTCCCCAAACAGAAATCAACACCCCCCTGCAGAGTTTCCTTAAACAGCAAACAGAAATTCCCAGCAGAAGTATTCTAGACAAGATTGAAGATACACATACTCTTCATCCAGAGTAGTAGTCAGGGATTTATTTTCCCAGATAAAGTTATACTTCAATAACATTTCATATTCATACATCATAGCATATACATGACAAAATGCATGTAACATAGTCTCATTTATTTTGAGAACATCATTACACAATAAATGCATCTGCATCCAACTAAATTCTTTAACTTTTTCAAGAAAGATCAATCAAAAGACAAATACATATTTTCTGCTGTCTTAGATTAAGTTCGGATACCTCTTTCAGTAGACCTTTCTCCAGCTCAAATTAAGTTTTGATACTTCGTTCGGTTAAAGACATCAAGATTTTCTGTTGGCTCAGGTTAAGTTATGATACCTCTTTCAATAGACCTTTCTCCAGGTCAGATTAAGTTCTAATACTTCATTCATTTAAAGACATCATGGGCATCTACTGGATCAGATTAAGTTTTTATACTTCTTTCAGTAGACCTTTCTCCAACTCAGATTAAATTCTGATACTTTGTTCGGTTGAAGATATAAAGACCTCCTCTGGCTCAGATTAATTTGATACTGCTTTCAGACATGGGCACCTCCTGGCTCAGATTAAGTTCTAATACTTCTTTCAGTATACCTTTCTCCGGCTCATATTAAGTTTTGATACTTCTTTCAGTTAAAGACAAAAAGACCTCTGGTGTTTCAGATTTAATCGACCAGAGATTTATTCTGATACTTCTTTCAGTAGACCTTTCTCTGGCTCAGATTAAGTTCTGATTATTCATTTGGTTAAAGACATCAAGATTTTCTGCTGGCTCAGATTAAGTTCTGATACCTCTTTCAGTAGGCCTTTCTCCAGCTCAGATTAAGTTCTAATACTCCATTCCGTTAAAGATATCATGGGCATCTCCTGGATCAGATTAGTTTCTGATACTTCTTTCAGTAGACCTTTCTCTGGCTCAGATTAAGTTCTGATACTTCATTCGGTTTAAGATATAAAGACCTCCTCTGGCTCAGATTAATTCTGGATATTGCTTTCAGACATGGGCATCTCTTGGCTCAGATTAATTTCTGATACTTCTTTCAGTAGACCTTTCTCCAGCTCAGATTAAGTTCTGATACTTTGTTCGGTTAAAGATATAAAGACCTCCTCTGGCTCAAATTAATTTTTGATAATGCTTTCAGACATGGGCATCTCCTGGCTCAAATTAATTTCTGATACTTCTTTCAGTAGACCTTTCTCCATCTCAGATTAAGTTCTGATACTTCGTTCGGTTGAAGATATAAAGACCTCCTCTGGCTCAGATTTATTTCTAATACTGCTTTTAGACATGGGCATCTCCTGGCTCAGATTAATTTCCGATACTTCTTTTAGTAGACCTTTCTCCCGCTCAGATTAAGTCCTGATACTTCTTTCGGTTAGGAATATGAAGACTTTCTCTGGCTCAGATTAAGTTATGATACTTTTTTCGGTTAAAGACAAAAATACCTTTGTTGTTTCAATTTAAATCGACCAATGATTTATCCTGATTCTTCTCTGGTAGGCACTTTTCTGTTTCAGTTTAAATCGACCAAAGATTTATCCTGACACTTCTCCCAGTTAAAGTCAAGCAATTATCTTTGGATGGCATCTATAAGCCCATCTCTGACAACTCTTCATTACCTATCCAAATTGCATCTTTAAGCCCATTCCTGACAGAATCAACCAACATCATTACTTCGTACACCAGCGAGTGCAAATTTTCTGGGCACTCTAGTGTTCAATCATCTTCCACCTTCAAGTTACGAACGAAGAACATGCCAATCTAACTTTTCAGGTTCAAGAAGATTGAACAGGGGCAACTATTGTACCCCAAAATTTTCCCTCTCTTTTTTCAATACATTTCTCATAAAGATCTTGAAAATCTCAAGTTTGCACAAGTGTTAACTTGGTCAAATCACCTCTTAAGCATTGGGACCCCACATTAGGGTTTTGATTTTCACAAGGACAATTGGACTTCTAATGCCTCAATTGACTTTCATGGTTTATTATAGACCTCCAAGAATACTCATGCCAAGTTTCAAGTCTTGGATCATAATTTTGCTCAATCAATTAATCAGATGATTGGAAATTAGATGTATTGGGTAAAAAGTCAATTGTGGTCAACCTATAGTCAAACTTCAAGATTTTTGACAAATATCAACATTTTAAATTCATATTCATCAATTGATCAAGCTTGGGTCACAATTCCTCAAGAAAAGTGTTCAAATCATCAAAGGGGCAAAATGGTCAAAATTAGGGTTTTTACTCAGAATGACTGATTTTTGACTTTTGACCTAATACATGACCTAATGACTTGAAGCATAATCTTAAGGATTCAAGGAAAATATTTTGACCTAATTTCATGGTTCAAATCATTTCTCAAGATAAAATAATTGATGGATGAAATTTGGTCAACTAATGAAAAGTCAACTGATCCACCAAAAGTCAAACTTTGACTTTTTGGTCAACATTAAGTTTCAAAGATCAAAATTCATCAAGACATTCAAAAATATGAAGCTTGATCATCAAAGAATCAATAAAGTCAAAAGTCAATATAAAAAGTCAAACTTTTCAAGACTTAGAAAATTTTCTAAGTGTTTTAAACATGATAATTTCACTACTTCATGACATTTTTTCACCAAGATGCAAGATGATTCAAAGAAAACTTTCAACATGAAAGTTGTATATATTAATGATATATACAACTTTGCTTTGCTGATCAAGTCCTAGAATTGTTTGTATTTTGAGTTATAAATTCATAAAATCATGATCTTTTTCTAAAAACACTTGGTGAAATTTTCACCTAGTTTAGGCATATTTTTGTCTCAACTTCTTGGTCAATTTTCACTTAGTTCCAATTTTATATAGTAAAAGTGGAAAACATGAAAGTTTTATATGATGTTCCAAGCTTTCCAAAATGTCCAAAAACTTGAAGAGGTCATTTTTGAGTTAAGAGAATCGAAGAGAAGAAGTTAGGCATCCATTCTTGAATTGTAAGTCATTTTGGTGATGAACACATAACCAAAACCCTAGCCTATGGTGAATAATCTCACTTTTCAGGATTATAACTTGTGTTTCACTCCATAATTAATTGATTATATAACTGTTAGAGTCATTGTCCAAGCATTTGAGTCATTATCCAAGTTGCATTTTTATTTATGGCACAAAGGCACCGTTGCCATTCTTGAAAATTTCTTTAATAACAAAGTCAACTTGTCTTGAGCTTTGCACTTGTTCCTTCTGCACAAGCTTCATCTACAAGTTCATAACAAACATGTTTAAAGTTTCTAGCCACCCTACAAACCTTGTACCTTGCCTTGGAACAATGCTTGTCAAGCTTGCTTCAAAAACAAGTCAAATGGCCATAACATGTAAACTCTTGATTCTGATTCCCTCAAGCCTTCAAAACTCTTGCCTATAAATTAAGACATCATTTACAAGCTAAGGGACGAATTCACAAGCTCAGAAACTCCCTCAGGCACTCTCAAACCAGAATTGCATTCAAAACTTCCATAACTTATCATTTTTGCCCAAAAACTTCCATCTCATAATCCACTCGTGTGTTTCTTCTCCAAATCAATCCTAAAGCTTCCTTACATCAAATATAAGTCATCTATATCCCTGTTTTAGAACTGTAACACCTCCATCATCACATTCCATAACCAAAAATAGAGTGCTGCATATTGACTTCTCCAAGACAACACAGTCACTCTCAATCCAATCTAAGCATTGCATTAGCTTCCTGGAAGTTCACTGAAGCTAACTGGATCATTACAACACCTTGAAGAGTGCTCAAACTCAAACATGATCTCCATTTTCAAGGTGAGTTTTCTGAATTTCTAACTCTTTATACAAGCATCATTTTCCTCTGATTTGTGAAGATAAAATATAGACATCATAGCCCTAAAGCTAACCATGCCCTTAGATTTCATTTATATTGCTTCAGTAATGTGAATTTTGGGTTTGAACTTTTTGAAAAAATTAGGTCAGATTTAGTACCAACAGAAATTCGTTCTTATCTTTGATCCATTGTTTAATTTATTTACATATTTAAAATCGTGGTGAAATTTCTAACAAGTTTGATGTTTACAATTTCTGGAATGGTTGAGAAATGAGTAAGTTATAAATTCAAACATGTTGCTCTGGTTATGGCACGAGGAAGAAGAAAATGACACAGTCAGGAGCGCGTTTATAATATAACATGTTGGTTGTGCATAAATCAACGGATGTATCACCACCCAATGGTTAAAGCGCGCGCATATGACCTTTGTGACCTGAGTTCGAGCCCCAGTGCCACATTTTGTTATTTTTTACTTCAATTTCTGATTCTTTTTTTTTTGTTTGCTAGCGCGCCTAGGCCTCCCTCCTGATGGGCCATTATCTTTTTATATCTCTCACCCCCTGATTACTTCATATCACGCAGCCCATTACATTTTCAATTGTTTTTTTTATTTTCTAATTTCAAAAACAGACATTGGGCCTAATCTTTTTTATATACTTTCTAACCTCCTCATTTCTTCTCTAACCCACCCGACCCTTTAAATTATATTAATTATTTTTCTTTTCTTTTCTTATTTTATTTTATTTTATTATTATGTTCTTTTTTTATTAAAAATATACAAAACATATTTTCTTAAATAATTAGACTAAAAATTCTTTATTTTTATTTTGACCTTATTTCATTTTATAAATAACAAAAACTCTAAAGACATTTCTTTTCTTTTCATAATTAAACTAATTTAGACTTAGGTTTGGTTTAATTTTCTTTTAACTTAGACTTGTTGGTTTTAATAATTAATTAATTTTCTTGTAAATTAATTAGTTCCATTTAGTCTAATTAAAATCCTTTTCATAAAAAATCATAAAAAATAATTTCTTTTCTCTTTACATTTCTTTGTACATTCAATTGTTTTGCACTACAATTTATGTAATTGTCAAAGTCTTGTAATAGTAATTAGGGTTTATATTACTTGTCATCCTCATTTGTAATTTGTACCCCCATCCCCTAAAGTGATGTAATAGCATAGGAGTTTTAATTTTCGCAATATATCGTTTTCTATATTATTGCTAGTAATTAGGATTTGTATGGCAAGACTTAAAATCAAACAAATAGACAACCCTAATTCAAGACAAATAAATAAAAACAATACACTTTGCACACTTACACCTCTAGGATTAACCCACACTTGTTGCTTTTGATAAAAAAACAATCATGTCCCTTGAACGTGGGATACTTTAGCAAAGACCTTCGATTACAAGATCGTAGTCCCTCAATGACCCTTCGATGTTGCCTTCGGTAAACGATCTTAGTCCCTTACGACAAATTGCTAAGGTATCCTACAATGTTGTCTTCTATGAATGTACGATGACCCACGTCTGTCCCTTCACATCCAATGATATGGTTTCTTACTAACTAATGGTAAGATAACACTATCTAAAGGAGGAGGAAAAGAACAAAGACTTCTTTTGAGTAGGTAGAATGCTCGTAGTTGCTTGCTCACAAACATTTCAAAACAAAATATCTTTCAAACACACCAACACTTTCATGAAATATTTTCAAAAGTCAACACTTTGTATACATTCTTATAGAGACGAGAATCATTACAAAGTTCGCCTAAACGAATGCACTTTAAAAAAATACTTTCAAACAAACACAAACATATTTTACAAAGTATTTCAAAAGTGAGCTAGAAACTAAGAGCACGTAGATAACTACGGATGAAAAGGGTGTTAACACATTCCCTTTTCATAACCTACCCCCGAACTCAAGAAAATTCTCAAAAGGTATTTCATGTTCTTTTCATCATTTTCTTTATTGGATAAAAAAAAGTCGGTAGCGACTCTTGTTATCCGCAACAATTACGATAAAATGCAAAACATTCAAGTCAGTTCTCCACCGTATTACAACAATCTTTATTTTTCATGTTTTTTTTAACTGCTTAATGCAAATAAATTTAATTTTTAAAAAAAGCATCCTATTAAAATAAATTACTCAAGTTAAATATAATGGAGCAAGGTTGGATTATGTAGTTTTCCACTTTTTAAATGTAATAATTAAATTCTTTAAACTAAAAGAGAAAATAAAGTGAAAAATCAAACCATTGAATGGTCCCATAATATACTATAACAACGACTTCAAAGTCAATTGTTCCAAAAGACATAAAAGGATCATATAGCCTAATGGATGGGCTGCCATTCAAAAAAGACATAAAGCAATACGTAATTTATGGGTAAAAAATAAAGTGACAAATAAAGTGTTTATTTCTTTATCAGACTTCTTTTTCCTATCCTTAACATCTTTTATAAATTTCGAGGATTGAGAGAAAAATATATTTTAAATTTAAAATATGCAGGTATTTTTGAAGCATCTGGATTTTCAACTATCTGAAACTTTGATTTTATGAATAAACACATTATAGGTAAAACACTAGCGATAAATTGTGAAAAAATAAAATGTTAAAAAGGTTAAAAGTAATGTATTCATAATGTAAAATTGTTTTATACTATTACTAATAGGATTCGATCATTCTGTCATATTATAATGTTATTTTAAAAATTAAAATTTAATTTGATAAAATACATAATGTAATTGATGGACAGTTTAAATATATTTTACACTTCAGTGCATACATTTTTTCTCAAATATTAATGAAATCTAATAAATAGTGTATATAGATATTTAATTGAAATGACAAAATTTTAGTTATTAGACTATTAAACAAAAATATATTAATTAAATATTGCCTCTGAGCATTAAACAAGTAAAAAAATATTGATCATTAAACTTTAGTAACTCTGCATCTTAAAATGTAATTTTTAATTTATTTAAATTAATATATATATATATATATATATATATATATATATATATATATATATATATATATATATATATATATATATATATATATATATATATATATATATATATATATATATATATATATATATATATATATATATATATATATATATATATATATATAAAGGTGTGAAAAACATAAGAAATAAGAATTTGAATTGCGTTTTAGACTAAAAACTTTCTTTACAAATCCCGTTTAACAAAAACAAGTTTTCTTCACTTATTCATAATAACGATAAGATACAAGAAGGAAAGAACAAGTTATGTTTATACTAGTTCACTTGAAAACTATCAAGCTAGTCTAGTCCACCCGCCAAGGTGATTTCGCCTTTCTCAACAAGGTCTTAATCCAATAATCACACAGATTATTACAATACACAAGTTAACTGCAAGTGACTAACATTACAACCTCTAAGACACACTAATCTTAGACTTCTCAAGAATTCTGACCAAATGGTCCATTAAGAAAAATCAAACAACTGTTTGAACAAAGTTTGTTTACAAAAGATATGCTTCTACATAAGCGAACATGTAAACCGTATTTCAAGAATATAAACTAAGAAAAATAAGAAAGCGTATGAACAGTCTTGATAGAATGTGAATTAACAGCCTTCTCTCTTAGTCTTCAAGCTCTTTTATAGCCAATAAAATATTATAACCGTTGGTAGGTATTTCTGGAATTTCCAGAAAGTTGGCAGCTTGAATAATCACGTGGGGGACAAGATCGTACGCAACGTCCGTCCTTCATGGTAGTCGAATGAAATAGTTTGTTTGTACCATGTACTTTTGTACCACACAATATTATCCTCTTTTTCTTCTGACGTTAGAGGCTTCTGAGCATGCGTTAAAAGAATGAGAACAACACTTGGGTCTTCAGAACTTTCAAGCCTTTAGAGTCTTCACAAGTGCGTCTTCAGAATCTTCAACACTTGGCCTTTAGAACCCTTGTAGAACCTTGGGTCATCAGAACTTCAAGTCTTCAGAATCTTCATAACTTCATCTATCAGAATCTTCAACACTTGGTCTTGATAATTCTTTCTCTTCAAAAACATAAGACTTCAACATCTGGACTTCAGTTAGAACTTCTGTCTTCAGATCTTCAGAACTTGGTTTCTTGGACTTGTATCAGAGTCACAACTTCAGATTCTTTTGAAGCTTTTGCTACGATTCATCAAAACTTGTGTAGTTAGAAGTGGAACTTATTCTCTTCTAATGTCTTGGCAGCACCGTTCATAAGAAGCAGAACCTGTTTGTTAAATACTCAAAAATAACAAACATTAGAGTACCAAAATTGTTTATACAAACATACTCATTTGTTACCATCAAAACTCAGAGATAAAGTTGCATAACCAAATCTTGTTCTAACAATCTCCCCTTTTTTGATGATGACAAAACTATGTATTTTGATAACACAATTTTATACATAATCATAAAAAGTAAAAATAAGAATGGTAAGAAACACTTATCCTTCATATGAAAACTCCCCCTGACTCAAAGACTAGATGAAGATCGTATATCTTGATTATGGACCACTTGAGTAGAACTCCCCCTGGTTGCAATAGATCAGATATAGGAATCTTGAGAGTCTTGATGTCAATCATACCAATTGAGATCTTGAAACTTTAGCGTCACAAAAATAGATTCTAGATTCTCAATTCAGAGCCTGATTATGAACTTAAAACTTCTCAGAGTCTGAGTCCAAACGTTAGACAAAAGTCTTGTTTAATACTTCCAGATCTTGACTTTAATCAGGATTCGTAATTCCTAAAAAAGAAAACAATTCTAACAGAAGTTTAACTGATTTAGAATGTAAGCAGCTCTTTTCAGAGACGTTTTCCAGAATTTGATTATCAGAATCAAAATATTACTTTCATTTATTTACTCTCCCTTTTTGTCATAATAAAAAAGGTAAATATGTGTGAAAAACATAAACACGGAATAAATAAGAAACAAAAATAAGAAGTGATAAATGAAAAAGAAAACTTCATTAAGTTCAAAAGATCATAAGTCATAAGAAAAACATAAGAACCAAAACATAAGAAGCAAGATTTCTAAGGTTTAGAAGCAAAAGGGAAAATAAAATCCTAAGAGCCTAGGGTCCAGATACAGAAGGTGTTGGAGTATATATCTTCTCAAGAATCAGCTGCAGCATATTCTGAACATTCTTGTTGATTACCTTCTATTAAGTGATACTCTCTCTAAAAACCTGTTGTTCTCCTCTAATCTCACCAATTGCATTTTCCATACGCGCAATGACAGGATCAGAAGAAGACACAACCAAAGCATCTTGTCTTGCCTTATCAGCTTCTTTTTCCTCTTTAGCCAACCTGGCTTCTTCACCTTTTTTGACTTCTTCTTCTTGAGCTTTAAGCCTGGATTCCTCTGCCTCCTTCAGCGCTTTAGCTTCGGCTTCTCTTTGTTTTGCAGCAAGCAGTTCAAAGAGTCTTACTATTTCATTTGCTTATGCCCTTTCTATCACCATCTGAACATCCCAAATCTTGGATGCTTCAGAAAAGGTCTCCAGTCCTTCAAACTCAGAATACATGCACTTCTGAAACATCTTCCAGGAAACATCCAGATCCTGAGGATTAGTACTAGTACTTTCCTCTGCCCTTAGTTTCGCAACCTTTTTCTTAGCCTTGATTCTAAACATGTTAATGTATTCATCCAAGGTTTTTGGAGCAGGTTTTTCATAAATAACTAAAGCTAGTCTGGTTCGAGATGGTTTGGTTCAGAAGTTTGTTCATGAGGGTTTTACGATGATGGTTGTGGTTCAGAAGATTATTGGTCAACAAGATCAATAATTTCAGAAAAACTGAATTGTTCGGTGGAGATTTCAAAAGAGTCAGAAATGGTCATTTCATACATTTCTTTATCAGAAGGAGAGTGTGGATCATGATGGATAGTTGGTGAGTTATGGAGAGTAGATTCTTTGTTGAAAAAGGCGAAATGAAGGTTGTTATCAAAGTTTGAAAAATGAGGACGTTGTACCCCAAAATTTTCCCTCCCATTTTCACTCAAGACATGCCTCTAGAGGTCCTCAATTGCTCAAGGATGACTAAGAATTGACCAGACAAATTCTCCTCATAAGGCAATAAAACCTCAACTAGGGTTTCAATTTTAAGCAAGATGTGTGAGTCCAAAGGATCCCAAATTTTCTCCATTGTCCTAATATGTCTTCAAGATCATCCATGCCAAATTTCATGTCTTGAACAACAAGTTTGCTCAGTCAACTGCTCAAAAGCCTGAAACTCAATTGTGTTAGGTCAAAAGTCAATTGTGGCCCAAATACAGTCAAACTCCAAGATTTTTTGTCAACACCAACATTTTGAAGTAATATTCATCATTTGATCAAGGGTTAATCATTATTCCTCAAGAAATTCTCCTAACTCACCAAAAGTAAAAAATGGCAAATTAGGGTTATTATAGGAAAAGTCAACCAAACTTTGACCAAGCATAACTTTCTCATACTTTATCAGAAAATTTTCCACAAAGGCTCATTTTGAATAAAATCCAATTTCCTACAACTTCTATTCATCCCTCAAGTTCAAGAAATGCCTCAATCAAAAGTTACAAGCTCGGACATTATAGGTCCTTTCAAAAAGTCAACAAAAACACCTTTTAGATCAAATCTCCTTACATGAATATGAAAGATCCAATTGAGATGAAACCAAAACGGTTGTTTAGAGGATATCCTAAGCTTTCTAAAAAGTCTAAGAACACCCTCTTAGGGTTAAAATTGAGAGAGACAAGGATTGCACAAGTTGGGCAATTTTCAAGAAATGCATGAAATATTAATTGGGCAAAATTGTATTTTTGAGTTATTGGGCCCAATTTTTAGAGTCCAAACGGGTTCATGATGCATCTAGGGATCACTAAACATGTACATGCATTATTTTTTTTTTATTTCATTTATCTTGATTTTATTCAAATAAATTCAAAATAAATTAAATAAATAATAAATAAATGCAAGAATGTGCAAGATATAGAAGATGCAACTATTTTTTAAACCAAAAAGATATTGGCCAGCTATCAAAACTGTGTGGACTAAACAAGGAAGTGAATCTCTTCTTTTGGGAAGATTTGAACCAAAATCTTTATTTTATAAAAGGGCATCAAGGCATGGATATTATGCTACAATTACAACCCCTAATGAGATTCACTACAAAAGCACAACAACCCTAGGTCAAGAGAGGACACGCAGCAGCCACAAAGAGAGCCATACAAAAGTGCAAAAAATCACAAGAATCGTGAAAGCTGAAAGCTTCAAGTCCAGCCTTTGTTGGTCCAAACTAAGGAGTCATTCTTCCTCCTGAGGTTCCCAGGAGCTTGTTTGAACCATTATTCAAGCCAAAACGTGCCAAGAAGCACTCTTCCAAGCATCACCGGATTGGTATATTTTTGTGAATTCAAACTTTTTATCTTGCAATATAAATGATTTATTTGTACATATGCGTGTTCATGCTAACATTTGTGATTGTCTAGAACCATTACATGAGAGATTAACGCATGGATGAAGGTTTGCCATTGTTAGGGCAAAGCTTCAGCCAAGCATCGTATCTCAAGATACAGGGACTTTTAGATAAAATAAACCCCACCATTGGAATCGTAAGGTCCTAATTAGTCCAGTAGGGTTATTTTTATACTTGTTTTCATTGAAATTCAGAGGTTTGAATTTTTGGACAATTGGAGGGGATGACCGGAGCCACCGTTTGGGGTGACTTGACCGACGAAGACCACACGTGGCATATTGGGATGTTCTGATTGGTTTGTTTAAAATATTAGGGCCCCACTTGCTGGCGCGTACTTGACAACTCGACCATGGTCTTGTTTTCCCTTATAATATTATTTTGTTCTTATATGTATGAATGACCAGGCAGCGCATATGGCAAGAGTGAAGGGCTTAAGGATTTATATGTGTGAGAGGTCAGGGCTTCGACCCTTGCCTCCTGCATATTATTTTTCCAATTTGTAATTGCAGATCCAGTGCATTACACTCCCTCACGCGCATCATGGGCCAACCACATCATCACCATCAGATCTATCATCCCCAGATCCAGTGTCCCTGGAAACACTTCCCCATGATGGACCTTCCTGCCACAGCAACACTAGGTCCAATGCAGGCTTTGGGCCACCAGCTTCTGGGCTTAGACAAAATTCAATAACATCACCCCAGTTTGGGTTTCACACCCCCTTAGGGCCTTTTTTTTTACTTCTTTTAGTTTTTTTTGTTTATCTATTTTTGTTTATTCTTTTTTTCATAAAATCATAAAAAAATTTAAAAAAATATCAGAAAATCATCAAAAAAAAAATTAGGACTTAGTTTTTTAAAATAAATTAATTTTTGCAAATTAATTAATTTAATTAAACTTTAACCTATTTCATCAATTAAAATTAATTAGATAATTAGGTTAAAATTCAAATATTTTTCATAAAATACAAAAAATAATTTTAATGAGCAATTAGATTTTTTAGGGTTTAGAACTTTTCCCGTCTTAATTTTGCGGGCTATTATTTTTTCCATACGATTATTTTTACCACTTATGTAATTGCGCCCAGTTTGTAATAGTTAACTAGGGTTTTTTATTTCCGCACTTTACTTTCCGTCCATTACTTATGTATCTACACCAAAGCCCTGTAATAGCGTAGGAACTTTTATTTCTCCCTCTTTATATTCTTATATACTTGTATATAATTGTTAGTAACTTAGGCGTGCATGACAAGATTAATCAATTAACCATTAGACCACGAATCTCAAGATAAACATAATTGAAAAAACACATTGTTGCACACTTGCACCCTTAGGGTATTCCTCACTTGGTTGCCTCGGAAAATAATGGTCATGTCCCTCTAACATAGGGATATCTTAGCAAATATCCTCAATTCTAAAGTAATCAAAAAGATCATGGTCCCTAACGTCCCTCGAGTTGCCTACGAGAAATGATCTTGTCCCTTGATGTTGCCAATATGATGACCGTCCCTTCAAACGCTAAGATATCCTTACATGTTGCCTTCAATGACCATAACGTCCCTTTCGGTAGTCCCTCAACATCCAACGATAGGGCTACCTACTCACTAATAGTAGGATAGCACTATCTAAAGGGTAGGAGGAAAAGAATATCCTTTTTTGAGTAGGTAGATAACTGTTAGGTACTTGCTCAAACCTGAAATTTTCACACTTACAAACTTTTCAAAAATCTTTTCAAAAACGCTTTATCACACTCTTGAGGACTAATACAAGAGTTACCATAAAGTAAATAAAATTTTCAAATCACACAAACACAAACAGTTTTCAAAAATGAGCAAGTACCTAGAACCTCGTGGAAAACCACGGATGGAAAGGGTGCTAATACCTTCCCTTTCCATAATCTACCCCCTTACTCAGAAAATCTCGAAAAAGGTATTTTTCTGTTCTTTTCACCCTTTCCTTTGTTGGATAAAAGAAAAGTCGGTGGCGAATCTTGCTTACCGCGACATTTGCGAACAAAAAATGCAAACCAGTATAAACAGTCGGTTCTGCCACCATATCACAAAACTGGCGACTCTGTTGGGGAAATAATAAAATGGGGTTTACCTTAGAGTCTAGATCATTTTAAAATTGTTTATTTGCTTATTTTGATTGTTTATTTGTAAGGGTATTGTTTGGGTTACTATAGATCCTACACCCGGATCTGAGGATACCTTTTAGGTAAGTAGAAATAGATCATGGAAATGTGCAGGGTATACCGACACGGTTGAAGCGATGGCTATGTTGATGCGACACTTTGGTTGGTACCGGTAGCCCTTGATTTAATCAAGGAGAATACACGGTCGCTGCATAGTGTCATAAAGCGTCAACTGACCTTAGAACCTTTAATTGAACAACTTGGCCATTAGGACATAGTGAGATGGTCGTCTTCTGTGTATTTTCAAAGTCAGAAGATACTCGATGCTACACTCATTAAGGTTTGACTCCTGAGTTTTGTTTGGTTGCATGTTAGTTGCCTATAGAACAAAACTTGTGGGAAGGATCAGTGATATTGAGATCCCTTAGAACCCGGTTACTATTTATAGGACAGGTTGAACCAATCCAACTTCAAGAGGGTATGACCTTAAAACCCATGCAAGCATTAAACCTAAGGTCTTGGTGTGATTTACTTGTGCTTGCTATACATGTGATTTCTTAGCATAATCATGACATCATAACATGGCATATCATACTAACCATTTCAAGGATTTTCTAGGGCTTATCTTTGTCTTATTTTATAGGACATGGCATTCGCTCACAAGAATACTATCCAAATCAACCTTGTGAAAGTACATCCTCAACTCAAGGAGTTAGCATCAAGGATTCCCGAAAGATCTACCTTCACTGAAAGACATGGTCGACTTCTCAGCTTAGTCACTTCAAACCCTGATGAAGAAATGTTAAACATTCTCTTTCAGTTCTTTGACCTGTTACACCACTGCTTCACTTTCCCTGATTACCAGTTAGTGCCTACTATGGAAAAGTTTTCTTAGTTACTAGGGTTACCTATCCTTAATCAGCTACCATTCAACGGTATAGAAAGAGACCCAAAGCTTGGAGAGATTTCTCAAGCTCCATCTTTACAATGGTCTGATGTAATGGCAAATTGGGAAACTAGAAGAAGTGTCCAAGGATTTCCAGCTAAGTTTCTGTTTGATAAAGCTCATTATTTTTGGGATAACCTAGATTTACAAACTTTTGAAGAGGTGTTCTCCCTTCTCATCTATGGGATGGTACTATTCCCTAAAACGGACCAACTCATAGATGTGAATGCGGTTAAGGTCTTTATGTCACATAATCCGGTGGCTACATTACTCGGGGATATTCTACACTCTCTGTATACTCGCACTCTGAAGAGAAGAGGGACCCTTATATGTTTCACTCCTCTATTGGCTAGGTGTTTTATTTTGCACCTACCTCGGTCTGTTTTGAGAAACGAGCGGGGTATGAGATGGTCTTACAGGTTGATGACCCTTACAAATTCGGACATTCATTGGTGTTCCCGTACCTTGGAGAGTGTCACTATCATTGATCATTAAGGAGAATTCCCTAATGTCCCTCTCTTAGGCATTAGGGGAGGAATCACTTATAATCCTTGTTTGGAATTGCGACTGTTTGGTTATGCTAGAAGGGATGGTACTCACGACACACTCGTCCGGGGAATCACATTTGACTACAAGAATGATGTTCAGGGTTATCGTAAGAGGTTAATTCGAGCCTGGGGCATGATAAACAGAGTTGATAGCAAGACACTGGGACATAAGAATTCCATCCCTCTTGAGCCTTACCTCAAATGGGTGAGAGCTCATGCTCAATGTCTTATGATGCCTTACCCCGCCATATTACCTGTGATTATGGAGCCAATTGCTAAGGGAGACACTCCTTACATTATTCTTCATCCTGACATGCCAACTGATCTTGAGGAGCTACGAAAGTCTTGGATCCAACTCAAAGAAGAACGTGATACTTTCGAAACCTAATTCTACGTCAGCAAGAAGAAGGTTTTAGAGCTCACTTGGTTACTTCACGAGGAGAAGAGTATAAATGCTTACATTGCACCAAAGAAGATGCGCCAGTGTGAAGCTTGAGTCTCTTTGCTTTGGGAGTTTACTTTTTCTTTGTAACTTCCCTTGTAAGCCCAAGAGGCATTATTGTGACCAATAAAACTTCTTAATGCAATTAAAGTTTGTTCTCTTTCTGTTTAAGCAAATTTGAGTCTTAGAAATCCTTGAAAACATTGCATACGTATATCATACATATCATTGCATAAACAAGTTTCATGGCAGGTTTCTCATCCTCTTTGTTGTTTATTTCAGCAATGGCTCTAGAACAAACAGTGAAGGATTTACAGACTCAGAACGCATAATTTCAACAGATGATCATGGCTATGGCCAAGGGGCAAGAGGAACTGAAAGCCCTGGTTGTGAAAGAGAAGACTAAGAAGCCAAGGAAGACAGCTGTTGTGGTAAATCTGGGAAGGAGGTTCAAAGGACCGCTAAGGCAAATGGTCGAGCTGACATCTTCATCAAAAGAACGAGATAATCAAGAAGGAGAGACAAGAGAGGAAGACCCCAGTCCAAGGGAATCTGATAATGAGACTGACCATAATGAAGAGCAGTATCCTCCGACCGACAAAAAGTACAAATAGCTGCAAGAACGTCTGAGTGTGATGGAAATCTAGAAGGTTCCTGGGCTGGATTTTGAAGAGCTGGGTTTGGTCTATGAGGTTGTCATTCCACAAAAGTTCAAGGTGCCGGTATTCGCCAAATACAATGGGGTTTCGTGTCCCAAGATGGACCTCTGGTCTTATATGAGGAAGATCCAACCTCACACTGTTGATAAGGACTTATGGGTCCACTTCTTTCAAGATAGTCTGTCTGAAACTCAACTAGAATGGTTCTACTAGCTGGAAAGGACCAACATTCGTAATTGGGAAGACCTGGCCGCTGCTTTCTACAAGCAGTATCAATATAACACAGACCTTGCTCCCACCCGTACTCAACTCCAAAGTATGGCTATGGGTTCGAGTGAGGGCTTTAAAGACTACGCTCAGAAGTGGAGGGACTTATAAGGAAGAGTCCATCCTCCCCTGTCTGATAGGGAGCTAGTGGATATGTTTCTGGGTACCTTGTCTCGTCCATTTTTCAATCACCTGATTGGAAGCTCCTCATTCGGCTTTACTGAATTGATCTTGACAGGGGAAAGAGTGGAAGCTGGAATTAGGAGTGGTAAGATACAAAAGGATGCATCCTCCAATACAATAAGGAAGCCATTTTCTGGAAAGAAAGAGGTTAGTGTTGTGTACAGTCAAAGGAATCAGAACTGAACGCCGCCCGGCGGTAGGGGCTGCTATGATCTCTAAACCTGAGCCTACTCAACCAAGGAACAATCAGCCTAAAGCAGAAAGGCTGGTAAGACAGTTTACCCGAATAAATGTGAATATGTCTCAAGTCTTGCCTCATCTACTGAAGTCTAATCTAGTAACTTTGCGGGAAGCTCCAAAGAATCCCAACACTTCCTCTCCCCGCTACAATCCGAATGCTCGTTGTGCTTACCATTCAGAAAGTCCAGGCCACGATACCAACGACTGCTGGGCTTTGAAAAACAAGGTGTAAGACCTTCTCGAGGTGAAGGAAATTGAATTTGACGCCCCTGAGATCCCCAATGTTGTCACTGCTCCTATGCCCAAGCACGGCCGTGGTTTTAATGCTATTTAAGATGATGCATTTTTTACTTCTGTTGAGGAACTTGTTACTCCTCTTATGACTGTTAAGTGGAACTTGTTGAAAGTCGGTTTATTTTCGGGATGTGGCGAAGGTTGCCACTTCTGTTTATCTCTACCGACTGGTTGTCATTTGTTAAAGGAAGGTGTTCAGCGCCTGATGGATGATAGAGAGATTTTGTTTGAGAAGACTCATGTTCCGACTGTTTCGTGCAAGGATGTTTCAATAATAACCATTTCCGCCAATCCTCCCAGGGTCTCCACCAAAAGACCCGTCAGGATTACATCTTCTCCGAAGGTGGCTCCACTGATAATCACTATGCCAGGGCCAATCTCATACTCCTCGGACAAAGTTGTTCCCTGGAACTATGGGGATGACGTCTACTACCACGGTGTCAAGCAAGACCTACTGACTGCTGAAGACCAGGTGTTGTACCCCAAAATTTGCCCTCCTATTTTTCCACAAGAAATCATAGCTTCGGGCTTTTCCTGATTTTTTAGACTGGCTCAAGAACCGGTCAAACAGACTTTTCTCGTCAGTCAGACAAAATTTAGGGTTTTCATTGATTTTAAAACAGTTCAAGCAGATTGCTAAGGTTTGGTTGAATTGGCTCAGGTTTTGATCAGGCGGACGCTTCTTTGACATTTAACCAAGAATCAGGGTTTTGTGCGCGCATTCTCAGAAAGGATTAATTCTACAGTGCTTTTCAATTTACTATGGGAGATGAGCTGAGGCATTTGATTTGAGTTTGCAGTGTTGGATTTAATCAAGAAAAAAAAGGACATGTGGACGTTTGTTGTTTGGCTGTGCAATGCTTTGATTATTCGGAATTCCGGACGTTTATTGATTATTTATTATTATGAGTTAAAATGGTTGGGATTTATTTCCAGTTATTATAATTTAAGAATTATAAATAATTAAATAAATAGTTGAAGAAGAAAAGGAATTAACTGACAAAAGAGGATTTTATTCATCTTTAATTATTTGTTACAATTATTATTTGTACACTGTAAATTTATTTACATTTTGTTTACAATAATAATGTTACAATGATTAAAAGGAAAATAAAACTCTATCCTAAAAAATTCCTAAGCCTTCATCTTCTATTTTGCTGCTCCCCGTTGCTCAATTATTTTTTACCTGCAAAAAGAAGAAAAAAGGAAGTCAAAGCAGATGAAATAAATCAAAAGCAGACAGTTAAAATTCATCATTAAAAGCGACTGGCCGGAATTAGTTTTCCCTCTCTGCAAATCACAAGATTTCTCTTGGTTCACAAAGAGGGATAGAAATAGTGCTTGCAATAAAATATGAAATGCACAAATTTACAATTGCACAAATTCAAAATTGTCACACAAGCTGCATAGTTCATAATTTCAAAATGTCAACAAGGCTGTAGCTTCAGAATATGCCAAACAAAGTATAAAGTCCAAAGGCAAACTGAACTGCATAAGGCCTAACCAAAGTCCAAACTAGACAGCAAACTAAAAACTGTCCACAAGCTGCCAAAAAGAGTCCAAAGGCTATTCAAAGCTGTCAACAAAGTACACAAAGTATGCAGGAAAGCAGGAATTATGCAGAGGAAAACTACAAATGCAAGCAACCTTCAAGCTACATCATTTTCCTAGGCCAGTCACTTTTTCAGCATAGTACAAATAAGCAATATAATATGCTTTAATACTGGAGAGAGAGAGAAGAGAGAAGAGAAATAGGCTTACAGCAGGTTTAGGCTTAGAAAAAAAAGATATAAACAAGATATACCAACATATAGAAAGGGAGGCAGAAATAACACAAAAGCAAAAAGCTCTCAAACTGTAACATACAAAGAGCCTTCCTCCAAACCTGTATTCCAAAGCAACATAACCTGTCAAACATTCAAACAAAAACAAGCCCTCAAGCTTGCATCCTGCCCAAACCTGCGTTCCCAAACAAACCAGAAGCACCACAAGCCCTCTCAAGACAGTGTTAAACTTGCACCAAGCCAAAGGCCTTCACCTGCATCAAAGCCTAAACCTGTCCAAGCCTAAACCATACAAACCAGTACAAGAACCAGAAAACAAACTGCTCAGCCTAAACATATCAACAAAACCATGCCAAAAATTACAAACTGCTCAAGCCAACCTGCATAACTCACATAACACAAGCCAAAGCCTGTAACCTGTATCCAGAATATACGAATAGCAAGCCTAAACCTTGAAGCCCTCAAGCGTAAAAGCTTCAAAGCCTACACCCTGTTTCAAACTCACAACCTGCCAAGCCTCTAAACAGCAAGCCTTTCGAGACAAACCTTGAAACCTTTCACAACCAAAGCAAAAATAGCCAACAAACCCTCAGAACTGTGTTCATCATTGGGCCAACCTATCAGGCATCTCAGCAAGCCAACAAAAAGAAGAGGAAAAGAAGCATTCAAAAGAAGGGCAAGCTAAGAACATCATCAAATAAAGCATCTCAGAGCAAAAGAGGAAAAGAGGCGTTTTCAGATTTTCTTTTAGACAATCATCACTAAACGAGAAGAAGCAAAGATACGAATACCAGGTTTTCCAGCAAAAGCCAGCTTCACCGCTCCCTCCGCCTCCGGCTGACCAGCACGCCTCCAAGCCACCCTCCTCTCCAATCAACGATTCCTCCAAAGGTAGTATTTATACTCTTTCTTCTCATACCTCTCACAAACAGAAACAATGGCAACATAAAATCAGAACATAAGTAATACATGCGAAGCATAAAACCATAATAAGACAAGAATCATTACCTGTGTACAACATCACTGAGTAATCCATGGAGGTATGAGGAAGTAGCGATGGCGCTCGGTGGCCCTAGGCAGAGGAGCGTTCAGAGGCCTTGCTAAGAAGAGATGAAGAGGAACGAAAACGAAGTGAACGGTGCCGCGCCTCTGTAACCCTAATCCATTCCCAAATGAAACAAAACTGACTTAACCCTAAAATAATTGTTGTGTCAACCACTTGGGCCTTGCCCTGTCCAACGAAGCCTAAGCCCAAATGATTCATTGCGCACCTCCATCTTTTTAAGTCTGATTTCTTTGTTTGGGCCAAGTAAATTCCATTCAAGCCCATTTACTCTTTTTTATATATACTAATACATCTTTATTTTCTTCTTACATAATTCATTTTGTACATAAAATAATATATTAACTTTTTTATAAAACTTTCATAATTACTCTTTTTTTAGTTAGTATAATACATAAGACTAAAATTTGGAGTTAAACAAATTTCTCTTTTAAAACTTTTTTATTTTAAATACTAAACCTTGTATAAAGTATTAATAAAGAATGCATAAATAGATTTTTTTTAAACTTAGAATTTCTTAAAATATGTTATTTTCTTTTCTTAAAACCTTTGTTTATACATATTTAACAAAAACACAAAGAAAATACAAGAATACAAAATAAATAATAAATACTTAATTTTTCATTAAGTTAACATTTCGTCACTTGTAAATAATCATACACTTACACCAATACATTGATACATTTATATTGCTTTATTCTTGTACATTGCTACATTTTTACATTGCGATTGATTCGATTTGGTTGTAATTATTTGGACACTACTCTCCTATTAAAGTCTCATCCCCATTTGTAAACATTTGTACCCCCACTCCCGGATACTTATTTGTAATAGCATAGACTTTAAATTCCCGCAATTTATCGCTTTCAAATATACCATGGTTAGACCTAGGGTTTGTATGTAAATAAAATCAAACGCTAGATAACCTAACAAAAAGATAAATGCATGACAATCAACACACTATTCACACTTGCACCCCTAGGGTAATCCCGCTTGTTGCCTTCCAAAATGGGCCATGCTTGCATGTTGAGTTCTTTGGCAAAACAAAACAAATCAAAATGATCATAGTCCCTCGATGACGCTTTCGAAAGTTGCCTAATCAAAATGATCATAGTCCCTTCAAGAAAAATTGCCAAAGACACTTGGCACCATTGCATTCATGGTCCATACGATGACCCGCGCCTGTCCCGTTAACATCCTAACGCAAGATTGTCCACCAAATACAATGGTGGAACAAAATTGTTAAAAGGGTTAAAACATGAGAAAAACATTTGAGTAAATTTAGGGGTAGACAACTCTTAGTTACTTGATAAACTTGCAAAACACGCTTTCCTACTTTTCAAAACCCACTCCACAAACACTTTCAAAACAACTTTCAAAAACATTTGAAACATCTTTTCAAAAAGATACACACCTTTGTAAAACATTCGAGTAAAGAATTGTTACAACGGTTGCCGAGACGAAGTCATCTTTTTCAAAATATTTTCAAAACACACACACACACCACAATTTCAAGCAATTGAAAATCAAGGCAAGTGATCTAAAACAAGTAACTAAGAGCCCATGGATAACCATGGATGAAAAGGGTGCTAATACCTTCCCTTTTCATAATCTACCCTCCGAACCCACGAAACATCTCAAAAGGTTTTTCCTATGCTTTTTAACCTTTCCTTTAAGATAAAATAAAAAGTCGGTGGCGACTCTTGCTAAACCGAACAAGTGCGAATACAAACGCAAAACCTCAAGTCAGTTCTCCCACCGTATCACAGAACTGGCGACTCTGCTGGGGATTTACTTAAAAGTGGGGTTACCTTAGGGTTTAGATCACCTTTACATTCTTTCTTTGATTGCCTTGATTGCTTTAATTTTTTGGGTCCTTGCTTGGGTTTGCTATAAATCCTACACCCGGATTTGGGGCACCTTTTTAGGTAAATAGCAATAAAACTGTGAGGGAACTGTACGGGGTATACCGACATGGTTGAAGCAGTAAGCTATGTTAGTGTGACATATTTGTGAGTACCGGTAACCCTTGAGTTCAATCAAGGAGAGTACGGGGCCGCTGAGTGATATCGTGAAGCACTAACGAACTCTTAGAACATTAATTGACCATCTTAGCCTTTTTAGGGGTAGTGAGATGACCGACTTTGGTACAGTCCGAAGTTGGTAGATACTCGATACTACACTCATTGAGGGTTGTTTTCTTGGAATATTTTGGTCGCCAGTTAAGTGGCTAAACCAAAACAATGAACACAGAAAATAATCCAATGATATTGAGCTCCTTAGAACCCGGTTTCTATTTCTAGGACAGGATAAGCTAACTAACTTCAAGAGGGTACTTACCTACAACCCCATGCAAGCCTAAACCTAAGGACTTGCTTGCTTTGTGTGAATATGAGTACCTGTATATACACTCATTTGCTTTTGCATACATGTACATAACATCATAACATCATACCATAGCATTTTCACTAACTGTTTCAAGGATCTCGAGGGTTCTTTTGATGCAGGTTTACGTTGAACCAGACGTCTACCAAAGGGCAAGAGGTTTCTCCTCTAAACAAATGCCATCAAAGATCAAGTGCAACAACTTGAATTAGGGGCTATGACCCACTTGACATGGTGAGCTTGATTCTCGTGGAAAGACATCCACCGGTGCAAAGTTCTCTAATCAAAGATCGAAGTTCAACCTCTAACATTCTCTTGTGTTTACCCCAAGAGATCCTTGAAAACATTGCATTTGCATATCATGCATCGCATCATAACAATTTTCCTTTTTCAGGTTTCCTTACTCTCCTACTGTTTATTTCAGTAGAGATGGCTCTGGAGCAGACTCTCAAGGATCTCCAAGCTCAAAACGCTCAACTTCAAGAGATGTTATTGAACCTATCCAAGGGGCAAGAAGAGGTCAAGACGCTCCTCACCAGGGGCATGATCGTGGGAAATCCTGGGGACAACAGAGATGACCAGTGGGAGCTACACATTGAGATAGCCATACTAAAATGGGAACTGACGAGTCAGAGGGCTCTCATCCAGGGCTTGGCTCAAAAACAAGAAGAGCTCGTGGTTCTCGTCAACAAACTGCTTCGGGACAACCAAGTAGGACAAACATCTGAGGTTGAAGAGCAAGCCATCATTCAACCCCCTTCCAGACAAGAAGACAAGGGAAAAGCTCCTCAGCTTTCTTCAGGGTCACAAGCCCAACAACATCTTACGCCTGCTCAACAAAGACAGGGGCATCAGCGTAAGAAAGTCGCGCCTAAATTACAATTCACCAAGATCAACATGTCGCTGGCTCAAGTGCTACAACGCATGTTGCAGGCAGGGCTGATTACATTGAAGGCTCCTCTCCGGAACCCAAATACTTCTGCTCCTACCTATCATGCCAATGAAAGGTGTGCATACCACTCCTATAGTCCAGGCCATGACACTGACAACTGTTGGACCCTGAAGAACAAAATCCAAGACTGGATTGACGAAGGAGTGCTGGAATTCATGTCAGATGGTGAGATGAAAATCTTCCACTTTGGGTGCTCCACCTAAGATGACAAAGCTCAAACTGAGAGGCTTTTTGTTCCATCTTAATTTTTCAAGTTGTAATTTTTTGTTATTCAAACAATTACCTGTTGATGTCAAACTCTGTTTCATTAATGCATTGCATATGTTTGTCTTGAATTCATCCATTCGTTTTCACTACTCTTATGCTTTCTTTATGATATTTAACTCTTGATAAAAAGCTGCAAGCCTTTAGAGGGAGGATGACGAAACAATACCATAATCTCATACAGTATGCTTTTGAACAGACCTTGCTGATGATGTACAGGCATTTCTTTCAATTCCCAAACACTGGAGTTATAAGGAAGATAATCCCTAGTCAACCCCTTCGAGCCAAAGAAGTAGGAGTTTTCTGTTCCGAACAATAAAAACCTTTGATATAAACCTGGGGCAGGGTAGTATCTCAGTTAATTCAAAAAAAAATGTGCATTAAAGTCGCAAACTCTCACCTCGTAATACAACGAACGACGTCAACAAAAAAAAAACATTCCTCTGGAATTAAAAGACAGTGATGGTTCCCTATCACCTAGGCAGTCAATCTCTCAAAAGAGAAAAGCCCACTGAGTCAAAACCTATAAAGGAAGCTTAAGAAAGCTAGGGCATACCGCTGACTGTAATCTCAAAAACAGAAACAGTCAGGCAAAAGTTAGGGATAACAAATCAAAATCAAAATAAAGAGGTCATTACAAATCCTCAACAACATGAAAAATGTTGCAAAGAAAAAAGGAGATGATGACTGCCTCCTAAATTCAACTGGTGAACCATCACCCAAAAGTCATTCCAAACTCGAATAGAGTGCGACGCATAATTAACTGAGCTTAGGGTTGAAGAACATCACAAAGAGCGGGTGGGTACAAATATACTTTGAGCCTTTATCCTTTGTTTCTTAAACCGTGAACCAAGCCACGTTACAACCCTTCAAAAGTCCTAATTGAAGCATGGGTTAGTTCGAAAGCATACTGTTACAAAAAGGTATCCTGACTCTTGTAAGGCTTTGCTCTAAAATCTTGTGTGGAATTTATCTTATAAAAAGTTTTCTGCTAAAAAACACATTTTCCAAAACTTTGAGACAAACATAAACTTTGCATTGCTTGAATATCACTATTTGCATTTGGTTATTTGTTTGACAGCGAAGAAATTCATACAGCGAATGTTCGGAGGAACGAAAACTCTCTCAGTGAGTAAAATCACTTCAAAAAGGATGACACTTCCATTAACAAATCTCCTATCAACAAGGGGCATGACATGTCACTATCCAGCACACCTGGGGTAGTCCGTCAAGGTTTCAACAGATCTTTCAAAGTTCAGTTAACCTGGGGCAGTCCAGTCAAGATTTCAAGAAATCTCTCAATTCGCAGAGTAATCTGATTCAAGACTCCTTCATCATCACTTGGGGCATTCGAATGTCAAAAGTGTCCAACAATTCCTTCATCACCTGCTGGAAATTACAACCACCAACAAGATAACAGACAACTGGAAAATCTGCTTCTCTCAAGCATGAAGATTCTCATCAACTCAGAAGATTGGTATACTCCCAATTTCTGACTCCCGACAGAATGAAGATTCTCATTCTCAAAGTGGCATACAACCTGAATTCCTGATACTCCCGACAGAATGAAGATTCTCATTCTCAAAGTGGAGTATTTCTGAAGTTCCAGATTAGCACCTGTAGCAAGCCAGGAAAATGTCTGTGGACGACTGATTGTGGATTAACACCTGTAACAAGCCAGGAAATTATCTACATGAAGAGATTGAAGATCAATACCTGTAACAAGCCAGGAAAACTATCTTTCTTTCTCAGGTCAGAGATCAACACCTGAAACAAGCCAGGACAGTATCTCCTTGACCAACCTTTCTTAAGTTCCAGATTAATACCTGTAGCAAGCCAGGAAAATATCTGTGGACGACTGATTGTGGATTAACACCTGTAACAAGCCAGGAAATTATCTACATGAAGAGATTGAAGATCAATACCTGTAACAAGCCAGGAAAACTATCTTTCTTTCTCAGGTCAGAGATCAACACCTGAAACAAGCCAGGACAGTATCTCCTTGACCAACCTTTCTTAAGTTCCGTATTAACACCTGTAGCAAGCCAGGAAAATATCTGTGGATGACTGATTGTGGATTAACACCTGTAACAAGCCAGGAAATTATCTACATGAAGAGATTGAAGATCAATACCTGTAACAAGCCAGGAAAACTATCTTTCTTTCTCAGGTCAGAGATCAACACCTGAAACAAGCCAGGACAGTATCTCCTTGACCAACCTTTCTTAAGTTCCAGATTAATACCTGTAGCAAGCCAGGAAAATATTTGTGGACGACTGATTATGGATTAACACCTGTAACAAGCCAGGAAATTATCTACATGAAGAGATTGAAGATCAATACCTGTAACAACCCAGGAAAACTATCTTTCTTTCTCATGTCAGAGATCAACAGTTGAAACAAGCTAGGACAGTATCTCCTTGACCAACCTTTCTTAAGTTCTAGATTAATACCTGTAGCAAGCCAGAAAAATATCTGTGGACGACTGATTGTGGATTAACACCTGTAACAAGCCAGTAAATTATCTACATGAAGAGATTGAAGATCAATACCTGAAACAAGCCAGGGAACCATCTTTCTTTCTCAGGTCAGAGATCAACACCTGAAACAAGCCAGGACAGTATCTCCTTGACCAACCTGATCAATACCTGCAACGATCAAAAGATTCTCGACTTCCCCAGCCAGAGAGCCTTCCAGAAGCTAACTCCCCTCAGAGTCAAGTTTCAGAATCCCCAGTGGAGCCAAAACTGTCAATCCCCAGCGGAGCTAAAACTTCCAACTATCAATCTCCAAGCAGAGTGAAGACTCTCATTCTCAGTTCCTCACAGAGTATTCGAATATTCTCCAGTGAAGATCTCCTCAAGACAGGAATTCCCCAGTAGATTGGCATACGACCCAAACTCCTGAATTCCCCAACAGCGGTCCCAGGACTTCTCATTTTTCAACAATCAAAAGATTCTTGCCCTCCCCAGCAGCAGCCAAGGAATTACTTTCCCCGGCATCAGTCAAGATTCTTTGGTCTCCAGCCATCCAGGATTCATCTATCCTCAGCAAGACAGCTCATCAGCTTACATGCGCATTCATCATATTTATATCATAAACATTGATACAACATACATTGCATCATGCATCATGACATTGCATACAACTAACTCTTTATCTTTCCAGGAAAGATCAGCCAACAGACAAAGACCATCATCATCAAGAAACCCTACACCGGTTCCTTCTCACTTCAAGACTTCTGAAAACAGTTCACGGGTTCTCCAGTAACGGATGTTAACCTATCGCTTGTTCAGATTCTTCTCAACTTTTGAAAACAGTTTACGGATGCTTCCCAACAACGGATGCTTCCCAACAACGGATGCTGCTATTGCTTATTCAACTTCAACTCCTGAAAACAGTTTACGGATTCTCTGAGACACGGATGTCAATCTATTGCTTGTTCAAACCCCCAGTTCAGAGATGTTCCAAAACATGGATACCTTTCTGATACTCGTCCACTCACCAACGACATACAGTTCAACAATCTCCAAATGGCATCTTTAAGCCCATTTCCAGATGGCATCTCTAAGCCCATCCTCCTACCAACAATCTCCAAATGGTATCTTTAAGCCCATCCTCCTACCAACAATCTCCAAATGGCATCTTTAAGCCCATTTCCAGATGGCATCTCTAAGCCCATCCTCCTACCAACAATCTCCAAATGGCATCTTTAAGCCCATTTCCAGATGGCATCTCTAAGCCCATCCCCCGACAAGATTCTATCACATCCCTAGATGGCATCTTTAAGCCCATAACCAAATGGCATCTTTAAGCCCATTCCCTCTACCATCACATCACCGAGTGCAAATTTTTTTGGGCACTCTAGTGTCCAATCTCCTTTTACCCTCGAGTCGCGAAAGGCAAACTTGCCAATCTAACTCTTCAGGTTCAAGAAGATTGAACAGGGGCAACTGTTGTACCCCAAAATTTGACCTCCTATTTGTCCACAAGAAATCACAGCTTCGGGCTTTTCCTGATTTTTCAGACTGGCTCAAGAATCGGTCAAACAGACTTTTCTCGTCAGTCAGACAAAATTTAGGGTTTTCATTGATTTTAAAACAGTTCAAGCAGATTGCTAAGGTTTGGTTGAGTTGGCTCAGGTTTTGATCAGGCGGACGCTTCTTTGACATTTAACCAAGAATCAGGGTTTTGTGCGCGCATTCTCAGAAAGGATTAATTCTACAGTGCTTTTCAATTTACTATGGGAGATGAGCTGAGGCATTTGATTTGAGTTTGCAGTGTTGGATTTAATCAAGTGAAAAAAGGACATGTGGACGTTTGTTGTTTGGCTGTGCAATGCTTTGATTATTCGGAATTCCGGACGTTTATTGATTATTTATTATTCTGAGTTAAAATGGTTGGGATTTATCTCCAGTTATTATAATTTAAGAATTATAAATAATTAAATAAATAGTTGAAGAAGAAAAGGAATTAACTGACAAAAGAGGATTTTATTCATCTTTAATTATTTGTTACAATTATTATTTGTACACTGTAAATTTATTTACATTTTGTTTACAATAATAATGTTACAATGATTAAAAGGAAAATAAAACTCTATCCTAAAAAATTCCTAAGCCTTCATCTTCTATTTTGCTGCTCCCCGTTGCTCAATTATTTTTTACCTGCAAAAAGAAGAAAAAAGGAAGTCAAAGCAGATGAAATAAATCAAAAGCAGACAGTTAAAATTCATCATTAAAAGCGACTGGCCGGAATCAGTTTGCCCTCTCTGCAAATCACAAGATTTCTCTTGGTTCACAAAGAGGGATAGAAATAGTGCTTGCAATAAAATATGAAATGCACAAATTTACAATTGCACAAATTCAAAATTGTCACACAAGCTGCATAGTTCATAATTTCAAAATGTCAACAAGGCTGTAGCTTCAGAATATGCCAAACAAAGTATAAAGTCCAAAGGCAAACTGAACTGCATAAGGCCTAACCAAAGTCCAAACTAGACAGCAAACTAAAAACTGTCCACAAGCTGCCAAAAAGAGTCCAAAGGCTATTCAAAGCTGTCAACAAAGTACACAAAGTATGCAGGAAAGCAGGAATTATGCAGAGGAAAACTACAAATGCAAGCAACCTTCAAGCTACATCATTTTCCTAGGCCAGTCACTTTTTCAGCATAGTACAAATAAGCAATATAATATGCTTTAATACTGGAGAGAGAGAGAAGAGAGAAGAGAAATAGGCTTACAGCAGGTTTAGGCTTAGAAAAAAAAAGATATAAACAAGATATACCAACATATAGAAAGGGAGGCAGAAATAACACAAAAGCAAAAAGCTCTCAAACTGTAACATACAAAGAGCCTTCCTCCAAACCTGTATTCCAAAGCAACATAACCTGTCAAACATTCAAACAAAAACAAGCCCTCAAGCTTGCATCCTGCCCAAACCTGCGTTCCCAAACAAACCAGAAGCACCACAAGCCCTCTCAAGACAGTGTTAAACTTGCACCAAGCCAAAGGCCTTCACCTGCATCAAAGCCTAAACCTGTCCAAGCCTAAACCATACAAACCAGTACAAGAACCAGAAAACAAACTGCTCAGCCTAAACATATCAACAAAACCATGCCAAAAATTACAAACTGCTCAAGCCAACCTGCATAACTCACATAACACAAGCCAAAGCCTGTAACCTGTATCCAGAATATACGAATAGCAAGCCTAAACCTTGAAGCCCTCAAGCCTAAAGCCTGCAGTAAAAGCTTCAAAGCCTACACCCTGTTTCAAACTCACAACCTGCCAAGCCTCTAAACAGCAAGCCTTTCGAGACAAACCTAGAAACCTTTCACAACCAAAGCAAAAATAGCCAACAAACCCTCAGAACTGTGTTCATCATTGGGCCAACCTATCAGGCATCTCAGCAAGCCAACAAAAAGAAGAGGAAAAGAAGCATTCAAAAGAAGGGCAAGCTAAGAACATCATCAAATAAAGCATCTCAGAGCAAAAGAGGAAAAGAGGCGTTTTCAGATTTTCTTTTAGACAATCATCACTAAACGAGAAGAAGAAAAGATACGAATACCAGGTTTTCCAGCAAAAGCCAGCTTCACCGCTCCCTCCTCCTCCGGCTGACCAGCACGCCTCCAAGCCACCCTCCTCTCCAATCAATGATTCCTCCAAAGGTAGTATTTCTACTCTTTCTTCTCATACCTCTCACAAACAGAAACAATGGCAACATAAAATCAGAACATAAGTAATATATGCGAAGCATAAAACCATAATAAGACAAGAATCATTACCTGTGTACAACATCACTGAGTAATCCATGGAGGGAAGAGGAAGTAGCGATGGCGCTCGGTGGCCCTAGGAAGAGGAGCGTTCAGAGGCCTTGCTCAGAAGAGATGAAGAGGAACGAAAACGAAGTGAACGGCGCCGCGCCTCTGTAACCCTAATCCATTCCCAAATGAAATAAAACTGACTTAAACCTAAAACAATTGTTGTGTCAATCACTTGGGCCTTGCCCTGTCCAACGAAGCCTAAGCCCAAATGATTCATTGCGCACCCCCATCTTTTTAAGTCTGATTTCTTTATTTGGGCCAAGTAAATTCCATTCAAGCCCATTTACTCTTTTTTATATATACTAATACATCTTTATTTTCTTCTTACATAATTCATTTTGTACATAAAATAATATATTAACTTTTTTATAAAACTTTCATAATTACTCTTTTTTTAGTTAGTATAATACATAAGACTAAAATTTGGAGTTAAACAAATTTCTCTTTTAAAACTTATTTATTTTAAATACTAAACCTTGTATAAAGTATTAATAAAGAATGCATAAATAGATTTTTTTTAAACTTAGAATTTCTTAAAATATGTTATTTTCTTTTCTTAAAACCTTTGTTTATACATATTTAACAAAAACACAAAGAAAATACAAGAATACAAAATAAATAATAAATACTTAATTTTTCATTAAGTTAACATTTCGTCACTTGTAAATAATCATACACTTACACCAATACATTGATACATTTATATTGCTTTATTCTTATACATTGCTACATTTTTACATTGCGATTGATTCGATTTGGTTGTAATTATTTGGACACTACTCTCCTATTAAAGTCTCATCCCCATTTGTAAACATTTGTACCCCCACTCCCGGATACTTATTTGTAATAGCGTAGACTTTAAATTCTCGCAATTTATCGCTTTTAAATATACCATGGTTAGACCTAGGGTTTGTATGTAAATAAAATCAAACGCTAGATAACCTAACACAAAGATAAATGCATGACAATCAACACACTATTCACACTTGAACCCCTAGGGTAATCCCGCTTGTTGCCTTCCAAAATGGGCCATGCTTGCATGTTGAGTTCTTTGGAAAAACAAAACAAATCAAAATGATCATAGTCCCTCGATGACGCTTTCAAAAGTTGCCTAATCAAAATGATCATAGTCCCTTCAAGCAAAATTGCCAAAGACACTTGGTACCATTGCATTCATGGTCCATACGATGACCCGCGCCTGTCCCGTTAACATCCTAACGCAAGATTGTCCACCAAATACAATGGTGGAACAAAATTGTTAAAAGGGTTAAAACATGAGAAAAACCTTTTAGTAAATTTAGGGGTAGACAACTCTTAGTTACTTGATAAACTTGCCAAACACGCTTGCCTACTTTTCAAAACCCACTCCACAAACACTTTCAAAACAACTTTCAAAAACATTTGAAACATCTTTTCAAAAAGATACACACCTTTGTAAAACATTCGAGTAAAGAATTGTTACAACGGTTGCCGAAACGAAGGCATCTTTTTCAAAATATTTTCAAAACACACACACACACCACAATTTCAAGCAATTGAAAATCAAGGCAAGTGATCTAAAACAAGTAACTAAGAGCCCATGGATAACCATGGATGAAAAGGGTGTTAATACCTTCCCTTTTCATAATCTACCCCCCGAACCCACGAAACATCTCAAAAGGTTTTTCCTGTGCTTTTTAACCTTTCCTTTAGGATAAAATAAAAAGTCGGTGGCGACTCTTGCTAAACCAAACAAGTGCGAATACAAACACAAAACCTCAAGTCAGTTCTCCCACCGTATCACACCAGGTTTCTGAAAATGTTGATCCCGACATTGGCAACATTGTTGGAACCAGCAAAATAGCAAGAAGTGGAAGAGCGTTCTCCCCTGATATTTCTCCTCCAAAAGTTGTTACTGGTCCTGTGATCATTCCTACTTTTGTTCCTGCTGATACCACTACTGCAATTCCTGTGATTACCCCTGTTGACACCCCTATCACTGAGTCGACCGAGACTCGGGGCAAAGACATATTGATTGAGCCTGTCCAGACGAAGGCCCAGTCAGTATCTATCCCAGAGGCTTCTAAGAAAGAGATGGAAGAAATTTTGAAGATCATAAAGAAGAGCGACTATAATATGGTCGAACAACTGGGGCAGACCCCCTCAAATATTTCTATGCTAGCCTTACTGTTGTGCTCCAAAGCTCATGCAAAGGCTTTGGTGAAGTTCCTTAAAACTGTCCATGTACCACAGGAAACCACTGCTGACCAATTTGAAGATTGTGTGGCTAGTTTGACAGCTAATAATGGTTTGGGCTTCTCTGATGTTGATCTGACACCCAGAGAGAGAAAGCACAATGATGCACTACATGTTTCTGTCGAATGCATGGGCACTAGTTTGGCCCATTTCCTAGTAGATATTGGTTCATCTTTGAACGTGCTGCCCAAGAAGGCTCTGGATAGACTAGACTGTGAAGGTTTGACTTTGAAGCCCAGCAAAATTGTAGTGAGGGCTTTTGATGGTTCGAAGAGAATGGTGCACGGGGAGGTGGACATCACTATCAAAGTTGGTTCTCAGACCTTTGACTCTACCTTTTACGTGATGGATATCAGACCGTCTTATTCTTGTTTGTTGGGTCACCCTTAGATCCATGGGGCGGGAGCTGTCACATCCACTCTACATCAGATGATTAAATACCCGGTGAAAGGAAGGATTGTCAGGTGCACGGTGAAGAAGAATACATGGTCAGGTACCTGAATTCCTTTAGATATGTAGAAATGGATGGTGAGTTCATCAAAACTCCATGTCAGAACTTCGAAGAGATGCCTCAGACTATGGCTACAACTAAAACTATCACCAACCTGCCAAAGATCACCAGACCTCCCTTGAAGATGGCTTCTCTCAAGGATGCAAAAGCGATTATTGAAGAAGGTGGGTCTACTATCTGGGGTCAGCTCCCTGATATTCCGTACAAATATGATAAGTTTGGTTTGGGTTTCTCTTCAGGGGCTCAAAGGGTTGTTCGAAGCGCTTGTGCTGGAAGACCTCCCCTACGCATCAGTAATCATGGGGTCAACGCCTTAGAAGACAATGATGGTGACAATGACATGGATAGCTGGGTCTTCCCTACTACCAACAGTGGACCGAGTAACTGAACAACAAAAGACTTTATACCAATTACTTTTATTCAGAAGTAATTGTCTTTATTGTTTTTGGATATGTAATAAACATTATAAACTTTATGGCCATGTGTCTTACCCTGGACACAATGGTTTATTTGTGAGGGTTATCATGTTTTAATTTCATATGGCATTAATAAAGCATTGGACGTTTATGCATACAAATTTTGCGCTCTCTGTTTTTCTTTTCTGCTTTTACTTTGTCTATACAGCTATTCTCTTACACACACTCACGTATCAAACTGCATATTCATATCCACTTTAGATCCCATTGATAATAGTTCTGTTATTTCCGATTATAACTTTGAAAATCAGATCAACCAAGCCGAGGATGAAGGTGAGGAAGATTGTGAGGTACCCGGAGAACTTGCTAGACTGTTACAGCAGGAAGAAAGGGATATACAGCCTCATGAAGAGCCAGTTGAGACAATAAACTTGGACATAGAGAAAGACAGAAAATAAGTTAAGATAGGTGCAAATCTGGAGCTTGGTGTCAAACAGCGGTTGATACAGACGTTGCATGATTATGTCGATATATTTTCCTGGTCGTATAAGGATATGCCAGGACTAGACACAGATATTGTGGTTCATCGTCTGCCAACTAAAGAAGATTGTCCTCTGGTAAAGCAGAAGGTCCGACGTATGCGCCAGGAAATGTCAGAGAAGATCAAAGCAGAGGTTATGAAGCAGTTCAACGCTAGTTTCTTAGATGTCACCTCTTATCCCCAATGGGTTGCTAACGTAGTCCTGGTGCCTAAAATGTATGGCAAGGTACGGATGTGTATGGACTACTGAGATTTGAACAGGACAAGCCCCAAAGATGACTTTCTGCTTCCCCACATCGACGTTCTGGTTGACAACACCATGCAGCACAAGATCTTTTCTTTCATGGACAGTTTCTCTGGTTACAATCAGATCAAGATGGCACCCAAAGACATGGAGAAGACAACCTTCATCATGCAATGGGGAACTTTTTGTTACAAAGTGATGTCGTTTGGGTTGACGAATGTTGGGGCAACCTATCAGCGAGCCATGGTAGCTTTGTTTCATGACATGATTCACCATGAGATAGAGGTCTACATTGATGACATGATAGACAGGTCCCAAACTGAGGAAGAACACCTTGATCATTTATAAAAGTTGTTTGATAGGTTGAAGACTGTGATATGGTGGGAGAACTGACTTTGGTGTTTAGCGTTTTATCGCAAATGTTGTGGTTAGCAAGATTCGCCACCGACTTTTCTTTTATCCAAAAGGAAAGGTTAAAAAGAACAGGAAAGACCTTTGAGATTATTTCTTGAGTTCGGTGGGTAGATTATGAAAAGGGAAGGTGTTAGCACCCTTTTCATCCATAGTTATCTATGGGCTCTTAGTTGCTTGCTATATCACTTACTTTTGTTTGCAAAATGTGCTTTGTGATGGTTTTGAAAGTATTTTGAAAAGGTGCCTTCGTTTAAGCAATCTTTGTAATAGTTCTCGTTCGTAAGAACGTATACAAAGTGTTGATCTTTTGAAAATGTTTCATGTTTGAAAAATGTTTTGAAAGTGTTTTTTGAAAGTGTTGGTGTTTGTTTTTAAAATAAGTAATGATTGTTTAGTTTGGAAGTGAGAAAGCAACTAGGAACAATCTACCCACTCAAAAAGTCTTAGTTCATTTCTTCCTTTCCTTTAATATTGCTATCTTACCATTGATTGGTAAGAAGCCTTATCTTTGGATGTAAAGGGACGGGCGTGGGTTAACGTATAGCCATGATAGCAATGTTATGAGACATCTTAGCATTTCTCTTTGAGGGACTAAGATCATTTTTAAAGGCAACATTGATAGCATCATCGAGGGACTATGATCTTGTATTTTTTATTTCTTTTTGCTAAGATATCCCACATGCATTACATGGCCATTTTTGTAAGGCAACAAAGTGGAATTACCCTAAGGGTGTAAGTGTGCAAGTGTGTTTGATTTACATGCTTGTTTATCTTGAATTAGGGTTTGCTACTTGTTGGTTTTAGTTTTTCCATACAAACCCTAATTACTAGCATTTATATAAAGCGATGAATTGTGGAAAGTAAAATTACTAAGCTATTACATCATTAGGGGAGAGGTATACAAATTTACAAATGGGGATTTTGCAAGAAAATTAAACCTAATTATCTATTACAACCATATTGAATATTGTACAAGAATTGAAAATAAAATGCAAGAATATAAATGGAAAAAGAAATGATTTTTGTTTCGTTTTTATGAAGGGTTTAATTTTGACCTAATTAAAAAAACAATAATTAATTGAAAATAAAAAAAAAATTAAACTTTGACTAATTAAGAAAATAAGTTAAGTTTAAAATATTTTTAGGGTTTTTTATGAAAAGGTTTTAAATTAATAATAATATGAAAATTAAATAATTAAAAGAAACCTAAATTATAAGTTAATTTTAATTTAAAAATAAAATAAAATAATAATTAAATCTAAGTCTAAATATTAATTATTTAAAAAAGAAATTAATTTGTTAAGAAAAATGTTTTTAGTCTTTTTGTATTTACAGAGAAAATAAACTAAATAAGTGTAAAAATGATAAACAAAATATTTTTAGATTTTTTGTTAACAATAATAATAATAATAATAATAATAATAATAATAATAATAATAATAATAATAATAATAATAATAATAATAATAATAATAATAATAATAATAATAATAATAATAATAATAATAAAGAAAATATGAAATAAAAAAAGAAAATGAAATAATAAAGAAACTAATGGACAAGGGGTGCAAAAGTAAGGTAGTGGGTTAGAGGTCAGCAAAAAACAAAAAGCTCAAAGGGGAAAGCCCATGCACCTATAGATGAAACAAAATAAAAGAGTGAAAAAATGAACAAAAGGTAGTGCGCTGGGTGTTGAACCCATGACCTCCCATACATACGTGCGCTACCTTTGCCACTGGGGTGGTTGTACATCCGTTAACTTAACTGAAATAATAAATACATAATACAAAACAAGTTCCAGAAATAAACTTCTTCTTCAACCTCCAGCCATAGATCCTGTAACTTCGCCATTTCTCAACAAAAATGAAATATGCAAACATGAAAGTTGTTCCATTTTTCCATACGAATCCAACCATGTAAATATCATAAGCTATAAATCAAAGATGAATGAGAATTTCTAAAAGTACCAAATTCTGACCTAATTATTTCAGAAAGTTCAAACTCAAAATTCTCACTACTCAAGCAATATAAATGAAATCTATGCACATGTATAGTTTCAGGACAATGATGTCTACATTTTATCTTTGAAAATGGACAGCTAATAATTCCTATATGAACATTTCAAAAGTCAGAAAACTTACCTCAAAAATGGATTTCATGAAATGAGTTTGAGCTTGATTCAAGGTGCTGCAATGATCAGGTTAGCTTCCTCAAGTTCCTAGGAAGCTAATGCAATGATTAGCTGAGCAATGGATGACTGGAATGGCTTGGAGAACTCAATCTGTAATGCTCTATTTTTGGTTATGGAGGGTGATGGAAATGGAGTTACAGTCGTGTAACAGGGACAGGGATGAGTTGTATTTGATATAAGGAAGCTTTAGGAACTAAAAGGCCAAAGAACGCACGATGGAAATATGAGTTTGGAGTTCAAGGTCAGAAACTGTGTAATAATGGAGTTTTTGGGCAATTTCTGGTTTGAGGGAGTTCGGGAGTGTTTTAGGGTATTCAAGCTCGTGTCTTAGCTCACAAATAGTGACTCTATTTATAAGCAACAAGTTTGGAGACTTCTTGTTGATCAGAATTCAAAATCACAAGTTTAAGCATAACATGTGATTTTTGAGAAATCCAAGTTTCAAAGTCTTGTGTACTTGCTAATTGTGATACAGTGGGAGAACTGACTTGAGGTTTTGCGTTTTATTGCAAATGTTGCGGTTTAGAAAATGTCGCGACCGACTTTTCTTTTATCCAAAAGGAAAGGTGAAAAAGCACAGGAAAGACCTTTGAGATTGTTTCTTGAGTTTAGGGGTAGATTATGAAAAGGGAAGGTGTTAGCACCCTTTTTATCCATGGTTTTCCATGGGCTCTTAGTTACTTGCTAGATCAATTGATTTTGTTTGAAATTGTGCTTTGTGTGGTTGTTTGAAAGTATTTTATAAAAGAGGCCATTGCTTAGGCAATCTTTATAATGATTCTCGTTCGTAAGAATGTATACAAATATGTTTTTCTTTTTGAAAATGTTTTCAATGTTTGTAAAATGTTTGGAAATGTGTGTGTTTGTTTTGAAAATAGCAAGGATAGTTGTTTGGAAATAGAGCAAGTAACTAGAAGCAATCTACCTACTCAAATGTCTTTCTTGTTCATTTTCTATTCCTTTGACATTTTTGTTTTACCATTGATTTGGTAAGCAACACTATCTTTGGATGTTAACGGGACGGGCGTGGATCATCGTATAACCATGATTAGCAATGTTTCAAAGTATCTTAGCATTTTTTAGGGACCAAGATCATTTTGTAAGGCAACTTTGAATAGCGTCATCGAGGGACTATGATCTCATATTTGTTTGTTTTACCAAGATACTTCGCATGTGTAATATGGCCATTTTTGTATAAGGAAACCAAGTGGAGAAACCCTAAAGATGCTTTTGTGCAAGTGTGTTATTTTCATGCCTTGATTTTGTCTTGTATTAGGGTTTTCTATTTGTTTTGTTTTGATCTTTTCATACAAACCCTAATTACTAGCATGGTATATAAAGCGGTAAATTGCAAAATTTAAATGTCCTAAGCTATTACAACATTTTTATGGGAGGGGGGAATACAAATTGTGAATGGATATTTGCAATAATATAAATCTAATTAAACTATTACAACCTAATCGAATTTGTACAAATATTGGAATAAACAAATACAATATTTAAATATGCAATATTATGCATATGCAAGAAAAGATTGTTTTATTTTTATGTGAAAAGGAATTTTAACCTAATCCTAAAAATATATAAAAAAGAGGAAATTATATCTTAAAAAAAGGTTAACCCTAATTTCTAGTTTTGAAAAAAAATAAAGTTCTTATGTATTATTTTTATGTATTTTTTGTATTAAAAATAATGAATAATATTTTATGAAAATATTCAGTTTTTATATATGCCAAAATAAATATTTACAAGTATGGAATTAAAAGGAAATAAAACAAATTAAACTAAACCTATTTTATTTATGTTTACAAGTTTATTTAAGAAACATAATTAATATATATATCGTTTAATAAAAATATTTTTTATGTAAAAATAAAATAACATAAACAAAATACAATATTTATCAAGTTTTATATTTTTCATGATTTGATGTATTAAAGAAAATATTTAATAAAAAAAATTAATAAAACAAAATAAACAAAATAGTTGGGCCAGGGGTGCTATAAGGAGATTGGGAGTAGTATGTTAGCAAAAACACTAAGGCCCAAAGAAACAAGCTCATCCTACAAAACAACAAAAAATGGAAATGGAAAAATATGAAAAAACAAAAGGTAGCGCCAAGGTTCGAACCCATGACCTGGGCCTCACCAGCGCGCTACCTTGCCACTGGGGTGGCTATACATCCGTTGATTTATATGAAACAACAAAAACATAACACAAACAATATCCTTGCTCTGTACTTCATCTTCTTCCTCAAGCTGGCCAGAAGCTCTGTAACTTTCTCATTTCTCCATGAAAATGAAAACTTCAAACATGAAAATGGTAGTACTCATTCCCACGATTTTAACCATGTAAATCATGTAAGCTAACAATCAAAGACCAAAACAAATTTTAAAAGCCCTAAATTTAAACCTAATTTTTCCAGGAACTTCAAGTTCAAAATTATCTCAACTCAGGTCAAATAAATGCAAGTTATATATATGTACAGCTTCGTAGTAATGATATCTACATTGTTTATTCACAAATCGTGGCCAATGGATGCCTGTATGAAGAGATGGAAATTGAGATTCTTACCTTTTTCAGCTGAGATCGTGAATGGAGTTTGAGTGGGATTTAAGAAGGCCTGAAGGTTGCTTTAGCTTGCTTGAACCTCCCTGAGTGTGTTCCAATCCTTGCCTTGCTCTGGAAGTGCCTGGAACTCTCTATCCAAGTCAACCTGCAAGCTTGGAAAACAAAAATGGCAGATGAAGAAGGAGGAGTTACAGTGCAGGGATGATGGTCTGGATCAGTTAGATATGAAGTAGGTAAAGTGTTTGGATCATTAAAACTTGAAACGCATGAGCCAATTTGTGGATTGCTATGCTTATGCTCAAACTGCAAGTTTTGATAGTTTTTTGGTGATATGGAGTGTTTGAGTGTTTTAGGCCCTTAGCAATCGTGTCCTCTGTTGTAATGTGTTTGTGTATTAGTATGGAAAAGGTTTCAAGTCAACTCCCCAATAGATTTGTATGTTGTATCCTTTTGGCACACTTTCTTGCTTTTGAAGCAAAGTGAAGAGACAAGTCTTCACATGCTTGTACTGGCCTACTTGGGGTTGGTATAAGCTTTTTACAATTTGCTTTAGGCCTGTAGGACTTGTGTGTGCAGAGAAGACAGGTCCAGTGCTCAAGAATTGGAAAGTTGCAAAAGTGAAGCTTTTTCAAAATGGCAATGGCAACTCTATGCCATTTATGGAATTACAACTTGGACAAAGGCTATTGAGCTTGAATTAAAGCTTTGTCAACTGAGTAAGCATTAAATTATGAAGTTAGAAACAAGTTAGGGACCTGTAAAGTAAGAATTAGGCAGAATAGGTTCAAATTTGAATTTTGTTCTTCATGAAATGGCTTGAATTTAAAGTGGGAAATTGCCAACTTCATCTCTTCGATTCTCCCTACTCAAAAATGATCTTGAGGAGTTCTTGGACATTTTGGAAAGCTTGCAATATGTTATATAACTCATATTTGAAATGCATTTCAATAATCCTCTTGGAACTAGGTGAAAAATTGCCATGAAGTTGGGTCCAAAACCTGCCTAAATTAGGGCAAAATTTCACTAAGTTATCTAGTTCATGAGCATGTAATCATAAAATTATATCTTGAGATCCAAGCATCTTTAGGGAAAAATGTGTGAAGCAAATTTGTAGATTTCATGGAGGTATACAACTTTCATGTTTGGAACTTTCCTTTAATCATCTTGTAACATGGTGGAAAAATGGCTTAAAGTTGAGAAAAAATAAGAAATTTTCTATACTTAGAAAATTTTCTAAGTTAAGAAAATTTCCAATTTCAAAACCAAGTCTTCAATCCTTGATTTCTTGATGAACAAGTTTCAAATTTTGACATGTTTGATGAATTGTGACCCTTGGCACTTGGTTTTGACCAAAAAGTCAAAGTTTGACTTTTCAGTATACAGTTGACTTTTGAATAGTTGACTGCAAATTTCATCTATCTATCCAATGGATTTGCAATATTTTGAACCATATAATTAGGTAAATATAATGAAATTTAATACTTAAAATCATGCTTCAAACCAATTGGTCATTTGTTAGGTCAAAAATCAGAAATTGCCCTTTCTCAGTCAAAACCCTAATTTTGACCATTTTGCCCTTTTGATGAATGAGCATCAAAATGGAATCCGTGTCTGGAGCATATCTAGGATGTATCTGAATTTGAAATCTGAATGAGTATCAGGATGGCATCCATGTCTGGAGCGTATCCGAACTGTATTTGTAAGTTGTATTCTGAATGAGCATCAGAATGACATCCGTGTCTGGAGCGTATCTGGGCTGTATCTGAATTTGAAATCTGAATGAGTATCAGAATGGCATCCGTGTATGGAGCATATCTTCATTGTATTCGTAAGTATATTTTTCAATGGTAACTGCTAATATCATCCTGAAAAGGGTAAAATGTTAGCTAAAACACAAAGTTTATGTCGCATGCAATGTATGATGCAATGTATTTGCTTTATCAATGTTTATGATATATGGATGTAATGTATGCACATGTGAGCTGATTTGCTGTACTGATGTCTGATTGAGAAAGATAAATCCCTGAATGTTGTTGAGGACATGTTGAATTTTCATGTCTTGAAGTTGAAGTACTGACGAACTCTTGTTGAGAGAAGTAAATTCCATTGTAAGGGCAATGCCATGTACTGCTTGTAAGATCTGCTTGGGGAATATTGAGAAATTTGATGATTTGTACTGGGGATTAATAATTTGAAGTTTTAGTTCCGCTGGGGATTCAAATGACATACTGTGGGGATTACTCATGGAATAGCCTAGAGACGTTTTCCTGTCCTTTCAACTTATCAGTAATTGTCTTTCTCATTTTTATTATTTGTAAACAGTAATCATGTTCAAATGCATATTCATTAATGAATCATTGGACGTTTTTGTAAACAAAACACAAGTGTAAAGAAAAAGACAAATATTTTTTGCACTTTTGAAGGGGAATCTGTATTGACTTTGAATAGATATTTTGTACAAAGGAGACAGACATTCTAGTAAGAGAATGTAGTTGTAAACAAGAAAAAATTAATACAAAGAAATATAGCTATGTGTAATAATTCCTTGGGGTTCCCATTCTGCTATAGCTTTTGTATCTCTGAGTATCTTGTCTATTTTCCTTGTCCGAAGATGATTGAATTGGTCAGAAACTCTGAGTTTGTCAGCGGAAGCCAAAGGTTGTCTGTCAAATGATCTGATGGGACATAGTCATACGCTTTTATTCCCTAACTTTTGCCTGGACCGCCCTTTCAGGTTTTCAGTCCACCGGGAAACCCTTTTTGCCCAAGTCGCCCTTTCGGGTTTTCAACTTGCCGGGTGTACAAATTTTTTATTTTATCCCTAATTTTTGCCCGAACCTTTTGGTTCTCAGGGATGCCCTTGTTTTTCCTAGGTGTGTCAACCTAGCGGGTCTCTTATGCGTAGTATTTTTTGACTATGTCCGCGTTTGCAGGGTGTGGCAAGTCGTCGCCATCCATGGTGGTCAAGATCATTGCTCCACCGGAGAAGATATTTTTGATTACAAATGGTCCTTCATAGGTAGGAGTCCATTTTCCCCTGGGATCACTTTGTGGCAAGATGATACGCTTGATCACTAAATCCCCAACTTGATATACTTGACGTCTGACCTTCTTGTTGAAAGCCTTGATCATCCGCTTTTGATACATCTGACCATGACAAACAATAGTAAGTCTCTTCTCATCAATTAAATTTAGTTGATCAAGTCGAGTCTGGATCTAATCGTCTTCGTTCAAGACTGCATCCTTCATAATCCTCGGAGAGGGGATCTGAACCTCAATAGGCAAGACATCCTCTATGCCGTAGACCAAAGAATAGGGTGTTGCTCCGGTTGACGTGCGAGCCGTGGTATGGTACCCGTGGAGAGCGAATGGTAACATCTTATGCCAGTATTTGTATGTGACTGTCATTTTCTGTATGATCTTCTTAATGTTTTTATTTGCAGCCTCGAGAACACCATTCATCTTTGGCTGATAGGGAGAAGAATTATGATGTTGGATCTTGAATTGCTCGCACAAGGAGGTGATCATAGTGTTGTTAAGATTTGTACCATTGTCAGTGATGATCCCTTCTGGGATACCGTACCGGCAAATAAGGTTTTGCTTAATGAAGTGGGCAACAACATTCTTGGTAACGGATGTGAAAGAAGCTACTTCGACTCATTTGGTAAAATAGTCAATGGCCACTAGGATGAAGCGGTGTCCATTGGAGGCTGTAGGATTGATCTCTCCAATCATATCAATTCCCCACATAGCAAAGGGCCAAGGAGCCGTCAAGACATTCAGAGGAACCGGAGGTACATGCACCTTGTCAGCATAAATTTGGCACTTATGACAGGTCCGAGAGTGTTTATAGCAATCTGCCTCCATGGTAGACCAATAATAGCCTGCTCGTAGGATTTTCTTCGCCATCGTATGCCCACTGGAGTGGGTGCCAAAAGTACCTTCATGTAAAGCAGCCATGATCTTTTCAGCTTCAACCTTATCCACACACCGAAGCAAAATGGAGTCATGATTGCGTTTATATAGGATGTAGTTACTAAGGAATAACTTAGCAGAGAATCTCCTTAAGAACTTCTTATCATTGATTGAAGCTCCTTCTGGATATTCTTGAGCCTCGAGATACCTCTTGACTTCATGAAACTAAGGCTGGTCCACTACTTCCTCAGTATTAATCTAGTGACAATGTGTTGGTTCACCCATTCGCTAGATGGTGATCTGGGGAGCCTCGTTATCCCAATTAAGTTTAAACATAGATAACATTGTGGCTAGGGAATCTGCTAGCTGATTTTCTTCTCGAGGGAAATGCTCGAAGGTAATCTTCTCAAAATGTGGTAACAATGTCAAAACATGTTCTTTGTAAGGGATAAGGTTTGGGTGCTTAGTGTCCCACTCCCCTTTGATCTGACTGATGACCAAAGCTGAATCCCCAAACACATCTAAAGATTTGATTCCCAAGTCTATGGCAGCTCTGAGACTGAAGATGCATGCTTCGTACTCCGCCATGTTGTTCCTACAGTTGAAGCAAAGTCTGGCAGTAAAGGGAGTATGACACCCTTCTGGAGATATGAGTACGGCACCAATACCATTACCAAGTGCATTGGATGCCCCATCAAAGAACAGGGTCCATCGGGATCCTTGTTCAGGTCCGTCATATGGCCTGATTTCTTCACAGTTGTCTAATGTCATGATGTCTTCATCCGGGAATTCAAACTTCATGGACTGGTAGACTTCTACAGCTTGGTGAGCAAGATAATCAGCCAATACACTGCCCTTTATAGCTTTTTGGGTAGTATACTGTATGTCGTACTCAGTTAGGATCATCTGCCATCTAGCTATTCTCCCAGAAAGAGCAGGCTTGTCGAAGATATATTTTATCAGATCCAACTTAGATATCAATAAGGTAGTATGAGTCAGCATATATTGTCTTAGCCGACGAGTAGCCTATGCCAGAGCGCAGCAAGTTTTCTCGAGCAGTGAATATCTGGTTTCACATTTGGTAAACTTTTTGCTCAAGTAATAAATAGCGTGCTCTTTTCGGCCAGACTCGTCATGCTGCCCCAATACAGACCCCATTGAGTTTTCTAAAACAATCAGATACATGATCAACGATCTTCCCTCGACTGGTGGTATCAACAAAGGAGGCTCTTGTAAGTATTCTTTGATTTTGTCAAAAGCAACTTGGCATTCATCATTCCATTTGACTACTTGATCTTTCTTCAATAGTTTGAAGATTGGCTCACAAGTAGCTGTTAAGTGAGAAATGAATCTGGCAATATAGTTCAAGCGTCCCAAGAATCCTCCGACTTCCTTCTCAGTATGAGGAGCAGGCATCTCTTGTATTGCTTTAACTTTGGCAGGATCGACCTCAATACCTTTGTTACTGATGACAAAACCCATGAGTTTACCGGACCGTACTCCAAATGTGCACTTGTTTGGATTCAACCTCAGCTTATACTTTTTCAATCTCTCAAACAACTTGTGTAAGTGATCAAGGTGTTCTTCTTTAGTTTGTGATCTGGCTATCATATCATCTATATAGACCTCTATTTCATGATGTATCATATCGTGAAATAAAGCGACCATGGCGCGTTGATAGGTTGCCCCAACATTCTTTAATCCGAATGGCATCACCTTGTAGCAGAAAGTGCCCCACTGTGTGACAAATGTAGTTTTCTCCATGTCCTCAGGTGCCATTTTGATTTGGTTATAACCTGAGAATCCGTCCATGAAGGAAAACACTTTGTGTTGTGCGGTATTATCAACCAGGATATCAATGCGGGGGAGTGGAAAATCATCTTTAGGGCTCGCCCTATTCAAATCTCTATAATCCACACACATTCGTACTTTGCCATCTTTTTTAGGCACGGGAACAATGTTGGTGACCCATTGAGGATAGGAAGTGACATCCAAGAATCCAGCATTGAATTGCTTCATGACCTCCTCTTTAATCTTTTTTGACATATCAGGTCTCATACGGTGAATCTTTTGTTTTACTGGTGGGCAGTCTTCTCTCGTAGGTAGACGATGTACCATGATGTTTGTATCAAGTCTCGTCATGTCTTCATATGACCAGGAAAAGATCTCAACATAGTCATGTAACAGCTGAATCAGACTATCTTTGACACTGGGTTCCAAATTGGCACCCACCTTGACCTCTTTTTTGTCCTCCTCGGTACCCAAGTTGATTGTTTCCACAGGTTCTCGTGAGGCTGAATGGTTCTTTCCTCTTGTTGTAGCAGTCTGACAAGTTCCCCTGGTACCTCACAATCTTCATCCCCTTCATCTTCGGCTTGGTAGATTAGATCCTCAGAGTTACAAAAGGCCATAGCAGTATCGTTACCCATGGGATCCAGTGTTGATGGGTACCTGCATTTGTGAGTGTGGGTGTGCGTAAGGGTATAGCCACCTTTAAAAGAAAATAAAATGTAAAAGAAAAACAATGAGCCAAAAAGTTTGTATGCGAAAAACGTCCATGATTCATTGAATGTCATATGAAGATGAAAATAACAACCCTTACAAATGGACCATTGTGCCTCGGGAAAGACACAAGGTTTTAGGAGTGTAAATTGTTTGTGAATATTACAGACCCAACAACAAAAAAGAAAAGATAAATTACTGAGGGATGAAAGTTATTGGGACAAAGTCTCTGGCCTCCCAATTGCGGAGTCCTCCCTTGATAGTTGGAAAGATCCAATCCTCCAAGCTGTAATCCTCTTCACCATCTTCCACCGCATTTATGTCTCGGTTGGCAATCTTCAAGGGTGGCCCTCCAGCACGGGCACGACGTACAGCCTTTTGAGCACTTGAAGTGAAACCTAAGCCAAACTTATCAGACTTATACGGGATGTCTGGAAGTTGCCCCCAGATGGTGCATCCTACTTCCTCTACTACAGCTTTGGCGTCCTTCAGAGATGACATCCAGAGTGGAGGTCTTGTAATCTTGGGAATCTGGGACACAGTCTTGGTTGCTGCTACCTCTGGGGGGACTTCTTCGAAATTTTGAAAAGGAGTTTTAATGAACTCGCCGTCCAATTCCACATATCTAAAGGAATTGAGGTGGCTAATCATATATTCTTCCTCTCCGCGGACAGTGATAATCTTTCCTTGAACCGGATATTTCAACATCTGGTGCAATGTAGAGGTGACAGTGCCAGCATTATGGATCCATAGTCGTCCTAGCAGACAGGAGTAAGAGGGGCGAATGTCCATTACATAAAAGGTTGAATTGAAAGTTTGAGTTCCAACCTTTATGGGGATATCTACCTCCCTGTGTACCATCCTCTTCGAGCCATCAAATGCTCTTACTACTATGTTACTTGGCTTTAACGTCAGCCCTTTGCAGTCAAGTCTGTCAAGAGCTTTTTTCGGAAAAACATTCAAAGATGAGCCAGTATCCACCAAGACATGGGCCAGAGTTGTGCCCCTACATTCCACAGAGACATGTAATGCCTTGTTGTGCTTTCTTCCCCTTGGTGTCAGATCAGCATCCGAGAAGCCTAGGCCGTTATCCGCTGTCAGACTGGCCACACAATCTTGAAATTGGTCAGCAGATGTCTCTTGAGGCACATGTTCTATTTTAAGGAACTTTACCAAGGCTTTCGCATGTGCCTCGGAACACAGTAATAATGCTAGCATGGAGATTTTGGAGGGAGTTTTCCCCAACTGTTCGACTACGTCGTAGTCGCTCCTCTTTATAATTTTTAAGATCTCCTCCCTTTCTTTCTTGGAAGCTTCGGGAATAGTCAGTGATTGAGCCTTCATCCAGATAGGCTCTTCTTGAATACTTTTTCCTCGGGTTTCAGCAGCAGGAGTGTTGGTAGGAATGACAATAGGGGTTGTAACGACTTCATCAATAGGAGCACTTGTAGAGATGATTATGGGTACGGAAGTAACCTTTGGAGCAGCCACAGGTCCAAAAACTGCCTTTGGGGGGGAAATCTCTGGAGAAAAGATTCTACCGCTTCAGGTAATCTTATTGGTTCCGGAAATATTTATAATGTCGAAATCTTCTTCTTCGGACCTCATCTCTTCGGCAGCCAGCCCATCTTGTTTGATGCCATGGTAGTAAATGTCCCCACCGTAATTCCATGGCATCGTCTTGTCTGATTCATATGGGACTGGCCCAGGCATTGTGATTATTATATGAGTTGCTTTCAGAACCAATATAATTCTAATGGGTTTTTTGGAAACTCTGGAAGAATTGGCGGATATGGTAGTGATTGAAACATCTTCAACAGAAATAGGTGAAACAGGAGTACTTTCAAACATAATCTCTTTGTTGTCTATCAAGCATTGAATGCCTATTTTCAACAAAGGGAAATCAGTTGGTGAGGATAGACAGAGGTGGAAAATTTCATTACAACCCGGGAATACACCGGCTTTCAACAAATTTATCTTAATGATTGGAAGTGGAGTCACGAGTTCATCAACTATCGTAACAAACAAGTCTTCTTCAATAGCATTGGTGTTGTGACCATGTCTAGGCATGGGAGCAGAGATAACATTTGGCTTCTCGGGCGCATCAAACTCAATTTCCTTTGCTTCAATGAGATCTTGTATTTTGTTTTTCAAGGCCCAACAATTATTGGTATTGTGCCCAGGACTTTCGGAGTGATATGCACAACGGGCATTGGGGTGATAATGAGGGGATGTTGTGTTGGGATTTTTCGGAGCTTCCTTCAGGGTTACCAAATTGGATCTCAACAGATGCGGTAATACTTGAGACAGAGTCATGTTAATTCTGGTGAATTGTCGGTCTGGCCTCTCCACCCTTGGTTGGTTACTTCTTTGTTGATCAGACGTAGGCTTTGGAATCATAACAGCCCCTACCATTGGTCGGCACTCGGCTCTCTCTTGGTTTCTTTGTGGATAAACAGCAGATACCTCTTTCTTACCAATAAAAGGCTTCCTCACAGCTGTAGAAGGAGACGAATCCTTTTGAATCTTTCCATTTCTTATGCCAGGTAAGTACCTTCTTGAAGTTTAGTTGGCTTAAACTTGTCCTAGTAAAAGTAACCGGGTTCTAAGGAGTTCAATAACACTGGATTGTTTCCTTGGTCATTGTTTCAGCTCAAGCCTCTTTAATGGAGACCGAAATATCCCAAGAAACCAAACCTCAATGAGTGTAGTATCGAGTATCTACCAACTTCGGACTGCACCAAAGTCGGTCATCTCACTACATCCTAAAGGCCAAGTTGGTCAAGTAAAGAGTTCTAGAAGTTCATTAGTGCTTCACGACATCACTCAGTGGCCCCGTATTCTCTTTGATTAACTCAAAGGCTACGGGTATCCACAAATATGACACACTAACATAGCTATTGCTTAGACCATGTCGGTATAACCCGCACAGTTTCCACAATGTATTGCTATTTACCTATAATGTATCCCAAATCCAGGTAGAGGATTTCAAACCCAAACAAAGAACCATAAATTAAAGCATACAAGTCAAACAATGTAAGTAAGTAAATATGATCTAGCCCTAAGGTAACCCCACTTTTATAAAATTCCCCAGCAGAGTCGCCAATTCTGTGATACGGTGGGAGAACTAACTTGAGGTTTTGCGTTTTATCGCAAATGTTGCGGTTTAGCAAGAGTCGCCACCGACTTTTCTTTTATCCAAAAGGAAAGGTGAAAAAGCACAAGAAAGACCTTTGAGATTGTTTCTTGAGTTCGAGGGGTAGATTATGAAAAGGGAAGGTGTTAGCACCCTTTTCATCCATGGTTTTCTATGGGCTCTTAGTTAGTTGCTAGATCAATTTCTTTTGTTTGAAATTTTGCTTTGTGTGGTTTTTTGAAAGTATTTTATAAAAGAGGCCATTTCTTAGGCAATCTTTGTAATGATTCTCGATCGTAAGAATGTATACAAAGATGTTTGTCTTTTTGAAAATGTTTTCAATGTTTGTAAAATGTTTGGAAATGTGTGTGTTTGTTTTGAAAATAGCAAGGATAGTTGTTTGGAAATAGAGCAAGTAACTAGAAGCAATCTACCTACTCAAATGTCTTTCTTGTTCATTTTCTATTCCTTTGACATTGTTGTTTTACCATTGATTTGGTAAGAAACCCTATCTTTGGATGTTAACGGGACGGGCGTGGGTCATCGTATAACCATGATTAGCACTGTTGAAAAGTATCTTAGCATTTTTGAGGGACCAAGATCATTTTGTAAGGCAACTTTGAATAGCGTCATCGAGGGACTATGATCTCATATTTGTTTGTTTTGCCAAGATACTTTGCATGCGTAATATGGCCATTTTCGTATAAGGTAATCAAGTGGAGAAACCCTAAAGATGCTTGTGTGCAAGTGTGTTATTTTCATGCCTTGATTTTGTCTTGTATTAGGGTTTTCTATTTGTTTTGTTTTGATCTTGCCATACAAACCCTAATTACTAGCATGGTATATAAAGCGGTAAATTGCGAAATTTAAATGTCCTACGCTATTATAACATTTTCATGGGAGGGGGGAATACAAATTGTGAATAGGGATTTGTAATAATATAAATCTAATTAAACTATTACAACTAAATCGAATTTGTACAAATATTGGAATAAACAAATACAATATTTAAATTTGCAATATTATGCATATGCAAGAAAAGATTTTGTTTTATTTTTTATGTGAAAAGGAATTTTAACCTAATCCTAAAAATATATTAAAAAAAGGAAATTATATCTTAAAAAAAGGTTAACCCTAATTTCTAGTTTTGAAAGAAAATAAAGTTCTTATGTATTATTTTTATGTATTTTTTGTATTAAAAATAATGAATAATATTTTATGAAAATATTTAGTTTTTATATATGCCAAAATAAATATTTACAAGTATGAAATGAAAAGGAAATAAAACAAATTAAACTAAACCTATTTTATTTATGTTTACAAGTTTATTTAAGAAACATAATTAATATATATATATATATATATATATATATATATATATATATATATATATATATATATATATATATATATATATATATATATATATATATATATATATATATATATATATATATATATATATATATATATATATATATATATATATTTATATTTATATATATATATAGTTTAATAAAAATATTTTTTATGTAAAAATAAAATAACATAAACAAAATACAATATTTATCAAGTTTTATATTTTTTATGATTTGATGTATTAAAGAAAATATTTAATAAAATAAAAAAAAATTAAACAAATAGTTGGGCCAGGGGTCCTGTAAGAAGACAGGGAGTAGTATGTTAGCAAAAACACTAAGGCCCAAAGAAACAAGCCCATCCTGCAAAACAGCAAAAAATGGAAATGGAAAAATATGAAAAAACAAAAGGTAGCGCCAAGGTTCGAACCCATGACCTGGGCCTCACCAGCGCGCTACCTTGCCACTGGGGTGGCTATACATCCGTTGATTTATATGAAACAACAAAAACATAACACAAACAATGTCCTTGCTCTATACTTCATTTTCTTCCTCAAGCTGACCAGAAGCTCTGTAACTTTTTCATTTCTCCCTGAAAATGAAAACTTCCAACATGAAAATGGTAGTACTCATTCTCACGATTTCAACCATGTAAATCATGTAAGCTAATAATCAAAGACCAAAACGAATTTTAAAAGCCCTAAATTTAAACCTAATTTTTCAAGGAACTTCAAGTTCAAAATTCTGTCAACTCAGGCCAAATAAATGCAAGTTATATGTGTGTACAGCTTCGTAGTAATGATATCTACATTGTTTATTCACAAATCGTGACTAATGGATGCCTGTATGAGGAGATAGAAATTGAGATTCTTACCTCTTTCAGCTGAGATCGTGAATGGAGTTTGAGTGGGATTTAGGAAGGCCTGAAGGTTGCTTTAGCTTGCTTGAACCTCCCTGAGTGTGTTCCAATCCTTGCCTTGCTCTGGAAGTGCCTGGAACTCTCTATCCAAGTCAACCTGCAAGCTTGGAAAACAAAAATGGCAGATGAATAAGGAGGAGTTATAGTTCAGGGATGATGGTCTGGATCAGTTAGATATGAAGTAGGTAAAGTGTTTGGATCATTAAAACTTGAAACGCACGAGCCAATTTATGGATTGCTATGCTTATGCTCAAACTGCAAGTTTTGATAGTTTTTTGGTGATATGGAGTGTTTGAGTGTTTTAAGCCCTTAGCAATCGTGTCATATGTTGTAATGTGTTTGTGTATTAGTATGGAAAAGGTTTCAAGTCGACTCCCCAACAGATTTGTGTGTTGTAGCCTTTTGGCACACTTTCTTGCTTTTGAAGCAAAGTGAAGAGACAAGTCTTCACATGATTATACTGGCCTTCTTAGGGTTGGTATAAGCTTTGTACAAGTTTCTTTAGGCCTGTAGGACTTGTGTGTGCAGAGGAGACAGGTCCAATGCTCAAGAATTAGAAAGTTGCAAAAGTGAAGCTTTTTCAAAATGGCAATGGCCACTTTATGCCATTTATGGAATTACAACTTGGACAAAGGCTCTTGAGCTTGAATTAAAGCTTTGTCAACTGAGTAAGCATTAAATTATGAAGTGAGAAACAAGTTAGGGACCTTTAAAGCAAGAATTAGGCAGCATAGGTTCAAATTTGAATTTTGTTCTTCATGAAATGGCTTGAATTCAAGGTGAGAAATTGCCAACTTCATCTCTTCGATTCTCCCTAGTCAAAAATTATCTTGAGGAGTTCTTTTACATTTTGAAAAGCTTTCAATATGTTCTATAACTCATATTTGAAATGGATTTAAAGACTCCTCTTGGAACTAGGTGAAAAATTGCCATGAAGTTGGATCCAAAACCTGCCTAAATTAGGGCAAAATTTCACTAAGTTATCTAGTTCATGAGCATGTAATCATAAAATTATATTTTGATATCCAAGCATCTTTAGGGGAAAATATGTGAAGAAAAGTTGTAGATTTCATGGAGGTCTACAACTTTCATGTTGGGAACTTTCCTTGAATCATCTTGTAACATGATGGGAAAATGGCTTAAAGTTGAGAAAAAATAAGAAATTTTCTATACTTAGAAAAATTTCTAAGTTAAGAAAATTTCCAATTTCAAAACCAAATCTTCAATCCTTGATTTCTTGATGAACAAGTTTCACATTTTGACATGTTTGATGAATTGTTACCCTTTGCACTTGATTTTGACCAAAAAGTCAATGTTTAATTTTTCATTATACAGTTGACTTTTGAACAGTTGACTGCAAATTTCATCTGTCTATCCAATGGATTTGCAATATTTTGAACCATATAATTAGGTCAAGATAATGCAATTTAATCCTTGAAATCATGCTTCAAACCAATTGGTCATTTGTTAGGTCAAAAATCAGAAATTGCCCTTTCTCAGTCAAAACCCTAATTTTGACCATTTTGCCCTTTTGATGATTTGATCAAATTTCTTGAGGAATTGTGGTCCAAACTTGATAAAATGATACATATGAGTTTAAAATGTTGATGTGAATCAAAAATTATGAAGTTTTACTATAAATTGCCATGGTTGACTTTTTCCCAATACAACTGATTTTTAGGTCAATAGTCCAATTGACTGGTCAAAAATGTGATTCAAGGCTTAAAACTTGACATGAGTAATCTTAGTGGTCCATGTTGATACTTGAAAGTCATATGAAGCATTGATATTCCAAAAATACTTATGCAAACTTAAACCCTAATTCTGGGTCATCAGTGCAAGATGAGATGTCTTGAGTTGATCAAACCCTAATCCACCCTTGAGTCAAAGAGATCTTGTGAGAAAAACTTGATAAATGGGAGGGAAAATTTTGGGGTACAACACTAATGTAGAGTGGTTATATTTTAAACAATTTTGCTTCCGACTTTGTAGATGGATTGTGATCATAGGGAACAAGTTAGAGACTCAAGAATTGACTTTGTGCATAAAGCTTGCTTTTCAAGAATGGCATTCTTCACTTTATTCCAAATATGGCAATGTGAATTGGATAAAGCTTAAACCACTTGGATTATAGCTCAAAAGTTTGTGTAATCCATTAGTGATGGATAGATACACAAGTTAGAAGGCCTGCAAAGCAAGATTATGCAGCCTAACATTGAAATTGCATTATGTGTTCATCAAGAAATGACTTGTAATTCAAGAATGAAACCCTAACTTCTTGCCTTTAATTCTCCTTGCTCAAGCATGATCTCAATGAGTTCTTTGATATTTTGGAAATCTTGTAACATCCTATACAACCTATATGTTGGACAATTTTTAAAATTCATCTTGGAACTATGTGAAAAATTTCCATGAAGTTAGGTCAAAATCTTGCCTAAACTAGGGCAAAATTTCACTAAGTTTCCAAGTTTCATGAACATGTCTTCTTAAAATCATAACTTGAAATCCATACATTTCTATAAAAAGTTATGTTCTACAATGTTTTATATCTCATTGAGATATACAAATTTCATATTGGAAGTTTCCTTTGAATCATCTTGCATCATGGTTGAAATTTGGCTCAAAGTTATGAAAAAATATGTATTTTCCAACACTTCGAAAAATTTCTAAGTTTAGAAATTTTGACTTTTCAAAATGAAATCTTGACTTTTTGATTTCTTGATGAACAAGTTTCATATTTTGACATGTCTTGATTAATTGTGATCTTTGATACTTAATTTTGACCAAAAAGTCAAAGTTTGACTTTTTAGTGTACAATTGACTTTTCATCAGTTGACTGAAATTCATCTATCAACCAATTGATCTTGAGATATTTTTTGAGCCATTCCAATAGGTAAAAATTAAGTATTTGAGACCTTGAGATCATAACTTAAACCAATCAATCATTTTCTAGGTCAAAATCAGGAATTGCACCTTCTCGATCAAAACCCTAATTTTGACCATTTTGCCCTTTTGATGATCTGATCAAATTTCTTGAAGAATTGTGATCCAAACTTGATCAAGTGACATAAATGAATTCATAATGTTTATATGAATCAAAAATTATGAAGTTCGATTGTGAATTGACCATAGTTGACTTTTTCCCCAATACAGTTGATTTTTGGTCAATTGATCAATTGACTGAGCAAAAATGTGATCCAAGACTTGAAACTTGACATGAGAAATATTGAGGATCCAAAATGATCCATGAAAGTCATATGAGGCATTAAAAGTCCATTTGTCCTTGTGAAATCTCAAACCATAATTTTCAGTCATCAGTGCTAAAGGAGGTGTCTTGAGCTGATCAACCCTTGTGTAGTCTTGAATCAAAGGAGATCTTGTAAGAGATTACTTGAGAAATGAGATGGAAAACTTTGGGGTACAACAGCTTCCCCTGTTCAATCTTCTTAAACTTGAAGAGTTAGATTGGCGGATCCGTCATTCGTGACTTGAAGGTGGAAGATGATTGAACACTAGAGTGCCCAAAAATTTGCACTCGAAGATGGATTAAGAATGGGCTTATAGACGCAATTTGGAGGAATGATTGTAAACACTGGAAGAAGTATCAGCATAGATATTGGTTAATTTATACTAAAACTCGATGTTTTACCTGTGGAAAAGGGGGTTAGTAAAATGCAGAAGTATGCATGATGTTCACCAGATGTGGTATTATGTTAAATGTATTTTGTATGTATATGCTATGATGTATGAATGTGGGATGTATGTTTGTTTGGGAAAATAAATCCCTGACTGCTGCTGAGGAGTTTTGAATCCCGGATTGCTGTTGGGGATTAAGAATATGCACATCTTAAAATTTGTTAAAAGAATGCCTCCGCTAGGGATTGTCCTTTGAATGTTAGCTGTTATCTGGTCAGATCCAGGCTTCACAGCTTACTGGGGATGAGGAAGTCAACTGTTATCTGGTCGGGTTCCATGCTTCACGGTAACTTACTGGGGAAGAATAAATTATCTATTATCTAGTCGAATTCCAGGCTTCGTAGAAGATTTCTTGAAATTGAATTTTTATCTGGTCGGATACAGGTTTCACAATAACTTGTCGGGGATAAGGAAGTTAATTGTTATCTGGTCAAATTTCAGGCTTTGCAGTAACTTGCTAGAGCGAATAAAATTGAACTGATATATGGTCGAGTCCAGGCTTCATAGTAACTTGAAGTGGTAACTACTATCTGGTTGGGTCCAGACTTCATAGCTTTTGAAAAGTTATACTATTATCTGGTCGGGTCCAGGATTTATAGTGTCTTGTTGGCATTGTAGCTAGTTGTTATCTGGTCGGGCCCGGGCTTTACAATAACTTGCTTGAAAAGATGAAATTAAAATGATATCTGGTCGGATCCAGGCTTCACAGATTTTGAGGTGGATGAAGTTAGTTTCTATCTAGTCGGGTCCAGGCTTTGCAATAAACTTGTCTGAAGAGATAGGGTTGAACTGACATCTGGTAGGGTTCAGGCTTTACAGTAACTGGTTTGGAACTTAGTTGTTATCTGGTCGAATTCCAGGTTTCACAACAAACTTCTGAGGGGAATTGTTATCTGGTCGGATCCAGACTTCACAATAACTTTCTTGAAAAGATGAAGTTGAAAACTGATATCTTGTCGGATCCAGGCTTCACAGTAACTTGTTGGGGTAGAGGCAAACTCTACTGGGGAAAATAAGTTAAACCTTGGTCTGATTGAGTCCAGATTCTTCTATATTTTTGAAGAGTTAAGTTATTATCTGGTCGGGTCCAGGTTTTATAGTATCTTGAGAAGTTAACTATTATCTGGTCGGGTCCAGTCTTCATAGTTAGTTGAAAGGTTACACTATTATCTGGTCGGACCCAGGCTCTATAGTGACTTGAGAAGTTGACTTTTATCTGGTCGGGTCCAGGCTTCATAGTAGTTTTTGGAGATAGTAAAGGTTTTGTTGACGACTTTACTGGGGATTAGGGGTTGTGGCCCTATGATCTGTAATAGTCTGAAAGGAAAATTCAAGTTGGGGAGTGTGGACTCAGTCGGGGAAGACAGACTCAGCTTGGTGAGGATAGCCTCGGCTGGGGATAACAGGCTCAGCTGGGGCAGATAGACTATGTTGGGGGAATAGAAACTCGGCTGGGGAGTTATGCTACTCGTTGTTTGTTGGGGAAATAAACCATGTTGGGGAAATAAACCCTGTTGATGAATGCTTGATGAACTGCTGACGAGGCAAGTTCTTTGATGAAGAGGTCCACAAGGCTTCTCCCTGTAGGATCAACTTCGTTGGGCAGAGAGTTGTCAAGAGATTGAGACTCTGGCTGGAGATCAACCTGTGCAAAGAAACTTTGTGGGTAACTTTGTTAAGGAATGGTTTATTGTAGCCGTATTTGTGGGGGATAATGTTAATGAAATAAATCTATGGGAATATTCCAACTGCATTAAAAAGAGATGCTTGTTGCTGCTTAGCAGGACACATGTGCCAAGTAGTTTTAATTATGTTCATATGCATATGTTCATTCAATTTTAGTCATTGGACAACTTTGCATTCAAAACAAAACAGAAAGTTTGCACTTCAAAGTATATTGGTATTGATATTTTTCCCATGAATAGGCGTTTTTGTACAAAGAGACAGAGATCCTAGTAAGAGGAAATCGTCGGAAGGAAAAAAAAATTGAAAACAAAAATAATAGCCATGTGAAATGATATCATTGCATTCCAACTCTACTATTGCTCCAATGTCTTCGAATGCCCCTTGCCGTTGACAGAAGTTGATTGGATTGATCTTGGACCGTTTGAACTTGGACCTTGGTGATAAAGTTGATTGTGGTGATTCCACGGGACATAGTCATACGCTTTCAATTCTTAACTTTTGCCTTGACCGCCCTTTCGAGTTTTCAGCCCACCAGGATACCCATTTTTGCCCAAGTCGCCCTTTCGGGTTTTCAACTTGCCGGGTGTACAATCTTTTGCATATATCCCTAATTTTTGACCAAACATTTTGGTTTTCTGGGATGCCCTTATTTTTGCCTAGGTGTGTCAACCTAGCGGGTCTCTTATACGTAGTATTTTTTAACTATGTCCGCGTTTATAGGATGTGGGAAGTCTTCACCATCCATGGTAGTCAGCATCATGACACCGCCAGAGAACACTCTCTTGACAACAAATGGCCCTTCGTAGGTGGGATTCCATTTTCCCCTGGGGTCACCTTGTGGTAGAATGATGCGCTTTATCACCAAATCTCCAGCTTGATATACTCGAGGCTTGATCTTTTTGTTGAAATCCTTGATCATACATTTTTGGTACGTCTGACCATGACAAACAACAGCCAGTCGCTTCTCATCTATTAAGTTCAATTGATCCAATATTGTCTGAATCCACTCGTCTTCTCCTAAGCTTGCCTCATTCATAATCGTCAGTGAGGGAATCTGAACTTCCACTGGAAAAAATCTTCCATGCCATAGACTAAGGAAAAGGGAGTTTCCCCAGTTGATGTCTTACTAAAGTACGGTAGCCATGTAGAGTAAACGGTAATATCTCATGCCAAACCTTATAGGTTACTACCATCTTCTGTACAATCTTCTTAATGTTTTTGTTGGCCTCTTCAACTGCGCCATTCATTTTAGGTCTATATGGAGAAGAATTGTGATGCTTGATCTTGAACTGAGTGTAAAGTTCGGTAATCATAGCATTGTTGAGGTTAGTCCCATTGTCGGTGATGATCCTTTCAGAGATACCATAGCGGAAGATAAGGTTATGTTTGATGAACCTGGCTACCACATTATTTGTGACTTAGGCGAAAGAGGCGGCTTCGACCCATTTGATGAAATAATCAATAGCGACCAGAATGAAGCGATGTCCATTGGAAGCAGTGGGCTTGATTTCTCCAATCATGTCAATGCCCCATATTGCAAATGGCTACGAAGCGGTCATGACGTTTAGAGGGATAGGAGGCACATGGACCTTGTCAGCATAGATTTGGCATTTGTGACAAGTCCTAGAGTGTTGATGGCAATCAGTCTCCATTGTTGACCAATAGTAGCCAACCCTCAGGATCTTCTTTTCCATAGTATGTACGCCCGAGTGAGTACCAAAGTGACCATCGTGCATGTCTTCCATAATTTCCTCTGCCTTCTTCTTGTCCACACATCGGAGTAGAGTAGAATCATGGTTGCGCTTGTACAAAATTTTGTTACTTAGGAAGAATTTGGCTGAAAATTTTTTTAAGAACTTTTTGTCATTGATGGACGCCCCCTCAGGATACTCTTGTGCTTCAAGGTATCTCATCACTTCATGGTACCATGGCTTTTCTGTGTCAGTGTCAAGCTTACAGCAGTGTGCAGGTTCGTCGAATCTCTCAATTGTATTCATAGGGGCTCGTTGTCCCATCTGACCTTGAACATTGAAGACATGGTTGCCAAGGCGTCAGCTAACTGATTTTCTTCCCTATGGAAGTGCTCAAAGGTGATCTCTTCGAAGTGAGGAATCAAGGATAGCACAAGTTCCTTGTAAGGGATGAGATTAGGGTGTTTAGTGTCCCAATCTCCTTTTACTTGGCTAATCACTAGAGCGGAATCTCCAAACACATTCAAATGCTTGATTCTCAAGTCAATGGCAGCTCTCAGCCCCAAAATGCATGCTTCATACTCAGCCATATTATTCGTGCAATCGAAGCATAATCTGGCAGTGAAAGGAGTATGGCAACCTTCAGGAGAGATGATCATAACACCAATTTTGTTACCCAAGGCGTTGGAAGCCCCATCGAAGACCATAGTCCATCGAGATCCTTGTTCAGGTCCGTCATACGGTCCAGGTTTCGCATAGTCGGTCACCAGTATGATGTTCTCATCAGGGAAGTTGAAGTTCATGGACTGATAATCATCGACAGCTTGATGGGCCAAATGATCTGCTAGTACGCTTCCTTTGATGGCTTTTTGTGTCGTGTATTGAATGTCATACTCAATCAAGATCATTTGCCATCTTGCTATCCATCCAGAAAGAGTAGGTGTCTCGAAGATGTACTTGATTGGGTCCATCTTAGAAATAAACAGAGTGGTATGAATCAGCATATACTGTCTTAGCCGGCGAGCAGCCCATGTCAGAGCGCAGAAAGTTTTCTCGAGCAGTGAATATCTGGTTTCACAGTCGGTATACTATTTGCTCAAGTAATAAATAGCATGCTCTTTTCGGCCAGACTCGTCATGTTGGCCCAAAACACACCCCATAGAGTTCTTTAGTACTGTCAAGTACATGATCAAGGGTCTTCCTTCAACTGGAGGCATGAGAATAGGAGGTTCTTGCAGATATTCTTTGATTTTGTCGAAGGCAACTTGGCATTCATCATTCCATCTGACTACTTGATCTTTCTTCAAGAGTTTGAAGATTGGCTCACAAGTAGCAGTCAAGTGAGATATGAAGTGGGCGATGTAATTGAGACGACCCAAGAATCCTCTAACTAGTTTTTCAGAGTGGGGGACTGGCATTTCTTGGATGACCTTTACCTTGGCAGGATCAACTTCAATGCCTTTATTGCTGACAATAAAACCTATAAGCTTTCCAGATCGTACTCCAAATGTGCACTTGTTAGGGTTTAACCTCAACTTGTACTTTTTCAGCCTCTCGAATAATGTGTACAGGTGATCGAGGTGTTCCTCTTCAGTTTGTGATCTGGAAATGATATCACCCACATATACCTCTATTTCATAATGGATCATATCATGAAACAAAGCTACCATAGCCCTTTGATATGTTGCCCCCTGCATTCTTCAATTCGAACGGCATGACCTTGTAGCAAAAGGTGCCCCATTGTGTAGCGAAAGTGGTCTTCTCCATGTCTTCGGGAGCCATCCTTATCTTATTATAGCCGGAGAAACTATCCTTAAAAGAGAAGAATTTATGATGAGCAGTATTATCGACCAAGACGTCAATGTGAGGTAGAGGGAAGTCATACATGGGGCTTGCCCTATTCAGATCCCTATAGTCTATGCACATATGAACCTTTTCGTCTCTCTTTTGTACTGGCACCACATTGGCAACCCATTGTGGATAAGATGTCACAACTAGGAATCCTACATCAAATTGTTTCATCACTTCAGCTTTTATCTTTTCATACATGTCAGGCCTCATACGACGAACCTTTTGTTTGACAGGAGGACAATCTTCTTTTGTCGGCAGACGATGAACTATGATGTTGGTATCCAACCCTGGAATATCTTCATAATACCAATCAAATACTTCCACATAATCATGCAACATTTAAACCAACCTGCTCTTGACACTGTCTTTTAAGTTAGCACCAATCTTGACTTCCTTCTTGTCTCACTCAGTACCCAGATTGATGACTTCAACTGACTCTTCGTGCGGCTGAATAGCTTTTTCCTCTTGTAATAGAAGTCTGGCTAGTTCTCTCGGTATATCACAATCTTCCTCGCCTTCGTCTTTGGCTTGGTTAATTGGACATTCAAAGTCATAGTCGGCAATAGTAGAGTCATTGTCAATAAAATCCAGAGTGGATGAGAACCTGCAAGAGTGTGTGTGTGTGTGTGCATGTAAGATACATGGCTATTTTGAAAAATATATTTGAAAGAAAGACAATGAACACAAAGATTTGAATGCAAAAGAGTCCAATGATTTGTATTGAATGATCATATGATTAGATGAACATAAATAAAACCCTTGACAAATGGACCAAAGTGCCCCAGGCCAGGCACATGGCTTAATAGTCATTGTTAAATATTACACACAAAATGTTCTTGAATTAAAAGAAAAGCAATAACAAGTAGATTACTCCTCAAGGAAGGAGATGGGCACGAAGTCCTTTGCATGCCAATTCTGGAGCTCCGTTGTAGTTGGATACACCCAATCTTCAAATGCAGCTTTTTCATCAGAGTTACCTACAGCGTTAACCTCATTGACACCCTTGTCATGTTTCGGAATAGGTGCGGTGATTACATTTGGAGTTGGAGGAGGATCAAATTCAACAATATTGTTATCAATCAAATCTTGAATTTTATTCTTCAAGGCCCAGCATTGGTCAGTCTAATGCCTGGGGCTGCTTGAGTGGTAAGCACATTTAGTGTTCGGATTATACTTTGGTGAAGAGGTATCAGGGTTGGCAGGAGGATCGCGCAATGTCACCAAATTAACCTTGAGTAAGTGTTGTAAGGCTTGAGACAGTGACATGCCTAACCTCGTAAATTATCTTCTCGGAGTTTCAAAACATTGATGATTAGCAGATGGTCTTGGAATAAGAGTTGGATTAGAGATTAGGACAACATTAACAGATGGATGATCATTCTTCTTGGTACGGGCCCTTGCCCCGTACACAACATTGATTTCCTTCTTCACGATAAAAGGTTTCTTGATAGGATTGGAAGTGGAGGCAGATGCCATAGGAATCTTCCCACTTTTGATGTCGCTTTCAACTCTTTCACCGGTTAAGATTAATTCAGTGAAGCCGAAAGAAGAACAGCCAACCAACAAGTTAAAGAACTAACCAGATAAAGTGCTAATAAACATGTCAATGTGCTCTCTATCAGTCAAATGTGGTTGAAACCTACTGGTGAGGTCTCTCCACTTTTGTGCGCATTCTTTAAATCCTTCATTATTTCCCATGGTCATATCTTGCAATTGAACTCTTGTTGGCGCCAAGTCGATGTTATATTGGTACTGATGGTAGAAGGCGGTAGCTAAGTCTTCCCAGGTATTGATGCGGGAACCATATAACTGGTAAAACCGTTCTAGTTGCATTCCGATCAAGCTCTCTTAAAAAAAGTGAACGCAGAGTTTCTTATCAGCGGTGTGCGGCTGTATCTTGCGCACATAATATTTCAGGTGAAGTTTTAGACAGGAAACTCCATCTTACTTTGCAAATACTGGTATTTTGAATTTGTTGGGAATAACAACCCTAGAGATCAAACCCAAATCATCAAAATCTAAACCGGGGACAGCTTAGATTTCAACAGCCTTCAATTTGTCTTCTAACTGCTTGTATTTGACATCGGCGGGTGGATATTGCTCGTCAAAATAATCATCATCAGACACTTGATCATTAACACAGTCAACTTGGGTACTCTCAACCTCACCAATCTGATTCTCATCTTCTTCAGATGAGTCTTCCACTATTGGGGTCTGACGAACCAACTCTTTGAACCTTCTGCCCATGTTGACCAGAGCTCTCTTCTTGGGCTTCTTCTTAATTACCAACAATGCCATCATATCTTGCTGCCCCTTGGCTAGGGCCAATGTAGCCTCTTGGAATTGAGAGTTTTGTTCCTGAAGATCCTTCACAGTTTTATCTAGATCCATCTTGCTGAAATAAACAGCAGAAAGATAAGGAAACTTGTTATGCGAAAACATGTCATGTTATGATGCATGAGAGATGTATATGCAAATGATTTCAAGGATTTATGAAATTTAAATTTGTATAGACAAAAGAACGAACAAACGTCAATTTTCATTAATTAGTTCAAAATGAAAACATCATGCCTCTTGGGCTTACAAGATAACTCTCTAAGATAAAAAGACTGAACGCATCCTCTTCGTCACAAGGTAGGCATTCACACTTTGCTCTTCTTGTAGCTTCATTTTAAGCTCCAAGACCCTTTTCTCACTAGCATAGAATTAAGCTTAGAAAGCATCTCGCTCTTCCTTTAGCTGAATCCAACCTTTTTGCAAGTCTTCGAGAGAAGTAGGCATGTCGGGATGGAGGATGGTGTACAGGACATCTCCTTCGACCACAGGTTCCATGATGACTGGTAAGTGGAGGGATAAGGCATCACAAGTTTCTGAGCACGAGCTCGTACCCACCTAAGGTAAGGCTCAAGGGGAATGGAATTCTTGTGTCCCAGCGTCTTGCTATCCACTTTGCTTACCATCCTTCAAGCTTGGATAAACCTCTGACGGTAACTTTGATTGTTGCTTTTGTAGTCGAATACCACTCCTTGGATGAGCATCTCAAGTGGACCATCCCTTCGGGCATAACCAAACTATCGTAAGGCTAAGCAAGGGTTGTAAGTGATACCTCCCATAATTCCAAGTAAATGGACATTAGGGAATTCACCATAACGGTCGATGATAGTAACATTCTCCAATGATCGAGAACACCAATGGACATCTGAATGTCTGAGTGTCATCAGCCTATGGGACCACCTCGAACCTTGCTCGTTCTTCAACACAGATCGCGGAAGATGCGAAATAAACCATCTTTCCAAGAGAGGAGTGCAACACATGAGGATCCCTCTCTTCCTCATAGTGCGAGAATGAAAAGAATGAAGGATATCTCCCAACAAAGTAGGCACTTGATTGCGAGATATGAAGATTTTGACAGCATTTACAATTATGAGTTGATCAGGATTTGGAAACAAAACCATCCCATAGACAAGAAGGGCCAAGATTTCTTCAAAAGCTTGTAATTCCAAAGAGTTCCAACAATCTTGAGATTTCTTGAACAAGAACTTAGCTAAGAAACCTTTTGACACCACTCCTTGTTTCCCAATTAGTTGTGATATCAGATTGTTGCAAGTGTAATGCTTGGGTAATCTCCTCGGGTTTTGGATCTCTTTATGTACCTTTGAAGGGTAATTGATTGAGAATTCTAATCCTTAAGAGTTGTGATAATTCTTCCAGAGTTGGCACAAGTTGATAATCGGTAAAAGTGAAGCAATGGTGTAGAGGATCAAGGAATTGGAAGAGCACCTTCATCATATCTTCATCAGTGTTGGAGGTAACCAAGCCTAGGAGGCGACCATGTCTTTAGGTGAATGGAGAATTCTCAGGAACCCTTGATGCTAACTCTTTAAGTTGAGGAGGGATTCTCACGAGATTGACTTGGATAGTATTCCTGCAGAGGGAAGCCATGTCCTACAATACAAAACTAAGATAAATCCCAAAAATCCTTGAAATGGTTAGAATGAGTATGATGTTATAATGTTTATGATGTTATGTACAAGTAAGAATATATAAAAAAGGCAAACGAGTCCTTAGGTTTAGGCTTGCATGGAGTCTCATATGTAAGTACCCTCTTGAAGTTTAGTTGACTCAAACCTGTCCTAGCAATAGTAACCGGGTTCTAAGGGATCTTAATATCACGTATCCGTCTTCTCGGGCATTGTTTCAGCGCAAGCCTCTTTCACGGTGATCGAAATATCCCGAAAAGTCAAATATCAATGAGTGTAGTATCGAGTATCAACCAACTTCAGACTGCACCAAAGTCGGTTATCTCACTATGTCCTAATGCCCAAGTTGGTCAAGTAAAGGTTCTAAAGTCGGTTAGTGCTTCATGACATCACTTAGCGGCCCCGTATTCTCCTTGATTACTCAAGGGCTACCGGTACCCACAAATATGTCACACAAACGTAGCTATTTCTTAGACCATGTCGGTATACCCCGCATAGTTTCCACAATGTATTGCTACTTACCTATAAGGTATCCCAAATCCGGGTAGAGGATTTAAACAAGACCAAACAAGGAACCAAAATGTAAAGCAAACAAATCAAACAATGAAAGTAAGTAAAGGTGATCTAGACCTAAGGTAACCCCACTTTTAAATTTTTCCCCAGCAGAGTCTCCAGTTCTATGATACGGTGGGAGAACTGACTTGGGTGTTCTGCATTTTATCACGAATGTTGCGGTTAGCAAGAGTCGCCACCTACTTTTCTTTTATCCAAAAGGAAAGGCCGAAAAGAAAAGGAAAGACCTTTGAGATTATTTCTTGATTTCGGGGGGTAGATTATGAAAAGGGAAGGTGTTAGAACCCTTTTCATCCATAGTTATCTATGGGCTCTTAGTTTCTTGCTATATCACTTGCTTTTGTTTGCAAAATGTGCTTTGTGATGGTTTTGAAAGTATTTTGAAAAGGCGCCTTCGTTTAGGAAAACTTTGTAATAGTTCTCGTTTGTAAGAACCTATACAAAGTGTTGATCTTTTAAAATGTTTCATGTTTGGAAAATGTTTTGAAAGTGTTTTTTGAAAGTGTTGGTGTTTGTTTTGAAAATAAGCAAGGAGTGTTTAATTTGAAAATGAGCAAGCAACTAGGAATAATCTACCTACTCAAAAAGTCTTAGTTCATTTCTTCCTTTCCTTTGATATTTCGATCTTACCAATGATTGGTAAGAAGCCTTATCTTTAGATGTAAAAGGACGGGCGTGGGTCATCGTATATCCATGATAGAAATGTTGGGAGACATCTTAGCATTTCTCTTTGAGGGACTAAGGTCATTTTGAAAGGCAACATTGATAGCGTCATCGAGGGACTATGATCTTGTATTTTTTATTGCTTTTTGCTAAGATATCCCATATGCATTACATGGCCATTTTTGTAAGGCAACAAAGTGGAATTACCTTAAGGGTGCAAGTTTGCAAGTGTGTTTGATTTACATGCTTGTTTATCTTGAATTAGGGTTAGCTACTTGTTGGTTTTAGTTTTTCCATACAAACCCTAATTACTAACATTTATATAAAGCGATAAATTGCGGAAAGTAAAATTACTAAGCTATTACATCATTATGGGAGGGTGTTGTACCCCAAAATTTTCCCTCTCATTTCTCAAAATATAATCCTAGACTCTCAGGCTTGCTTCTATCAAGTTCCAAGTTTTGAATTACAACTTTTCAAGAAAATCATCCACAAGGGCAAAATGGTCAAAAGCACATTGAAAAGTCAAACTTGGACTTTTAGATCAAAAATCAAGTTTCAACAATTATATTTCATCAAGACATGAAATTGGTTCATCAAAAAATCCGAAGTCAGAAGTTACTTTGAAAAAATCAAATTTCTAAACATTTAGAAAATTTTCTAAGTGTCAAGAGAATATGATACATCAGAACTTCTGAGCCATCCTCCACGCAAGTGCAATCAGAATTTGCAGACACAGTTCAAAACATGATGCTTCAATCAGAACATATGGAAGAAATGTTCTTCGGTCAGAACATGACCCTTCAGCATATGGAGGTTACGTTTCTGATCTTCTGCGATCAGAACATCACCAAATCCCAAGTCCTCGTTTAAACAACATGCTGCACTGCTACAGCACAATACTCTAACCAGCAGCTAATCCAGTCCACGCCTGCATTTTCCTAAATCCTATATTTGCACCAAATACAAAAAGCTGTGATAAAAAAGTAATGGAACAGTGTACCAAAAAAGTTTAAATCCCATTTGTTTCCCCCCAAAACCACAGAAAATTCACCTATAAATAAGTTGCTCCATCACACTTTCAGGGGGCTAGTTTTTTGAGAGAGAAAATTGTCAAAAGAGAGAAAAGAAAAACTGTGAAACCTTCGTAAAAAATACATAATTCCCAAACAGAAAACAAAACCTTTGTTCTTCCCTTTGAATCAAAGAACTTGGCATTTTCTCTCCCGTTGCTCTTGCTGACTCCAGAACATTTGAAGGCAGCAGTTCAAGTTCCAAGCACACGTTCCAGATTCAAGGTAAGTCTTTCTGACTTTGCATCTTCTCATTCAGAACATCATTAAATATGTAAACATCACAATATTAATGTTGTCCATATCATTGCATAAGTAGGAAAACTGTGGATTGGAACTTCTTGATTAAGGCTAGGATCAGAATTAGGATTAGAACTTCTATAAGCTGATGTGCTTTTATCCTCCTAATTTGCTGCTAAGAATTGAATAAATTGCTTATGTGCTGATTAATATGATGAAAGAGGTGAAATGTAACACACAACTTCTGTTTTTCATTCACCATCTTAACATACAGAATTTCTAGGATTTTCTCACTGTTTAAGCACGCGGAACTTCTGAGTTCTCTTTACCATTTTAACATACAAAACTTCTGATGCTCACTCACTGTTTTAGGACAGCACATAACTTCTGAGTTCTCCCTACACGTTAAACACATTGAACTTTTGATGCTTCCACTCGCTATTTTAACACTCAGAATTTCTGATTTTCCACACACTGACAACACACTGAATTTCTGATGTTCACTCACTATTTTAGCGCAATACAAAACTTCTGACTTTTGGCTCACTGTTTGAATACCACCCAGAACCTCTGTTTCCTTTCCCTCTGACATTTCTTGCAGGACCTCAGAGTGTACCAATCCAAAACTTCTGATTCCACTGATGTTCCTTTCTGAGTCACCACGCGTCTGGCTTCAGAACTTTTGATCCTTGTTGTTTTGCTTGCAGTAGCACGCTGTTTCTATCTTTCATTTATTTTCCTTTTTATCATTTTCAATATTAACCCCCTTTTTTTATTAATATAAAAAAGACGTAAAAATATTTTCTTTTATTAATTAATTTATTTCTTTTTCTTAATTCATTAAGACAAAAAAACCATTCTCTAAACAAGTCCTTGTTCTCTCTTGCATTGTACATTTCAATATGGTTGTAATAGTTAAATAGGATTTAAATTCTTGCAACCCCCCATTTGTAAATATGTACACCCCATCCCCCTAATGATTTTAATAGCGTAGAATCTTTATATTCCCGCAATTTTTCGCTTTCCAAATAAATGCTAGTAATTAGGGTGTGTATGGCAAGACATGAAATTGACAAGTAGATAACCCTAATCAAGACTAAAATGCATGCAATCAAACACACTTGCACACTAGCACCCTTAGGGTAATCCCACCTTGTTTCCTATCATAAAAAGTAGTCATGTCCCTCGAACATGAGCGTTTTAGCAAAAGACCCTCAATAAAAGATCGTAGTCCCTCGATGACCCTCGATGTTGCCTTTGATAAACGATCTAGTCCCTCACACGACTTTGCTAAAATGTTCCATGGATTGCCTTCCATGATTATACAAAAACGTCCTGCGCCCGTCCCTTCACATCCAACGACGGGGCTTCTTACCAAATCAATGGTAAGATAGCAACATCTAAAGGAAGAGGAAAAGAATATCTAAGACCTTTTGAGTAGGCAGATTCGTTCCTAGTTGCTCGCTTTCTCACAACAAAAACATTTTATACACCAACACATCTCTTTGAACTATTTTCGAAACCAACACTTTGTACGCATTCTTATAGAGACGAGAATCATTACAAAGTCAAATTTTCAAAATACTTTCAAAACCCACACCACAAAGCACATTTCAAAATAAAATCAAGTGATCTAGAAAGTAACTAAGAGCCCATGGAAAACCATGGATGAAAAGGGTGCTAATACCTTCCCTTTTCATAATCTACCCTCCGAACTCAAGAAAACATTTTTAAAGGTCTTTCCTGTGCTTTTTCACCTTTTCTTATTGGATAAAAGAAAAGTCGGTGGCGACTCTTACTATCTGCAACATTTTCAATCAAACGCAAAACAAAAAGTCAGTTCTTCCACCGTATCACAGAACTGGCGACTCTGCTGGGGAATTTTATTCTAAAAAAAGTGGGATTACCTTAGGGTTAGATCACATCTACTTGCTTTCATTGTTTGACTTGTATGCCTTACATTTCAGGTCCCTGCTGGGTTACTGTTAAAAATCCTACACCCGGGTTTGGGGACACCTTTTAGGTAAGTAGCAATAAACTGTGAGGGAACTGTGCAGGGTGTACCGACACGGTTGAAGCAGTAGCTACGTTGATGTGGCACTTTGGTTGGTACCGGTAACCCTTGAGTCAATCAAGGAGAGTACGGGGCTGCCGCGTGGTATCATAAAACATCAACTGACCTTAGAACCTTTAAATTGCACAACTTGGCCAATAGGACGTAGCGAGATGGCCGGCTTTGGTGTATTCCCAAGGTCGACAGATACTCGATGCTACACTCATTGAGATTTGACTCTTGAGTTTTGTTTGGTTGTGAGTCAATCACCTATTGAACGAAACTTGGGGGAAAGATCGGTGATATTGAGATCCCTTAGAACCAGGTTATTATTTATAGGACAGGATGAACCAATCCAACTTTCAAGAGGGTATGGCCTTAAAACTCACGCAGGCCTTAAACCTAAGGTCTTGGTGTGACTTGTTTGTTGCTTGTTATACATGTGTTTTTTTAGCATAATCATGACATCATAAGCATGGCATGTCATACTAATAATTTCAAAGATTCCCTAGGGCTCATATTTTCTTTGTTTTGTAGGACATGGCACTCGCCCGTAGGAACACTATCCAGATTAACCTTGTGAAAGTGCCTATCCAATTAAAGGATTTGGCATTAAGGATCCCTGAAAGCTCTCCCTTCACTGAAAAACATGGTCGGTTGCACAACTTGGTCACTTTAAAACCTGATGAAAAATTGTTAAAAGTGTTATTTCAGTTCTTTGACCCTTTGCACCACTGCTTCACCTTCCCGGATTACCAGCTAGTGCCTACCATGGAGGAATTTTCTCGGTTGTTGAGGGTACCTATTCTTGATCAGTCACCTTTCAACAGTACGGAAGAACGACTAAAGCCCGAAGAGATCGCTCAAGCTTTTTCCTTACAACGATCCGATATCGTGACAAATTGGGAAACTAGAGGAAATGCCCAAGGAATCCCGGTTAAATTTCTATTCGAGAAGGCTTGCCATTTTTGGGATACTTTAGATTTACAAGCTTTTGAAGAGGTGCTGGCACTTCTCGTTTATGGGATGGTACTTTTCCCGAATGCGGATCAACTCGTAGATGTAAGCACTATTAAGGTTTTTCTGTCTCATAATCCAGTGCCTACATTACTCGGGGATATTCTGCACTCTCTGCATGCTCGCACTATAAAGAGAAGGGGGACCCTCCTGTGTTGCACTCATCTATTGGCTAGGTGGTTTATTTCGCACCTTCCCAGGTCTGTTTTGAAAAATGAGCAGGGTTTGAAATGGTCTCATAGGCTGATGTCCCTTAAGCATTCAGACATTCATTGGTGTTCACGGTACTCGGAAGATATTACCATCATCGATCGCTGTGGTGAATTCCCTAATGTCCCTTTCTTAGGCATTAGGGGAGGAATCACTTACAACCCTTGTTTGGCACTACGTCAGTTTGGTTATGCAAGAAGAGACGGTCCTCACGAAATGCTTATCCAAGGAATCGCCTTCAACTATGACAATGATACTCAGGGTTACCGTAAAAGGTTCATAAAAGCTTGGGGCGTGGTACATAAAATTGATAGCAAGACACTGGGGCACAAAAACTCCATCCCTCTTGAGCCTTGTCTCCGATGGGTACGATCCCGCGCTCAAAGTATTATGATGCCTTACCCTGCTATCCTACCAATCATTATGGAACCAGTTGCTGAAGGAGATACTGCTTCCCTTGTTCATCATCCTGATATGCCAACTGATCATGAGGAGTTACAGAAGTCTTGGTTTCAACTTAAAGAGGAGCGTGACATGTTTGAAGTTCAGTTCTATGCCTACGAGAAGAAGTTCCTGGAGCTCACTAGGCTACTTCATGAAGAAAGAAACATAAACGCCTACATTACACCAAAGAGGATGCGCTCCTGGGAGACCTAGTTTCTTTTTGCTTTGAGTTTTGTTTTGTTTATACTGTAATCTTAAAAGGCATTCTTTGTAATAATTCAAACTCATTGAATAAAATTAACGTGTGTTTCTTTTTTGGTTAAGCAAATTTGAGCTTTTAAGAATCCTTGAAATCATTTCATACGCATATCATCTATAGCATTGCATAAGCAGGTACCATTACGGGTTTCTCATCTCCTTCGCTGTTTATTTTAGCAAAAATGTCTTCTGAACAAAGCATCAAAGATCTTCAGACATAAAATGCCCAATTTCAATAGATGTTCATAACTCTGACAAAAGGGCAGGAGGATATGAAGGCCCTCATCCTGAAAGAGAAGAAGAAGAAGAAGAAGAAACCCGCTGGTATCCTTAATATGGGCAGAAGATTCGGGGGGCCGCTAAATCAATCAGTCGATTTGACCTCCTCGTCCAAAGAAGGGGAGAATCAAGAGAGGAAGACAAGGGAAGAGGACCTCAGTCCTGAAGTTTCTGACAATGATACCGACTATAATGATAAGCAATATCCTCCCATTGAGGATAGATACAAGCAGTTAGAGGATCCATTGGACGCCATGGAAGTCCAGAGAATACCTGGGTTGGACTTCAAAGAACTGGGATTGGTGTCGGGAGTGGTCATCCCGTAGAAATTTAAGGCTCCAGTTTTCGCAAAGTATGATGGGGTGTCTTGCCCAAAGCTTCATCTCTGTTCCTATGTAAGGAAGATCCAGCCCCACACCGCTGATAGAAATGTGTAGGTTCACTTCTTTCAAGATATCCTATCAGGGAATCAGCTCGAATGGTTCTACTAATTGGAGGGAACCAATGTCCGAAACTGGGAGGATTTGGCTGCTGCTTTTTACAAGCAATATCAATACAATGCCGACCTGGCCTCTACTCGTACTCAACTCTAGAGTATGTCCATGGGTGCAGGTGAAGGCTTTAAGGACTATGCGCAGAAGTAGAGATATTTGGCCAGGAGAGTCCAACCCCCTTTGTCTGACAGGGAATTGGTCGACATGTTTCTTGGGATGCTGTCTGGTCCATTCTTTAACCATTTAATCGGTAGCTCATCGGATGGTTTTACGGAGCTGATATTAACTGGAGAAAGGGTAGAAGTTGGAATCTGGAGCGGTAAAATACAGAAAGACACCACTTCGAGTTCAGTAAATAGGCCCTTCACCGGTAAGAAGGAGGAAAGTGTCGTTTATAGTCTGAGAGGTCAGAGCAAAACGGAATACCGTCCAACGGTAAGTGCTGTAATGATACTTAGGCTTGCGGCTGCTCCACAGCACAACAATCAGCAAAGGGTAGAAAGACCACAAAGGCAGTTTACCCAGATTAACATGACATTGACAGAGGTTCTACCCCATCTGCTGAGGTCTAACTTGACAACTTTGAAAGAGGCTCCCAAGAATCCTAATACCTCGTCTCCTCGGTACAATCCTAACGCTCGATGTGCCTACCATTCTAAGAGTCCTGGTCACGATACAAATGACTGTTGGGCTCTAAGAAATAAAGTACAAGATCTGATTGAAGCCAATGAGATCGAGTTCGACGCTCCGGAGAAGCCCAGTGTCATAATTGCTCCCATGTCTAGGCACAACCGTGGAGTTAACGTCGTTGATATCGATCTGTTTGTGACCTCAGTTGATGAAGTTTCTACTCCTCTTATGATTGTTAAGAAGAATTTGTTGCTGGCCGATTTATTTCCGGGTTATGGTGAAGGTTGCCACATGTGATCATATCTGCCTTCTAGTTGCTATCTACTAAAGACAGGTGTCCAGCGCCTGATGGATAGCAGAGAAATCTTGTTCGAGAAATTTTTGACTCCTGTTGTTCCGTTCGAAGATGTTGCTATTATAACCATTTCCACCAATCCTTCCAAGACCTCCTCGAGAAGACCTGTTAGGATTACACCCTCTCCGAGAGTTGCTCCATTAATAATCACCTGTCCTGGTCCTGTCCCATACACCTCAGACAAAGCTGTTTATGATGCGGTGGGAGAACTGACTTGAGGTTTTGAGTTTGTGTTTGCAAATGTTGCGGTTTAGCAAGAGTCACCACCGACTTTTATTTTATCCAATGGCCACCAGAATGAAGCGGTTTCCATTGGATGTTGTAGTCTTAATCTCTCCAATCATGTCAATTCCCCACATAGTGAATGGCCAAGGATATGTTAAGACATTTAGAGGAACAGGAGGCACGTGCACCTTATCCGCATAGATTTGACATTTGTGACAAGTGCGGGAGTGTTGATAGCAGTCAGCTTCCATGGTAGACCAGTAATAGCCTGCCCGTAGAATCTTCTTAGCCATCTTATGCCCTCTAGAGTGAGTGCCAAAGGTACCCTCATGCAATTCAGCCATGATCTTTTCAACTTCAGCTTTGTCCATACAACGGAGCAGAATAGAATCATGATTGCGCTTGTACAGGATTCCATTGCTTAGGAAGAACTTCACCGAGAATCTCCTTAAGAACTTTTTGTCGTTGATTGAAGCTCCTTCAGGGTATTCTTGTACCTCGAGATACCTTTTGACTTCATGAAACCACGACTGGTCCACTACTTCTTCGGTATTAATCTCGTGACAGTATGCAGGTTCGTCCATCTGTTCAATGGTGATTTGGGGAGCCTCATTGTCCCAATCAAGTTTAAACATAGATGACATTGTAGCTAGAGCATCTGCTAGCTGATTTTCTTCTCGCGGGAAGTGCTCGAAGGTAATCTGCTCGAAATGTGGTAGCAATATCAAGACATGTTCTTTGTAAGGGATGAGGTTTGGGTGTTTAGTATCCCACTCTCCTTTGATCTGACTGATGACCAAAACTGAGTCCCCAAATACATCTAAGGATTTGATTCCCAAGTCTATGGCAGCCTTGAGTCCAAAGATGCAAGCTTCATACTCTTCCATGTTGTTCGTACAGTTGAAGCAAAGTCGGGAAATGAAAGGAGTATGGAAACCTTCTGGGGAGATGAGTACCGCGCCGATACTATTGCCAAGTGCATTGGAGGCCCCATCAAAGTACAGGGTCCATCGGGATCCTTGTTCAGGTCCGTCATATGGTCTGAAATCTTCAACATTGTCCAATGTCATGATGTCCTCGTCATGGAAGTCGAACTTCATGGATTGGTAATCTTCAACAGCTTGATGATCCAGATGATCTGCTAGCACACTCCCCTTTATAGCTTTTGGGTCGTGTACTGTATGTCGTATTCTGTTAGGATCATCTGCCATCTAGCTATTCTTCCAGATAGAGCAGGCTTCTCAAAGATGTATTTGATCAGATCCATCTTAGATATCAACAAAGTGGTATGAGTCAACATATACTGCCTTAGCCAGCGAGCAGCCCATACCAAAGCGCAGCAAGTTTTCTCGAGAAGTGAGTATCGAGTCTCACAGTCGGTAAACTTTTTGCTAAGGTAATAAATGGCATACTCTTTTCGGCAAGACTCGTCATGTTGGCCCAGTACTCACCCCATTGAATTCTATAGGACGGTTAGATACATGATTAGAGGTCTTCCCTCGACGGGTGGCATCAAGATAAGAGGTTCTAGCAAATACTCCTTGATTTTATCGAAAGAAATTTGACAGTCATCATTCCACCGAACTACCTGATCTTTCTTCAACAGCTTGAAGATTGGTTCACAGGTGGATGTTAGGTGAGAAATGAACCTGGCAATGTAGTTTAGTCATCCCAAGAAACCTCTGACCTCCTTCTCAGTGCGAGGATCGGGCATTTCTCGTATAGCTTTGACTTTGGCAGGATCAACCTCGATGCCTTTGTTACTGGCAATGAAACCTAAGAGTTTACCGGACCGGACTCCAAATGTACACTTGTTTGGATTCAGTCTGAGCTTGTACTCCTTCAACCTGACAAACAGCTTTTGCAAGTGATCAAGGTGTTCTTCTTCAGTTTGTGATCGGGCTATCATGTCATCTACGTAGACCTCTATCTCATGATGTATCATGTCATGAAACAAAGCTACCATGGCACATTGATATGTTGCCCCGGCATTCTTCAGTCCGAATGGCATCACTTTGTAGCAGAACGTACCCCACTGTGTAACAAAAGTAGTTTTCTCCATGTCCTCAGGTGCCATTTTGATCTGGTTATAGCCTGAGAATCCGTCCATGAAATAAAATACTTTGTGTTGAGCTGTGTTGTCAACCAGGATGTCAATATACGGAAGTGGAAAGTCATCTTTAGGGTTGTCCCTGTTTAAATCTCTATAATCCACGCACATTCTCACTTTTCCGTCCTTCTTATGCACGGGCACAATGTTAGCAACCCATTGTGGATAGGAAGTAACAGCCAGAAATCCAGCATTGAACTGCTTCATAACTTCTGCTTTGATCTTTTATGACATGTCGGGTCTCATGCGGCGGACCTTTTGTTTCACTGGTGGACAATCTTCTCTTGTGGGTAGACGGTGTACTACAATGTCTGTATCGAGTCCCGGCATGTCTTCGTATGACCAGGCGAAGATCTCAACATAATCATGCAATAGCTGAATTAGGCGCTCCTTGACACTCGGCTCTAGATTGGCACCTATCTTAGTTTCCTTTTTGTCATCCTCAGTTCACAAGTTGATTGTATCCAACTGCTCTTCATGAGGCTGAATTTCTCTTTCCTCTTGCTGTAGAAGTCTGGCCAATTCCCCTGGCACCTCACAATCTTCCTCACCTTCGTATTCGGCTTGGTTGATCAGATCTTCAGAGTCACTGAAGGCTATAGCAGTATCATTACCCATGGGTTCCGGAATGGAAGGGTACCTGCATTTATGAGTGTGGGTGTGTGTAAGGTCATAGCCATCTTAAAACAACAAAATGTAAAAGAAAGACAATGAGCACAAAAGGTTTATATATGAAAAGCGTCCATGATTCATTAAAATGACATATGAAATGAAATAAGAACCCTTACAAATGGACCTATGTGCCTCGGGTAAGACACAAGGTTGAAAAAGTATGAATTGTTTGTGAATTATTACAGATCCAACAGAAATGGAAAAGATAAATTACTGCGGTATGAAAGTAATCGGAACAAAGTCTTTTGCTTCCCAGTTGCACAGTCCTCCGGCAATAGTAGTAAAAATCCAGTCTTCTAAGCTGCCCTCTTCTTCACTATCCTCTAGTGCATTAACCCCTTGGTGGCTGATCTTCACAGGTGGTCCTCCGGCACGGGAGCGGCGCACGGCCTTCTGACCAGTCGAAGTAAATCCCAAGCCACATTTGTCTGCTTTGAAAGGAAAATCTGGAAGCTGCCCCCAGATTGTGGATCTGCCTTCTTCCACCACTGCCCTAGCATCCTTGAGAGACGACATCTGAGGCGGAGGTCTGGTAATCATAGGTACAGAGGACACTGTCTTGGTCTCCGCTATCTCCTGAGCTGCCTCTTCAAAATGCTGGAAAGGAGTTTCGATGAATTCGCCATCCAATTCTACATAACAGAAAGAATTAAGATGACTGATCATGTATTCCTATTCTCCATGAACAGTTATAATTTTCCCCTATACAGGGTACTTGAGCTTTTGATGCAGAGTAGAAGTGACAGCTCCAGCATGGTGGATTCAAGGTCTTCCCAACAGGCAATAATAGGAAGGACGAATGTCCATTACGTAGAATGTTGAATAACGTCTAGGTACCCACCTTGATCGGGATGTCCACCTCTCCATGGACCGTCCTCTTAGAACCATCAAAGGCTCTGACAATTATGTTTCTAGATTTCAGGGTTAAGCCTTCACAATCCAATCTATCCAAGGCTTTCTTTGGCAAGACATTTAAAGACGAACCAGTGTCTACCAGTATGTGTGTTAGGGTTGTCCCTCTACATTCCACCGAGACATGCAAAGCATCATTACATTTTCTCCCTTTCGAAGTTAAATCTGCATCGCAGAATCCTAGACCATTGTCAGCTGTTAAACTAGCCACACATTCCTAGAACTGATCAGCGGAGGTTTCATGTGGCACGTGGGCCGTCTTCAAAAACTTGACCAAAGCTTTAGCATGTGCCTCAGAGCACAGCAACAAGGCTAACATAGATATTTTGGAGGGGGTCTGCCCCAGTTGTTCAACAACATCGTAATCACTTTTCTTAATGATCCTCAGAATCTCTTCCATCTCTTTCTGGGATGTCTCAGGAATAACAAGTGATTGAGCCTTCATCAAGACAGGCTCCTCTTGAACATTCTTTCCTTTTTTCTCGGCAGCGGAAATAGTTATGGGAATTGCATTGTCATTGTTGGCGGGTACACTTGCAGGTACAGTTACTGGTATAGGTGTAATCTTCAGAATAGCCGTGGGTCCAAAAACTGCTGTTGGAGGAGCAATCTCTGGAGAAAAGATTCTCCCACTACGAGTAATTTTTCTTGTTCTGGCAATGTTACTGGTGTCGGGATTATCCTCCTCAAAGCTTTCTTCTTCAATGGTCTGTTTAATCTATTTGACACCATGGTAGTAGATTTCTCCACCATAGTTCCATGGTACCATTTTATCGGTTTTGTATGTGGTTGGTCCGAGCATTGTTATCTTCAACAGAGTAATCACTGGAGCGGATGTAATCCTAACGGGTTTTTTAGGAACCCTGGAAGGATTGGCGTATATGGTTATTATTGAAACTTCTGGAATTGGAATGGGTGAGACAGGAGCTTTCTCAAACAAAATTTCCTTGTTATCAATCAGTTGTTGGATTCCTTTCTTCAGTAGAGGACAGTCAAATGGGGAGGACAGGCAAGTATGACAATCTTGGTTGTTAGAACAAAGTTTGAATCTACTACCCTATATTTAAGTTTTGATGATAACAAAGTGAAAAGATATAGTATTTATAAGTTTCATGTATGAACTATCTGCTGCCTAAAATTATTATGTTCTGACTTGCAGATACTCTGATTGATATAAGCAAGATCACATCTATTCAGCATCAGAACTTGATTTCAGACACCAGCATCAGAAGTTGCCATATCAGAATGTCAGAATCAGATGATCAACTCACGTACATGCTGAAACCTGATGAACAAGAATGCGCTCAACACTCTGATAAAGAAACACAACAGTTCATCAGCAGCGAAGCAGAGTCAGAATGAGCCAAGCCAGAACTTGCATTAAGCAAGCAACGGTATTGTGCATTGAAAGCAAATTAATTCCAACGGCCTCATTCCAGACAAGATCTGCTCAATAAGGAAAGTTTATTATTAGCATTGAATCAAGAATATTGCATCCAACGTTCATCATCCCAGTGCTATATAAACAAGACTTTGAAGATTGAAATGGCTAATGCTCTCCAAATCTCTACACGCACAAAAGCTAATTATAATCTTCTTTCTCTCGGTTTTGCTAAACCACTCATTCTGATATTCTATCATTGTTTAGCAATCTAGTTTCTAAGCTTCAATTTGTGTATACATCACAGTTGTGATAAAGTTTTGTAGAAAACATTCACACACTTAGTTTTATCTCTTTGTAAGAAAGTGTTACCTTGACAAACCGGGTTGTGGTTTGAATCAAGAAGGCTTTAGCAGTTGTTAAAGCAGTCTGTAATATTCAGTTGAATATAGTGGATTAAGACCTCGTTGGAGAGAGGCGAAATCACCTTGACGGGTGGACTGGAGTAGTTTGAGATCAAACGAACCAGGATAAAAATATCTTGTTCATTGCATTAGATTTCAGTTTTACAATTCAACCCCCCCTTCTTGTGTTTTTCACCACTTCAATTGGCATCAGAGCGCCTGGTTCTGAGCTAAAACACTTAACCGTGTCAGTACAAGATCCAGCGTCAGAAAAACACAATGGCAGGAAACAATTCTCACATCAGCAATGACAACAATGAGGACAGAGATAGATTCAGTGGCAAACCTCCAGTATTTGATGGAGAAAACTTTGATTACTGGAAAGACAGAATTGAAAGCTTCTTTCTGGCACATGATGCTGATCTGTGGGATATGGTGACAGATGGATACACGCACCCTGTGAATGCAAGTGGTCAGAAGATTGATAGAAAAATAATGTCTGATCAACAAAAACGTGACTTCAAGAATCACCACAAGGCCAGAACCATCCTCCTCAGCGCCATCTCCTATACTGAGTATGAAAAGATCTCCAACAGAGACACAGCAAAGAATATTTTTGACTCACTCAGAATGACGCATGAGGGCAACGTTCAGGTCAAAGAAACAAAAGCTCTGGCGCTCATTCAGAAGTATGAGGCGTTCAAAATGGAAGAATCTGAATCCATTGAAACCATGTTCTCTAGATTCCAGATTCTGGTAGCTGGTCTCAAAGTTCTAGACAAAGGATACTCTACTGCTGACCATGTCAAGAAAATCATCAGAAGTTTACCCAAGCAGTGGAGACCTATGGTTACAGCTCTGAAGCTAGCTAAAGATCTCAACAAAATCACTCTGGAGGAACTTATCAGCTCCCTCAGAAGTCATGAGATAGAGCTAGAAGCTGATGAGCCTCAGAAGCAAGGTAAGCCTTTAGCATTAAAATCTAACAGAAAATTTGAGTCTAAAGTTTTGCAGGCAGTTGAAGAAACATCTGATGGATCCTCATCAGAAGAAGACGAACTCTCCCTTCTCTCCAGAAGAGTAAATCAACTGTGGAAGCAAAGACAAAGGAAGTTCAGGAATCCCAGAAGATCTGATCAGAACGAGTCTTCTTCCAGATACAGAAGGACAGATTCTTCCTCTGGATACAGAAGATCTGAAGGCTCTTCCAGTAGCAAAAAGCCAAACACCAAAGACATCATCTGCTATGAGTGCAATGAGCAAGGACACTATAAGAGTGACTGCCCAAATCTTCAGAGGGAAAAGCTCAAAAAGAAGTTTGGAAGAGAGAAGAAGAAAAGTCTCATGGCTACATGGGATGACTCTGACTCGTCTGAAGCTGACTCAGAATCAGATGATGAAAGGGCAAACATAGCTCTCATGGCTAACATTTCAGAAGATAGTGAAGCTTCTGAATCAGACTCAGAATCAGACACTGAAGAGGTATTTCCTAACTTTGCTGTTAACTTTACAAAGGCTGAACTTGCTGAAAGCCTTAATGAGATTCTGGAACGTTATCAGCAAATTAGAGCTAAATTCAGAGACCTGAAAAGGAATCTTGAATCTGACTCTAATAAGACTGAGAGTCTCAAATTGGAAAATTCTGAGCTGAGAAATAAGATTTCAAAATTAGAAAACACTTTAAAAAACTCTCAGAAGGAACCAATTTCTGAAACTCCCAGCAACGCTGATGAGATCATCAAGGAGTATGATCACAGTTTCCAGAAGTTCCTAGCTAAAAGCATAGATAGAAGCAGAATGGCTTCAATGATCTATGGAGTTAGCAGAAACGGCAGGAAAGGAATAGGATACCAAGGTAAGGTTCCTACACCAAAGAATGTCATGGACTTAACCATTAAACACACTCCTCTGAATTCACATTTTGTATATGGTCACACACATGATATCAAATACACTAGCAGTAAGCACTCTGTGAAACCAAAATTCAACCAGAGTTTTGGTAAAACTAACAAATCAGGACCCAAGAAAATCTGGGTACCTAAGGATAAAATAATACATGTTGCAGATATCTTTAGCAGCAAGTCAGAAACACCAGTCATGGTACCTGGACTCTGGCTGCTCATGACACATGACGGGAAGAAGGCATATGTTCCAAAGCCTGGAACTTAAGCCTGGAGGCCACGTTGGCTTTGGAGGCAATCAGAGGGGAAAGATAATTGGCTCTGGAACTGTAGGTAATGGAAATCTTCCCTCTATTAATAATGTTCTGCTAGTAGATGGATTGATGCATAATCTGTTATCCATAAGTCAATTAAGTGATAACGGTTATGATATAATCTTTAATCAAAAATCATGTAAAGTTGTTAGTCAGAAAGATGGGACTATCCTGTTTAATGGTAAGAGGAAAAACAAAATTTACAAAATCAAACTTTCTGAACTAAAAAGTCAGAATGTAAAATGTCTTCTGTCTGTTAACAACGAGCAGTGGATCTGGCACAGAAGATTGGGACATGTTAGTATGAGAAGAATATCTCAGATTAACAAACTCAATCTGGTCAGAGGACTTCCTAATTTGAAGTTCAATTCAGATGCTCTATGTGAAGCATGTCAGAAAGGCAAATTTGCAAAACCTTCTTTTAAATCCAAAAATGTTGTTTCTACCTCTAAGCCATTAGAACTTCTGCACATTGACTTATTTGGACCAGTTAAAACTGCTTCAGTCAGTGGTAAGAAGTATGGGTTAGTAATCGTAGATGACTATAGAAGATGGACATGGGTAAAGTTCTTAAGACACAAGGACGAGTCACACTCTGTGTTTGTTACCTTCTGTAACCAAGTTCAGAATGAAAAGGATCTTAGAATCGTTAAAGTCAGAAGTGATCATGGTGGAGAATTTGAAAACAAAGATTTTGAGTCATTCTTTAATGACAGAGGCATTCTGCATGATTTCTCTTGTCCTAGAACTCCCCAACAAAATGGAGTTGTAGAACGAAAGAACAGAACATTGCAAGAAATGGCCAGAACCATGATCAATGAGACAAACTTTACTAAGACCTTCTGGGCAGAGGCAATAAACACAGCGTGCTACATTCAGAATAGAATCTCAATAAGACCTATTCTGGAAAAGACTCCATATGAATTGTGGAAGAACAGAAAGCCCAACATTTCATATTTTCATCCATTTGGATGTACTTGCTTTATATTAAATACAAAGAATTATTTGAACAAGTTTGACTCTAAAGCACAGAAGTGTATTATGTTAGGATACTCTGAACGCTCAAGAGGGTACAGAGTATATAATACAGAAACACAGATTGTGGAAGAATCAATCAGTGTTCATTTTGATGATAAGCTTGACTCTGAAAAGTCAAAGCAGAATGAAGTTTTTGCAGGTATAGAAATTGAATTTGCAGGTTCTGAAGACAAGTCATCAGAAGCTCTCAACACAGACATTCCTTCAACGTCTGAAAGGAGCACTGCTAGCAATCCTACAACAGCTGCTGATCAACCTCAGAAGAGATTACCCAGAAGCAGCTTGGATCACCCAGAAGAGACTATTCTAGGAAGAAAGGAAGATCCAATCAGAACAAGAGCAAGCTTCAGAAACTCTGAAGAAACACTTATGGGACTTGTGTCTCTGATTGAACCTTCTTCTATTGATGAAGCACTTCTGGATAATGACTGGATTCTGGCAATGAAAGAAGAGCTGAATCAATTCACCAGAAACGACGTATGGGATCTCGTTCCCAGATCAAAAGGATTCAACGTCATTGGAACAAGATGGGTGTTCAGAAACAAGCTAAATGAACAAGGTGAAGTCATCAGAAACAAGGAACGACTGGTTGCACAAGGTTATAGTCAGCAAGAGGGGATAGACTATACAGAAACCTTTGCCCCAGTCGCCAGGTTAGAATCTATCAGACTTTTAATTTCATTTGCTGTTAATAGAGGCATCACTCTGTATCAGATGGATGTCAAAAGTGCATTCTTAAATGGTTATATAGAAGAAGAAGTGTATGTACACCAACCCCCAGGTTTTGAAAATACAAAACATCCAGAACATGTTTTCAAACTAAAGAAGTCACTGTATGGTCTGAAACAAGCTCCTAGAGCTTGGTATGAAAGGCTAAGTAACTTTCTGCTGGAAAATGAATTCACCAGAGGGAAGGTGGACACTACTCTATTCTGTAAATCAGTTAAGAGTGACATCTTAGTCTGTCAAATTTATGTTGATGATATTATTTTTGGTTCTACTAATCCTTCTCTTGGAAGAAAATTTGCTAAGTGTATGCAGGCAGAATTTGAGATGAGCCTCATGGGGGAACTGAAATTCTTTCTAGGAATTCAGATCAATCAAACTCCAGAAGGAACTTACATTCATCAGAGCAAATACATCAGAGATCTTCTGAAGAAATTTGACCTCTCAGAATGTAAGCCATCAAAGATTCCAATGCATCCCACGTGCATTCTGGAAAGAGAAGAGGTAAGCAAAAATGTAGAACAGAAAGTCTACAGAGGTATGATTGGTTCTCTCCTCTATCTGACTGCTTCAAGACCTGACATATTATTCAGTGTTTGTATCTGTGCTAGATTCCAATCAGATCCTAGAGAATCTCACTTAACAGTTGTTAAGCGAATTTTCAAGTATCTGAAAGGTACTACTAATCTGGGTTTGTTTTATAGAAAATCTAGTGATTACAGCTTAGTAGGCTACTGTGATGCTGATTTTGCTGGAGACAGAGTGGAACGTAAAAGTACTTCTGGAAGCTGCCAGTTTCTGGGAGAAAATCTGATCTCTTGGTCCAGCAAAAGGCAATCAACAATTGCTCTGTCAACAGCAGAAGCTGAGTACATAGCAGCAGCAGGATGTAGCACACAAATGCTCTGGATGAAAAGTCAGCTTGAAGACTTCCAGATTTTTGAGAGTAACATTCCTATACTTTGTGATAATACTTCTGCTATTTGCTTAAGTAAGAATCCCATTTTACATTCTAGAGCTAAGCATATAGAAATAAAACATCACTTCATTAGGGACTATATTCAGAAAGGTATTTTGAACTTAAAATTTATAGATACAGACCATCAATGGGCTGATATCTTTACTAAACCCCTTTCAGAAGATAGGTTTAATTTCATTCTGAAACATCTCAGCATGAAAGTGTGTCCAGAGTGAAAATGTTTTAATTCCATATATTTACCTTCAGAATGTAATTGTTTTACTGTGAACTTCTGATCAATCTCCTTTCAGAAAGATAGAACATGCAGATTGTATCAGATGCTAGTCTAAAGATCTGAGAGTCTAAGCTCAAAGACAGACGTGCTGATCACTACATCAAACAAGTGTCATCCAATCATCAGCATATCTCTGAAGCAGAACGCGTGCACGCTTCTGAGAAGGCAAAGCGCTGATTGGGTGCATTGAGACACATGTCTGGTAACCGTTTTTAAGTATCTTTCTCAAATCCCCCAAAATCAGCAAGCATTTAATGAAAAGTAATCATGCTTTTAAAATGCAATCATGATTTTTCTCTCTCTTAAAAAACGTTTATCTTTTCAAAACAGTTTTGAAAACTCTATTTAAGCACATTAATCTCTCATTCTTTACGCTTTCTCACTAATACTCAAGCATTTTCTGCATATTTCTGTGTTCATCTCTTGCAACCTATTTTCCTCAGTTTATTCTCAAAACCCTTTTAGTGTGAACATGGCAACCTCCAGCAGCGCTTCTGCAGGTCCTCAGAAGAAAGCATCATCTGAGCAATATCAAGTGCCATTCAGAACTCTCCTCACTCCTGTGAAGAATCTTGAAGTGCTTTCTGAATTAATCATTGATTTTGAAAGCTTGAAGGAGAACGGTTTTGACCTAACTGAAGAAGTTAGGGCTCAGAAGTGGGAAAGGTATTTTGATAGGTTGGTTGGACCAACATTCCCAATGCTAGTCAAGGAATTCTGGATTCACGCCAAGGCTTCAACACATCTAGTCACCTCCTTTGTTTTGGGGAAGAAGATTGTGATCACTGAGGATCACATTGCAAGGCTAATCGGTCACAGCGGCGGTGGCGTCCGTTGTGTGGACATGGCTGAAAGATGTGCTGATGTAGGTGTGATAGCTGCAAGGATTTTCACTCTTGGGGTGCCCAGCAGCAAGATTAAAGATCTGAAGGATCATTACAGAGTGTGGGCTAAGATAATTCTGGGTTGCTTCAACCACAGGAAACCAACCAGTTCTCCTGATTACATAAATGTGGATCAGCAGTTTCTGATCTACTTTATTGATCAGAAGGTAAAGATCAATCTGGCTCACTTCCTGTTCAACCACCTCAGAACAAGTGTGAAGGAAACAAGGGAAGAAGAAAGAACCAAGAGGGATTGGATACCTTTTGGAAGGTTGATATCAGATATTCTGACAGAGAATAGGCTGATTGAGCATCTGATAGAAGCTCAAGAGCTAAGCACTATTGAACCAACAATTGGGAAACCTCTGAATGCAAAGAACTTGAAGAAGATGAAGCTGATAGAGAATATTCAGAAGGAACCCAGAGCCACTTCTATTGCTGATATCTCCAGCAGAAGAGTGCCTCTGAGTGACTTTCCATTATTTTCTGAAATTGAATCCAAACCAGAGGTGATTCTCAGGTACTTGGATGCGTGCAAGGCAGATGGTACAGATCCAAATCTGAATATCAGAGATCTGCATCAACCTCAACCAGAAGTGACTCTGAAGAAGACGAAGAAGAGGAAGGCACCATCAGAAGGATCATCCCAACAGACACCCAGAAAAAGAGGTAATTCATCTGCTGCTCCAGTTTTAAATTCTTCTACTATTCCAGCATCTATTCCTCCTCAAACCTCTCATAGAATCTCAATCCCCATCCCTACCATAGATGAAACTGTACAAGAAGAGGACCCTTCTGAGGCATTAAAACTCAGAAGACCCAGAACCAAACATCCCAAACAACCAACAATCTCAATAACATCAGCAATTGACCAAGTGCTGTCTGACATTGATCAACACACCTCTGATCAACCAAACTCTGAACCACAAACTGTTCCTCCTCCACAACCAGAACAACAGCAATCTGCTGAAGAACCAGAACAACAACAACCACTCTCATCAATTCCAGAAGAACCCCTTATCCCTGAACAATCAGAAATTCCGTCTCCCTCTCCCCAACCAGAAATTAATCCACCATCACCTCAAACAGAGTTTCATCACTCTGAAACTCCTTCTCTTCAACCATCTGAACCTCATTCACCTCAACCATCACCTCTGGCAATCCAGCTTCCATGTGGAACAACTGTTATCATGCCCCAGTTACCATCCTCACCAGAATCTACACCACCAAATACTCCCAAAACACCACCCAGTCCAATCATAATTTCTGATACTGATACTCCATCTCCAAAACAAACAGCTGCTCAGAAAACCTCCGAAAACCCCAGCAGGACTTTCATAGACTTAACCAGTCTTGACCGTCTTGCTGATCTGAAACACAAAATTGCCATCCCAAAACCAAAACAACCAGATGTTGGCTCTGGTATCATGAATTTTGAAACAGGTGTGCTGCAATGGATTGCTTCTTTGAAGCAAGTCTGTCCTGGAATGATTGACCCAGCTGCCTCTGACCAGCTCTGGTCACAATTCAGACTTTGGGTACGTGCTGAAGCCCTCAAGTTGCAGGATATCAACTATGAGCAGGCACAACAGAACTTCAGCAAGCTGCTGAAGGAAGTTGAAAGTCAGCTGCCTCAGGAAGCTGTGCTCCCTCTGGACAGTGAACCTTGGTCTGAGAAACAGCAAGCTGCAAAGGTGCAATCAGAAGAAGACAAGACCATTCAAGCTGAAGAAAGTTAAGCAGAGGATGTTGCTGAAAGTTCTCAGAAGCCTCCTGCTTCTGATACTTCTCAAGCTGCCTTGGACAGGCAGACTCTGGAAGAACTAAGGCTGAATGACATGCGTCTGCAGCAGCGGATGGATGAAAGCGATCAGAAGATGAAAGAGAGAATGGATGTGCGGGATAGCAAGATTGACACTGTTGTCAGCATGGTGCACAAGCAGAATGAGACTGCTGAAAAGATCCAAGCCATGCTGGAGAACCTGTTCACACGCTTGCCTCCTCAACCTTAGTCTCTTTTTTCATTCATGACCTTTTTCATGTTTTCCTTGATTTTCTGATGTACTGTTTGAATATGTTTTGTAATATTTTCTTGTTTTGATTCTGAACTCTCTCAATATGATTAGTTTTCTGATCTTGATTGTTTTAGCACATCACCTACACTTTTTGATTGCTGACAAAAAGGGGGAGAACAAGAATGATATTTTAATCAATAACGGCTAACTAGACAGAAATTCTCAAACATTCTAACTCTATTACTTGAAAATGTTTTTCTGTTTTGCTTAAAGTCTATAGGTACAAGGAAGCTCCTGGACACTCTGAAGACTAGAAGCTCTGAAGCTCTGATCACTATGAAGTTCTGATCCGCTCTGATATTCTGATCCAAAGCAAAGCTCTGACAAGAAAAGCTCTAAAGCTCTGCTCTGACATAAAGCTTCTGATAAGTCAAAGTCTCTGATACTCTGATGTTCAAAGAAAGGCAAAAAGATCTGATCCTGAAGAACACGTGTAATCAAAGGGAAGTAATAAACTCAGGGGGAGTATCTCTCAACTCTGATATCTCTTTACTCCTTATCCTTTTACTTCTTATTCTGATACATATTCCAGATACCTTTTCACGTTATTTTCATTTAAAATATCTAGTTTTTGTCATCATCAAAAAGGGGGAGATTGTTAGAACAAAGTTTGAATCTACTACCCTATATTTAAGTTTTGATGATAACAAAGTGAAAAGATATAGTATTTATAAGTTTCATGTATGAACTATCTGCTGCCTAAAATTATTATGTTCTGACTTGCAGATACTCTGATTGATATAAGCAAGATCACATCTATTCAGCATCAGTACTTGATTTCAGACACCAACATCAGAAGTTGCCATATCAGAATGTCAGAATCAGATGATCAACTCACGTACATGCTGAAACCTGATGAACAAGACTGCGCTCAACACTCTGATAAAGAAACACAATAGTTTATCAGCAGCGAAGCAGAGTCAGAATGAGCCAAGCCAGAACTTGCATTAAGCAAGCAACGGTATTGTGCATTGAAAGCAAATTAATTCCAACGGCCTCATTCCAGACAAGATCTGCTCAATAAGGAAAGTTTATTATTAGCATTGAATCAAGAATATTGCATCCAACGTTCATCATCTCAGTGCTATATAAACAAGACTTTGAAGATTGAAATGGCTAATGCTCTCCAAATCTCTACACGCACAAAAGCTAATTATAATCTTCTTTCTCTCAGTTTTGCTAAACCACTCATTCTGATATTCTATCATTGTTTAGAAATCTAGTTTCTAAGCTTCAATTTGTGTATACATCACAGTTGTGATAAATTTTTGTAGAAAACATTCACACACTTAGTTTTATCTCTTTGTAAGAAAGTGTTACCTTGACAAACCGGGTTGTGGTTTGAATCAAGAAGGCTTTAGCAGTTGTTAAAGCAGTCTGTAATATTCAGTTGAATATAGTGGATTAAGACCTCGTTGGAGAGAGGCGAAATCACCTTGACGGGTGGACTGGAGTAGTTTGAGATCAAACGAACCAGGATAAAAATATCTTGTTCATTGCATTAGATTTCAGTTTTACAATTCAACCCCCCCTTCTTGTGTTTTTCACCACTTCATTGGTCACATCCTGGGAATACCCCCAACCTTCAACAAATTCAACTTGATGGTTAGGAGAGGAGTTGACAGTTCATCCACAGCAGAAACAAACAGATCTTCTTCCACAGCATTGGCATTGTGCCCATGCCTCGGCATTGGGGCAGAGATAACATTAGGCTTTTCGGGAGCTTCAAATTCAACTTCCTTTGCGTCAATCAGATCTTGAATCTTGTTTTTCAATGCCCAACAGTTGTTGGTGTCGTTCCCTGGACTTTCTGAATGGTAAGCACATCTAGCGTTGGGATGGTAATGTGGAGAAGCAGTGTTAGGATTTTTAGGGGCCTCCTTTAGCATGGCCAGGTTCAACTTCAAGAGATGCGGTAAGACTTGAGCAGGAGTCATGTTTATCTTGGTGAATTTCCTTACAGGCCTTTCCACCCTTTGATGGTTATTTCTCGGCTGATCATTTCTCAGCTGATTGTTTCTCGGCTGATCTGACGCAGACTTTTGAATCATAACGGCCCCCACTATTGGTCGTCTTTCGGTTCTTCCCTGATTTCTCTGGGCATAGACAGTAGACACTTCCTTCTTTCCAGTGAAGGGCTTTTTTATAGTAGCAGAGGTAGACGCATCTTTCTGAATTTTCCCGCTTCTAATACCGGCTTCCACCCTCTCGCCAGTTAGAATCAACTCAGTGAAACCTACAGAGGAGCTTCCAATCAGGTGATTAAAGAAAGGACCTGATAGAGTTCCCAGGAACATGTCCACTAGCTCTCTTTCAGATAAAGGTGGTTGCACCCGTCCAGCTAAATCCCTCCATTTTTGGGCGTAGTCTTTGAAGCCCTCATTGGTAGCCATAGCCATACTCTGTAGCTGAGTACGGGTTGGTGCCAAGTCGGTGTTGTATTGATACTGTTTATAGAATGCGGCTGCCAAATATTCCCAATTATGGACATCTGTTCTCTCCAACTGGTAGAACCAATCAAGTTGTGTTCCCGATAGACTGTCTTGGAAAAAGTGGACCCACAGGTCTTTGTCAGAAGAATGTGGTTGAATTTTCCTGACATAAGATCGTAGGTGCATCTTTGGGCAAGACACCCCATCATACTTAGCGAATAGTGGCACTTTAAATTTATCGGGATTACAATTCCAGATACCAACCCTAACTCCTCAAAGTCCAGCCCAGGCACTCTCTGTATCTCTATAGCAGCTAGACGCTCTTCCAAGTTTTTATATTTGTCATCGGCCGGAGGGTACTGCTGTTTAGAATAGTCCTCATCTTCCTCTGCTTCAGAATCAGATGGCACTGCTGTTCCTTTACCTTTTCCTTCCCCCATCTTCAGATGTTGATGGGAATTCCAAAGTCCGTATGGCTTGTCCTTCAAACCTTCTGCCCAAGATAGCCACACCGGCTCACTTCTTCTTCTTTTTCTCTTTCTTTTTCTCTAGTAGAGTCTTGAGCTCCTCCTTCCCCTTGGCTAGGGTCAAGAGTAGTTGTTGAAATTGTGAATTCTGAGCTTGTAAGTCTTTGACCGTTTGTTCTAGATCCATCTTGCTGAAATAAACAGCAGAGAGATGAGGAAACTTGGTGTGAAGACCTGCTTATGCATATGATGAATGATATGTATTCATGTAATGCATTCAAGGATTCAGAAATTCAAATTTGTTTTAAATAAAAAAGAAACACACGTCATATTAATAAGATAGAATTTGTTAGTACATCAATGCCCCATGGGCAAAATAATACAAAATTCTAAGGTAAAAAGACAGTGCGCATCCTCTTTGGTGCAATGTAGGTGTTAAGATTCTGCTCTTCATGAAGTAGCCGAGTAAGTTCCAAAACCTTCTTCTCGCTTGCATAGAATTGGGCTTCAAAAGTATCATGTTCTCCCTTGAGTTGTATCCAACTCCTTTGTAGATCTTCGAGTGATGTTGGCATGTCAGGATGTAGGAGGGTGTATGGAACCTCTCCTTCCATAGCAGGCTCTATAATCACAGGGAGAATGGAGGGGTAAGGCATCATAAGACTTTGGGCGCGGGTTCGTACCCACTTGATGTAAGGCTCAACGGGGATGGAATTTTTGTGTCCCAAGGTCTTACTGTCTACCTTGTTGGGCATCCTCCAAGCTCGGATAAACCTTTGCCGGAGTCCTTGATTGTCGTTGTCAAAGTCGAAAACCAAACCTTGAACTAGCATATCATGTGGGCCATCCCTTCGGGCATACCCAAACTGTCTCAGAGCCAAGCAAGGGTTGTAGGTGATGCCTCCCCTAATGCTAAGTAGAGGGACATTAGGGAATTCTCCATAACGGTCAATGATGATGACATTCTCTTCGGATCGAGAACACCAATGAATATCTGAATGTGTAAGGGTCATCAATTGTTGTGACCACCTCAAACCTTGCTCATTCTTCAAGACTGATTGGTGAAGATGAGAAATAAACCATCTTGCCAGTAGAGGAGTGCAACACATGAGAACACCTTTTTTCCTCATTGTACGAGTGTGAAAAGAGTGGAGGACATCCCCAAGCAATTTAGGCACCAGGTTGCGAGTCATGAAGATTTTAACAGCACTCACATCTATGAGTTGGTCAGGGTTATGGAACAAGACCATCCCATAGATTAGAAGAGCTACAATCTCCTCAAAAGCTTGCAAGTCTAGATAATTCCAACAGCTTTGGGCCTTCTCAAATAGAAACTTTGACAAGAAACCTTTGACACCACTTCTAGTTTCCCAATGTGTTGTGACATCAGATGAGTGCAAGTGTAAGGCTTGAGAAATCTCTTCTAGCTTTGGATCTCTTTCCGTACCGTTGAAGGGTAGTTGATTTAGAATAGGAATCCTCAAGAGTTGAGAAAATTCCTCCAAAGTAGGCACAAGTTGGTAGTCAGGAAATGTGAAGCAATGATGCAAAGGGTCAAAGAACTGGAAGAGAACTTTCACCATATCCTCCTCAGTGTTGGCAGTGACTAGGTTGAGTAGACGACCATGTCTTTCGGTGAATGGAGAGTTCTTAGGAATCCTTGAAGCTAGCTCCTTGATTTGAGGAGGAATTCTTACAAGGTTGACTTGGACAGTTTTCCTGCGAAGTGAATCCATAACCTACAAAATAGGAACAAAGATGAAATTCCAAAATCCTTGAAATGGTTAGTGGATGCATATGATGCTTCATGATGCCCATGATGTCATGCACAAGTATATATGTACAAGCAAATCACACAAATTCCTAGTTTAGGCTTGCATGGGGTTTCATAGGTAAGTACCCTCTTGAAGTTTAGTTGGCTCAACCTGTCCTAGAAATAGTAATCAGGTTCTAAGGAGCTCAATATCACTGGATTGTTACCTTGTTCATTGTTTCAATTCAGCCTCTTTACTGGCGACCGAAATATTCCAAGGAACCAACCCTCAATGAGTGTAGTATCGAGTATCTACCAACTTCGGACTGCACAAAAGTCGGTCATCTCACTACATCCTAAAAGGCCAAGTTGGTCAAGTAAAGGTTCTAAAAGTCCATTAGTGCTTCATGACATCACTCAGCGGCCCCGTATTCTCTTTGATTGACTCAAAGGCAACCGGTACCCACAAATATGTCGCACTAATATAGCTATTTCTTAGACCATGTCGGTATACCCCGCACAGTTTCCACAATGTATTGCTATTTACCTATGAATGTTTCCCAAATCCGGGTAGAGGATTCAAACCCAAACAATAGAACCAAAGTGTAAAGCAAACAAGTCAAGCAAGATAAGCAAATAATGGTGATCTAAAACCCTAAGGTAACCCCACTTTTATAATATATCCCCAGCAGAGTCGTCATTTCTGTGATGCGGTGGGAGAACTGACTTGAGGTTTTGCGTTTGTGTTTGAAAATGTTGCGGTTTAGCAAGAGTCGCCACTGACTTTTATTTTATCCAAAAGGAAAGGTAAAAAAGCACAGGAAAGACCTTTGAGATTGTTTTTGGGTTCGGGGGGTAGATTATGAAAAGGGAATGTGCTAGCACCCTTTTCATCCATGGTTTTCCATGGGCTCTTAGTTACTTGTTTAGATCACTTGCTTTGCTTTTGCAATTGTTTGAAATGGTGCTTTGTGTGGTTTTGAAAGTATTTTGAAAAGAGGCCATTGTTTAGGCAATCTTTGTAATGATTCTCGTTCGTAAGAATGTATACAAAGATGTTTGTCTTTTGAAAAATGTTTCAATGTTTTGAAATTTGTTTGCAAATGTTTTGAAAATGTGTGTGTTTGTTTGAAAATAGAAAGGTTTGTTTGCAAATTGATCAAGTAACTAGAAGCTATCTACCTACTCAAAAGTCTTTCCTATACATTTTTATTCCTTTGATATTGTTGATTTACCATTGCTTTGGTAAACAACCCTATCTTTGGATGTTAAACGGGACGGGCGTGAGTCATCGTATGACCATGATAGCAATGTTGCCAAGTATCTTAGCAAGTTTTAGGGACTAAGATAATTTGTTTTTAGGCAACCTTATCTAGCGTCATCGAGGGACTATGATCTTTTTGTTTTGTTTTGTTTTTACAAGATACCTAGCATGCATACCATGGCCATTTTGTTTAGGAAACAAAGTGGGTGAAACCCTAGGGGTGTTTGTGTGTAATGTGTTGTCATTTTACATGCATTTTTGTCTTGGATTAGGTCATGCTATTTGTTTGATTTTTGTCTTATCATGCAAAAACCCTAATTTACTACACATGTATATAATGCGATAAATTGCGTAAAATAAATCTAAGCTATTACAACAATATTATGGGAGGGGGGATACAAGTTTTGAATGGGGGATATTTGCACAAAATAAAACCCTAATTCATTATTACAACCCAATTGAATTTATTGTACAAATAAATAAATAAACAAGTATTTAAATATGCAATAATATGTATGGATGCAAAATGTTTTGTATTTATTTTATGTATGAGAAAAATAAATTATTTAAGTCCTAAAAAATAAGAGAAAATTAATATTATTTTTGAAAGGGGTAAAACCCTAGTTTTTGATTTAAAAGAAAATTAGGTTCTATATTTATTTTATTCATTTTTTGTTTAAGAAAAATAATAATAATATTATATACCAATGTTAAAAATTAAATATATATGAAAAAATAAATATTTAATGTGCATAAAATATGAAATAAAATATTAAGTATTTTATTATTATTTACAAGTTTATTTAAGAAAATAAATTCTATAAACCTAATAAACTATTTTTATGCCAAAAAAATAATAAAAATAATAAAATAAAATGCAAAAAATTAAGAAAATATTTTTGGGATTTTTTAATGTTCAGAAAAAAAATAATAAAGTCAATAATCACAAAAATAAAAAGAAAATATGAAAAATATCAAAATATGCAAAGGGGGGTGCAAATGGTAAACTGGGGGTGTGAAAAGTAACAGGCCCAAGGCGCCAGGCCCAAAACACCAACTTCATCCTTGTCCTTGGCTTCGCGCGCGTATCCCATGTACAAACCTTCAACTCTCACATACGTGCACAAAAGCAAAAACCCATAACACAAAACATGTAGCTCATGATCTCACGATTCCAGCGATATAAAAAACATAATCTAACTCTCAAGGATCATGGAGAATTTAATCACCCCTAATTTCTGACCTAGTTTTTTCATGAACTTCAAACTTCAAATTCTCACTAATCAGTTAATATAAATGGAAAGTATGCATATGTACAGCTTCAGCAAGTTAAGGACTACATTTTTGCTTCACAAATCATGACCTAAGGATGCCTAAATAAGGAGATAGAACTTTGAAAAATACCTTGTTCAGCTGAGTTTGGATATGGCAATATGGGGACTTTGAGTGAGGCCTGAAGATCGTGTGAGCTTCCTAGAAGTTCCCTCAAGCTTTTCCAATGCTTAGCTGGTCTTGTAGTTGGCTGAAAATCCTTGTAGAAGTCAACCTGCAAACCTCCAAAATGAAAATGGTGATCCTTGAAACAGGGGTTACAGTTGCAAGACAAGGGCCTGGAGAGTTTAGATAGGATGTATGTAAAGTGTTTGAAGTGTTTCAAAGAAAAACGCACGAGCCAATGTTGATTTGGCAGAGGTTCTGCAGAAGATGCCTTGTTTGGGAAGGAACTTGGTTTTTTTGTGTTTGGGAGTGTTTTGAATGTTGGGCAATCGTGTTTCTGCTTGCAACAAGTTTTTGAATATGTTTAGAATGATACAAAGTCTTCTCTTTATCAGATATCTAAGTTCTCTTGACTTTTGCAAGTTTGCTTGCTTTTGAAGAAAGTTGACATGACTTATGCCAAAGGCATGTACAGGCTTGCTTGCTAGCTGCATAGAGTTGGTACAAGTTACCTGATATTTGTGGATCTTGCTTGCAACAAAAGATCAGGTCCATGGCTCAAGAATTGCAAAGTTGCAAAAAGCTAGCTTTATGAAAGTAGTATTGTGAACTTTATGCCATTTTTGGATTAAACTCTTGTACAATGCTCCATAGGTCAGAATAAAGCCAATATCCATTGAGTTTGCATTTAATTATGGAGTGTATAAGGTATTAGGACCTGTAATGCAAGGTACAAGCATGCTAGGACAGATTTGCAACTTGAAGCATTTGTAAACATGGCTTGAATAAAAGTGACAAATTGCCATTTTCTCTTCTTCGATTCTCCCTAACCACAAATGATCTTGGAGAGTTCTTGGACATTTTGGAAATATTGCAACATTCTATATAATCCGTCTTTGAAATGCAACTTGAGATACATCTTAGAACTAGGTGAAAAATGTCCATGAAGTTAGGTCAAAATCCTGACTAAATTAGGGCAAATTTTCACTAAGTTAAAAGGTTTATGGACCTCTATTCACAAAATCATAACTTGAGATCAAAGCATCATTTGGGAAAACTTTGTGAATCAAAGTTGTAGATTTCATGGAGGACTACAACTTTAATGTTGGAAGTTTTCTTTGAATCCAATTTCATCATGGTGAAAAAGTTGTGGAAAGTTGGAAAAAATAAGAAATTTTCCATACTTAGAAAAATTCCAAGTTATGAAAAATTTCAAATTAAAATCCTAATTTGCAAATTTAGGTTTCTTGGTCAAAAAATTTCACATTTTGACATATATTGATGAATTATGACCCTTGGCACTTGATTTTGACCAAAAAGTCAACGTTTGACTTTTCAGTGTACAGTTGACTTTTGATCAGTTGACTGCAAAATTCATCTGTCAATCCTATCCATTTGAGATCTTATGAACTATGTGATTAGGTCAAGATGATTCTATTGAGTCCTTGGAATCATGCTTGAACCCAATTGGTCATTGGCTAGGTTAAAAATCAGAAATGGCCATTTCTCAGTCAAAACCCTCATTATGACCATTTTGCCCTTTTGATGATCTGATCAAATTTCTTGAGGAGTTGTGATCCAAACTTGATCAAATGGTACATAGGAGCCTAGAATGTTGTTGGGGATCAAAAATTATGATGTTTGACTGTAAATTGGCCATGGTTGACTTTTTCCCCAATACAGTTGATTTTTAGGTCAACTATCCAATTGACTGGGCAAAAATGTGATTCAAGGCTTGAAACTTGGTATGAACATTCTTAGGGGTCCACCATGATGTATGAAAGTCACATGAAGCATTTATGGTCCAAAAATCCTTGTGAAAACTCAAACCCTAATTTCAGGCCATCAGTGCAAGGTGGGGTCTTGAGCTGAGCAAACCCTAATTCTGTCTTGAGTCCAAGAAGTCTTGTGAGGAAAAATCTTGATAAATGATAGGGCAAATTTTGGGGTACAACAGCTGCCCCTGTTCAATCTTCTTGAACCTGAAGAGTTAGATTGGCGAGCTTTGTCATTCTTGACTTGAAGGTAAAAGATGATTGGACACTAGAGTGCCCGTAAATTTGCACTCGTCAAAATATAGTCGAGGAAATGGGCTTGAAGATGCCATTTGGAGATGATAGAATCTTGTTGGATATGGGCTTATAGATGCCATCCAAGAATGTTTGTTGAATTGTATGTTGTAAGTCAGGAGAATAAGTATCTGAATGGTATCCGCGTCTGGAACGTATCTGAACTGTATCTAGAGACTTGTAATGAGAAACAGAATAGCATCCATGTCTAGAGTGTCTCTGAACTGTATCTGGTAGTTGGAATCTGAATGAGCAATAGAATAGCATCCGTGTTTGGAGCATCTCTAAGTTGTATCTGAACTTTGTATTTGAGTAAGCAATAGAATAGCATCCATGTCTGGAGCGTCTCAGAGCTGGGGAAAATCAGAATAAGTGACAGAATGGCAACCGCGTCTGGAGCGTATCCGTACTGTATCTGAAGTTTTGGATCTGAATGAGTAATAGAATAGCATCCGCGTCTGGAGCGTATCTAAACTGTATCTGAATCGGAAAACTGAATAAGGGCCAGAATGGCAACCGTATCTGGAGCGTATCTGAAAAAGAATCTGAATAAGTGACAGAATGACTTCCGTGTCTGGAGCGTATCCGTACTGTATCTGAATTTTAAGGTCTGAATGAGCATTAGAATGACTTTCATGTATGGAGTGTATTTGTTACTGTATCTAGAGGTTGATCTGAATAAGAAATAGAATGGCTTCCATGTCTGGAGCGTATCTAATCTGTATCTGATAGTTGAAATGTGAATAAGTATCAGGATGGCATCCGTATCTGGAGCGTATCTGAACTGTATCTGAAATCTGAATCTGAATGAGCAACAGAATGACTTCCGCGTCTGGAGTGTATTTGTACTATATCATGATTGTATACTGTTAATGGTAGCTTGTTAATCTTATCCTGAAAAGAGTAAAATGTTAGCTGAAACACAAAGTTATGTTGCATGTATGATGCAATATATATGTTTTATCAATGTTTATGATATATGGATATAATGTATGTGCGTGTAAGCTGATTTACTGTATTGCTGAGGAAAATAAATCCTTGACAGCTGGAGATAATAAAAACCCTTGACTGCTGCCGGGGAAAATAAATCCTTGATTGCTGAGGATAAGAAATCTTGGGCGACTGTTGGGAATAATAAATCCTTAATAACTTTTGTGGGGATGTGAGGATCCTTCATGTCTTGAAGTTGGAGTATTGACAAAATCTGTTATGAGAGTAATGCCAAACTGCTTGAGAAATCTGCTTGGGAAATCTAGAGAACTTTGATGACTTCTACTGGGGGTTATACAAAGGAAATCCTTGATCTACTGGAGAATAAGGAAGAATCTAATGACTTCTGCAGGGAATTAAGAATGAGAATCTTCATTCTGTTGAGGAGCAATAAAACTTTGGTGACTTCACTGGGGAAATGAGAATCTTCATTCTGTTGGGGAGTAAAAACTCTGTGGGGAGGAAGGCTTACTACTGAAGAGTAAGTTCAGAAGTTTGGGTTGTATGCCACTCTACTGGGAGGTTATCCTAGGTTGGGGGAGAGACAGAAGTCAATTGTTACCCGGTTGATTTCCAGGCTTCAAGATAACTTGCTGGGGAAATTGGATGGTTTCCGCTGGGGATTGATAGTTATAAGTTTTGACTCGGCTGGGGAAGAAGGTTTCAGCTCCGCTGGGGATCTGTAACTCAAAGTTTTGGCTCCGTTGGGGATTGGGAGTTTGAAGTTTTAACTCTGATGGTAATTAAGAGTTTCAAATTTAGCTCCGCTGGGGATATGTATTTCAAGTTTTGAGCTCCGCTGGGGATCTAGATGATGTACTGTAGGGATTGCTCCTGGAATAGCCTAAAGACGTTTTCCTATCCTTTCAGTCTGTCATTAATTGTTCTTTTCCAATCTGTTTATTTGTAAACAGTAACTATGTTCAAATGCATATGTTCATCAATGAATCATTGGACGCTTTTGCAAATAAAAACACAAGTGTAAAAGAAAAAGACAAATAGTTTTTGCACTTTGAAAGAGACATCTTTGTATTTACTTTGAATAAGTGTTTTGTACAAAGGAGACAGACATCCTAGTAAGAGGATGGTGTCATACAAGTAAGAAAATTCTATACAAAGAATGATAGCTATGTTTGAAAAAATCCCATGGGGTTCCCATTCCGCTATAGCCTTCGTATCTCCGAATATCTTGTCCATCCGCTGCTTCATCCGAAGATAATTGAGTTGATCAGAAGCTCAGAGTTTTTCAGTGAAGAGATCGTCTTTAAAGTGATCCGACGGGACATAGTCATACGCTTTAATTCCCTAACTTTTGCCTGGACCTCCCTTTCGGGTTTTCAGTCCACCGGGAAACCCTTTTTTGCCCAAGTCGCCCTTTTGGGTTTTCAACTTGCCGGGTGTACAGATTTTTTTTGTTTTATCCCTAACTTTTTCCTGAACCGCCCTTTCGGGTTTTCGATTCACCGGGGTGCCCATTTTTTTGCCTAGGTGTGTCAACCTAGCGGGTCATTTATGCGTAGTATCTTTTGACTATGTCTGCGTTCGCAGGGTGCGGTAGATCTTCGCCGTCCATGGTGGTTAAGATCATTGCCCCACCAGAAAAGATGTTCTTGATTACAAATGGTCCTTCGTAGGTAGGAGTCCATTTTCCCCTGGGATCACTTTGCGGCAAGATGATGCGCTTGATTACCAGATCCCTGACTTGATATGTCTGGCGTCTGACTTTCTTGTTGAAAGCCTTGATCATTTGATTTTGATACGTATGATTGTGGCAAACAGCAGTAAGTCTCTTTTCGTCAATCAAGTTAAGTTGATCAAGCCGGGTCTGAATCTAATTGTCTTCACTCAAACCAGCATCTTTCATGATTCTCAAGGAGGGAATCTGAACTTCGATAGGTAAAACAGCCTCCATGCCATATATTAAAGAATAGGGTGTTTCCCCAGTTGATGTACGTGTCGTGGTACGGTACCCGTGAAGAGCAAACGGTAGCATCTCATGCCAGTCCTTGTAGGTGACTGTCATCTTTTGTATGATCTTCTTGATATTTTTATTAGCAGCTTCAACTGCGCCATTCATCTTTGGCCGGTAGGGAGATGAATTGTGATGTTGGATTTTGAACTGCTCGCACAAAGCGGTGATCATAGTATTGTTAAGGTTTATACCGTTATCAGTGATGATCCTTTCTGGGATACCATACCGACAAATAAGGTTCTGCTTGATGAAGCGGGCAACAACATTCTTTGTAACAGATGCGAAGGAAGCTGCTTCGACCCACTTGGTGAAGTAGTCAATGGCCACCAGAATGAAGCGGTGTCCATTGGATGTTGTAGGCTTGATCTCTCCAATCATGTCAATTCCCCACATAGCGAATGGCCAAGGAGCTGTTAAGACATTTAGAGGAACAGGAGGCACGTGCACCTTATCCGCATAGATTTGACATTTGTGACAAGTGAGGGAGTGTTGATAGCAGTCAGCTTCCATGGTAGACCAGTAATAGCCTTCCCGTAGAATCCTTTTAGCTATCTTAAGCCCTCTAGAATGAGTGCCAAAGGTACCCTCATGCAATTCAGCCATGATCTTTTCAGCTTCAGCTTTGTCCATGCAATGGAGCAGAATAGAATCATGATTGCGCTTGTACAGGATGCCATTGCTTAGGAAGAAATTTGCCGAGAATCTCCTTAAGAACTTTTTTTCGTTGACTGAAGCTCCTTCAGGGTACTCTTGTGCCTCGAGATACCTTTTGACTTCATGAAACCACGGCTGGTCCACTACTTCTTCGGTATTAATCTCGTGATAGTGTGCAGGTTCGTCCATCCGTTTAATGGTGATTTGGGGAGCCTCATTGTCCCAATCAAGTTTAAACATAAATGACATTGTAGCTAGAGCATCTGCTAGCTGATTTACTTCTCGCGAGAAGTGCTCGAAGGTAATCTGCTCGAAATGTGGTACCAATGTCAAGACATGTTCTTTGTAAGGGATGAGGTTTTGGTGTTTAGCATCCCACTCTCCTTTGGTCTGACTGATGACCAAAGCTGAGTCCCCAAACACATCTAAGGGTTTGATTCCCAAGTTTATGGAAGCCTTGAGTCCAAAGATGCAAGCTTTATACTCTGCCATGTTGTTCGTACAGTTGAAGCAAAGTCTGGCAGTGAAAGGAGTATGGTAACCTTTTGGGGAGATGAGTACCGCGCCGATACCGTTGCCAAGTGCATTAGAGGCCCCATTAAAGTACAGGGTCCATCGGGATCCTTGTTCAGGTCCGTCATATGGTCTGAAATCTTCAACGTTGTCCAATGTCATGATGTCCTCGTCAGGGAAGTCAAACTTCATGGATTGGTAATCTTCAACAGCTTGATGAGCCAGATGATCTGCTAGCACACTCCCCTTTATAGCTTTTTGGGTCGTGTACTGTATGTCGTATTCCGTTAGGATCATCTACCATCTAGCTATTCTTCAAGATAGAGTAGGCTTCTCAAAGATGTATTTGATCAGATCCATCTTGGATATCAGCAAAGTGGTATGAGTCAACATATACTTCCTTAGCCGGTGAGCAGCCCATACCAAAGCGCAACAAGTTTTCTCGAGCAGTAAGTATCGGGTCTCATAGTCGGTAAACTTTTTGTTAAGGTAATAAATGGCATGCTCTTTTCGGCCAGACTCGTCATGTTGGCCCAGTATGCACCCCATTGAATTCTCTAGGACGATTAGATACATGATTAGCGGTCTTCCCTCGACGGGTGGTGTTGTACCCCAAAATTTGCCCACCCATTTTTCATAAGAAAAGCACAACCCTAGGGTTTCTCAAATATTCAAGATTGGCTCAGGAATCGATCAAACAGATTTTCTCCTGTGACAACAAATCAACAATTAAGGTTTTTCTTGAATTTCTTAGAAGAAATTGAGTTCTCAGAAATTCAATTGATTTTCACATGTTTTCGTGCTCTCTCAAATTTACTGAAAAGGCAGTGTTTGTTTTCGAGGTTAACCAGATGATTCGCGTCTTCTAAAACATTTGCTTGTTTAGGAATTGGAATAGATAGTGTTTGTTTTGATTGGAATGCAGTTGCAAGATTACAGAGTTATTGGATTACTTGGAATTTAAGTTATCTTGATTGGAATTATTGGAATGCAGTTTCAGTTATCCTGATCGGGAATCTTTAAGAATCAGTGAAGATGCGAAGAGAAAATTATAAGTTATTAACAGTAGAGGGTTTTTAATGGACATCAGAATATCTCATAAAACTTTCTCCATTCATTTCAAAAATTGTTACAAAACAATTTATTATTTAAGTACTTTAGGTTTTACAACTTATTGTATTTAAAAATAAATTAGTACAATTGTTGAATGTTTCTCTCTAAGTTACAAAGAAAAGAAATTGAATATATGCCTAAGGTTGATTGTGCTTCCATTGCTTACATGCTTGCCACAGAGTCTCTTGATTCCCCTGCTTTGCCACCATCCAGTTGTGCTCACATGAAAATGAAAGACAAGAAGAAGAAGTTAGTACTGTTAATTGGACATGAGCAAAGAATTTTCAAAAGGAAAAAAAAGTGTTCATCATTAAAGTTTGCAATTTGGAATCAGAGGGCTTATTTTTTTAATTCATCACATTTTTATTTTTTATATTTGCAAAACACAAGAGAATTATTTTTCTTGGTTCACAAAAAGAAGAAATAAAAATAAAAGTAAGTTGTCCAAACAAAGGAAAGGCAAACAAGCTGGACAAAACAAATGCAAGCAAATTATCCAAATACAAGCAAATTGTCCAAATGCAACAAGGCTTTCCAAACTGAATGCAGTGCATCACCAAACAAACAACAGCATGGCAAAAAACAAATGCAAGCAGTAAGAAGCAAGTAGCATAGCAGTAAGAAGCAAGCAACATAGCAGTACAAGCAGGCAGCAGGCAACACAAAGAAAGTACAGCAGTATGGTAAACCAAGCCAACAAGCAAGAGGCTTGTTTCAATAAACCATTTTCATCATTTCCCATTTTCAAACTTTTCAGAAAAAAAAGGTGAAAAAGCAATTTGCTTTTATCATTGAGAGAGGAGAGAGAGGAAAGAAATCACCTAAGTTATTGGAATTGCACAAAAGGTACAGCTTTGCAGCCCTGCCCACAGCCTGTCAAAGTTGCATAGAGTAAGTTGTCAAACAAAAGCAACCAAAATATAACAGTAGAGAAGGCTCAAGCAAAGGGAGGAGGAGAAATTATCAAAGACAACTTAGAAAACCTCCAAACTAAAAAAAAACGGCCATCAACCTCCAAAACTGTCAACAACCAGTTTTTAAACCTCAACAAACATATGATCAAGAAACTGATCCCAAACCAAGCAGAAACAGTCACAGATCTGTGACAACCCACAGAAAAACCTGTAACACAGTAGCAACAAAGTCCAAAAACTCCCAAAAAATGTAAAACCTTCAAACCATCCTTAAATCATCAAAATATCAAACAGTATAAACATACAGATCAAAGAACCAAAAAATTGATCTCAAGCCAAACTTACAAATCAAAAACCATTTTCAACATAACCAATATCCCAAACCAAACCTGCAACTGTGACAACAACATACCAGGCCAAATTGTAACCAAAACAAAAAAGAAACAGAAAAATATCCCAAAACTGTAACCATCAAACCTGTTAAACCAAAATCAGAAACCAAAGGAAAACAAATTGTCCAACCATCCCAACCACCATCAAAAACTGTAACCATCAAACCTATTAAACATTCAAAATCCAAAACAACAAAACTGTCAAAAGGAAATCCCAAACCTGAAAACTGTAACAACCATCATCCATCAAACCAATTCAAACCAAACTTCCAAAACATTCAAAACCAGTAACAGAATCACTATCAACAAAACCATTTCAACAGTTCATAACAAAAAAAAACACTTTCAAACTGTCAAGCAAAACCATAAACCAACAGCAGCAAATCCCAGAACCAGTAAAGAGTATCAAAACAACATCCAGTAAACTTACAAAAATCACAAAGTCCATCAAACAACATCATCAATGTTTAGCAAGAAAAATAGAAAGGGTTACCAGAAAGCTCACGCAATCATCTTCATTTCTTCTCGCCCCGTTTCCGGCCGCCAAGGAGCGTCACTTCCCTCAGTCTCACATTCCTCTCCATTCCACAGAAAAGCCCCAAAGGTATGGATTCTTCACATTCCTCATAAATTGTTTCCTACATCTCAATGATCAATAAACTTGATTAACATAAAAAAACATGAACAAGATTAAAAAACAACAAAAAATCGTTCAAGTTTAACAAACAGAACATCACCTTTTTCACGAAAGAAATCATTAGAGCATGGTTAGGAGATGAGTTTGAGTGGCGCTCCGGTAACGGAAACTGGGGAGGGAAGATCAGATAAGCATGAATTTAACCTTAGGGTTTTCATAGAAACACGAATCACATTGAGATGAGGAGAGATTAGGGAGTTTCGGCCATGAGCTTAAGAGTTTGAGAGATTTCAGAGGTGGAAAGATAAACGAATATGGAAGAGATGGATGAGAGGGACGAACGGCGCCACTTTGTACCAAAGGGGAACCACAAACCCTAATCTTTGTTTACCCTAATCAAACATAATAAATCATTTAGAACATTGGGCCAATTCTTTTGCAAACTCTTAAGCCCATTCGCTAGTTCACCCCCCCCCCCCTTTTTGGCTTATTTTTTTGTTAAACAGCAAAACACCTTTGGGCCTAACACCCTTTAAATCTCCTAAGCCCATTTCTTCCTTTTTACTTTGTTTTAATTTGTTTTGAAAATTATTAATTTAAAACTTATAATACTTTTATACATTTTTTTAAGTCTTGAAAATCAATTTTCACTATTTTCTTCTTTTATAACTTATTTTTATTAATTTGTTACATTTAATAAAATACCAAAAATTAATAAATTAGTTTAGTTTCTTTCTTTATTTCACAATTAATAAAATACAAAAAGAATAATAATAATAATAAATTTAATCTTTTTTTTTAGAATAAATTTTATTTCTCTCTTTTCAAGTAAATACATACATTTCATACCTTGTTGATTTTATTTCATAAATTGTCATAGCTTTGTATTAAATCGCACAACAATTCGACTTGGTTGTATTATTTGATATTTGGACATTGCTATTTCACTTGATTCATCCCCATTTGTAACAATTGTACCCCCATTCCCGAACATTCTGTAATAGTTTAGAATTTTAATTCCCGTAATTTATTGCTTTCTATATACTGTATAGTAACTAGGCATGTATGGCAAGATTCAAAAATCAATCGCTAGATGACCTAATCCAAGAATAAATAACTTGAAACCAACACACTTTCTCACACGTGCACCTCTAGGGTAACCTCACTCGTTGCCTCGAAAATACAATCATGTCCCTCGAATATGAGACACTCTAGCAATGACCCCTTCGATAAATAAAGATCTTAGTCCCTCGATGACCCTCGATGTTGCCTTCGATTAAAATGATCTCGTCCCTTACAAAAAAATTGCTAGAACGTCTCACAAGTTGCCTTCAATGATTGTAAAATTGACCTGCGCCTGTCCCTTCACATCCAATGATGGGGCTTCTTACCAAATCAATGGTAAGATAGCACCATTAAAAGGAAGAAAAAAGAATAATTTAAGACCTTTCGAGTAGATAGATTCGCTCTTAGTTACTCGCTTGCTCACGACAAAAACTTTTACACCTACACCTCCATTTCAAAACACTTTCAAAAGACAAAACATTTTGTATACGTTCTTATAGAGACGAGAACCATTGCAAAACCTCTTTTCAAAACACTCTTCAAAACACGATTCACAAACACATCTTTGAAGCGTTTTTTTTAAACAAAACTTTGTATGCGTTCTTATAGAGACGAGAGCCATTACAAAGAAATTTTCCAAAATACTTTCAAAAACCACCACAAGCACACAAATAAAACAAAAGCAAGTGATCTAAACAAGTAAATAAGAGCCCATGGAAAACCATGGATGAAAAGGGTGCTAATACCTTCCTTTTTCATAATCTACCCCCTGAACCCGAGAAAAATTCTCGAAAGGTCTTTCCTGTGCTTTTTTACCTTTCCTTTGGGATAAAAGAAAAGTCGGTGGCGACTCTTGCTAACCGCACAAGTGCGAAGGAAACATAATACCTCTATTCAGTTCTCCCACCGTATCACAGAACTGGCGACTCTACTGGGGACTCAAAAAAGTGGGGTTACCTTAGGGTTTTAGATCACCTTTACATGCTTATCTTGTTTGATTTGTATGCTTTACATTTTGGTTCCTTGTTTGGGTTTGTTTTAAATCCTACACCCGGATTTGGGGACACCTTTTAGGTAATTAACAATAGACTGTGAGGGAACTGTGTAGGGTATACCGACATGGTTGAAGCAGTAGCTACGTTAATGTGGCACTTTGGTTGGTACCGGTAACCCTTGAGTCGAATCAAGGAGAGTACGGGGCCGTCGCGTGGTTTCGTGAAGCATCAACTGACCATAGAACCTTACTTGACCAACTTGGCCATTAGGATGTAGTGAGATGACCGGTTTCAGTGTAGAGCTGAAAATTGGTTGATACTGGATGCTACACTCATTGAGACTTGACCCTTGAGTTTTGTTCGGTTGCGAGTCAATTGCTTATTGAACGAAGCTTGTGGGAAAGGTCAGTGATATTGAGCTCCTTAGAACCCGGTTACTATTTCTAGGATAGGTTGAGCCAACTAGACTTCAAGAGGGTACTTACCTACAAACTCCATGCAAGCCTAAAACCTAAGGACTTGTCTGCTTTGTGTGAATATGGTTATTTGTATATAAACTTTCTTACCTCGCATATCTGTACATAACATCATAACATCATACCATAGCATTTTCACTAACCATTTTAAGGATCTCGAGGGTCTTTGATGCAGGGTCACGTTGAACCAGACGTCTACCAAAGGGCAAGAGGATTCATTTTCCTCTAAAAAAACACCGTCAAAGATCAGGTACAACAACTTGAGTCAAGGGCTATGACCCACTTGACATGGTGAGCTTGATTCTCATGGAAAGACATCCACCGATACGAAGTTCTCCAATCAAAGATGTTCAACTTCCACCTTTTTCTTATGTTTACCCCGCGAGATCCTTGAAAACATGCATCCACATATCATGCATCTTATCATGACAGGTTTCTCCTCTTCAGGTCTCTTTATCTTCCTACTGTTTATTTTAGTAGAGATGGCTCTAGAGAAGACTATCAAGGACATCCAAGTTCAAAACGCTCAACTTCAAGAGAAGTTCTTGAACCTATCCAAGGGGCAGGAAGAAGTGAAATCTCTCCTCACTAGGGGCATGATCATGGGGAATCCTGAGAGCAACAAAGATGATCAGTTGGAGCTGCTACGAACTGAGATAGCCATAATGAAAATCTAGATGACGGGACAACTGGTGGGCCAGATGGCTCTCATCCAAAACTTGGCACAAGGACAAGAAGAACTAAGGGTCCTCATCAACAAACTGCATCGGGATGGATGTAACCAAATGGGGCAAACAACTGGGGTTGAGGATCAAGTTATCATTCAGCCTCCCTTGAGACAAGAAGCCGAGAAAAAACCTCCCCAGTTTGCTTCAGGGTCACAAGCCCAACAATAACCTCACCAACATCAACAGGGTAGTCGGCGTAGGCGAAATACATCTGAAGAGTGCTTCACTTAGATTAACATGTCATTATCTCAGGTGCTGCAATGCTTGTTGGAAGTCAAGTTGATTGTATTAAAGGACCCCCCTCAGAGTCCCAACACAGCCACTCCAGGGTACAATCCAAATGCAAGATGTGTGTATCACTCCAACAGTCCTAGACATGACACCGATAGCTGTTGGGCATTGAGAAACAAAATTCAAGATCTGATTAAAGAAACAACGCTGGAGTTCACACAAGATGGCCAGATGAAAATCTTCCGCTGAGGGCTCTCCACCTGAAATGACAAGTTCGAACAAAGAGGCTTCTGTTCATTTTGAATTTCCATTTGTAATTTATTTTGTTATTCAAACAATTATCTATTAATGTCAAACTCTGTTTCATTAATGCATTGCATATTGTGATACGGTGGGAGAACTGACTGTGGTTTTGCGTTCGTATTCGCACTTGTGCGGTTGAGCAAGAGTCGCCACCGACTTTTTATTTTATCCTAAAGGAAAGGTTAAAAAAGCACAGCAAAAACCTTTTGAGATATTTCGTGGGTCCGGGGGGTAGATTATGAAAAGGGAAGGTATTAGCACCCTTTTCATCCATGGTTATCCATGGGCTCTTAGTTACTTGGTTTTTTAGATCACTTGCCTTGATTTTTCGATTGCTTGAAAATGGAGTGTGTGTGTGTTTTGAAAATGTTTTTAAAGAGATGCCTTGTCTTAGGCGACCAATGTATTCGACTCGTGTTTGAGTGTTTTACAAAAGTGTGTATCTTTTCGAAAAGATGTTTCAAAATGTTTTGAGAGTTTGTTTTGAAAGTGCTTGTGGAATGTGGTTTTTGAAAAGAAGGCAAGTGGTTTTGCAAGTTGATCTCAAGTAACTAAGAGTTTTGTATACCCTATTGTACTCAAAGGTTTTCTCTATGTTTTCAACCCTTTTTAACAATTTTGTTCCATCATTGAGTTTGGTGGACAATCTTGCGTTTAGGAAGTTTATTCGGGACGGGCGCGGGTCATCGTATAGACCATGAATGCAATGGTGCCAAGTGTCTTTGGCAATTTGCTTTGAAGGGACTATGATCATTCCGTTTTAGGCAACATTCGACAGCGTCATCGAGGGACTTATGATCATTTGAATTTGTTTTGCCAAAGATACTCGACGTGCAAGCATGGCCCATTTTTGAAGGCAACATGTGGGATTACCCTAGAGGGTGCAAGTGTGATTGTGTATTGATTTCATGTATTTGTCTTGTATTAGGTTATCTAGCGTTTGATTTTATGTACATGCAAACCCTAGGTCTAACCATGGTATAATTAAAAGCGGTAAATTGCGAAAATGTAAAGTCTACGCTATTACAAAATAAGTATCCGGGAGTGGGGGTACAATATTCACAAATGGGGATGAGACTTATAGTATCCAATAAGTTACAACCAAATCGAATTTGCGATCAAATGTAAATAATGTATATCAATGTATGGAAATAGCAATTGTATATGTGTCAAGTGTACGTGTATGTAATTATTTACAGGTGCGACAATGTGAATTTTGATATGTATTAAGTATTGTTTTAACTTAAATTAAATGTTTATTTAACTTAATTAACAATCTTGTATTTCTTTAATATGCGCAAAAAAAGAATGTTTTGATTAAATGCTTTAAGTTTTAGTTATGTTTATTAAAAAAGGTATTTTAAATTGTTATGTACAAACAGAATGTTTTAAGAAAAGAAAATATTCTAAGTTTGAAATTTGTTATTTTTACATTTTTGATATAAAAAAGAATACTTTAATTAAATGTTTTAAATTGAATTAAATTATGTATAAAAATGTATTTTTATTTATTATGTACCAAAAGTATGTTTTAAATAAAATCAAGAATTAAATTAGAAAAAAATGCATTTTTTATTTGTTATGTACAAAAGTGTTAATATACAAAGAAAGGTATTTTACTTAAGAGAAAAAAAAAGCAATAATCAAAAAATGAATGTAGGTTTAATAGTAAAAAATATTAGTTCATGTGAAAAAGTATTATTGATGTAACAAAAATGTTATGTTAATTTAGTGATCAAAATAATGTTTTAAAAATCTAAATAAAGGGGTTTGAATGGGCTTGGGCCCAAAATAAAAAGGACAAAGAGAAGAAAAGGGGGTGTATTAGGTAATTTTGGGCTTTAGGCGTGGTTGGAATGGGCAAGGCCCAGTATGCTGAAACAAATGTTTAGGGTTCTACTATGTTTTCATTTGGGACATTAGTTTTAGGGTTTGAAAATTCTGGCTACAGATACTCAATGTCACGTCCAATGTTATGACACCGTATCTGACTTACTATATGACAGTAAATACAAAAGCAGTAAATAACACAGTCAATTGTTTACCCAGTTCAGTGTGCAACAACACCTACTCTGGGGGCTACCAAGCCAGGGAGAGAATCCACTATAAGAGATGTTAATTCGGGAATAAACCAACCAGTTTATCTCCTTCACTTAAGACCTACCCAATGCAATTCTAATCTAAGTACAACTTAAACCTGAGTTCCTACTCACTCCCCCTCAATCACAGCAGTGATACATAAACAAATTTGACTTGAGAATTGTTGAAGACACTCTTCAAAACACACACTTGATTAAGCTTCACAGCTTTTTAATCAAGTAACACAATCACTCGTGCTTCACAGCTTTGAGTGATGTACACAACTAACTTGACTCTGCTTCACAGCTTTAGTCAAGTAACATTCAAACACTCTTGCTTCAAAGCTTTGAGTGCTACACAACCCTTACAATTGAAACCTATTCCAAGACACTTATCACAAAGATAATTGCTTGGAGTACAATTAACAAATCTATACAGATTACAAACTTGATCTTCTAATCAATCAGCAGGGATGATCTCAAAAACCGCAGCTCTGTTGAATATATAGCAGCTGCAACTTCAGTTAGGGTTTCCAAAAACCTAGGGTTGATTCCGTTTGACCTTAAGACCAGGTCACAGTACTTCATTGATCAGGTTAGGATTGAGCTAGGTTACTCCTCAGAAAACGCAGGATTCTGTTTAGGAAGGACTGAGTTATTTCCTGAAAAAACTCAGACTTATCCAATCCTGTAATCCTGCTAGTTCAGAACAGGATGTCATAACATCTGTTATGACATCTGAGAAAACCTGTCTACTGATTAGTAAAATGTGATCATTTTGCAAACATGCTCAGATACACACTTATAAACATCAGTATTTGAGTTACAATATTTTTCTGCACATGTACCTAAAGAGCTAGTACAACCTGAACTAGAATGTTATGACATCAGTCATGATATTCACACATATACTTGGAATTTACCAAAAATGCAAGCCAATACCTAAACACCTACAAACTCCCCCTTTGGCAGATTTTTGGCTAAAGTCCCTAAACAATCAGAGATAGATAGATAGCAGCAGAAATAAATGACAGCAGAAAAATATAGTGTTAAGTACTAATTAAGCAGTACCAAATATTCTCCCCCACTTTAGCCACAAATGGGCCAAAGATTACATGTTTATAAAGTTATACAGTTATCCAAGACAAAATAATGAGATCAGCAGCAGACAATAGCAGAACATACTTCCAAACTCCACCAGCAACACCACCAAGCAGCAATCATCCTTCAAGTACTGTCATCAGACTCAGAGGAGCCACTTTCTTCACTGTTGAGCTGTCCTTCATCTTCTTCCCTCATGCTTGCTTCAGCTTCTTCCTTTTCTAGCTTGGCAATTAGTGCTTCTAGGGTCCTTTTTCTAGCATCCAGATCTTTGCAAGTTTCTTTTAAGACAGCTATGACATCTGATGTTTTGGACTGGCTCTTTGCAGACGATGTCTCAGCTGATGTTATGACAATGTCTGGAGCATGGGATCCCTGAAACAGTTTGTAGTGCAGGCCAAGGGCAGGGGCTCTTTTGCAGACTGTATCTCTTGCTACAAGTATGTCAGGATATTGTGCAAGGATGATTCCACAAAGGAGGGAGGGAAAGGCAATTGGTCCTTTGACAGCATAACTGCCAGCATGCTTCAAGGTTTGTTCAAAAATGTACCTTCCATAGTCAAAGGCAGTCTTGGTTCCTACAGCATAGATGAATCTCCCCAATCCTGTGGAGATGGTTGATTTGTGATTTGTAGGCACCCAGTTTGCTGCACCTATTTTATGCAAGATGGCAAATTTCATGCTGAGTTTACTAGCATTCAACTTCCCTTTCAATGGCCAGCACTTTACTTGCCTGGCAGTGATGGTCAAGCATACTTCATTGTCAGTTGCCTCTAGATCAGGACAGTCCTTATTCGTTCTTCCAAGAAACTTGTTGATTTCTGATGGAGAGAACTTGACCCTTCTTCCTCTAACAAACACACTCTCAAAGTCAGCTGACCTCCCATCAGCACAATCATTGGATAGGTTCACTACAAACTCTTTAACCAGATTTTCATAACATTTGTCAAACTTCATCACAGTCTTTATTAGCCCAGCATTCCTGATCAGCTCCATGATGTCTTTGCACTCCAAAGCATCATTGTTGAGTTCTCTCTCCAAGGCTATTCTCTTCAAGCAAACATACTTCCACCTGTTTGCATTATCAGGATGATGAAAGGAGATGTTGTCAGTTGGCACTTCAGGCACTCTAGCAATCTTGCTGGAAGGGAGCTTCCTTCTGATGGGAACATTGTCAATGTCAATCTCAAATTCTGATTCATCATCAGAGTCAGAAGTTTCAGGTTCTTTTCTTTTCTTGGAGATTGGTTGTCTAGCAGTCAGCACCTGTGCCTTCTTCCCTTTAGTCTGAATTTTTTCAGCCATCCCTTCAGCCTTGGACTTCTTAGGTTTAACAGTCTCACTACTTTTTCTTTTCATCAATCTCCTAGCAATGCTAGGGTTCACATTAGCAATCAGTTCATTATCTGAGTACTCTTCATCCACATCAATGATAGGTGGATCAGCAGCCTTTTCAGAGGGATTCTGAATGTTGTCTTTTGGTGTCACAACATCCTCAGTGACATCTATATTTTCAGAACCTTCCACATTTGGACTCTCAGATTGATTCAAAGGAATAGAAATCCCCGGTACAGATTGGTTGCCACTCAGAATGCTAGTAACCAGTCTAGCAATGGCTTGGTGTACTTGAACTGTTCCTTCGTTATTAGGTATAGTAGATGAAGGAAGAGAAGAATTACCAGAGACTGCAGCTTGAGCTCTTCCTGCATGTCTGGTCCTGAGCTTCTTGATTTTGGCTGGGTTAGTTGCCATCTCCCTGAGAGGAGTGACCTCAAGTACTTCATATTCTATGCATGTCGTGATTGCCCTAGAATCTTGATCAGATGACGATGATGATGAGTGAGACGAAGCCGCCATAGTGGAAGATGATGTCTGAGACATTGTGTTTAACGTTGAGTAGCAGTAGCAATTTGAGAAAGCTCTTTGATTGGGAGGAGAAAACAGGTTGCAAGGATGAGAGAGATAGGGAGTACAAGGGAGTCTTTTCAACTTCTGAAGGCTTTTGAAGGAATTGTGAATGAATATGATCAACCCACTAAATATAGACTTAATAGAATTAATCCCTTCAACCCTTGTTTTCAGCAAAACTAATTGCTATAATTTCTCATGTTGGTGAATACCCAATCTGCCCTTCAAATTTTCAAGTTGATTTCCAACAAGCGCCTTGATAGAAGAATCAGTTAGCTGAAGCTTAGAGAACCTATGTTTCAGTTCAAATGATTTCTTCTCTCCAAAGTCAATAGGGTTTAAGGAAATGTTGAATGTTTTCAGATTATCACACCACAATGTCACAACATCTTGTGTAACATTGTCTTCAGATAGCAACTGTGTTGACCAGAATTTTTTAGAACAGAATTTATGAGACTTGTTCTTTGACACATCACATATATTATCAGCCTGTAGTTTAGGAGTTCTTCTGACATCTTCCATAGGAATAGCTCTTTTCATTCCTTCAAGTTTATGCTGCCACTGTTTCATATCTTTTTCTTCTTTGATGATTTGACTCAAAGTGTGGATATCAGTGTTCTCAGGCTGCCACACATAACAGTTATTTTTGGATTTTATTCCTCTCATTACAATATCTAGTTTTTCATTAAACACTAGACATTCAGATCTTGAGAAGTTGACCATGAATCCTAGATCACATAATTGACTGATGCTGATGAGATTAGTAGTCAACCCTTTTACCAGCAGTACCTTATTCAGACTTGGAACTCCAGGGTAGTCCAAATTACCAACTCCTTTGATTTCTCCTTTAGCACCATCTCCAAAGGTCACAAAACTGGTGGTGTGAGGCATAACATTATTGAGGAGATTTTTGAATCCAGTCATGTGTCTGGAACATCCACTGTCAAAGTACCAATCTTCCTTTGCTGAGATCTTCAGGGAAGTGTGTGCTATTAGTGCAATAGCCTTTTTCTTCCATTGAGGAGCGTGTGGTACCTTTTTAGACTTAGGTTTGACATCTGATTTCTGATTAGGATATCCATGTAGTCTGTAGCAGAAAGGCTTTATGTGACCATATTTCCCACAATGATGACATCTCCATCTTTGGTACCTCTTCTTCATGTGTCTCTGTCCCTGATGTGGAGAGTAATGTTGAGACATCTGGTTTGACATTTGCTTCCTGGTAACAACTTTCTTTATTTCCACAAATCCTAGGCCAGATTTATTTCCCATATTTTGTCCAGCCTGAAGAATCTCTTCCAATTTGTCTGTTCCATTTGTCAACATCTTGACTGATTTGGTCATTTGATTCAGTTGTGAGTTCAGCAGTTGAACTTCTCCTTCTAAATGACTTATAGTTTCAAGATTTGCTCTCTTTTCAGCCTCCAGCTTTACAATGAGTTTTGATTGTTTCTCATTTTGCACACAGACTTCACCACTTCTGATACACAATTTCTTGTAGGTATCAGCCAGTTCTTCAAATGTTACTTCTTCATCACTGGTGTCACTTTCAGAAGTACAAACACTAGTTAGGGCAGTAACTAGTTTGGCAGATTCTTCTTCAGAATTGCTTTCTGAATCATAGTCAGACCAAGTAACAGTCATTCCTTTCTTTTGCTTCTTAAGAAAGGTAGGACATTCAGCTCGAATATGTCCATATCCTTCACATCCATGGCATTGAATTCCTCTGCCTTGGTTTTCCTTATCTTCTGATCTTGGTCTTCTGCTAGAACTGTCAATGTCAGAAGGAATGTTGTGAACATTTGACCTTGACTTTGGGTCCATTCTTTTGATGAGCCTGTTGAACTGTCTTCCAAGCATGGCAATGGCTTCTGATATGTTTTCTTCTTCATCCTCCTTGTGTTCAACATCAGTGTTGGTTACAAGTGCTATGCTTTTGTTCTTCTTGTCACCATTATCAGTGATCCCCATCTCAAAAGTCTGAAGAGACCCAATAAGTTCATCTACTTTTAACTTGCTAATGTCCTGGGCTTCCTCTATGGCAGTTACCTTCATTGCAAATCTTTTAGGCAGGGATCTGAGAATCTTCCTCACCAGTTTTTCTTCTGACATTTTTTCTCCCAGTGCTCCTGAGGTGTTGGCAATCTCCAAGATGTTCATGTGAAATTCATGGATGGTTTCATCTTCCATCATTTTTAGATTCTCAAACTTAGTGGTCAACATCTGAAGCCTTGACATCTTTACTTTGGAAGTGCCCTCATGAGTAGTTTTGAGGGTGTCCCAAACTTCCTTGGCCAGTTCATATTGATGTACTAATCTGAAGATGTTTCTATCAATTCCATTGAACAAGGCATTTAAGGCTTTTGAATTTCCCAGAGCTAACTCATCTTCTTCTTTACTCCAATCTTCCTCAGGCTTCAGACTGATTGTCCCATCTCTTTCAGTTATGGTGGGATGAATCCATCCTTTGTCAGCAGCTCTCCAAGCCTTTTTGTCCAGAGATTTTAGGAAGGCAATCATACGAGGTTTCCAGTAGTCATAATTAGTTCCATCCAGAATGGGTGGTCTGTTTCCAAAAACTCCTTCTTTGTCCATAGTGCCAGAAAGTGATATCCCTAGATCTCACCCAGTAATACAGGCAGGGTGCCTGCTCTGATGCCAATTGAAAATTCTGGCTACAGATACTCAATGTCACGTCCAATGTTATGACACCGTATCTGACTTACTATATGACAGTAAATACAAAAGCAGTAAATAACACAGTCAATTGTTTACCCAGTTCAGTGTGCAACAACACCTACTCTGGGGGCTACCAAGCCAGGGAGAGAATCCACTATAAGAGATGTTAATTCGGGAATAAACCAACCAGTTTATCTCCTTCACTTAAGACCTACCCAATGCAATTCTAATCTAAGTACAACTTAAACCTGAGTTCCTACTCACTCCCCCTCAATCACAGCAGTGATACATAAACAAATTTGACTTGAGAATTGTTGAAGACACTCTTCAAAACACACACTTGATTAAGCTTCACAGCTTTTTAATCAAGTAACACAATCACTCGTGCTTCACAGCTTTGAGTGATGTACACAACTAACTTGACTCTGCTTCACAGCTTTAGTCAAGTAACATTCAAACACTCTTGCTTCAAAGCTTTGAGTGCTACACAACCCTTACAATTGAAACCTATTCCAAGACACTTATCACAAAGATAATTGCTTGGAGTACAATTAACAAATCTATACAGATTACAAACTTGATCTTCTAATCAATCAGCAGGGATGATCTCAAAAACCGCAGCTCTGTTGAATATATAGCAGCTGCAACTTCAGTTAGGGTTTCCAAAAACCTAGGGTTGATTCCGTTTGACCTTAAGACCAGGTCACAGTACTTCATTGATCAGGTTAGGATTGAGCTAGGTTACTCCTCAGAAAACGCAGGATTCTGTTTAGGAAGGACTGAGTTATTTCCTGAAAAAACTCAGACTTATCCAATCCTGTAATCCTGCTAGTTCAGAACAGGATGTCATAACATCTGTTATGACATCTGAGAAAACCTGTCTACTGATTAGTAAAATGTGATCATTTTGCAAACATGCTCAGATACACACTTATAAACATCAGTATTTGAGTTACAATATTTTTCTGCACATGTACCTAAAGAGCTAGTACAACCTGAACTAGAATGTTATGACATCAGTCATGATATTCACACATATACTTGGAATTTACCAAAAATGCAAGCCAATACCTAAACACCTACAGGGTTTGTGAGGCGCGCCGCTCATGGAGGTTTTGTTCATCTTCGTCTTCCTCATGCATGCCTCTGTATTTCCTCAGCCCAAGGCCACCAGCTTCCTCCATTTCCCCTTTCTTCCAACGACAGCGTCAAGGCGACAGAATTAGGTAACCATTTTAATTCGTTAGGGTTTGTTACAAATGTGCATTTCGTGATTGTCTAATCCATTGATTTTAACTTCGTTTATGTGGTTATCGAGGTATTATGAAAAAAAGGAAAGGGTGAAACTACCTGGAGAAGGAGGAAGGAAAGTGGGGCGAGCTAGGAGGCCGGGACGGCGAGGAAAACGGCGGAGGCGCGCTTGGAGACCCTGGTATTTCGTTCTCACTTCTTTATTTTTTGCCGTTTGAGGGTTCTATGATGATGTTGACTGAAAACCCCTTCGTAAATTCAACTCTTTCTTCTTCTCCTTCCTATTGTATACTCGTTGCCTTTAATGCTTGTTGAAATGCTTTTGCCTTTTGTATGCTTCTGAATGCCTTTCTTCTTCGCCTCTGAGTTGCCTTGAGATTAACGTGCTTCTGTTGCCTTAGATTTTCTCTCTTCTTCTGACTTGTTGCCTCGTTGCTTACTTCTGTCGCCTTGACCTTGTTGCCTATTGTATCTTGGCCTATGATGAAGCTTTCTTCTGAGGCCCTTCACGTTGCTTCTTCTTGTTGGCTTTGAATTGAATGCTTTTGGTTGCCTTGATACTTCTTCTTTGCCCCATGTTGCCTGTGTTGGATGCCTGTGTTGTTGCCTTATTCTGCTTGCTTCTCTAATGGCCAGTGATGATATATTCTGAGGCCTTGATGCTTGGGTTTGGTGGTATTATGCATTATGCTACATGATACGATGGTTTTGAGTGATTTGATGCAGTAGGAAAGGTTTTAGGCCATATTGTTTTTTGGCTTGAACTGGTTTTATGCAGTATGCTATGAGGCTTTTTGGTGAGATAGGTTTATGCAGTAGGCAGGTTCTGATGTTTCAGGTTGTGAGGCTTAGCTTGTTGGACTGGTTTTGGTTATGGCCTCTTGGTTCTGTTGAGTTTAACAGGTTGTGAGGCTTTACACGTACGGGCTTGTGTTTGAAACTGGTTTATGTTAGGCTTCAGGCAGGGTGGTATTATCTGGTTTTCTGCTGTTTGTGTTTAGGCAGGTTTGAGCTGAATGGCACAGGTTTGTGGGGTTTCAGCAGGTTTGAGTTTAGGCCATATTGTTTTTTGTTTAGACAGTAGGAATGGTTTATGCAGTGTGATGGTTGTTACTGGTTTACAGGTTTGTTGCTTGTGAAGTTTAAGGCTTATGCTTCAGTAGCTTGATGGTTATGTCTTTGTATATTTTTGCTCTCCCTTTTTCTATTGTGTTTAGTTCTTTTGTTTTATATTATCTTTCTATCTCTCAAGCCTAAAGCCTAAGAACCTGCTCTCTTATCTCTTTTCTCTTCTCTCTCTCTAGTACACTTTGCATTATAATAATGTTTTTGTGTGTACCTTTAGTTCTGAAAGTGGCCACTTTATTTTGGGAAATGATGAAAAGAAAATGTGTTGTTTGCATAATAGTTTTGCTCTGCATTCTTGTCTCTTTTCTTTGACAGCTTGATATCTTTCCAAAATCTTCTTTTGACAGCTTGGGTACCTTTGGCATTTTGACAGCAAGTTGTACTTTTTTGGCATTTTTGACAGAAAGTTGCAATTTGATTTTTAGTTTGATTTGAACTGTGCAGTTTGTTTGAGATTTTTGAATTGTGCAATGTGTTGACAAACTTTGCATTTTTTCAACTTTGCATTCATGATTTAGCAAATAAAATTCTTCCCTCTTTGTGAACCGGGAGAAATCCCGTGATTTGCAGAGAGGGTTAACTGATCCCAATCAGTGGCCCTTAATGATGAACTGTCTTTTATTTGTCTCTTTATTTATTTATCAGTCACTGACTTTTCTCCTTTTCTTTTTGCAGATGAATAATTTGAATGGAGGGGAGCATCACTAAATGAAGAATGAAGAATTGGGGACTTAGGAATATTTAGAAAAATAGGATAGTTTTATTTTCAATTTAATCATTGTAACTATTATTATTATAAATACCTCGTAAATGAATACTTGTATCTAAATAATAATTGTAACAAATATTTAAATATGAAATAAAAATTCTATTGATCCAGTTAATTCTTTTTTATCCCTTTTCAATTATTTACTTATTATTTATAGTTCCTTAAATTAAAATAAATGAAAATTAAATTCCAGATATTTAATCTTTAGAATAATAAATAATCAACTAAACATTGATTCTACGTTGATCAAAATAAATGAACTTGGCGCTTCCATTATCCAAAGCAAAGCACAGTCAAACGCAATAACTGATCAGACGCATTCCCTTTTTACTGATTTTTTATCAAACACTGTAAATCCAAACTGTACGGATCTTTTGACTGGTTCAATCAAACGAACGTGAATTTAAACCAATTGCCTTCTTTTACTGATTAAATCAAACAATGCGGATTCAAACCAAATCTCGGAATGTCTTGCAAAGCACTGTAGAATTTAGATCTTTCTGAGAACGCGCGTACAAACCCTAATTCCTGATTAAATGCCAAAGAGCATTCGCCTGATCAAAGTTGAGCCAAAATCAACCAAAACCCTAAGCCAACTGTGTGAAACAATCCAAAGCCCTGAAAATCAATAAAACCCTAATTTTGTTTGACTGACGAGAAAAGTCAGTTTGACCGATTCTTGAGCCAGTTTGAAAGATCATGAAAAGCCTGGAGTTGTTATTTCTTGAGGAAAAATGCGAGGGCAAATTTTGGGGTACAACACATATGTTTGTCTTGAATTCATCTTTTCGTTTTCACTATATTTAAAACTATGCTTTTTATTCTTCTTATGACACAAACCTTTAGAGGGAGGATGACGAAAACAATGCCATAATCTCATACAGTATGCTTTTGGACAGACCTTGCTGACGATGTACAGGCGTTTCTTTCAAATCCTAAACACTGGAGTTATAAGGAAGATAATCCCTAGTCAACCCATTCGAGCCAAAGAAGTAGAAGTCTTCTGTTTTAACACAAATTGAAACCTTTAATCAAAACCTGGGGCAGGGTAGTCTCTCAGTTAATTCAAACGCACGTCAAAGTCGCAAACTCTCATCTTGTAAAACAACGAATGACATCAAAAACTTTCCTTTGGAATCAAAAGACGGTGATGGTTCCTTATCACATAGGCATACATTATCTCTCAAAAAGAAAAGTCCACTGAGTCGAAACCTACAAAGGAGACTTAAAAAAAACTGGGGCATCCCGCTGACTATAATCTCAAAACAAGAACAGTCAGGCAAAAATTAGGGATAATAAATCGAAAGAAAGAGGTCACTACAAATCCTCAACAAAAATAATGTTGCAAAAATGACTGCCTTCCAACAAATTTAACTTGTTTGAACCATCACCAAAATGTCGTTCCAGACTCATTTGGAGTTCAAACGCACAATTAACTGAGTTTAGGACTGAAGAACATCACGAAGAGCGGGTGGGTACAAACATACTTTGAGCCTTTATGCTTTGTTTCTTAAACCGTGAACCAAGCCATGTTACAACCCTTCAAAAGTCCTAATTGAAGCATGGGTTAGTTCGAAAGCATACTGTTACAAAAGGTATCCTGACTCCTGTAAGGCTTTGCTCTAAATCCTGAGTTGAATTTTTCTTACAAAAGCTTTCTGCTAAAAAACGCATTTTCAAAATTTCAAGACAAGCATAAACTTTGCATTATTTGAATATCGTTGTTTGCATATGGCTATTTGTTTGGCAGAAGTAAAATTCTCACAATGAATATCCAATGAACGAAAAGCTCTCTCAGTGAACAAAATCACTTCAAATGGGATGACACTTCCGTTGCAAAATATCCTATCAACAAGGGGGCATGACATGTCATTGTCCAGTACACCTGGGGCAATCCAGTCAAGATTTCAAGAAATCTCTCAAAGTGCAGAGTAACCAGGGGCAAGCCTTCGTCCCCGTCACTTGGGACATTGAACGTCAATCCCAATAAAGGGTTACATACAGTCAACATTTCCTGGAAAAGTCATAAACACTCGCTACTAGGGGCAGTGACAAATCTCCCCAAAAACCTTCTCATAAGAGGACTCCCAGCCAGAGTTTCAATCTTTGATAACCTCTTCCCAGCTAAGTCGACCTCAAGAATTCCTGAGGATTTTTCCCATTAAAGTCGCCAGAATTCAACTCTTTTCTCCAGCACCAATTCAGGATTTATTTTCCCCAGCGAGAGATCATCTTGAAAACATTACATATCCGTACATCAGGACATCATACAACGCAATCTCATTTATTTTGAGAACATCATTGTTTGATATATGTCATGCAACTAATCTTTACCTTTCAGGAAAGATGCAATCAAATTCTCACAAAATTCAAGCTATGAAGCCTGGACCATGACCAGATAGTAGTTCATCCAAATTTCCTCTTCAACAAAGAGGATTCCTCAGAAGAATAACGGACGATCGAAGTTCCCAAAATTCAACATAGATGATTCCTCAATAGAATAACAGACGATCGAAGTTCCCAAAATTCAACAAAGATGATTCCTCAATAGAATAACGGACGATCGAAGTTCCCAAAATTCAACAGAGATGATTCCTCAGAAGAATAAAGGACGACCAAAGTTCCTAAAATTCGACAGACATGGTACCCCAGTAGAATAACGGACGACTGAAGCTCCTAAAATTCTATTTCTCTCAAGACAAAAGATCAACATTTCCCAGCGGAGTCCTCCTCAAACAACGACACAGGAATCCCCAGTAGAAACATTCTAAGCAAAGTTTAAAAGACACACATACTCTTCAATAGCAGTCCAGGATTTATTTTCCCCAGCATCTGTTGAAGATTTCCCAAAGACTTTCGTCTGGTTCAGTTAAATCGATTCTAAGATTTTTCTGATTCTTATCCAGTCAAAGTTAATTCAAGACCTTATCTGGTTCAGTCAGATCGACACTAAGATCTCCCTGATTCTTATCCCAATTGAAGATATTCCTGATTTTTATTGTTTCAGATAAATCTCTCAACGATTTATTCTGATTCATTTCCAGACTTTTACTGTTTCAGATAAATCTCTCAACGGTTTATTCTGATTCATTTCCGGACTTTTACTGTTTCAGATAAATCTCTCAACGGTTTATTCTGATTCATTTCCAAATTTTTACTGGTCCAGATAAATCTCTCAACGGTTTATTCTGATTCATTTCTAGATTTCGCTGGTTCAGATAAAATCTCTCAACAGATAAATCTCTCAACAATTTATTCTGATTCATTCTCTGTTCAGATCCAGTTCAAACTTTCCGTCAACAATTGCCTTTGGATGGCATCTATAAGCCCATCTCCGACGATTATCCTCTGTTTCTCCAAATGGCATCTTTAAACCCATTTCCATACACAATCTCTACAACACGTAATTAAGATCCCCAGCGGAGATGAATTTCCAACTATCAATCCCCAGCAGAAACTATCCAGTTTTCCCCAAATTCCCCAGCAAGTTGTCTTAAAATCTGAGAATCAACCAGATAACAGTTAACTTTTGTTTTATGCCCAACCTAGGATAATTCCCCAATAGATTCGCATACAACCCAAACTCCTGATATCCCCAACAGAATGAAGATTCTCATTCTTGACTCCCTAGTAGATTGGCATACAACCCAAACTCCTGATATCCCCAACAGAATGAAGATTCTCATTCTTGACTCCCTAGTAGATTGGCATATAACCCAAACTCCTAATATCCCCAACAGAATGAAGATTCTCATTCTTGATTCCCCAGTAGATTGGTATACAACCCAAACTCCTGATATCCCCAACAGAATGAAGATTCTCATTCTTAATTCCCCATTAGATTGGCATACAACCCAAACTCCTGATATCCTCAACAGAATGAAGATTCTCATTCTTGACTCCCCAGTAGATTGGCATACAACCCAAACTCCTGATATCCCCAACAGAATGAAGATTCTCATTCTTGACTTCCCAGTAGATTGGCATACAACCCAAACTCCTGATATCCCCAACAGAATGAAGATTCTCATTCTTGAATCCCCAGTAGATTGGAATACAACCCAAACTCCTGAACTCCCCAGGGGAATTAAGTTTTTCCCCACAGAGTTTTCATTACAGGATAAACTTTTCCCCATAAAGTTTTTATTGCTTCTCGGCAGAATAAAGACTCCCGTCAGTGAATCCCCCAGTAGAAGTCATTAAAATTCTCTGGATTCCCCAAGCAGATTCCTTAAGAAGTATATGGAATTACTCTCACATCGGCATCGGCAGCAGTCAAGGATTTATTTTCCTCAGCAATACAGCAAATCAGCTTACATGCACATACATTACATTCATATATCATAAATATTGATAAAACACATTTTATTGCATCATACATTTCATGCAACATAACTGTGTTTCAGCTAACATTTTACCCTTTTCAGGATAAGATTAACAGCTGTCTTTAACAAATATTCAAAGATTTCAGATACAGTACGGATACACTCCAGACACGGAAGTCATTATGCTACTCATACAGATCTCAACTTCAGATACAGTCTAGATACGCTCCATACACGGTTGCTATTTTGTCACTTATTTTGACCTTTTTCCCCAGCCCAGAGATGCTCTAGACACGGATGCTATTCTGTCGCTTATTCGGATTCAGATACAATATAGATACAGTCCAAACACGGAAGTCATTTTGTCATTCATTCAAGAATCAAATATAGTTACAGCTCGGATACGCTCCAGACACGGACGCCATTCCATTGCTCATACAGATTCAGTCTCCAAATGCAGTTCAGATACGTTTCAGATACGGATACCATTTTGATGTTCATTCTCCTGATTTACAACAAATATCCTTGGATGGCATCTACAAGCCCATCTCCGACAAGATTCTAACATCTCTCCAAATGGCATCTTTAAGCCCATTCCCTCAATTGCACTTTTGTCGAGCGCAAATTTACGGGCACTCTAGTGTCCAATCATCTTTTACCTTCAAGTCACGAACGGTAAAACTCGTCGATATAACTCTTCAGGTTCAAGAAGATTGAACAGGGGCAGCTGTTGTACCCCAAAATTTGCCCTCCCATTTTTCATAAGAAAAGCACAACCCTAGGGTTTCTCAAATATTCAAGATTGGCTCAGGAATCGATCAGACAGATTTTCTCCTGTAACAGTAAATCAGCAATTAGGGTTTTTCTTGCATTTCTCAGAAGAAATTGAGTTCTCAGAAATTCAATTGATTTTCACATGTTTTCATGCTCTCTCAAATTTACTGAAAAGGCAGTGTTTGTTTTCAAGGTTAACCAGATGATTCACGTCTTCTAAAACATTTGCTTGTTTAGGAATTGGAATAGACAGTGTGTGTTTTGATTGGAATGCAGTTGCAAGATTATAGAGTTATTGGATTACTTGGAATTTAAGTTATCTTGATTGGAATTATTGGAATGCAATTTCAATTATCCTGATCGGGAATCTTTAAGAATCAGTGAAGATGCGAAGAGAAAATTATAAGTTATTAACAGTAGAGGGTTTTTAATGGACATCAGAATATCTCATAAAACTTTCTCCATTTATTTAAAAATTGTTACAAAATAATTTATTATTTAAGTACTTTAGGTTTTACAACTTATTGTATTTAAAAATAAATTAGTACAATTGTTGAATGTTTCTCTCTAAGTTACAAAGAAAAGAAATTGAATTTATGCCTAAGGTTGACTGTGCTTCCATTGCTTCCATGCTTGCCACAGAGTCTCTTGCTTCCCCTGCTTTTCCACCATCCAGTTGTGCTCACATGAAAATGAAAGACAAGAAGAAGAAGTTAGTACAGTTAATTGGACATGAGCAAAGAATTTTCAAAAGGAAAAAAAAGTGTTCATCATTAAAGTTTGCAATTTGGAATCAGAGGGCTTATTTTTTTAATTTATCACATTTTTATTTTTTCTATTTGCAAAACACAAGAGAATTATTTTTCTTGGTTCACAAAAAGAAGAAATAAAAATACAAGTAAGTTGTCCAAACAAAGGAAAGGCAAACAAGCTGGACAAAACAAATGCAAGCAAATTATCCAAATACAAGCAAATTGTCCAAATGCAACAAGGCTTTCCAAACTGAATGTAGCGCATCACCAAACAAACAACAGCATGGCAAAAAACAAATGCAAGCAGTAAGAAGCAAGCAGCATAGCAGTACAAGCAGGCAGCAGGCAACACAAAGAAAGTACAGCAGTATGGTAAACCAAGCCAACAAGCAAGAGCCTTGTTTCAATAAACCATTTTCATCATTTCCCATTTTCAAACTTTTCAGAAAAAAAGGTGAAAAAGCAATTTGCTTTTATCATTGAGAGAGGAGAGAGAGGAAAGAAATCACCTAAGTTATTGGAATTGCACAAAAGGTACAGCTTTGCTGCCCTGCCCACAACCTGTCAAAGTTGCATAGAGTAAGCTATCAAACAAAAGCAACCAAAATATAACAGTAGAGAAGGCTCAAGCAAAGGGAGGAGGAGAAATTATCAAAGACAACTTAGAAAACCTCCAAACTAAAAAAAAACTGCCATCAACCTCCAAAACTGTCAACAACCAGTTTTCAAACCTCAACAAACATATGATCAAGAAACTGATTCCAAACCAAGTAGAAACAGTCACATATCTGTGACAACCCACAGCAAAACCTGTAACACAGTAGCAACAAAGTCCAAAAACTCCCAAAAACTGTAAAACCTTCAAACCATCCTCAAATCATCAAACTATCAAACAGTCTAAACATACAGATCAAGGAACCAAAAAACTGATCTCAAGCCAAACTTACAAATCAAAAACCATTTTCAACATAACCAATATCCCAAACCAAACCTGCAAATGTGACAACAACATACCAGGCCAAATTGTAACCAAAACAAAAAAGAAACAGAAAAATATCCCAAAACTGTAACCATCAAACCTGTTAAACCAAAATCAGAAACCAAAGGAAAACAAACTGTCCAACCATCCCAACCACCATCAAAAACTGTAACCATCAAACCTATTAAACATTCAAAATCTAAAACAACAAAACTGTCAAAAGGAAATCCCAAACCTGCAAACTGTAAAAACCATCATCCATCAAACCAATTCAAACAAAACTTCCAAAACATTCAAAACCAGTAACAGAATCACTATCAACAAAACCATTTCAACAGTTCATAACCAAAGAAAGAAACACTTTCAAACTGTCAAGCAAAACCATAAACCAACAGCAACAAGTCCCAGAACCAGTAAAGAGTATCAAAACAACATCCAACAAACTTATAAAAATCACAAAGTCCATCAAACAGCATCATCAACGTTCAGCAAGAAAAATAGAAAGGGTTACCAGAAAGCTCACGCAATCATCTTCATTTCTTCCCGCCCCGTTTCCGGCTGCCAAGGAGCGTCACTTCCCTCAGTTTCACATTCCTCTCCATTCCACAGAAAAGCCCCAAAGGTATGGATTCTTCACATTCCTCATAAATTGTTTCCTACATCTCAATGATCAATAAACTTGATTAACATAAAAAAAACATGAACAAGATTAAAAAACAACAAAAAATCGTTCAAGTTTAACAAACAGAACATCACCTTTTTTACGAAAGAAATCATTAGAGCATGGTTAGGAGATGAGTTTGAGTGGCGCTCCGGTAACGGAAACTGGGGAGGGAAGATCAGATAAGCATGAATCCGACCTTAGAGTTTTCATAGAAACACGAATCACGTTGAGATGAGGAAAGATTAGGGAGTTTCGACCATGAGCTTAAGAGTTTGAGAGATTTCAAAGGTGGAAAGATAAATGAATATGGAAGAGATGGATGAGAGGGACGAATGGCGCCGCTCTGTACCAAAGGGGAACCACAAACCCTAATCTTTGTTTACCCTAATCAATCACAATAAACCGTTTAGAACATTGGGCCAATTCTTTTGCAAACTCTTATGCCCATTCACTAGTTCACCCCCCCCCCCCCCCTTTTTGGCTCATTTTTTTGTTAAACAGCAAAACACCTTTGGGCCTAACACCCTTTAAATCTCCTAAGCCCATTTCTTCCTTTTTAATTTGTTTTTATTTGTTTTGAAAATTATTAATTAAAACTTAGCATACTTTTATACTTTTTTTTAAGTCTTGAAAATCAATTTTCACTATTTTCTTCTTTTATAACTTATTTTTATTAATTTGTTACATTTAATAAAATACCAAAAATCAATAAATTAGTTTAGTTTCTTTCTTTATTTCACAATTAATAAAATACAAAAAGAATAATAATAATAAAAATTTTAATCTTCTTTTTTAGAATAAATTTTATTTCTCTCTTTTCAAGTAAATACATACATTTCATATCTTGTTGATTTTATTTCATAAATTGTCATAGCTTTGTATTAAATTGCACAACAATTCGATTTGGTTGTATTATTTGATATTTGGACATTGCTATTTCACTTGATTCATCCCCATTTGTAACAATTGTACCCCCATTCCCGAACATTTTGTAATAGTTTAGAATTTCAATTCCCGCAATTTATTGCTTTCTATATACTGTATAGTAACTAGGCATGTATGGCAAGATTCAAAAATCAATCGCTAGATGACCTAATCCAAGAATAAATAACTTGAAACCAACACACTTTCTCACACGCGCACCTCTAGGGTAACCTCACTCGTTGCCTCGAAAATACAATCATGTCCCTCGAATATGAGACACTCTAGCAATGACCCCTTCGATAAATAAAGATCGTAGTCCCTCGATGACCCTCGATGTTGCCTTCGATTAAAACGATCTCGTCCCTTACAAAAAAAATGCTAGAACGTCTCACAAGTTGCCTTCAATGATTGTAAAATTGACTCGCGCCTGTCCCTCCACATCCAATGATGGGGCTTCTTACCAAATCAATGGTAAGATGGAACCATTAAAAGGAAGAAAAAAGAACAATTTAAGACCTTTCGAGTAGATAGATTCGCTCTTAGTTACTCGCTTGCTCACGACAAAAACTTTTACACCTACACCTCCATTTCAAAACACTTTCAAAAGACAAAACATTTTGTATACGTTCTTATAGAGACGAGAACCATTGCAAAACCTCTTTTCAAAACACTCTTCAAAACACGATTCACAAACACATCTTTGAAGCATTTTTATTGAAACAAAACTTTGTATGCGTTCTTATAGAGACGAGAGCCATTACAAAGAAATTTTCCAAAATACTTTCAAAAACCACCACAAGCACACAAATCAAACAAAAGCAAGTGATCTAAACGAGTAACTAAGAGCCCATGAAAAACCATGGATGAAAAGGGTGCTAATACCTTCCCTTTTCATAATCTACCCCCGAACCCGAGAAAAATTCTCGAAAGGTCTTTACTGTGCTTTTTTACCTTTCCTTTTGGATAAAAGAAAAGTCGGTGGCGACTCTTGCTAACCGCACAAGTGCGAACGAAACGCAAAACCTCTAGTCAGTTCTCCCACCGTATCATAGGTGGCATCAAGATAGGAGGTTCTAGCAAATACTCCTTGATTTTATCGAAAGCATTTGACAGTCATCATTCCACCGAACTACCTGATCTTTCTTCAACAGCTTGAAGATTGGTTCACAGGTGGATGTTAGGTGAGAAATGAACCTGGCAATGTAGTTTAGGCGTCCCAAGAAACCTCTGACCTCCTTCTCAGTGCGAGGAGCGGGCATTTCTCGTATAGTTTTGACTTTGGCAGGATCAACCTCAATGCCTTTGTTCCTGACAATGAAACCTAAGAGTTTACCAGACCAGACTCCAAATGTACACTTGTTTGGGTTCAGTCTGAGCTTGTACTCCTTCAACCTGACAAACAGCTTTTGCAAGTGATCAAGGTGTTCTTCTTCAGTTTGTGATCGGGCTATCATGTCATCTACGTAGACCTTTATCTCATGATGTATCATGTCATAAAACAAAGCTACCATGGCGCGTTGATAGGTTGCCCCGGCATTCTTCAGTCCGAATGGCATCACTTTGTAGCAGAACGTACCCCACTGTGTAACAAAAGTAGTTTTCTCCATGTCCTCAGGTGCCATTTTGATCTGGTTATAGCCTGAGAATCCATCCATGTAAGAAAATACTTTGTGTTGAGCTATGTTGTCAACCAAGATGTCAATGTGCAAAAATGGAAAGACATCTTTAGGGCTGGCCCTATTTAAATCTCTATAATCCACGCACATTCTCACTTTGTCGTCCTTCTTAGGCACGGGAACAATGTTAGCAACCCATTGTGGATAGGAAGTAACAGCCAGAAATCCAGCATTGAACTGCTTCATAACTTCTGCTTTGATCTTTTCTAACATTTTGGGTCTCATGCGGCAGACCTTTTGTTTCACTGGTGGACAGTCTTCTCTTGTGGGTAGACGGTGTACCACAATGTCTGTATCGAGTCCCGGTATGTCTTCGTATGACCAGGCGAAGATCTCAACATAATCATGCAATAGCTGAATTAGGCGCTCCTTGACACTTGGCTCTAGATTGGCACCTATCTTGATTTCCTTTTTGTCATCCTCGGTTCCCAAGTTGATTGTATCCAACTGCTCTTCATGAGGCTGAATTTCTCTTTCCTCTTGTTGTAGAAGTATGGCCAATTCCCCTGGCACCTCACAATCTTCCTCACCTTCGTATTCGGCTTGGTTGATCAGATCTTCAGAGTCATTGAAGGCTATATCAGTATCGTTACCCATGGGTTCCAGAATGGAAGGGTACCTGCATTTGTGAGTGTGGGTGTGTGTAAGGGAATAGCCATCTTAAAACAACAAAATGTAAAAGAAAGACAATGAGCACAAAAGGTTTATAAATGAAAAGCGTCCATGATTCATTAAAATGACATATGAAATGAAATAAGAACCCTTACAAATGGACCTATGTGCCTCGGGTAAGACACAAGGTTGAAAAAGTACGAATTTTTTGTGAATTATTACAGAACCAACAGAAATGGAAAAGATAAATTACTGCGGTATGAAAGTAATCGTAACAAAGTCTTTTGCTTCCCAGTTGTACAGTCCTCCGCCAATAGTAGGAAAATCCAGTCTTCCAAGCTGCCCTCTTCTTCACTGTCCTCTAGTGCATTAACCCCTTGGTGGCTGATCTTCACAGGTGGCCCTCCGGCACGGGAGCGGCGCACGGCCTTCTGACCATTCGAAGTAAATCCCAAGCCATATTTGTCTGCTTTGAAAGGAAAATCTGGAAGTTGCCCCCAGATTGTGGATCCTCCTTCTTCCACCACTGCCCTAGCATCCTTGAGAGACGACATCTGAGGCAATGGTCTGGTAATCATAGGTACAGAGGACATTGTCTTGGTCGCCGCTATCTCCTGAGCTACCTCTTCAAAATGCTAGAAAGGAGTTTCGATGAATTCGCCATCCAATTCTATATAATGGAAAGAATTAAGATGACTGATCACATATTCCTCTTTGCCATGAACAATTATAATTTTTCCCTGGAAAGGGTACTTGAGCTTTTAATGCAGAGTAGAAGTGACAGCTCCAGCATGGTGGATCCAAGGTCTTCCCAACAGGCAAGAATAGGAAGGACGGATGTCCATTACGTAGAAAGTTGAATTGAACGTCTGGGTACCCACCTTGATCGGGATGTCCACCTCTCCATGGACCATCTTCTTAGAACCATCAAAGGCTCTGAGAATTATATTGTCGGGTTTCAGGATTAAGCCTTCACAATCCAATCTATCCAAGGCTTTCTTCGGCAAGACATTTAAAGACGAACCAGTGTCTACCAGTACGTGTGCTAGGGTTGTCCCTCTGCATTCCACCGACATGCAAAGCATCATTATGTTTTCTCCCTTTCGAAGTTAAATCTGCATCGGAGAATCCTAGACCATTGTCAGCTGTTAAACTAGCCACACATTCCTGGAACTGATCAGCGGAGGTTTCTTGTGGCACGTGGGCCATCTTCAAAAACTTGACCAAAGCTTTAGCATGTGCCTTAGAGCACAGCAACAGGGCTAACATAGATATTTTGGAGGGGGTCTACCCCAGTTGTTCAACAACATCGTAATCACTTTTCTTAATGATCCTCAGAATCTCTTCCATCTCTTTCTGGGATGTCTCAGGAATAACAACTGATTGAGCCTTCATCAAGACAGGCTCCTCTAGAACATTCTTTCCTTTTTTCTCAGCAGCAGAAATAGGGATGGGAATTGCATTATCATTGTTGGCGGGTACACTTGCAGGTACAGTTAATGGTATAGGTGTAATCTTCGGAATGGCCGCGGGTCCAAAGACTGTTGTTGGAGGAGCAATCTCTGGAGAAAAGATTCTCCCACTACGAGTAATTTTGCTTCTTCTGACAATGTTACTGATGTCGGGATTATCCTCCTTAGAGATTTCTTCTTCAATGGTCTGTTCAATCTGTTTGACACCATGGTAGTAGATTTCTCTGCCATAGTTCCATGGTACCATTTTATCGGTTTTGTATGTGGTTGGTCCAGGCATTGTTATCTTCAACGGAGTAATCATTGGAGCGGATGTAATCCTAACGGGTTTTTTAGGAACCCTGGAAGGATTGGTGTATATGGTTATTATTGAAACTTCTGGAACTGGAATGGGTGATACAGGAGCTTTCTCAAACAAAATTTCCTTGTTATCAATCAGTTGTTGGATTCCTTTCTTCAGTAGAGGACAGTCAAATGGGGAGGACAGGCAAGTATGGAAATCTTGGTCACATCCTTGGAATAGCCCAACCTTTAACAAATTCAACTTGATGGTTAGGAGAGGAGTTGACAGTTCATCCACAGCAGAAACAAACAGATCTTCTTCCACAGTATTGGCATTGTGCCCATGCCTCGGCATTAGGGCGGAGATAACATTCGGCTTTTAGGGAGCTTCAAATTCAACTTCCTTTGCGTCAATCAGATCTTAAATCTTGTTTTTCAAGGCCCAACAGTTGTTGGTGCCGTGCCCTGGACTTTCTGAATGGTAAGCACATCTGGCGTTGGGATGGTAATGTGGAGAAGCAGTGTTAGGATTTTTAGGGGCCTCCTTTAGCATGGCCAGGTTCAACTTCAAGAGATGTGGTAAGACTTGAGTAGGAGTCATGTTTATCTTGGTGAATTGCCTTACAGGCCTTTCCACCCTTTGCTGGTTATTTCTCGGCTGATCATTTCTCGGTTGATTGTTTCTCGGCTGATATGACGCAGACTTTTGAATCATAACGGCCCCTACTGTTGGTCGTCTTTCGGTTCTTCCCTGATTTCTCTGGGCATAGACAGTAGACACTTCCTTCTTTCCAGTGAAGGGCTTTTTTACAGTAGCAGAGGTAGACGCATCTTTCTGAATTTTCCCGCTTCTAATATCGGCTTCCACCCTCTCGCCAGTTAGAATCAACTCAGTGAAACCTGCAGAGGAGCTTCCAATCAGGTGATTAAAGAAAGGACCTGATAGAGTTCCCAGTAACATGTCCACTAGCTCTCTTTCAGATAAAGGTGGTTGCACCCGTCCGGCTAAATCCCTCCATTTTTTGGCGTAGTCTTTGAAGCCCTCATTGGTAGCCATAGCCATACTCTGTAGCTGAGTACGGGTTGGCGCCAAGTCGGAGTTGTACTGATACTGTTTATAGAATGCGGCTGCCAAATCTTCCCAATTATGGACATCTGCTCTCTCCAACTGGTAGAACCAATCAAGCTGTGTTCCCGATAGACTGTCTTGGAAAAATTGGACCCACAGGTCTTTGTCAGAAGAATCTGGTTGAGTTTTCCTGACATAAGATCGTAGGTGCACCTTTAGGCAAGACACCCAGTTGTACCCCAAAATTTTCCCTCTCATTTTATCAATATTTCCCCTCACAAGACTCTTTGGACTCCAGACAGGATTAGGGTGTGCTCTGCTCAAGACATATCCTTGCACTGTTGACCTGAAATTAGGGTTTGAGTTTGCACAAGGATTTTTGGACTTCCAATGCTCAATATGACTTTCATACTTCATGTTGGACTAATAAGATTGCCCATACCAAGTTTCAAGCTTTGAATCAAGTTTTTGCCCAGTCAATTAGACAGTTGACCTAAAAATCAACTATATTGGGGGAAAAGTCAACTGTGGCCAATTTACAGTCAAACCTCATGATTTTTTATCCACATCAACATTATATACTCATATGAACCATTTGATCAAGTTTGGACCACAACTCCTCAAGAAATTTGATCAGATCTTCAAAAGGGCAAAATGGTCATTTTTAGGGTTTTGATTGCAGAAGGGCAATTTCTTATTTTTAACCTAGCAAATGGCAAATTGGGTTCAAGCATGGATTCAAGGACTCAATGGAATCATCTTGACCAATTCACAAGGTTCAAAAGATCTCAAATACATTGGATTGACAGATGAATTTTCCAGTCAACTGATCAAAAATCAACAGTACACTGAAAAGTCAAACTTTGACTTTTTGGTCAAAATCAAGTGCCAAGGGTCATTTTTCATCAAGATGTGTCAAAACATGAAAGTTGTTCACCAAGAAACCTAAATTTGGAAATTAGGGTTTAAGATTGAAAAATTTTCATAACTTAGAAATTTTTCGAAGTTATGAAATTTTCTTATTTTTTCCCAACTTTGCCCAACACTTTCACCATGATACAATTGGATTCAAACAAAACTTCCAACATGAAAGTTGTAGTCCTCCACAAAATCTACAACTTTTATTCACAAAGTTTTCCCAAAATATGCTTGGATCTCAAGTTATGATTTTGTGAACAAGGGTCCATGAAACTTTTAACTTAGTGAAATTTTGCCCTAGTTTAGGCAGGATTTTGACCTATCTTCATGGCAATTTTTCACCTAGTTCCAAGTGGAATCTCAAAATTCATTTCAAATATGGATTGTAGATCATGCTACAAGCTTTCCAAAATGTCCAATAACTCTTCAAAATTATTTATGGTTAGGGAGAATCGAAGAAACGAAAATGGCCATTTCTCACTTTTGTCCATGGCATTTTTCATGTTGATACAAGTTGCAAATTCGGTCCAGCCTTGCTTGTACTTGTTTACAGGTCCTAAAACCCTTCCACACTCAAAAATGGAATGCAAACATAATGGATTAAGGCTTTGTTCTGAGCTTTAGAAGATTACACATTGAATTAATCCATTTTTGGCAAAAGGGCAACAATGCCATTTACATAAAGCACAACTTTTGCAATTTTGTTGGTCTTGAGCATTGGACTTAATCTTTTGCAGCAAACCACATCCACAAAGATCATAAAAGGTTTACCAACTATGTGCAGCTAGAGTACAAGCCTGTACAGGCCTTAGCATTGTCACTTCCCACCTTTTCTTCAAAACCAAGTCATTGTGCAAAAGGTCAACAACTTTGTTATCTGATAAGAACAACTCTTGTAAACATTTCAAACAAGTTTTACATAACACGCCAAGCCAGAAAAATGAGCTAGCAAGTTCTCAAACACCCAAATACACCAAAACACAAGTTCTTGCAAAAACAGGGCAAGTTCTGCAATTTCACTTCCATCTTCACATTGCCTCGTGCGTTTTGCTTGCAACCAGTTCCAACACACTCCATACAACATACCTAAGCTATCCCAACCATTCCCTAGTCACTGTAACTCTATTTACACACTTCACCATTTTTGCTTTGAAGCTTTGCAGGTTGAGTTCTATAGAGACATCCAGGCCATTTCAAAGCAAACTAAGCATTGGGGAAGGTCCAGGGAACATCAAGCAAGCTCAAAAGAACCTCAGGCCTCACTGAAAGTTGCTGTATTGCCATACTCGAGCTTGACTGAAACAGGTAAATTTCAAACTTCTATCTCTCTATTTAGGAATCATTGGGCTTAGGTTTGTGAATAAAAAATGTAGTCCTCATTGCCCTTGAACTGTACATATGCTTAGAATTCATTTATGTTAACTGAGCTAGGAGTATTTGATGTTTGAACTTTCTGAAAAAACTAGGTCAAGATTTGGGGCCAAAGAAATTCTCTCTGGTCTTTGAGAGTTAGATTAAGTTTTTTATATGGTTAGAATCGTGGTTTAATGCTCTATAAGTTTCATGTTTTGAGTTTTTAATTTCATGCAAATAATAGAGAGAACAGAGTTGAAGTTGTAGGCGCGCGCGTTTGGCTGAAGGACAGGGATGAAGTTGCCTTGGGCCTGGGCGCCTTGGGCCTTCTACCTTTTGACACCCCCATTTCTGTTATTTGCACCCCCTGGCCCATTTTCATTATTTTGCATATTTTTGTATTTCTTTTTTATTTTCTGACTTTTATTTATTTTTCTAAATATAAAAAATTACCAAAAATATTTTCTTAAATTTTCACATTTTATTTTATTTTATTTTATTTTTTTTAGCATAAGAATAGTTATTAAATAATATATACTTTGATTTTCTTAAATAAACTTATAATTAATACAAAAATATTACATATTTTATTTTATTATATTATACACTGAAAAATAATATTGTCATACATATTTTTATTTTTCTAACATTTTGTATATATTTTATTTTATTTTCTTGTACATAAATAAATAATATAATATATATATTTTCTTAAAACAAAATTAGGGTTTTTACCCTTTGCAAAAATAATCTTTTATTTTCTTATTTTTGATGCATTAAATAATCTATTTTTACATACATAAAAATAATACAAAAAAACATCTTTGCATATTTATATTTAATTGCACATTTAAATATTTGTCAATTTATTATTTGTACATTGAATTCAATTTGGTTGTAATAGTTGAATTGGAGCTTTTATTTTCTTGCAAATACCCCCCTATCCAAACTTGTATCCCCCTCCCCATATCAATGTTGTAATAGTTGTAGATTTACTTTTACGCATTTATTGCTTTCAAATATGCCATGATAGTAAGATTAGGGTTTGTATGCAAATAACCAAAATCAAACAAATGGCATGACTAATACAAGACAAAAATGCATGAAAAATGACAACACAATGCACACAAGCACCCCTAGGGTTTCATCCACTTGTTGCCTTTAACATGGCCATGGTATGGATGCTAGGTATCTTGGCAAAACAAAACAAAACAAAACAAAAAGATCATAGTCCCTCGATGACGCTATCTTGGTTGCCTATACAAAAATGATCTAGTCCCTCAAAAATTTGCTAAGATACTTGGCACAATTGCTATCATGGTCATACGATGATCCACGCCTGTCCCGTTTAACATCCAAACACAAGGTTGTTTACCAAATGCAATGGTAAAACAACAATGTCAAAGGGTTAAAAATGTGTAGGAAAGATCTTTGAGTAGGGTAGACAACTCCTAGTTACTTGACCAAACTTGCAAACATCCTTGCTAATTTCAAAAAAAAAAACACAACACAATTTCAAAACATTTTCCCAAAACAAACTTTCAAACATTGAAACATTTTTCAAAAGACAAACACCTTTGTATACATTCAAACAAGAATCATTATAAAGGTTGCCTAGACAAAAGGCCTCTTTTCAAAATACTTTCAAAAACAACACACAAAAGCACCATTTCAAACAATTGAAAAGCAAAAGCAAGTGATCTAAAACAAGTAACTAAGAGCCCATGGAAAACCATGGATGAAAAGGGTGCTAGCACCTTACCTTTTCATAATCTACCCCCCGAACCCAAAAACAATATCAAAGGTCTTTTCTGTGCTTTTTGACCTTTCCTTTGGATAAAATAAAAAGCCGGTGGCGACTCTTGCTAAACCGAAACATTTGCGAACACAAACAAAACCTCAAGTCAGTTCTCCCACCGCATCACAGAACTGGCGACTCTGCTGGGGATTAATCTAAAAGTGGGGTTACCTTAGGGTTTAGATCACCTTTACATGCTTATATTGCTTGACTTGATTGCTTTACATTTGGTTCTTTTGTTTGGGTTTGAAATCCTCTACCCAGATTTGGGAAACATTCATAGGTAAATAGCAATACGTTATGGAAACTGTGCGGGGTATACCGACATGGTTGAAGCAATAGCTATATTAGTGCGACATATTTGTGGGTACCGGTAGCCTTTGAGTTAATCAAAGAGAATACGGGGCCGCTGAGTGATGTCATGAAGCACTGATGGACTTTTAGAACCTTTACTTGACCATCTTGGCCTTTTTAGGGGTAGTGAGATGACCGGCTTTGGTGCAGTCCGAAGTTGGTAGATACTCGATACTACACTCATTGAGGGTTATTTTCTTGGAATATTTTGGTCGCCAGTAAAGTGGCTAAACTGAAACAATGAACACAGAAAATAATCCAGTGATATAGAGCTCCTTAGAACCCGGTTACTATTTATAGGACAGGTTGAGCCAATTAAACTTCAAGAGGGTACTGACCTATGAAGCGTCATGCAAGCCTAAAACTAGGATCTTGTGTGACTTGTTTGTACATATATACTTGTGCATAACATCATAAACATCATGAAGCATCATATGCATCCACTAACCATTTCAAGGATTTGGATCTTCATCTTTGTTCCTGTTTTGTAGGTAATGGATTCACTTCGCAGGAAAACAATTCAAGTCAACCTTGTAAGAATTCCTCCTAAACTCAAGTAGATAACTTCAAGGATTCATGAGAATTCTCCATTCACCGAGAGGCATGGTCGTCTTCTCAACTTAGTCAACACCAACACTGAGGAAGACATGGTGAAAGTTCTCTTCCAGTTCTTTGATCCCCTACACCACTGCTTCACATTTCCTGATTACCAGCTTGTGCCTACTTTGGAGGAATTTTCTCAACTCTTGAGGATTCCTATTCTCCATCAACTACCCTACAACGGTACAGAAATAGATCCAAAGCCTGAAGATGTTGCTCAAGCCCTGCACTTGCAACCATCTGATATCATAGGTCATTGGGAAACCAGAAGAGGTGTCAAGGGTTTCTTGTCAAAGTTTCTGTTTGAGAAGGCCCAAAGCTGCTGGAATTCATTGGACTTACAAGACTTTGAGGAGATTGTAGCTCTTCTCATCTATGGGTTGGTCTTGTTCCCAAGCCTTGACCAGCTTATAGATGTCAGTGTTGTCAAAATTTTCATGGCTCGCAACCCGGTGCCTACATTGCTTGGGGATATCCTCCACTCATTTCAAACTCGAACAATGAGGAAAAGAGGTGTTCTCATGTGCTGTACTCCTCTTCTAGCAAGGTGGTTTATTTCTCACCTTCCCCAATCAGTCTTGAAGAATGAGCAATATTTGAGGTGGTCACAACGTTTGATGACTCTTATGCATTCAGATGTTCATTGGTGTTCTCGATCCAGAGAAAATGTTATCATCATTGATCGTTATGGGGAATTCCCTAATGTCCCACTACTTGGCATTAGGGGAGGCATCACCTACAACCCCTTCTTGGCTCTGAGACAGTTTGGGTATACCTGAAGGGATGGCCCACATGACATGCTGATTCCAGACTGGATTTTTGACTTCGACAGCGACGATCAAGGACTTCGACAAAGGTTTATCCGATCTTGGGGGATGCCCGACAAGGTGGACAGTAAGACCTTGGGACACAAGAATTCCATCCCCCTTGAGCCTTACCTCAAGTGGGTACGAACCCGTGCCCAAAGTCTTATGATGTCTTACCCCTACATACTTCCTGTGATCAAAGAGCCTGTTATGGAAGGAGAGGTTCCATACACCCTCCTACATCCTGACATGCCAACATCATTTGAAGATTTGCAAAGGAGTTGGATACATCTCAAGGGAGAACGCGATAATTTTGAAGCCCAATTCTACGCAAGCGAGAAGAAGGTTTTGGAACTTACTCAGCTACTTCACGAAGAGAAGACTCTCAACACCTGCAGTTAAAGATTCCTCTTCCTCTTCTTCATAATCAGATGGAACTGTCGTTCCTTTACCTTTTCCTTCCCCCTCTTCAGATGTTGATGGGAATTCCAAAGTCCGCCTGGCTTGTCCTTCAAACCTTCTGCCCAAGATAGCCACACCAGCTCGCTTCTTCTTCTTTTTCTCTTTCTCTTTCTCTAGTAGAGTCTTGAGCTCCTCCTGCCCCTTGGCTAGGGTCAAGAGTAGTTATTGAAATTATGAATTCTAAGCTTGTAAGTCTTTGACCGTTTGTTCTAGATCCATCTTGCTGAAATAAAAAGCAGAGAGATGAGGAAACTTGGTGTGAAGACCTGCTTATGCATATGATGAATGATATGTATTCATATAATGCATTCAAGGATTCAGAAATTCAAATTTGTTTTAAACAAAAAAGAAACACACGTCATATTAATAAGATAGAATTTGTTAGTACATCAATGCCCCATGGGCAAAATAATACAAAATTCTAAGGTAAAAAGACGTTATGCATCCTCTTTGGTGCAATGTAGGTGTTGAGAGTCTTCTCTTCGTGAAGTAGCCGAGTAAGTTCCAAAACCTTATTCTCGCTTGCGTAGAATTGGGCTTCAAAAGTATCGCGCTCTCCCTTGAGTTGTATCCAACTCCTTTGTAGATCTTCGAGTGATGTTGGCATGTCAGGATGTAGGAGGGTGTATGGAACCTCTCCTTCCATAACAGGCTCTATAATCACAGGGAGAATGGAGGGGTAAGGCATCATAAGACTTTGGGCGTGGGTTCGTACCCACTTGAGGTAAGGATCAAGAGGGATGGAATTCTTGTGTCCCAAGGTCTTACTGTCTACCTTGTTGGGCATCCTCCAAGCTCGGATGAACCTTTGTCAGAGTCCTTGATTATCGTTGTCGAAGTCGAAAACCAAACCTTGAACTAGCATATCATGTGGGACATCCCTTCGGGCATACCCAAACTGTCTCAGAGCCAAGAAAGGGTTGTAGGTGATGCCTCCCATAATGCCTAGTAGAGGGACATTAGGGAATTCTCCACAACGGTCAATGATGATGACATTCTCTTTAGATCGAGAACACCAATGAATATTTGAATGTGTAAGGGTCATCAATCGTTGTGACCACCTCAAACCTTGTCATTCTTCAAGACTGATTGGAGAAGATGAGAAATAAACCATCTTTCCAGTAGAGGAGTGCAACACAAGAGAACACCTATTTTCCTCATTGTACGAGTGTGAAAAGAGTGGAGGACATCCCCAAGCAATGTAGGCATCGGGTTACGAGTCATGAAGATTTTGACAGCACTCACATCTATGAGTTGGTCAGGGTTAGGAAACAAGACCATCCCATAGATGAGAAGAGCTACAATCTCCTTAAAAGCTTGCAAGTCTAGAGAATTCCAACAGCTTTGGGCCTTCTCAAACAGAAACTTTGACAAGAAACCTTTGACACCACTTCTACTTTCCCAATGTGTTGTGACATCAGATGAGTGCAAGTGTAAGGCTTGAGCAATCTCTTCTGGCTTTGGATCTTTTTCCGTATCGTTGAAGGGTAGTTGATAGAGAATAGGAATCCTCAAGAGTTGAGAAAATTCCTCCAAAGTAGGCACAAGTTGGTAGTCAGGAAATATGAATCAATGATGCAAAGGGTCAAAGAACTGGAAGAGAACTTTCACCATATCCTCCTCAGTGTTGGCAGTAACTAGGTTGAGTAGATGACCATGTCTTTTGGTGAATGGAGAGTTCTCAGGAATCCTTGAAGCTAGCTCCTTGAGTTGAGGAGGAATTCTTACAAGGTTGACTTGGACAGTTTTCCTGCAAAGTGAATCCATAACCTACAAAATAAGAACAAAGATGAAATTCCAAAATCCTTGAAATGGTTAGTGGATGCATATGATGCTTCATGATGCCCATGATGTCATGCACAAGTATATATGTACAAGCAAATCACACAAATTCCTAGTTTAGGCTTGCATGGGGTTTCATAGGTAAGTACCCTCTTGAAGTTTAGTTGGCTCAACCTGTCCTAGAAATAGTAATCGGGTTCTAAGGAGCTCAATATCACTGGATTTTTTCCTTGTTGATTGTTTCAATTCAGCCTCTTTACTGGCGACCAAAATATTCCAAGGAACCAACCCTCAATGAGTGTAGTATCGAGTATCTACCAACTTCGGACTGCACCAAAGCCGGACATCTCACTACATCCTAAAAGGCCAAGTTGGTCAAGTAAAGGTTCTAAAAGTCCATTAGTGCTTCATGACATCACTCAGCGGCCTCGTATTCTCTTTGATTGACTCAAAGGCTACCGGTACCCACAAATATGTCGCACTAATATAGCTATTTCTTAGACCATGTCAGTATGCCCCGCACAGTTTCCACAATGTATTGCTATTTACCTATGAATGTTTCCCAAATCCGGGTAGAGGATTCAAACCCAAACAATAGAACCAAAGTGTAAAGCAAACAAGTCAAGCAAGATAAGAAAATAAAGGTTATCTAAAACCATAAGGTAACCCCACTTTTATAATATATCCCCAGTAGAGTCGTCATTTCTGTGATGCGGTGGGAGAACTGACTTGAGGTTTTGCGTTTGTGATCGCAAATGTTGCGGTTTAGCAAGAGTCGCCACCGACTTTTATTTTATCCAAAAGGAAAGGTAAAAAAGCACAGGAAAGACCTTTGAGATTGTTTTTGGGTTCGGGGGGTAGATTATGAAAAGGGAAGGTGCTAGAACCCTTTTCATCCATGGTTTTCCATGGGCTCTTAGTTACTTGTTTAGATCACTTGCTTTGATTTTGCAATTGTTTGAAATGGTGCTTTGTGTGGTTTTGAAAGTATTTTGAAAAGAGGACATTGTTTAGGCAATCTTTGTAATGATTCTCGTTCGTAAGAATGTATACAAAGATGTTTGTCTTTTGAAAAATGTTTCAATGTTTTGAAATTTGTTTGGAAATGTTTTTAAAATGTGTGTGTTTGTTTGAAAATAGCAAGGATTGTTTGCAAATTGATCAAGTAACTAGAAGCTATCTACCTACTCAAAAGTCTTTCTTATACATTTTTATTCCTTTGATATTGTTGATTTACCATTGCTTTGGTAAATAACCCTATCTTTGGATGTTAAACGGGATCGGCGTGGGTCATCGTATGACCATGATAGCAATGTTGCCAAGTATCTTAGCAAGTTTTAGGGACTAAGATCATTTGTTTTTAGGCAACCTTGTCTAGCGTCATCGAGGGACTATGATCTTTTTGTTTTGTTTTGTTTTGCCTAGATACCTAGCATGCATACCATGGCCATTTTGTTTAGGAAACAAAGTGGGTGAAACCCTAGGGGTGTTTGTGTGCAATGTGTTGTCATTTTACATGCATTTTTGTCTTGGATTAGGTCATGCTATTTGTTTGATTTTTGTCTTATCATGCAAAAACCCTAATTTACTACACATGTATATAATGCGATAAATTGCGTAAAATAAATCTAAGCTATTACAACAATATTATGGGAGGGGGGATACAAGTTTTGAATGGGGGATATTTGCACAAAATAAAACCCTAATTCATTATTACAACCCAATTGAATTTATTGTACAAATAAATAAATAAATAAATAAGTATTTAAATATGCAATAATATGTATGGATGCAAAATGTTTTGTATTTATTTTATGTATGAGAAAAATAAATTATTTAAGTCCTAAAAAATAAGAGAAAATTAATATTATTTTTGAAAGGGGTAAAACCCTAGTTTTTGATTTAAAAGAAAATTAGGTTCTATATTTATTTTATTCATTTTTTGTTTAAGAAAAATAATAATAATATTATATACCAATATTAAAAATTAAATATATATGAAAAAATAAATATTTAATGTGCATAAAATATGAAATAAAATATTAAGTATTTTATTATTATTTACAAGTTTATTTAAGAAAATAAATTCTATAAACCTAATAAATTATTTTTATGCCAAAAAAAATAATAAAAATGATAAAATAAAATGCAAAAAATTAAGAAAATATTTTTGGGATTTTTTAATGTTCAGAAAAAAATAATAAAGTCAATAAACACAAAAATAAAAAGAAAATATGAAAAATATCAAAATATGCAAAGGGGGGTGAAAATGGTAAACTGGGGGGTGTGAAAAGTAACAGGCCCAAGGCGTCGGGCCCAGAACACCAACTTCATCCATGTCCTCGGCTTCGCGCGCGCATCCCATGTACAAACCTGCAACTCTCACATACGTGCACAAAAGCAAAAACCCATAACATAAAACATGTAGCTCATGATCTCACGATTCCAGTGATATAAAAAACATAATCTAACTCTCAAGGATCATGGAGAATTTAATCACCCCTAATTTCTGACCTAGTTTTTTCATGAACTTCAAACTTCAAATTCTCACTACTCAGTTAATATAAATGGAAAGTATACATATGTACAGCTTCAGCAAGTTAAGGACTACATTTTTGCTTCACAAATCGTGACCTAAGGATGCCTAAATAAGGAGATAGAACTTTGAAAAATACCTTGTTCATCTGAGTTTGGATATGGCAATGTGGGGACTTTGAGTGAAGCTTGAAGATCGTGTGAGCTTCTTTGAAGTTCCCTCAAGCTTTTCCAATGCTTAGCTGGTCTTGTAGTTGGCTGAAAATCCTTGTAGAAGTCAACCTGCAAACCTCCAAAATGAAAATGGTGATCCGTGAAACAGGGGTTACAGTTGCAAGACAAGGGCCTGGAGAGTTTAGATAGGATGTATGTAAAGTGTTTGAAGTGTTTCAAAGCAAAACGCACGAGCCAATATTGATTTGGAAAAGGTTTTGCAGAAGATGCCCTGTTTGGGCAGGAACTTGGTTTTTTTGTGTTTGGGAGTGTTTTGAATGTTGGGCAATCATGTTTCTACTTGAAACAAGTTTCTGAAGATGTTTAGAATGATACAAAGTCTTCTCTTTATCAGATATCTAAGTTCTCTTGACTTTTGCAAGTTTGCTTGCTTTTGAAGAAAGTTGACATGACTTATGCCAAAGGCCTGTACAGGCTTGCTTGCTAGCTACATAGAGTTGGTACAAGTTGCCTTGCAACAAAAGATCAGGCCCATGGCTCAAGAATTGCAAAGTTGCAAAAAGCTAGCTTTATGAAAGTAGTATTGTGAACTTTATGCCATTTTTGGATTAAACTCTTGTACAATGCTCCATAGGTCAGAATAAATCCAATATCCATTGAGTTTGCATTTAATTATGGAGTGTAGAAGGGATGAGGACCTGTAATGCAAGGTACAAGCATGCTAGGACAGATTTGCAACTTGAAGCATTTGTAAACATGGCTTGAATAAAAGTGACAAATTGCCATTTTCTATTCTTCGATTCTCCCTAACCACAAATGATCTTGGAGAGTTCTTGGACATTTTGGAAAGCTTGAAACATGGTCTACAATCCATATTTGAAATGCAACTTGAGATACCTCTTTTAACTAGGTGAAAAATGTCCATGAAGTTAGGTCAAAATCTGGCCTAAATTAGGGCAAATTTTCACTAAGTTAAAAAGTTTATGGACCTCTATTCACAAAATCATAACTTGAGATACAAGCATCATTTGGGAAAACTTTGTGAATAAAAGTTTTAGATTTTATGGAGTACTACAACTTTCATGTTGGAAGTTTTCTTTGAATCCAATTTCATCATGGTGAAAAAGTTGTGGAAAGTTGGAAACAAATAAGAAATTTTCCATACTTAGAAAAATTCTAAGTTATGAAAAATTTCAAATTAAAACCCTAATTTGCAAATTTAGGTTTCTTGGTCAACAATTTTCACATTTTTACATATCTTGATGAATTATGACCCTTGGCACTTGATTTTGACCAAAAAGTCAAAGTTTGACTTTTCAGTGTACAGTTGACTTTTGATCAGTTGACTGTAAAATTCATCTGTCAATCCTATTCATTTGAGATCTTTTGAACTATGTGATTAGGTCAAGATGATGCTATTGAGTCCTTGAAATCATGCTTGAACCCAATTGGTCATTGGCTAGGTTAAAAATCAAAAATTGCCCTTTCTCAGTTAAAACCCTAATTTTGACTGTTTTGCCCTTTTGATGATCTGATCAAATTTCTTGAGGAGTTGTGATCCAAACTTGATCAAATGGTACATAGTAGGCTATAATGTTGTTGGGGATCAAAAATTATGAAGTTTGACTGTAAATTGGCCATGGTTGACTTTTTCCTCAATACAGTTGATTTTTAGGTCAACTGTCTAATTTACTGGGCAAAAATGTGATTCAAGGCTTGAAACTCGGTATGAACAATCTTAGGGGTCCACCATGATGTATGAAAGTCACATGAAGCATTGATGGTCCAAAAATCCTTGTGCAAACTCAAACCCTAATTTCAGGCCATTAGTACAAGGTGAGGTCTTGAGCTGAGCAAACCCTAATTCTGTCTTGAGTCCAAGAAGTCTTGTGAGGAAAAATCTTGATAAATGAGAGGGCAAATTTTGGGGTACAACACTATCCCTTGGCATTATGGCACTGATATCTACTATCATGGTGTTAAACAAGACCTGAAGAATGAAGAGGCTGATCCCGATGTCAATAACATTATCGGGACCAGTAGGATTACTAGAAGTGGAAGGGTTTTTTCTCCTGAGATCTCCCTAAAGACTGTCACTAAGCCTGTTGTTATTTCATCTGTTGTTCCTACCAGTACTTTCGTCGCTACTCCTGTTCTTACTCCAATTGTTACTCCTGGCGTAGAGTCATCTGGGACTCGAGGCAAAGAAGCTATAGGTGAGCCTGCCCGGACGAAGGCACCTAGAAAGATTGTCGTGGAAACCTCTAAGCAAGAGATAGAGGAAATTTTAAAAATAATTATAAAAAAAAGCGACTACAATGTGGTCGAGCAGTTGGGGCAGACCCCCTCGAAGATATCGATGTTGTCTTTGATGTTATGTTCTGAGGCCCATGTGAAGGCTTTGATTTCATTCCTCAAGACGGCGCATGTGCCACAAGAAACCTCAGTCGATCAATTCAAAGACTGTGTGGCCAGCTTGACTGCTGACAATGGGCTGGGTTTTTCAGATGCCGACTTGACACCAAAAGGGAGGAAGCATAATGATGCTCTACATGTCTCGATCGAATGTAGGGGCACCACTATGGCTCATGTGCTGGTGGATACTGGGTCTTCCCTGAATGTGCTTCCTAAGAAGGCTCTTGATCAATTGGATTGTGAAGGCTTAACCCTAAAGCCTAGTAACATTGTGGTAAGGGATTTTGACGGGTCGAAGAGAATGGTGCATGGGGAGGTGGACATCCCTGTCAAGGTAGGCTCTCAAACTTTTAAGTCCACCTTCTACGTGATGGACATCAGCCCATCGTACTATTGTTTGCTGGTTCGTCCTTGGATCTATGAAGCTGGGGTTGTTACTTCTACACTACACCAAATGTTGAAGTATTCGGTGAAGGGGAAGATAGTCATTGTGCATGGAGAAGAGGATTATATGGTGAGCCACCTGAACTCCTTCAAGTATGTGGAGATGGACGGGGAATTCATAGAGACCCCTTGTCAAAACATTGAAGAGGTTCCCCAGATTTTGGCGTCGACCGAAACTATCACCAGTACCAGACTTCCTTTGAGGATGGCTTCTCTCAAGGACGCCAGAGCAGTGGTTGAAGAAGGTGGGTGTACCAATTGGGGACGGCTCCCTGATTTTACTCACAAAACTGACAAATTTGGTTTGGGCTTTACTTCAGGGGTTCAAAGGGTTGTTCGACGCGCTCGGACTAGAGGACCTCCCCTACGCATCAGTAATAGTGAGGTCAACGCTATTGAAGACAGTAAGGAAGACCCTGACATCGACAGCTGGATCTACCCGACTACCAACGGTGGACCGAATAACTGGACGGCTAGAGATTTTATTCCAGTTTCTTTTATTTCGCAGTAATTGTCTTACTTGTGTTCTAAATTTGTAATGAACAATTTTTAAACTTTTTGGCCTTGTGCTTTACCCGAGGCACAATGGTACATCTGTGAGGGTTATTATATGTCATTTCACATGTCATCAATAAAGCATTGGACGTTCGTTGCATACAAATTTTGCGTTCTCTGTTTTTTCTTTTCTGCTTTTACTTTGTTAATACGACTATGCTCTTAAACACACTCACGTATCAAACTGCATATCCATATCCACTATGGATCCCATTGATAACAATTCTGCTACTGCCAGTTATGATTTCGAAAATCCGATCAACCAAGCCGAGAACGAAGGTGAGGATGATTGTGAGGTGCCTAAAGAACTGGATAGACTGTTACAACGGGAAGAGAGAGCTATATGGCCTCATGAAGAGCCAGTTGAGACAATAAACTTGGGCACAGAGGTGGACAGAAAAGAAGTCAAGATCGGTGCAAATCTGGAAGTTAAGATCAAACAGCGGTTGATACAGATGTTGCACGACTACGTTGAGATTTTTGCCTAGTCATATGAAGACATTCCTGGTTTAGACATTGACATAGTGGTACACCGTCTCCCAACTAAAGAGGATTGTCCTCCGGTTAAACAGAAGGTCCGTCGTATGCACCCTGAAATGTCATAGAAGATTAAGGCAGAGGTCATGAAGCAGTTCGACACAGGGTTCTTAGCTGTCACCTCCTATCCACAGTGGGTTGCTAATGTCGTTCTGGTACATAAGAAGGACGGAAAGGTATGGATGTGTATGGATTACAGAGATCTGAATAGGGCCAGCCCCAAGGATGACTTCCCGCTTCCCCGCTTTGATGTTCTGGTTGACAACACCGCGCAGTATAAAATCTTCTCCTTCATGGATGGTTTCTCTGGATACAACCAGATCAAGATGGCTCCTGAAGACATGGAGAAGACGAACTTTGTCACACAGTGGGGCACCTTCTGTCACAAGGTGATGCCTTTTGGGTTGAAGAATGTTGGGGCAACTTATCAGCAAGCCATGGTCGCTCTGTTCCATGATATGATTCGCCATGAGATCGAGGTTTATGTTGATGACATGATAGCCATGTCTCAAATTGAAGAGGAATATCTTGATCATCTACAAAAATTGTTCGACAGGTTGAAGATATACAAGCTGAGGTTGAATCCGAACAAGTGCACCTTCAGGGTAAGGTCTAGTAAGCTTCTGGGTTTCGTCGTTAGTGACAAAGGTATTCAGGTAGACCCTACAAAGGTAAAGGCCATACAAGAGATGCAGGCTCCCCGTATTGAGAAGGAAGTTAGAGGTTTCTTGGGACGCTTGAATTATATCACCAGGTTCATTTCACATTTGATTGCTACTTGTGAGCCCATCTTCAAGCTTCTGAAGAAATATCAAGTGTAAAATGGAATGACGAATGCTAGACTGCTTTCGAAAGGATCAAAGAATATCTTCAAGAACTGCCAATTCTGATGCCTCCATTTGAAGGAAGGCCTTTGATATTATACTTAACAGTGCTAGACAATTCAATAGGGTGTGTGCTGGGGCATCATGACGAGTCTGGTCGAAAAGAGCACGCAATATACTACCTTAGCAAAAAGTTTACCAACTGTGAGACAAGATACTCATTGCTCGAGAAAACTTGTTGCGCTTTGGCATGGGCTGCTCGTCGGCTGAGACAGTATATGGTGACCCACACTACTTTGTTGATATCTAAGATGGATCCAATCAAATACATCTTCGAGAAGCCCGCACTCTCCGGAAGAATAGCGAGATGGCAAATGATCTTAACTGAATACAATATACAATATACAACCCAAAAAGCAATCAAGGGGAGTGTATTGGCTGATCATTTGGCTCATCAGGCCGTGGATGACTACCAGTCCATGAATTTTGAGTTCCCGGACGAGAACATTATGCTGGTGACTGACTACGAAGAACCTGGACCAGATGAAAGACCTGAAGAAGGATCCCGATGGACTATGGTATTTAATGGAGCTTCGAACGCGCTTGGTAATGGCATCGGCGCTGTAATCACATCCCCTGAGGGCTGTCACACTCCTTTCACTTCCCGATTATGTTTTAACTGCACTAACAACATGGCGGAGTATGAAGCCTGCATCATGGGTCTCAAAGCCGCTATTGACCTCAGAATCAAGTTCCTAAATGTCTTCGGGGATTCATCCTTGGTAATAAGTCAGATCAAAGGAGAATTGGATACGAAGCATCCGAATATTATCCCATACAAAGAGCATGTACTAACATTGCTCCCACACTTTGAGGAGGTAAATTTTGAACATTTCCCACGAGAGGAAAATCAGTTAGCGGACGCTCTAGCTACCATGTCTTCTATGTTAAAAGTTAGGTGGGACAATGAAGCTCCCTGAATCACCTTTGAAAGGTTGGATGAACCAGCGCATTGCTGTGAGATTGATACTGAGGAGGTGACAGACAAACCCTGGTTTCATGAAGTAAAAAAGTATCTCGAGGCTCAAGAGTATCCTGAAGGGGCATCTGTCAATGATAAGAAGTTTCTGAGAAGGTTTGCTGCGAAATTCTTCCTCAGCAATGGAATCCTCTACAAGCATAATCATGACTCTACCTTACTGCGGTGTGTAGACAAGAGCGAAGCAGAGAGGATTATGACAGATCTACATGAAGGTATCTTCGGAACCCATTCCAGTGGACATACTATGACTAAGAAGATCCTACGGGTAGGATATTACTGGTCCACTATGGAAGCCGATTGTTATCAGCACTCTCGAACTTGTCATAAGTTCCAAATCTATGCTGAAAAGGTGCATGTGCCTCCGGTTCCTTTTAATGTCTTGACAACTCCGTGGCCCTTTGCAATGTGGGGCATTGACATGATTGGAGAAATCAGGCCCACCGCCTCCAATGGGCATTGTTTTATCCTAGTGGCCATCGATTACTTCACGAAATGGGTTGAGGCGGCCTCATTTACTACTGTCACCAAGAATGTTGTGGCGCGGTTTATCAAGTATAACCTAATCTGTCGGTATGGTGTGCCAGGGAGAATTATCACTGATAATGGTATGAATCTCAATAACACGATGATCACCAAACTCTGTAAGCAGTTCAAGATACAGCATCATAGCTCTTCTCCCTACCGGCCAAAGATGAATGGCGTTGTTGAAGCAGTTAACAAGAACATTAAGAAAATTGTACAGAAGATGACGGTGACATACAAAGACTGGCATGAGATGCTTCCATTTTCTCTTCATGGGTACCGTACCTCAGCACGAACGTCGACAGGGGCAACACCCTACTCTCTGGTATATGGCATGAAGGAAGTCCTACCCATTGAGGTCCAGATTCCTTCCCTAAGGATTATGAAGGACGTAGGTTGGAACGAAGACGAATGGATTCAAACTCGGCTTGATTAGCTAAATCTAATCGATGAGAAGAGACTTACTGCTATATGTCATGGTCAGACGTATCTAAAGAGAATGATCAAGGCTTTTAACAAGAAAGTCAGGCGTCAAGAATATCAAGTCGGGGATCTAGTGATCAAGTGTATCATACTGTCGCAAGGTGTCCCCAGGGGAAAATGGACTCCCACATACGAAGGGCCATTTGTGGTTAAAAACATTTTTTCGGGTGGAGCCGTGATTCTGACAACCATGGATGGTGACGACTTTCCTCACCCTATCAATGCAGACATAGTGAAAAGATACTACGCATGATAAAATACCCACTAGTTTGACTGGCCTAGGAAAAAATAAGGGCTTCCCGACGAACCAAAAGGGTTCGGGTAAAAATAAGGGATGAAAATGAAAAACTTTGTACACCTGGCAAGTCGAAAACCTGAAAAGGCGACTTGGGCAAAAAGGGTATCGTGGTGGACTCAAAACCCGAAAGGGCGGTCCATGCAAAAGTTAGGGATGAAAAGCGTATCACTATGTCCCATTGGATCACCCTGCGATCTGACCTCAGTATCAACTGTCAAGCTCGAACGGCACCAATCAATCTAGTCAGCTTTGGACAAGTAGCAAAGTGATCAGACGCTCGAAGACATAGCATCAATAGAAGAATTGGAACCCAATGGGATTGTTGTACATAGTTGTTTTCTTTTTACACAATATTGTATAACTTCTATTCTTACGGAGGCGTTCTCTTACCAGAGTGCCATCCTCCTTGTACAAAAACACCTATTATAGGTCAACTTCGAAAATCAATACAAATCATTTTTACAAAAAATATGAGTTTTTGTCCTTTTCTGTTTTGTTTTGCAAAAACATCCAATGATTTATTCTTGACATATGCATTGAATATGGTTACTGCTCATAAATATTTACATAAGAAACGGAAAGACAATTGCTCGTAACTTAAGAAACAGGGGCAAAAACCAGAAAAGTCAAAACCCGACAATTACTATGTCCAGCCGATACCGGGGCAGAGACAGCCTTGAAACATAATCATCAGCGCATGCGACCTCGTAGCATCTGTATCCTCCATAGAGTAAAGGTAATCAAAGCATTGATGTCAGTTCTCTCAAAACGGGAATTAATCTCCCTAGCTCGACTCGTCCAGAAACCTAACATCTATATCCCCCGGGTGAATATCATAATCGCGAGCGGATCATCATAAATTATTATCTCCCTAAGCAGAGTTTTTTTCTCTAGATACAGAAGTTCAATCCCCAACAGAGCTTAACAGAGTCATTCCCTCGCAGAGCTATTCTCGTACATAGTCTCTCCTTGGCAGAATATTCACAAACAACAAGGAATAAACCTACAGCACAGTCATTTCCATTCACCATCCTCAACGGAAGCAGAAGAACCACAGTTCTCTACAACAATCAGGAATGTTATACTCTCCAGCAGCCGTCATGGATTTATTTTCCGAGACTCGGATATGTCACAAATAACATCTCATGCTCATACATCATAACATGCACATACATATCACATACAACATAATCTCATTTATTTTGAGAATATCATCTCACAATGCATTTCATGCATCGCATATGATTAACCCTGTTATCTTTTCAAGAAAGACAATTATCACCAACAATTCCATCAGTTATACATGTCATATCTGTAGACAGCTAATGAAAAAATCATTTCCCGAAACTAAATGGGTCAACTAATCTACATGATCAAGCGAAGTAACCCTACGACCCAGGTTCCTTCTTGTAGCCCTACTATCTAGGCTTTCATTTCGAAGTAACCCTACGGCCCAGGTTCCTTCTCATATCCCTACTATCCAGGCTTTCATCTCGTAGTAACCCTACTATCCAGGTTCCTTCCCATAAGCCCTACTATCCAGGCTTTCATTTCGAAGTAACCCTACTACCCAGATTCCTTCTCATAGCTCTACCATCCAGGATTTCATTTCGAAGTAACCCTACTACCCAGGTTCCTTCTCATAGCTCTATTATCCAGGCTTTCATTTCGAAGTAACCCTACGACCCAGGTTCCTTCTTATAGCTCTACTATCCAGGCTTTCATCTCGTAGTAACCCTACTATCCAGGTTCCTTCCCATAAGCCCTACTATCCAGGCTTTCATTTCGAAGTAACCCTACTACCCAGGTTCCTTCTCATAGCGCTACTATCCAAGCTTTCATTTCAAAGTAACCTTACTACCCAGGTTCCTTCTCATAGCCCTACTATCCAGGCTTTCATTTTGAAGTAACCCTACTACTCAGGTTCCTTCTCATAGCCCTACTATCCAGGCTTTCATCTCGTAGTAACCCTACTACCCAGGTTCCTTCCTATAATCCCTACTATCCAGGCTTTCATCTCGAAGTAACCCTACTATCCAGGTTCCTTCTCCCTTATCTCCAGGCAACAGTTTACAACACTGTAAGGCCCAGACCCAACCAGATACGGTCGGTTTCAAATTTCCCCAGTAAGTCGTTGTACAGCCTGGACCCTAACCAGGGCATAAATCAACATTCCTCGGCAAAGTCCTCCTCAACAGCAGGTACATGAATTCTCGCCAAGGAATCTCTTATGCAACCGGGATGGCATATTTAAGCCCATCTCGGACGATTCTCCGTGGCCTTCCAAATGGCATATGTAAGCCCATTCCCGATATCACCAATCAGCATTACTTTATGCGAGTGCAAATTTCTGGGCACTCTAGTGTTCATTCGTCTTCCACCTTCAGATCACGAAAGGCAGACCAGCCAATCTACATCTTTGGGCTTAAGAAGATTGAATAGGGCTAACTGTTGTACCCTAAAATTTTCCCTCTCATTTCTCAAAATATCATCCTGGACTCTCAGGCTTGCTTCTATCAAGTTCCAAGTTTTGAATTACAACTTTTCAAGAAAATCATCCACAAGGGAAAAATGTTCAAAAGCACATTGAAAAGTCAAACTTGGACTTTTAGATCAAAAATCAAGTTTCAACAATTATATTTCATCAAGACATGAAATTGGTTCATCAAAAAAATCAAAAGTCAGAAGTTACTTTGAAAAAATAAAATTTCTAAACATTTAGAAAATTTTCTAATTGTCAAGAGAATATGATACTTCAGAACTTCTGAGCCAGCCTCAATGCAAGTGCAGTCAGAATTTGCAGACACGGTTCAGAACATGATGCTTCAATCAGAACATATGGAAGCAATGGTCTTCGGTCAGAACATGACCCTTCAGCATATGGAGGTTACGTTTCTGATCTTCTGCGATCAGAACATCACCAAATCCCAAGACCTCATTTAAACAACATGTTGCACTGCTACATCACAGTACTCTAACCAGCAGCTAATCCAGTCCACGCCTGCATTTTCCCAAATCCCATATTTGCACCAAATACAAAAATTTGTGATCAAAAAGTAATGGAACAGTGTACCAAAAAAGTTTAAATCCCATTTGTTTTCCCCCCAAAACCACAGCAAATTCACTTATAAATAAGTTGCTCCATCACACTTTCAAGGGGATGGTTTTTGAGAGAGAAAATTGTCAAAAGAGAGAAAAGAAAAACTGTGAAACCTTCGTAAAAAAATCCAGAATTCCCAAACAGAAAACAAAACCTTTGTTCTTCCCTTTGAATCAAAGAACTTGGTATTTTCTCTCCCGTTCCTCTTGCTGACTCCAGAACATTTGAAGGCAGCAGTTCAAGTTCCAAGCACACGTTCCAGATTCAAGGTAAGTCTTTCTGACTTTGCATCTTCTCATTCAGAACATCATTAAATATGTAAATATCACAATATTAATGTTGTCCATATCATTGCATAAGTAGGAAAACTGTGGATCAGAACTTCTTGATTAAGGCTAGGCTCAGAATTAGGATTAGAACTTCTATAAACTGCCATGCTTTTATCCTCTTGATTTGCTGTTAAGGTTTGAATAAATTGCTGATGTGCTGATTAATATGATGAAAGAGTTGAAATGTAACACAGAACTTCTGTTTTTCATTCACCATTTTAACACACAGAATTTCTAGGATTTTCTCACTGTTTAAGCACGTAGAACTTCTGAGTTCTCTTTACCATTTTAACACACAAAACTTTTGATGCTCACTCACTATTTTAGCACAGCACGAAACTTGAGTTCTCCCTACACGTTAAACACACTGAACTTTTGATGCTTCCACTCGCTGTTTTAACACTCAGAATTTCTGATTTTCCACATGCTGACAACACACTGAATTTCTGATGTTCACTCACTATTTTAGCACAATACAGAACTTCTGACTTTTGGCTCACTGTCTGAATACCACCCAGAACCTCTATTTCCTTTCCCTCTGACATTTCTTGTAGGACCTCAGAGTGTACCAATCCAGAACTTCTGATTCCACTGACGTTCCTTTCTGAGTCACCACGTGCCTGGCTTCAGAACTTCTGATCCTTGTTGTTTTGCTTGCAGCAGCACGTTGTTTCTATCTTTCATTTATTTTCCTTTTTATCATTTTTAATATTAACCCCCTTTTTTATTAATATAAAAAAGACGTAAAAATATTTTCTTTTATTAATTAATTTATTTCTTTTTCTTAATTCATTAAGACAAAAAAACCATTCTCTAAACAAGTCCTTTTTCTCTCTTGCATTGTACATTTCAATATGGTTGTAATAGTTAAGTAGAATTTAAATTCTTGCAACCCCTCATTTGTAAATATGTACACCTCATCCCCTAATGATTGTAATAGCGTAGAATCTTTATATTCCCTCAATTTATCGCTTTCCAAATAAATGCTAGTAATTAGGGCGTGTATGAAAAGACTTGAAATTGACAAGTAGATAACCCTAATCAAGACTAAGATGCATGCAATCAAACACACTTTCACACTAGCACCCTTAGGGTAATCCCACCTTGTTGCCTATCGGAAAAAGTAGTCATGTCCCTCGAACATGAGCGTTTTAGCAAAAGACCCTCGATAAAAGATCGTAGTCCCTCGATGACCCTCGATGTTGCCTTCGATAAACGATCTAGTCCCTTACACGACTTTGCTAAAACGTTCCATGGATTGCCTTCCATGACTATACAAAAACGTCCTGCGCTTGTCCCTTCACATCCAACGATGGGGCTTCTTACCAAATCAATGGTAAGATAGCAACATCTAAAGGAAGAGGAAAAGAATATCTAAGACCTTTTGAGTAGGTAAATTCGCTCCTAGTTGCTCGCTTGCTCACAACAAAAACATTTTATACACCAACACATTTCTTTGAACTATTTTCAAAACCAACACTTTGTACGCATTCTTATAGAGACAAGAATCATTACAAAGTCACATTTTCAAAATACTTTCAAAACCCACACCGCAAAGCACATTTCAAAATAAAAGCAAGTGATCTTGCAAGTAACTAAGAGCCCATGGAAAACCATGGGTGAAAAGGGTGCTAATACCTTCCCTTTTCATAATCTACCCCCCGAACTCAAGAAAACATCTCTAAAGGTCTTTCCTGTGCTTTTTCACCTTTCTTTATTGGATAAAAGAAAAGTCGGTGGCGACTCTTGCTATCCGCAACCTTTGCAATCAAACGCAAAACAAAAAGTCAGTTCTCCCACCGTATCACAGAGGGGGTATACAAATTTATAAATGGAGATTTTGCAAGAAAATTAAACCAAATTATCTATTACAACCATATTGAATATTGTACAAGAATTGAAAATAAAATGCAAGAATATAAATGAAAAAAGAAATGATTTTTGTTTGGTTTTTATGAAGGGTTTAATTTTGGCCTAATTTTGACTTAATGTTTTTATGAAAAGGTTTTAAATTATTAATAATAATATGAAAATTAAATAATAAAAAGAAACCTAAATTCTAAGTTAATTTTAATTTAAAAATAAAATAAAATAATAATTAAATCTAAGTCTAAATATTAATTATTTACAAATTAATTAATTTGTTAAGAAAAATGTTTTTAGTCTTTTTGTATTTATAGAGAAAATAAACTAAATAAGTGTAAAAATAATAAACAAAATATTTTTGGATTTTTTATTAACAAAAATAATAATAATAATAATAATAATAATAATAATAATAATAATAATAATAATAATAATAATAATAATAATAATAATAATAATAATAATAATAATAATAATAATAATAATAATAATAAAAATAATAAAGAAAATATGAAATGAAAATGAAATAAAAAAAGAGAATGAAATAATAAAGAAAATAATAGGCTAGGGGTGCAAAAGTAAGGCAGGGGGTTAGAGGTCAGCAAAAAACAAAAAGCCCAAAGGGGGAAGCCCAATGCACCTGTAGCTGAAACAAAACAAAAAAGAGTGAAAAAATGTGAAAAATGAACAAAAGGTAGCGCGCTGGGTGTTGAACCCATGACCTCTCATACATACGTGCGCTACCTTTGCCACTAGGGTGGTTGTACATCCTTTAACTTAACTGAAATAATAAATACATAATACAAAACAAGTTCCAAAAATGAACTTCATCTTCAACCTCCAGCCATAGATCCTGTAACTTCGCCATTTCTCAACAAAAATGAAATATGCAAACATGAAAGTTGCTCCATTTTTCCATACGAACCCAACCATATAAATATCATAAGCTATAAATCAAAGATGAATGAGAATTTCTAAAAGTACCAAATTCTGACCTAATTATTTCAGAAAGTTCAAACTCAAAATTCTCACTACTCAAGCAATATAAATGAAATCTATGGACATGTATAGTTTCAGGGCAATGATGTCTATATTTTATCTTTGAAAATGGAAAGCTAACAATGCATATATGAAGATTTAAAAAGTCATAAAAATTACCTCAAAAATGGATTTCGTGAAATGAGTTTGAGCTTGACTCAAGGTGCTGCAATGATCAGGTTAGCTTCCTCAAGTTCCCAGGAAGCTAATGCAATGATTAGCTTGAGCAATGGATGGCTGGAACGGCTTGAAGAACTCAACCTGCAATGCTCTGTTTTTGGTTATGGAGGATGATGGAAATGAAGTTACAGTCGTGTAACAGGGACAGGGATGAGTTGTATTTGATGTAAGGAAGCTTTAGGAACTATAAGGCCAAAGAACGCACGATGGAAATATGAGTTTGGAGTTCAAGGTCAGAAACAGTGCAACAATGGATTTTTTGGGAGATTTATGGTTTGAAGGAGTTTGGGAGTGTTTTGGGGTGTTCAAGCTCGTGTCTTAGCTCACAAATAGTGACTCTATTTATAAGCAACAAGTTTGGAGACTTCTTGTTTATCAGAATTCAAAATCACAAGTTTAAGCATAACATGTGATTTTTGAGAAATCCAAGTTTCAAAGTCTTGTGTACTTGCTAATGTAGAGTGGTTATGCTTTAAACAAGTTTGCTTCTAACTTTGTAGATGGAGTGTGATCAGAGGGAACAAGTTAGAGGCTCAAGAATTGACTTTGTGCATAAAGCTTTCTTTTCAAGAATGGCATTCTTCACTTTCTTCCAAAAATGGCAATGTGAATTGGATAAAGCTTAAACCACTTTTATTATAGCTCAAAAGTTTATGTAATACATTAATGATGGATAGGTACACAAGCTAGAAGGCCTGAAAATCAAGATTATGCAGCCTAACATTCAAATTGCATTATGTGTTCATCAAGAAATGACTTATAATTCAAGAATAAAACCCTAACTTCTTGCCTTCGATTGTCCTTGCTCAAGCATGATCACAATGATTTCTTGGACATTTTGGAAAGCTTGTAACATCCTCTACAACCTCTATGTTGGACATTTTTGAAAATTCATCTTGGAAGTATGTGAAAAATTGCCATGAAATTAGGTCAAAATTCTGCCTAAACTAGGGCAAAATTTCACTAAGTTTCCAAGTTTCATTAACATGTCTTCTTAAAATCATAACTTGAAATCCATGCATTTCTAGAAAAAGTTGTATTCTACAATGTTTTAGATCTCATTGATATCTACAACTTTCATGTTGGAAGTTTCCTTTTAATCATCTTTCATCATGGTTGAAATTTGTCTCAAAGTTGTGAAAAAATATGAATTTTCCAACACTTAGAAAAATTCTAAGTTTAGAAATTTTGACTTTTCAAAATGAAATCTTGACTTTTTATTTCATGATGAACAAGTTTCATATTTTGACATTTCTTGATGAAATGTGATCTTTGATACTTGATTTTGACCAAAAAGTCAAAGTTTGACTTTTCAGTGTACAGTTGACTTTTCATCAGTTGACTGAAATTCATTTGTTAACCAATTGATCTTGAGAGATGTTTTGAGCCATTCCAATAGGTCAAAATGAATTATTTGAGACCTTGAGATGATAACTTAAATCAATCAATCATTTGCTAGGTCAAAATCAGGAATTGCCCCTTCTCAGTCAAAACCTTAATTTTGATTATTTTGCCCTTTTGATGATCTGATCAAATTTCTTGAAGAATTGTGATCCAAACTTGATCAAGTGACATATATAAGTTCATAATGTTGATATGGATCAAAAATTGTGAATTTTTACTGTGAATTGACCACAGTTGACTTTTTCCCCAATATAGTTGATTTTAGATCAACTGATCAATTGAATGAGCAAAAATGTGATCCAAGACTTGAAACTTGACATGAGAAATATTGAGGGTCCAAAATGATCCATGAAAATAATATGAGGCATTAAAAGTCCATTTGTTCTTGTGCAATCTCAAAACCTAATTTTCAGTCCTCAGTGTTAGAGGAGGTGTCTTGAGCTGATCAACCCTTGTGCAGTCTTGAATCAAAGGAGATCTTGTGAGAGTTTACTTGAGAAATGAGAGGGAAAATTTTGGGGTACAACAAAGACGTACAAGCTGAGGTTAAATCAGAATAAATGCACCTTTGGGGTAAGGTCTGGTAAACTCCTAGGTTTCATTTTCAGTGACAAGGGTATTCAGGTAGACCCTGGAAAGGTGAAAGCTATACAAGAGATGTCGGTTCCTTGCGCTGAAAAGGAAGTTATAGGTTTCTTAGGACGCCTGAATTACATTGCCAGGTTCATTTCCCATCTAACTGCTACTTGTGAGCCAATCTTCAAACTCCTTAAGAAAGATCAAGTGGTAAAGTGGAATGACGAGTGCCAGACTGCCTTCGAGAGAATCAAAGAATACCTTCAAGAGCCCCCAATTCGGATGCCTCTGATTGAAGAAAGACCTTTGATAATGTACTTAACAGTGTTAGATAATTCAATAGGGTGTGTTTTGGGGTAACATGATGAGTCCGGTCAAAAAGAGCATGCAATATACTACCTTAGCAAAAAGTTTACCGACTGTGAAACAAGATACTCACTGCTCGAGAAAACTTGTTGCACTTTGGCATGGGCTGCTCGCCAACTGAGACAGTATATGTTTACCCACACTACTTTGTTGATATTTAAGATGGATCTGATCAAGTACATCTTCGAGAAGCCCGCTCTCTCTGGAAGAATAGCAAGATGGCAAATGATCTTGACCGAATACGATATCCAATACACGACCTAGAAATAAATCAAGGGAAGTGTACTAGTTGATCGTTTGGCTCATCAGGCTGTGGATGACTACCAATCCATGAACTTTGAATTCCCGGATGAGAATATTATGCTAGTGACTGGCTGTGAAGAACCTGGACCGGATGAAGGACCTGAAGAAGGATCCTGATGGACTATGGTTTTTGATGGAGCCTCCAATGCACTCGGCAATGGCATTGGTGCTGTAATTATATCTCCCTAGGACTTTCATACTCCTTTTCACCGCTAGATTATGTTTCAATTGTACCAACAACATGGCGGAGTATGAGGCATGCATCATGGGTCTCAAAGCTGCTATTGACCTGAGGATCAAGCTCTTGAATATTTTTGGGGATTCAGCCTTGGTAATAAGTCAAATCAAAGGCGAGTGGGACACGAAGCATCTGAATCTCATCCCTTACAAAAAACATGTGTTGACATTGCTTCCACACTTTGAAGAGGTCACCTTTGAACATTTTCCATGAGAAGAGAATCAGTGAGCGGATGCGCTAGCTACTATGTCATATATGTTCAAGGTTAGATGGGACAACGAGGCTCCTTGGATCACTATTGAGAGGTTGGATGAACCAGCATACTACTATGAGATTGACATTGAAGAGGTAGAAGACAAACCTTGGTTCTATGAAGTCAAAAGGTATCTCGAGGCTCAAGAATATCCTGAGGGGGCGTTTGTCAATGATAAGAAATTTCTGATAAGGTTCTCTGCAAAGTTCTTCCTCAGTAATAGAATCCTCTATAAGTGCAACCATGACTCTACTTTACTTTGGTGCATAGACAAAAGAGAAGCAGAGAGAATCATGGCAGATTTACACGAAGGTACCTTTAGCACCCACTCTAGTGGACATACCATGGCTAAAAAGATCCTACGGGCAGGATACTATTGGTCTACTATGAAAGCAGACTGTTATCAGCATTCCCGAACTTATCATAAATTCCATATATATGCTGATAAAGTATATGTACCTTCGGTTACCCTGAATGTTTTGACTGCTCCCTGGCCCTTTTCAATGTGGGGCATTGACATGATCAGAGAGATTATACCTACTGCTTCCAATGAGAATCGCTTCATCCTAGTGGTCATTGATTACTTCACGAAGTGGGTTGAGACTGCCTCTTTTGCTACTGTTACCAAGAATGTTTTGGCGTGGTTTATCAAGAATAACCTGATTTGTCGGTATGGTGTACCAGAGAGAATCATTATGGACAATGGTACAAATCTCAACAATATGATGATCACCGAACTCTGTAAACAATTCAAGATTCAGCATCATAACTCTTCTCCCTACTGGTCGAAGATGAATGGCGTTGTGGAGGTTGTTAACAAAAACATTAAGAAAATCAGACAGAAGATGACAGTGACATACAAAGACTGGAATGAGATGTTACCATTTGCTCTTTATGGCTACCGCACCTCAGCACGTATGTCAACAAGGGTAACACCTTATTCTCTGGTATATGGTATGGAGGTTGTCCTACCTATTGAGGTCCATATCCCTTATTTGAGGATCATGAAGGATGCAGGTTTGAGCGAAGATGATTGGATCCAGACTCGACTTGATCAACTAAATTTGATTGATGAGAAAAGGCTTACTGTTGTCTATCATGGTCAAATGTAGCAAAAACGGATGATGAAGGCTTTCAACAAAAAGGTCAGACGTCAGGTATATCAAGTGGGTGACTTGATAATCAAGTGCATCATACTGCCACAAGGTGATCCTAGGGGAAAATGGACTCTCACGTACGAAGGGCCATTTGTAATCAAAATCATATTTTCCGGTGGAGCCATGATTCTGACCACCATGGATGGTGACGACCTTCCTCACCCTGTTAATGCGGACATAGTGAAAAAATACTGCGCATGAATAAAGACCCGCTAGGTTGACTGACCCTAAACCCTAAACCCAAAGGGTTCGGGCAAAAATTAGGGATAAATACAAAAAAAAATTATACACCTGGCAAGTCGAAAACCTGTAAAGGTGGCTTGGGCAAAAAAGGGTATCCCGGTGGACTGAAAACCCGAAAGGGCAGTCCAGGCAAAAGTTAGGGATTTGAAGCGTATCACTATGTCCCTTTAGATCACCTTGGGACCAGACTTCAGTATCAACTATTAGGCTCAAACGGTACCGATCAATCCAGTCAGCTTCGGACGAGTAGCAAAGTGATGAGACGCTCAAAGACATAGGGGCAATAGCAGAATTGTAACTCAATGGGATTATTACACATAGCTGTCTTCTCCTCTTTGTACACTATTTTTTATAGTTCATCCTTTACGACGGCATTCTCGTACTAGAACATCAGTCTCTTTGTACAAAATGCCTATTGTGATACGGCGGTAAAACCGACTGTTTAATACTGGTTTGCGTTTTGCGTTTTTTTTATTCACAAAATATCGCGGTAAGCAAGAGTCGCCATCGACTTTTGTTTCATCCAACCGGAAAGGAAAAAAGTATAGAAAAAATCCTTTTACGAGATTTTGAGTACCCGGGGTAGATTAAAGAAAGAGAAGGTGTTAGCACCCTTTCTATCCATAGTTTTCCATGGGCTCTTAGGTACTTGCTCATTTTTAAATTGCTTGTGTTTGTGTGCTTGTTTTTGAAAAATGTTTTACTTCGTGATAACCCTTGTATCAGTCCTCAAGGGTGTGATGAAGTTGTTTTGAACATTTGTTTGAAAAGTATAAGTGTGAAAAGTTTTGATTTGAGCAAGTACCTACTAGCATCTACCCACTCGAAAAAAGATCGTTTCTATTCTTGTTTCCCTGAGACAACGTTATCCTACTATTAAGAAATAGGTAGCACCATCGTTGAAATTGAAAAGGGACGAAATGGTCTCTGAAGGCAACAAGTAAGGATACCTTAGCATTTCGAAGGGACTGTCATCGTATATTCGTAGGAAACATCGAGGGACAAGATCATTTCTCATAGGCAACTCGAGGGACATTAAGGGACTATGATCTTTATGATGATTTTTAGATTGAGGGTCTTTTGCTAAGATATCCCTACGTTCGAGGGACATGACCATTGTTTTCCAAGGCAACCAAGTGAGGCATACCCTAAGAGTGAGCATGTGCATGTGTTTGATTTCAGTTATTTAATCTTTTCACAATTAAGGTGATCTACTGTTTTAATTTTCAGTTTGTATTTCCATAAAATCCTATTAACATACATCTAAGCAGTTTATAGTTTGTAGAATTAAAAGCAAGAAAGTTTAAAGTCCTAGCTATTACAAGGCTTTTGCATATACATAATAGTGAAAAATACGGAAAAGAAACCCTAATACTATTACATCCCGGAAGCAATTACATAATTAGAAGGAAAAAAATGCGAGAAAAGATAAATCTATGCTATTACATTGATAATCTGACCTATGCAATTTTCCTAGAAATTAAAATGTAAAAGAATAAATAAAAAGAAATTAAGGAAAAATTAAAACCTAAAATTCTAAGTTAATGTTTTTTGGTGTTTTTTGTAGAAGATAATTTTAAGTTAATTAAAAAACCTAATTCTAACTAATTTTAATTAAAAAAAAGTTAATTAACTTAATTTATTAATAAATGAAAAAAAATTCAAAAGTTCAGTTACTAACTAAAACAAAAACCTAATTCTAATTTGTTAAAAAAAAGGTTAATTAAAGGGTTAATTACAAAGAAAACCTAAAACCTAATTAATTTTAATTAAAAAATGTTTATTTTGAAAAAAAAATTATAAAAAAAAAACCTAAAACCTAATTAATTTTAATTTAAAAAAAAAGAGTTTTAAAAAAAAGCTTATGTTTAATGATTGACAAAAAAGGATTAAGTTTGCCAAAAAATAGATAGAGAAAAAAACATCAATGAAAAATAGGATTAAGAAATAGGGTTAGAAAATACAAATAATGCAAATGTCAGGGGTGGGTATTGAACCAAAAATTAATTTAAAACCTAAAATTAGATTAAAAAACCTTAAAATTAATTATTCAAGTTTATTATGAAAAATCAAAGGTTTGTGAAAAATGTTAAGTTTTATGGAAAAAAAATGTTTTAAACACAAAGAATGAAAATAGGTAAAAGGATAAATAGAAAGGAAGAAAACCAAAACCAATAGAGGTGGTTGTTGAATCCACGCCCTTAGCCTTCTCAGGATGTCTGCCTCGTCATGCATTGGTTATTTTGTTTTGCCCTCAGCGTTTTGTAATAATCATGCATGGGATCCTGTCTAAATCTACAGTGTTGAATCTCATGAACACATTAAATAAATTAATATATCATGAAATACAAATAAAGCACATATATGAAATTTTGTAATATTAAAACCGATATAGCATGTATGAATGATTATACCCTTTTGATCATGGAGATCAAACTAGCCTTACTCTTACTGGAGAAGTAGTGAGATATGAATTTGTAACAAGGATGGCTTGTTTGTAGTGAGATGGGGGTTTGTAATAAGGATTTCAAGGTTTTAGGGTTCTTGAAAGAATTTGATATTCTGACAGGGTTGTGGCAAAGTTTTTTTTTCTTTATGTGAAAAGAATGAGATTATATAATGGAAATTAGAGCAAAGATACGGGCTTTGAATGTGCAATTGGGCCTCCAATATTCACTTGAGTCAGTCACGTTCCAGGCTAAATCGAAGGGGATTAAGTGCAATTTTTGAAGTTGAAATGTGAATAAAAAAATGTAGCCGACATCAAGAACTAACTCATGTACGAAAATAGGCTCAATCGGATAAACAGTGAATTAGTTATGAATTTTTGAAGTTTTGGCTCAGACAAACTTATTTTAGGCTCCAGTGTCAACTCTGACACGTTCTTCAATAAAAAACTGGTATTGATCGGAGCATAACCCAGTCTCAACTTTGGAAGAAAAGTTATAAATCTCTGAGTCAGTGACCTTGTGTAGAAAGATGGGCCCGATCCGATAAAAATTGACCGAGTTATGAATTTTCGAAGTTTTGACCCAGATGAAATAATATTCAGCATTCAGGATTTTCGGCGCGCCACACGCACCCTGATCAAAAAACAAAGGCCTTTTGGATATCATTCGAACTCGATACCTCCTGTGAAAACGTATTCAACTCAATTTTTGAAATTTTGGCGCCGGAACCAGCTCGATACAATGAAAATCGACCAAGTTATGATTTTCTGAACATGATGCAAATAAACTTCTGTCACAAATTTTCTGTACGAAAATACTTGATAAATCCGCATTTTTGAAGACCTTCTGATCGAAATTGGCTTCCAAACGTGAGATATGAAAACATAGATGACGTGAATATGGAATTTTGGCCACCGAAAAGGGTTCAAAATGAGCCACGATCTTCAAGTTATAAATTTTTTAGTGCGTAAAAAATACACTTTCAGCACACTTTTTCACCATATTTCTTCGAGAAAACTCATACATTCAGAGACCTTCTTTAAATGATTGGCTCTCAAGCATAACCTAAATTTGAGAATAAGTTATCAGAGATATCTTGGCGAAAGAACACCTGAATATGATGCGCTGGGTTGGACTTGTGAATCTTTGAACCCTGAATCGTTGCAAAACGGCGAACCGATCTTCAGCATGCAAAATACTCTGAGAACATCCATTGGCAAAATAAACGTCACTTGTAACCTGACGAATCTTGATAAATATACATTTATTCCATAACCATAAAACCAATAAAATGCGTGTATGAAAAGAGGGTAAATTTTGGGGTACAACAGTTGCCCTTGTTCAATCTTCTTAAACCTGAGGATGTAGATTGGTTGTCTACCTTTCGTAATCTGAAGGTGGAAGATGATTGAACACTAGAGTGCCCAGAAATTTGCACTCGTCTGAGATGGTGCTAAACTATGTAGGTAGTATCGGGAATAGGCTTACAGATGCCATTTGGAGGAGATGACAGAAGGTCACCAGAGATGGGCTCAAAGATTCCATCCGGAAGATATGACGGAGAATCGTCGGAGATGGGCTTAAAGATGCCATCTAGAGGATGTTGATTTCCCAAGATATTCCTTTGATGAGAATTCCTGTTTCTATCGTTGAGGAGGAATCTGCTGAGAAATGTTGGTCTCTATCTTAGGAGAAATAGAATTTTAGGAGCTTCAGTTATTCGTTACTCTACTGGGGAAATAACTCCTACTTGAGGAAGCGGAAGTGAACTGCATATTTGGTCAGGGTACAAGCTGCACCGCGACTTACTGGGGAAATGCGAAACTAATCGTGTTTGATCGGGTCCCGGTCTTACAGTGTTATGGATCGCTGTTTGGGGATAAGAGAGGAGGAACCGGATAGTAAGGTTATGAGAAGGAGCCTGGGTAGTAGGGTTACTTCGATATGAAAGCCTGGATAGTAGGGCTGTGAGAAGGAACCTGGATAGTAGGGTTACTTTGATATGAAAGCCTGGATAGTAGGGCTTGAGAAGGAACCTGGATAGTAGGGTTGTGAGAAGGAACCTGGATAGTAGGGTTACTTCGATATGAAAGCCTGGATAGTAGGGTTGTGAGAAGGAACCTAGATAGTAGGGTTACTTCGATATGAAAGCCTGGATAGTAGGGCTTGAGAAGGAACCTGGATAGTAGGGTTACTTCGACATGAAAGCCTGGATAGTAGGGCTGTGAGAAGGAACCTGGATAGTAGGGTTACTTTGATATGAAAGTCTGGATAGTAGGGCTGTGAGAAGGAACCTGGATAGTAGGGTTACTTCGATATATAAGCCTGGATAGTAGGATTGTGAGAAGGAACCTGGATAGTAGGTTTACTTCGGTATGAAAGCCTGGATAGTAGGGCTGTGAGAAGGAACCTGGATAGTAGGGTTACTTCGATATGAAAGCCTGGATAGTAGGGTTGTGAGAAGGAACCTGGATAGTAGGGTTACTTCGATATCAAAGCCTGGATAGTAGGGCTGTGAGAAGGAACCTGGATAGTAGGGTTACTTCGATATGAAAATCCTAGATAGTAGGGTTGTGAGAAGGAACCTGGGTAAGGTTGCTTTGTGAAGAGTTTGGGTAAAACTGCATCTGAGCTGAGAAGGAACCTGGGTAAGGTTGCTTTGTGAGGAGTTTGGGTAAAACTGCGGCAGGAACCTGGGTAAGGTTACTTCGGGATAAGTCTGTGTAAAACTTCGGCAGGAACCTGGGTAAGGTTACTTTTGGGCTAAGTCTGTGTAAAACTTCAAGAGGAACCTGGGTAAGGTTACTTTGTGATAAGTTCGTGTAAAACTTCAGAAGGAACCTGGGTAAGGTTAATTTGGGATAAATTCGTGTAAAACTTCAAAAGGAACCTGGGTAAGGTCACCTTGGGATAAGTTCGTGTAAAACTTCATTCTGAAATATATGATAAAGGACCCGTGTAAGATTTTTCAGGATAAACCCGTGTGAAGTTGCGTTTAGGAGAAACCCGTGTAAGATTGCTTCGTGACGAACCCGCGTAAAGATGCATTTGATCTCCCAAATAATTACTTTGTCTAGTTTCAGGAGCTAATCTTGAACTTGCTGGAAGTTATTGATGATAACCATCTTTCCTGAAAAGGTACATGATTAATCGTATGTGATGCATGAAATGCATTGTATGATGACGTTCTCAAAATAAATGAGATTATGTTGTATGCAATATGTATGTGCACGTCATGATATATGAACATGAAATTCTATTGTCACATGTTTGGGAAAATAAATCCCTGACTGCTGTTGGAGAGTACTGGAAATTACATTCCTGATCGTAGTAGAAAAAGTGGTTCTTATACTTCCGCTGGAGATGGCGAACCAGAGATGACTATGCTGGGGATTTTCCCCTTGTTTACGAATATTCTATCAAGGAGAGACTCTACTTGAGAACAACTCTGCGGGGGAATAACTCTGTTTGAGAGAGGAGATGCTTTGCTGGAAGAAATTTCCGATTTGGAGAGATAAACTTCGTTGGGGGATGAACTTTTGTAGCCGGAGGAATAAACTTTGTTAGGGATTGAGCTTCTGTATTCAGAGAAATAAACTTTGCTTTAGAGACAACTTTACGAACCGCTTGCGATTATGAAATTCGGTCGGGGAATATAGATGTCGATTCTCTGAAGGAACTTTGCTAGGGAACGTAGCTCCTGTTTGGGGAAGCCGATGTCAAAGCTTTAGTTGCCTCTACTCTATGGGGAGTGTAGATGTCACAAGGTCGTATGTTGAGGATACGATAATGACTTTGCATCAGGACTTTTCTGCCCCTACACCTGTTGGAGAAAGTACCTACTGAGGCTTTGTGGATGCTGATCAGGATGATAAGTCTTCTATTGATAAACAAATTATAAGATGATGGGACATAATCGTATGCTTCAAATCCCTAACTTTTTCCTGGACCTCCCTTTCGGGTTTTCAGTCCACCGGGATACCCTTTTTTGCTCACGCCGCATTTTCAAGTTTTTGACTTATCGGGTGTACATATCTTTTTTTGTTTTTATCCCTAGTTTTTTCCCGAACCCTTTTGGTTCGTCGGGATGCCCTTATTTTTTCCTAGGCCAGTCAACCTAGCGGATCTTTGTTCATGCGTAGTATTTTTCGACTATGTCCATGTTCACCGGGTACGGAGAATTGTCATTATCCATAGTAGTAAGTGTTGCCACACTACCAAAAGATGTTTGTTTGATCGTACAGGATTCGTTGCTGGAATTCATGCCCAATTCCCCAAGGGATTCAGATGGAGATCTGCCACTGGCTATTTGGCATCTTTGAGAGATTCCTTGAATCTTGACTTGACTGCCCCAGATGATGGACAATGATCATGCCGTTCCTCTTGGTTGGAAGTTTTTTTCCACTTGAGGTGATCCTTTTTATTGAGAAGGTTTTTGTTCACTAGATATTCGTCATGCGAATTTCTCTGCTGCTGAACAAATAGTCATATGCAAACAATGTTATTTTAAGAATGCAAAGCTTACGTTTGTCTTGAAGTTTTGAAAGTGCAGTTTTTTTTTATAGAAAAAATAGAATTTTACAAAGATGTGATATCAACTCAAGATTTGTAACGGACCTTCAGGAGTCAGGATACCTTTTGTAACAGTATGCTTTCGAACTAACTCATGCTTCAGCTAGGATTTTTGAGGGTTATAACGTGGCCTGGTTCACGGTTTAAGAAACAAAGGATAAAGGCTCAAATTTTATTTGTACCCACACGTTCTTTGTGATGTTCTTTGATCCTAAACTCGGCTAATTGTGCATTTAGATCCTGATTGAGTCTGGAATCTTTGCTCTGATACTTGGTGATAATTTATAAATTGAACCTTTGTTTTGAAAAGGCAGTCATTTTTGTAATCTTCTTTTTTTCGAGGGTTTGTAGTAACCTCTTTTTTTTTCGTTATCCCTAATTTTTGCCTGAACTGTTTCTTTTGTGATTACAGTCAGCGGGATGCCCCAATTTTTCTCTTAAGTCTCCTTCATAGGTTTTGACTTAATGGGCTTTTATTTCGAGAGATAATGACTGTCTGTCTTGACGATTATACGGAACCATCACCGTCTTTTGTTTTGGAACGACGTCTTTGATGACATTCATTGTGTACGAAGCGGAAGATTGCGACTGAATGCGCGTCTAAATTGACTGAGAAAACTACCCTGCCCCAGGTTATGATTAAGGGTTTTAATTAGTGTGAAAAGAAAAGCTCCTACTTCTTTGGCTCAAAGGGGTTGACTAGGGATTATCTTCCTTATAACTCCACTGTTTGGTATTTGAAACAACGCCTGTACATCATCAGCGGGGTCTGTTCAAAAGCATATTGTAGAGATTGTGGTATCATTTTCGTCATCCTCCCTCTAAGGCTTACAATTTTTAATCGAGATTTGAATATCACAAAAGGAAATAAGAACGCATTTTGAAATAGTGAATACGAATGAATTGATTCAAGACAAACATATGCAATGCATTGATAAAGTAAAAAAGTCTGACATGAATAAATATTCGAACAATCAAAAGAAAATTACAAATTGAAAATTCTAATGAACAAATATTCTTCTTGTGAGAACTTGTCACTTCAGATGGTATACCTTGGAGGGATGGCAGAAGAACTCAGCCTGGCCGTCTTGTGCAAATTCTAATGCTCTTTCACCAATCATGTCTTGAATTTTGTATTTCAACCTCCAACAGTCGTCAGTATCATGCCCCAGACTGTTGGAGTGATATGCACACCTTGCATCAGGATTGTAGTTAGGCGAAGAAGTCTTGGGATTCGGATGAGGTCCTATCAACGTAATCAGATTCATCCTTAACAGGTGTTGTAAAGCTTGAGACAGCGGCATGTTGAGTTTGGTAAACTGTCTCTTGGGTGTATCTGGCTTACTCTGATTAACCCGTTGTTTTTTGGCGAGGTTGTTGTTGGACCCGTGAGGTAGTAGAAATTTGGAAAGGTCCACTCTTCACCAAACCAAACTCTTGTCTTCTTGGAGGTTGATCAATGACTTGGTCCTCGGCCTCGACTGTTTTCTTCATACTGTTGTATCTGTCTTGATGAAGTTGGATGATGATGGCTTTCAGCTCTTCTTGCCTTCGGGCTAGGCCTTGGATAAGAGCCATCTACCCCAGCATCTGGGTTCTCATTGCACCTACCTCATCTTGCAGTTGTTCCAGTCGTTCATCCTTATTGTCTTCAGGACTTTTCTTGACCAAGTTCCCAACAAGGAGTGTTTTCAACTCTTCCTGCCCCTTGGATAGGTTTAGGAATATGTCCCTGAACTGAGCTTCTTGAGTTTGAAGATCTCTGTTGTCTTGTTTGAGAGCCATTGCTGAAATAAACAGCGAGAACATGAGAGACCTGTTACGCAATGATATGTATGATATATGTATGCAATGTTTTCAAGGATCTCACGGGGTAAACAAGAAACTGTTAGAATTTGGTTGCAGCTTGATTGAAGAAACTTCGTGTCGTTAAGAGTCCTTCTTCAAGAGTCAAGCTCTCCATATCGAGTGGGTTATAGCCACTGACTCAAGTTATCGTGTTTTAATCTCTAGACGACATTGACTAGAGGAAAATAAATCCCCTTGCCCCTTGCTAGACGTCTGATTTACCATAACCTGTATCACAAACCCTTGAGATCCTTGAAATGGTTAAGGAAATGTTAAGGCATGATGTTATGATGTGTATGCTATGCGTTTAAGCAAAAGTGCAAGGTGATGTAAGCAAGTAAACCCAGAAAGAAATCCAAGTTATTGGATAAGGACTGTAAACAAAACCTGCAAGGAACTCATGTTTTCAGATAATAAAACTGTGCAAGTAGTTCAAGTTGAAAGCACATAAGTCACACAAATAGCCTTAGGTTTAGGCTTGCATGGGTTTTAAGGTAGTATCCTCTTGAAATTTAGTTGGTTCAACCTGTCTTAGAAAAGTAACCGGGTTCTAGAGGGTCTCAATATCACTGGTCATCCTTTATCGGCATTGTCTCAGCTCACGCAATCTTTTCTTGCGGCCGAAATATCCCAAAAGTCTGATCTCAAAGAGTGTAGCATCGAGTATCAACCAGTTCTCAGCTCTATACCGAGGTCGGCTATCTCACTACTTTTAATGGCCAAGTTGTGCAATTAAAGGTTCTAAGGTCAGTTAATGCTTCACGACACCACGCGGAGGCCCTGTACTCTCCTCGTTTCACCACAAGGGATACCGGTACCAACCAAAGTGCCACACCAACGTAACTACTGCTTCAACCGTATCGGTCAACACTGTACAGTTCCCTCACAGTCTATTGCTACTTACCTAATGAGTTCCCCCAGATCCGGGTATAGGATCTATAGTAACCCCAAACAAAACCCTCAAAAATAAAGCAATCAAGAGAAGAAATTTTAAAATGATCTAAATCCTAAGGTATACCCCACTTATAACTCCCCAGCAGAGTCTCCGGTTCTGTGATACGGTGGCAGAACCGACTGTTTAATACTGGTTTTCATTTTGCGTTTTTTTTATTCGCAAAATGTCGCGGTAAGCAAGAGTCGCCACCGACTTTTATTTCATCCGCCGGAAAGGAAAAAAGTATAGAAAAAATCCTTTTTCGAGATTTTGAGTACGGGGGGTAGATTATAGAAAGGGAAGGTGTTACACCCTTTCTATCCATGGTTTTCAATGGGCTCTTAGGTACTTGCTCATTTTTAAATTTCTTGTGTTTGTGTGCTTGTTTTTGAAAAATGTTTTACTTCGTGATAACCCTTGTATCAGTCCTCAAGGGTGTGATGAAGTTGTTTTGAACATTTGTTTAAAAAGTGTAAGTGTGAAAAGTTTTGATTTGAGCAAGTACCTACTAGCATCTACCCACTCGAAAAAATATCGTTTCTATTCTTGTTTCCTTTAGACAACACTATCCTACTATTGAAAAATTGGTAGCACCGTCATTGGAATTTTAAAGGGACGTTCGAAGGGACGAAATGGTCTCTGAAGGCAACAAGTAAGGATACCTTAGCATTTCGAAGGGACTGTCATCGTATATTCATAGGCAACATCGAGGGACAAGATCATTTCTCGTAGGCAACTCGAGGGATATTAAGGGACTATGATCTTTATGATGATTTTTAGATTGAGGGCCTTTTGCTAAGATATCCCTACGTTCGAGGGACATGACCATTATTTTCTGAGGCAACCAAGTGAGGCATACCCTAAGAGTGAGCATGTGCATGTGTTTGATTTCAGTTATTTAATCTTTTCACAATTAAGGTAATCTACTATTTTAATTTTCAGTTTGTCTTTCCATACAATCCTATTAACATACATCTAAGCAGTTTATAGTTTGCGGAATTAAATACAAGAAAGTTTAAAGTCCTGGCTATTACAAGGCTTTTGCAGATACATAATAGTGAAGAATGCGGAAAAGAAATCCTAATACTATTACATCCTGAAAGCAATTACATAATTAGAAGGAAAAAAATGCGAGAAAAGATAAATCTACGTTATTACATTGATAATGTGACCTATACAATTTTCTTAGAAATTAAAATGTAAAAGAATAAATAAATAAAAAATTAAGGAAAAATTAAAACCTAAAATTCAAAGTTAATGTTTTTTGGTGTTTTTTGTAGAAAATAATTTTAAGTTAATTAAAAAACCTAATTCTAACTAATTTTAATAAAAAAAGTTAATTAACTTAATTTATTAATAAATGAAAAAAAAAAGCCAAAAATTCAGTTACTAACTAAAACAAAAACCTAATTCTAATTTGTTAAAAAAAGGTTAATTAAAGGGTTAATTACAAAGAAAACCTAAAACCTAATTAATTTTAATTAAAAAATGTTTATTTTGAAGAAAAAAATTAATAAATAAAAAAACCTAAAACCTAATTAATTTTAATTTAAAAAAAAGCTTATGTTTAATGATTGACAAAAAAGGGTTAAGTTTGCCAAAAAATAGATAGAGGAAAAAATATCAATGAAAAATAGGGTTAGAAAATATAAATAATGCAAATGTCAGGGGTGGGTGTTGAACCAAAAATTAATTTAAAACCTAAAATTAGATTAAAAAACCTTAAAATTAATTATTCGATTTTATTATGAAAAATCAAAGGTTTGTGAAAAATGTTAAGTTTTATGGGAAAAAAATGTTTTAAAAAGAAAGAATGAAAATAGGTAAAAGGATAAATAGAAAGGAAGAAAACCAAAACCAATAGGGGTGGTTGTTGAACCCACGCCCTTAGCCTTCTCAGGATGTCTGCCTCGTCATGCATTGGTTATTCTATTTTGCCCTCAGCGTTTTGTAATAATCCTGCATGGGATCCTGTCTAAATCTGCAGTGTTGAATCTCATGAACACATTAAATAAATTACTATATCATGAAATACAAATAAAGCACATATATGAAATTTTGTAATATTAAAACTGATATGGCATGTATGAATGATTATACCCTTTTGATCATGGAGATCAAACCAGCCTTACCCTTACTGGAGAAGTAGTGAGATATGGATTTGTAACAAGGATGGTTTGTTTGTAGTGAGATGCGGATTTGTAATAAGGATTTCAAGGTTTTAGGGTTCTTGAAAGAATTTGATATTCTGACAGGGTTGTGGCAAAGGTTTTTTTTCTTCTTTGTGTGAAAAGAATGAGATTATATAATGGAAATTAGAGCAAAGATACGGGCTTTGAATGTGCAATTAGACATCCAATGTTCACTTGAGTCAGTCACGTTCCAGGCTAAATCGCAGGGGCTTAAGTGCAATTTTTGAAGTTAAAATATGAAAACAAAATGTAGTCGACATTGAGAACTAATTCTTGTCCGAAAATGGGCTCAATCGGATAAATGGTGAATTAGTTATGAATTTTTGAAGTTTTGGCTCAGACAAACTTATTTTTGGCTCCAGTGTCAACTCTGACACGTTCTTCAATAAAAAAATGGTATTGATTGGAGCATAACCCGGTCTCGACTTTGAAAGAAAAGTTGTAAATATCTGAGTCATTGACCTTGTGTAGAAAGATCCGATAAAAATTGACCGAGTTATGAATTTTCGAAGTTTCGACCCAGATGAAATAATATTCAGCATTTAGGATTTTCGGCGCGCCACACGCACTCTGAGCAAAAAAGAAGGCCTTTTGGATATCGTTCGAACTCGATACCTCCTGTGAAAACATAGTCAACTCAATTTTTGAAATTTTGGCACCGGAACCAGCTCGATACGATGAAAATCGACCAAGTTATGATTTTCTGAACATGATGCAAATAAACTTCTGTCACAAATTTTCTGTATGAAAATACTTGATAAATCTGCATTTTTGAAGACCTTATGATTGTAATTGGCTTCCAGCCGTGAGAGATGAAAACGTAGATGACGTCAATATGGAATTTTGGCCACCAGAACGGGTTCAAAACGAGTCACGATCTTCAAGTTATGAATTTTTTAGTGCGTGAAAACTACACTTTCAGCACACTTTTTCACCATATTTCTTCGAGAAAACTCACACATTCGGAGACCTTCTTTAAATGATTGGCTCTCAAGCATAACCTAAATTTGATAATACGTTATCAGAGATATCTTTGCAAAAGAACACCTGAATATGATGCGCCGGGTTGGACTTGTGAATCTTTGAACCCTGAATCGTTGCAAAACAGCGAACCGATCTTCAGCACAGAAAATACTCTGAGAACATCCATTGGCGAAATAAACGTCACTGGTAACCTGACGAAGCTTGATAAATATACCTTTATTCCATAACCATAAAATCAATAATATGAGTGTATGAAAAGAGGGTAAATTTTGGGGTACAACACCTATTATAGACGGATTTCAAAAATCAATACAAATCGTTTCTTTGAAAGTATAAAACTATTAGTTTTCTATTTTTTATGTTTTGTTTTGCAAAAATGTCCAATGATTATTTTTGGCATATGCATTCAAATATGATTACTGTTCACAAATATTAGCATAAGAAATAGAAAGACATTCGCTAATGACTTTAAGAAATAGGGCAAAGTCTAAAAAGCCATTTGTAGTTTCGGCAGTTACTCCTTCCAGCAGGTACAGGGGCAGAGACAGATTGAGGCGAAGTCACCGTTACATACGACCTCGTGACATCTATGTTCTCCACAGAGAAGAAACAACCAGAGTTTCGATCCCTTCCTCACCAAGCAGGGATTACCTTCTCCAGATGAAATCGGTATTCCCCAACCGAGTTTTATAATTGTAAACAATTTATAAAACCTCCTCCCCGGTAGAGTTTATTTCTCAAACTGCGGAAGTTCATTCCCCAACAGAGTTTATTTCTCTACATCGGCAAAACCTTCCAGGAAAACATTATCTCTCTCCACATATTTATTCTCAAGCAGAGTCAATCCTCGGTAGAACATCCTCAAACAAAAAGAGGAAATCCCCAGAAAATCATATCCATTCATCATCCCCAGCGGAAATGAAGGGTTCAACCTCCTTATACTCTTCAGCAGCAGTTCGGGATTTACTTTCCCATACTAAGAAACATCACAATAACATTCCATATTCATACATCATGGCATGCGCATGAACATCGCATACAGCATAATCTCATTTATTTTGAGAACATCATCATAATGCATTTCATAAATCATGACATTGCATACAACTAACTCTTCGCCTTTTTCAGGAAAGATCAAATCAATAAACATCGTTGGCTACCTAAGAGACCTGGTAGTCTTCTCAAAAGATACGTCTAACGAAAGGCTATTTCAACATCTTCCTCAGAACGACGTTCTCAGAAGATCTTCTCTGGTTCAGTAAGATCGACACTAAGATCTCTCTGATTTCTATTCCAGTTGAAGATATTCCAAGACTTTTGTCTGGTTCAGTTGAATCGATCCTAAGATTCTTCTGATTTCCATTCCAGTCAAAGTTAATTAAAGACCTTCTCTGGTTCAGTCAGATTGACACTAAGATCTCTCTGATTCCTATTCCAGATGAAGATATTCCAAGACTTTTGTCTGGTTCAGTTGAATCGATCCTAAGATTCTTCTGATTTCCATTCCAGTCAAAGTTAATTAAAGACCTTCTCTGGTTCAGTCAAATCGACACTAAGATCTCTCTGATTCCTATTCCAGTTAAAGATATTCCAAGACTTTTGTCTGGTTCAGTTGAATTTACCCTAAGATTCTTCTAATTTCCATTCCAGTCAGAGTTAATTAAAGACCTTCTCTGGTTCAGTCGGATCGACACTAAGATCTCTCTGATTCCTATTCCAGTTGAAGATATTCCAAGACTTTTGTCTGGTTCAGTTGAATCGATCCTAAGATTCTTCTGATTTCCATTCCAGCCAAAGCTAATTAAAGACCTTCTCTGGTTCAGTCAGATCGACACTAAGATGTCTCTGATTCCTATTCCAGTTGAAGATATTCCAAGACTTTTGTTTGGTTCAGTTGAATCGGCCCTAAGATTCTTCTGATTTCCATTCCAGTCAAAGTTAATTAAAGACCTTCTCTGGTTCAGTCAGATCGCCACTAAAATCTCTCTGATTCCTATTCCAGTTGAAGATATTCCAAGGCTTTTGTCTGGTTCAGTTGAATCGATCCTAAGATTCTTCTGATTTCCATTCCATTCAAAGTCAATTAAAGACCTTCTCTGGTTCAGTCAGATCGCCATTAAGATCTCTCTGATTTCTATTCCAGTCGAAGATAAACCAAGACTTTTGTCTGGTTCAGTTGAATCGACCCTAAGATTCTTCTGATTTCCATTCCAGTCAAAGTTAATTAAAGACCTTTCTCTGGTTCAGTTAAATCGACACTAAGATTTTCTGATTTCTATTCCAGTTTAAGAAACTGTAAATCCTGGAGCACGGCCAAATAATAGTTTAATCTCATTTCCCCAGTAAGTCGTTATGAAGCCCAGAATACGAAAAGATAGCAGTCAGCCTTATTATCCTCAGCGAGTCACTGTGAACCTGGATCCTGACCAGATAGTAGTTCACTTTTGTCTCTTCAGTCAAGAGATGACTCCCCAATAGAGTAATGGATAACTGAAGCTCCTAAACTATATTTCCCGAACAAAGACCCACATTCCTCAGCAGAATCCTCCCCAACAACAGGCATAGGGATCCCCATAAAGGAATAGCTCATGAAATCAACATTGTTTTAGATGGCATCTTTAAGCCCATCTCCAACGACTGTTCTTCATACTCCTTGGATGGCATCTTTAAGCCCATCTATGACGACTCTCCGTCATACTCCTTGGATGGCATCTTTAAGCCCATCTCCGCCAGTCTTCTGTCATCTTTTCCAAATGGCGTCTGTAATCCCATCCCCATCATTATCTACACAGTCAAGTATCATTTCAGACGAGTACAAATTTCTGGTCACTCTAGTGTTCAATCATCTTCCACCTTCAGATCACGAAAGGCAGATTAGCCAATCTACATCCTCAGGTCTAATAAGATTGAACAGGGGCGGTTGTTGTACCCCAAAATTTTCCCTCCCATTTTCAATCAATACATGCCTCTAGAGGTCCTCAATTGCTCAAGGAAGACTAAGAATTGACCAGACAAATTCTCCTCCTAAGGCAATAAAACCTAAACTAGGGTTTCAATTTTAAGCAAGATGTGTGAGTCCAAAGGATCCTAAATCTTCTCCATTGTCCTAATATATCCTCAAGATCATCCATGCCAAATTTCATGCCTTGAACAACAAGTTTGTGTTAGAACATAGTTTGATTCTACAATCCTCAATTAGAGTTTTGATGATAACAAAATACAAGAATAAATAAATTGTAAGATTTATATATAAGACATATATGCTACTTAAAATTATGTTTTGTGTTTACAGAAACTCTGATGGAATCAGCATCAGAAAATCAGTATCAACATTAGCATCAGAAGATATGTCAGCATCAGAAGATCAAATAACATGTGCTACACACTGAAGCTACCAGATCATATGCTGAAGCCTGATGAACAGAATCTACGCATAAAAATACTCTGACCCTGATCAAGATCCTAACCAAGTCATCAGCACTCAGAAGCGTCAGCATAAAGGAAAGAACACTCTGATTACCATAAGCAGAGAACACTCTGAAGCGTTACTAAGCATTCAAGACAGATTATTTACCAACGGCTTTATTCCAAGATATGATCTTCTCAAAAAGGAAAGAACATTATTAGCATTGAAATGGCTTTATGGACAATAATGTATCTTTTCCTGGCTATATAAACAAGACTGTGTGAGAAAAGAAAAGGCTAATAACCTACACGCATTTACACGCCTAAGCTAATCATCTTCACGTACGCTCTCATTTTTGCTAAAGCTTTCAACCACGCCTACTCAAAATCATTAGCAGTCCAGTTTCATTCTAAGCTTAATATTGTGTATTATCACAGTTGTGATATATAGTTTTATTAGAAAACATCAAACACACTTTTGTTCAATTATTTGTAAGAGAATTTCCTTGAGATAAACCGGTATGTGGTTAGACTCAAGAAGGATTTAACAGTTGTTAAAGAAGTTGTGTAATCAGTTGATTATAGTGGATTAAGACCTCGTTGGAGAGAGGCGAAATCACCTTGACGGGTGGACTGGAGTAGTTTGAGATCAAACGGACCAGGATAAAAATACAGTGTTGTCTGCACCTTGGATTTAAGTTTTACAATTCAACCCCCCTTCTTGTGTTTTTCACATCTTCAATTGGCATCAGAGCGCCTGGTTCTGAGCTTATAACACTTAACCGTGTCAGTACAAGATCCAGCGTCAGAAAAACACAATGGCAGGACCACATCAAAACATCAGCAATGACAACAATGAAGAAAGAGACAGATTCAGTGGCAAACCTCCAGTCTTTGATGGAGAGAACTTTGACTACTGGAAAGACAGAATTGAAAGTTTCTTTCTGGCCCATGATGCTGATCTGTGGGACATGGTGACTGATGGATACACGCACCTAGTGGATGGAAGTGGTCAGAAGATTGACAGGAAAGCAATGTCTGATCAACAAAAGCGTGATTTCAGAAATCATCACAAGGCCAGAACAATTCTTCTCAGTGCCATCTCTTACTCAGAATATAAAAAGATATCAAACAGAGACACTGCAAAGAATATGTTTGACTCTCTGAGAATGACGCATGAAGGCAACATTCAAGTGAAAGAAACCAAAGCTCTTGCGCTCATTCAGAAGTATGAGGCATTCAAGATGGAAGAAAGTGAATCAATAGAGACTATGTTTTCAAGATTTCAAATTCTGGTTGCTGGTCTCAAAGTTCTTGACAAAGGGTATTCCACTACTGATCATGTTAAGAAGATCATCAGAAGCTTGCCAAAATAGTGGAGGCCAATGGTCACAGCGCTTAAGCTAGCCAAGGATCTCAACAAAATCACTCTGGAGGAACTTGTCAGCTCCCTCAGAAGTCACGAGATAGAACTAGAAGAAGATGAACCTCAAAAGCAAGGTAAGCCATTAGCTTTAAAATCTAACAGAAAATATGACTCCAAAGTTTTGCAGGCTGTTTAAGAAACCTCTGATGGGTCCTCATCAGAAGAAGATGAACTATCTCTCCTCTCCAGAAGGGTGAACCAATTATGGAAGCAGAGGCAAAGGAAGTTCAGGAATCCCAGAAGATCAGAGAATCAGAACGAATATTTCTCCAGATATAGAAGGTCAGAATCCTCCTCTGGACACAGAAGATCTGAAGGTTCCTCAGGAAACAGAAAGCCAAACAACAAAGACATCATCTGCTATAAATGTAATGAGCAAGGGCACTACAAAAGTGATTGCCCAAAGCATCAGAAGGAAAAGCCCAGAAAGAGGTTTGGCAAGGAAAAGAAGAAAAGTCTCATGGCTACATGGGATGATTCTGACACATCTGAAGCTGACTCAGAATCAGATGATGAAAGAGCAAACATAGCTCTCATGGCAAACATAACAGAAGACAGTGAAGCTTCTGAGTTAGACTCTGAATCAGATACAGAAGAGGTATTCTATGACTTTGCTATAAACTTTACTAAGGTTGAACTAGCTGAAAGCCTTAATGAAATTCTGGAAAGATATCAGCAGATCAGAGTCAAATTCAGAAACCTGAAAAGGAATCTTGCTTCTGACTGTGATAAGACTGAGAGTCTCAAATTGGAGAATTTTGAGTTAAAAGATAAAATTTCAAAATTAGAAAATCTATTGCAAAACTCTCAGAAGGAAACAATCTCTGAAACTCCCAGCAGTGCTGATGAGATCATCAAGGAGTATGATCACAGCTTTCAGAAGTTTCTAGCTAAAAACATAGATAGAAGCAAAATGGCTTCAATGATCTATGGAGTTAGCAGAAATGGCAGAAAGGGAATAGGATACCAAGGTAAGGTACCTACACCAAAGAATGCCATGGATTTAGTTATAAAACACACTTCACTTGATTCACACTTTGTATATGGGCACACACATGACATCAAATATACTAGTAGTAATTATTCTGTCAAACCAAAATTCAACCAGAGTTTTGGTAAAACTAACAAATCAGGACCCAAGAAAATATGGGTACCTAAGGATAAAATAATACATGTGGCAGATATCTTTAGCAGAAAAGTAGAAACACCGATCATGGTACCTGGACTCTGGCTGCTCATGACACATGACGGGAAGAAGGCATATGTTCCAAAGCCTGGAACTTAAGTCTGGAGGCCACGTAGGCTTTGGAGGCAATCAGAGAGGAAAGATCATTGGCTCTGAAACAGTAGGTAATGGAAATCTTCCCTCTATAAGTAATGTGTTATTAGTAGATGGATTAATGCATAATCTGTTATCCATAAGTTAATTAAGTGATAACGGTTATGATATAATCTTTAATCAAAATTCATGCAAAGCTGTTAGTCAGAAAGATGGGACTATCCTATTTAATGGAAAGAGGAGAAACAACATTTATAAAATCAAACTTTCTGAACTGAAAAGTCAGAATGTAAAGTGTCTTCTGTCTGTTAACAACGAGCAATGGATCTGGCATAGAAGATTGGGACATGTTAGTATGAGAAGAATATCTCAGATTAACAAACTCAATTTGGTCAGAGGACTTCCTAACCTGAATTTCATTTCAGATGCTCTGTGTGAAGCATGTCAGAAAGGCAAGTTTGCAAAACCAGCTTTCAAATCTAAAAATGTTGTTTCCACCTCTAAGCTATTAGAACTTCTGCACATTGACTTATTTGGACCAGTTAAAACTGCTTCAGTCAGTGGCAAGAAGTATGGGTTAGTAATCGTAGATGACTATAGCAGATGGACATGGGTAAAGTTCTTAAGACACAAGGACGAGTCACACTCTGTGTTTGTCACCTTCTGTAACCAAGTTCGGAATGAAAAGGATCTTAGAATCGTCAAAGTCAGAAGTGATCATGGTGGAGAGTTTGAAAACAAAGATTTTGAATCATTTTTTAATGACAAAGGCATTCTGCATGATTTCTCTTGTCCTAGAACTCCCCAGCAAAATGGAGTTGTAGAACGAAAGAACAGAACATTGCAAGAAATGGCCAGAATCATGATCAACGAGACTAACGTTGCTAAGATCTTCTGGGCAGAGGCAATAAACACAGCGTGTTACATTCAGAATAGAATCTCCATAAGACCTATTTTGGAAAAGACTCCATATGAATTGTGGAAGAACAGAAAGCCCAACATTTCCTATTTTCATCCATTTGGATGTACTTGTTTTATTTTGAATACAAAAAAATTTATTTGAACAAGTTTGACTCTAAAGCACAAAAGTGTATTATGTTAGGATACTCTGAACGCTCAAGAGGGTACAGAGTATACAATACAGAAACACAGATTTTGGAAGAGTCAATCAGTGTTCGTTTTGATGATAAGCTTGACTCTCAAAAGTCAAAGCAGAATGAATTACTTGCAGGTATGGAAGTTGAATTCACAGGTACTGAAGACAAGTCATCAGAAGCTCTTAACAGAGACACTCCCTCAACATCAGAAAGAAGCACTGCAAGCAATCCAGCACCTTCTGTTGATCAACTTCAAAAAAGATCATCCAGAAGCAGCATGGATCACCCAGAAGAAACAATCTTAGAAAGAAAGGAAGATCCAATCAGAACAAGATCTAGCTTCAGAAACTCTAAAGAATCCCTCATGGGACTTGTTTCTCTAATTGAACCATCAACAGTTGATGAAGCACTTCTGGACAATGACTGGATTCTAGCAATGCAAGAGGAGCTAAATCAATTCACAAGAAATGACGTATGGGATCTAGTTCCCAAACCAAAAGGATTCAACGTCATTGGAACAAAATGGGTGTTCAGAAACATACTGAACGAACAAGGTGAAGTCATCAGAAACAAAGCACGATTGGTAGCACAAGGTTATAGTCGGCAAGAGGGGATAGACTATACAGAAACCTTTGCTTCAGTCGCCAGGTTAGAATCTATCAGACTCTTAATTTCATTTGCTGTTAATAAAGGCATCACTCTGTATCAGATGGATGTTAAGAGTTCATTCTTAAATGGCTATATAGAAAAAGAGGTATATGTGCACCAACCCCCTGGTTTTGAAAGTTCCAAAAATCCAGAATATGTTTTCAAACTAAAGAAGTCATTGTATGGTCTGAAACAAGCTCCCAGAGCTTGGTATGAAAGACTAAGTAACTTCCTGTTAGAAAAGGAATTCACCAGAGGGAAAGTGGACACAACTCTATTCTATAAGACAGTTAAGAATGACATTTTAGTATGTCAGATTTATGTTGATGATATCATATTTGGATCTACTAAACCTTCTCTGGGAAGAAAGTTTGCTAAGTGTATGCAGGCAGAATTTGAGATGAGCCTAATGGGGGAACTGAAATTCTTTCTGGGCATTCACATCAATCAAACCCCAGAAGGAACTTACATTCATCAGAGAAAATATGTCGGAGAACTTCTGAAGAAATTTGATCTCTCAGAATGTAAGCCATCAAAGATTCCAATGCATCCCACGTGCATTCTGGAAAGAGAAGAGGTAAGTAAAAAGGTAGAACAGAAGATCTACAGAGGTATGATTGGTTCTCTTCTCTATCTGACGGCTTCAAGGCCTGACATTTTATTCAGTGTATGCATTTGTGCTAGATTCTAATCAGATCCTAGAGAATCTCACTTAACAGCAGTTAAGCGAATTTTCAAGTATCTGAAAGGTACTACTAATCTGGGTTTGTTTTATAGAAAATCAAGTGATTACAGCTTAGTAGGTTACTGTGATGCTGATTTCGCTGGAGACAGAGTAGAACGTAAAAGTACTTCTGGAAGCTGCCAGTTTCTGGGAGAAAATCTGATCTCTTGGTCCAGCAAAAGACAATCCACAATTGCTCTATCAACAGCAGAAGCTTAATACATAGCAGCAGCTGGATGCAGCACACAAATGCTCTGGATGAAAATTCAACTTGAGGACTTCCAGATATTTGAGAGTAACATTCCTATCCTCTGTGACAATACTTCTGCTATCTGTCTTAGTAAAAATCCAATTTTACATTCTAGGGCTAAGCATATAGAAATAAAACATCATTTTATTAGGGACTATATTCAAAAAGGGATTTTAAATTTTAAATTTATTAACACAGACCATCAATGGGCTGATATTTTCACAAAACCACTTTCTGAAGATAGGTTCAACTTCATTCTGAAACATCTCAGCATGAAGCTCTGCCCAGAATGAAATTATTTTGATTCTATATATTAACCTTCAGAACTTTGTTTATTTTTATATGAACTACTGATCAATCTTCCTTCAGATCTTTAGAAGTACAGATTATATCAGAATCTATCCATGAAGATCTGAGCGCTTCATTTCAAGGATGGAAATGTGCTGTTCACTCAAGCAAACAAGTGTCATCCAGTCATCAGCTATTTTCTGAGGCTGAACACGCGTTCACGTTTCTGAAAAGGCAAAACGCTGATTGGATGCATTGAGACACATGTCATGGGTAACCGTTCCAAATATCTTTCTGAATCCCCTAAAATCAGCTATCATTAAATGCTAATAATCATTATTAATTTCTCTCTCTTAAACGTTTATGTTTTCAAAACCTTTTTTAGAAATCTATTTAAACACTTCACACCATTTACACGTTTTACCGTCACTTTCATTTTCTCTGAATATTTCTATTTTCAGTGTTCTTCTTTCTCAAGAAACCCTTTCAATCTTTTTCACAAAAACCTCGTGTGAACATGGCTTCTTCCAGCATTCCTTCTTCAGGTTCCCAGAAAACTGTTTCATCTGAACAATATGAAGTACCTTTCAGAACGCTTCTAACACCAGTCAAGAATCTTGAAGTTTTGTCAGAATTAATAGTGGATTTCAACAGTCTGAAAGAAAATGGGTTTGATTTATCTGAAGAAATTAAAGCTCAAGGCTGGGAAAAGTATTTTGACAGGCTGGTGGGTGCAACATTTCCTATTCTGGTAAAGGAATTTTAGATTCACGCTTCTTCTTCAAATCATCAAATTACGCCCTACATCATGGGGAAGAAGATTGTGATTACTGAAGACCTGATTGCAAGACTGATAGGGTACAATGGCGGTGGTGTTCGGTGCATTGATATGGCAGAAAGGTGTGCAGATGTTCCCCTAATTGCAAGGGAAATCTTCACGTTGGGGCTTCCCTCCAGCAAGATAAGGGATTTAAAGGACAAGCACAGAATTTGGGCCAAGATCATTCTGGGTTGTTTCAACCACAGGAAGCCTACCAGCTCTCCTGATTACATTAATATTGATCATCAGTTTCTGATCTATTTTATCTCTCAGAAGGTCAAGATAAATCTGGCTCATCTTCTGTTCAACCATCTCAGAACAAGTGTCAAGGAAACAAGAGAAGATGAACGTACAAAAAGGGATTGGATACCCTTGGGAAGACTGATATCAGATATTCTGACAGAGAATAGGCTGATTGATCATCTGACAGAGGCTCAAGAAATCAGCACTCTGGAACCTACTGTTGGCAAGCAGCTGAATGCCAAAAATCTGAAGAAAATGAAGTTGATAGAGAACATTAAGAAGGAGCCCAGCGTCACTCCTTTTGCTGAAATCTCCAGCAGAAGAGTCCCTCTGGACGACTTCCCTCTGTTCTCAGAAATTGACTCTAAACCTAAAATCATTCTGAGATATTTGGATGCTTGCAAGGCTGATGGTACAGCACCAAATTTGAATATTCAAGATCTTCAGCAGAAGGCTCCAGAGGTTGTTCTGAAGAAGACAAAGAAAATAAAAGCTGCTGCAGAAGGATCATCTCAACATACTCCCAAGAAAAGAGGTAATCCTTCTTCTGTCACTGTTTTAGATTCAATTGTTATATCAACATCTATCCCAATTCCAACTCCATCTGAAAACCCAACACCTCAAACTTTCGATGATTTTGAACTTGACTTTGACCCTTATGAATCATTAACCCTCAGAAGATCTCGCTCCCAACCATAAAATCCAAATACTGCAGCCATACCAGAACAAGAACTTGCACAAGTTCTTTCTGATATAGACCAACACACTTCCATTCCCGAACCAGAAAATCCAAATCCAAACACAGAAATTCCCATCTCACCACAACCTGATATTCCTCTCTCACCAATACCAGAAACTCCACTCTCTCCAGAACCAGAAATCCCACAACCTTCCTCTCCTCAACCTGAACAATCTCCACAACCTAAGACTCAAACCTCTGAGGCTCAACCCTCTGAATCCCCTAAACCACAACCTTTGGCCATTCAATTGCCCTGTGGTACCACTGTGCATATTCCTCAACTTCCCTCTTCACCAGAAATAACTCCACCAAATTCCCCATCAAGTCCAATAATAATTCCTGACTCTCCCACTCCCTCACCAAAAGCCAAGTCAAAAGACCACAGCAAGACTGTCATTGATTTAACAGTATTTGAACGTCTTGCTGCCATCAACCACAAAACAGCCATCCCTAAACCGAAACATCCATATGTTGGCTCCAGCATATTGAACTTTGAAACAGAAATACAGAAGTGGATCAGTTCTCTGAAACAAACAAGTCTGGAACTGGTTGATCCTGTTGTATCAGACTGCCTCTGGACAAAATTCAGAAGATGGGTATGCGCTGAAACCTTTAAGTTGCAAGACCAGAGCTATGGACAGGCTCAATAGAACTTCAGCAATTTGCTGAAAGAAATTGAAGGTCCAGTTCTGAGCAAGCTGCTTAAGGAAGAAGTTCTCCATCTGGAGATTGCTCCTTGGTCTGAACAGCGTCCAGCATCCAAAGTTCAACCTGCTGAAGAACAGACAATTTCGGATGAAGAACAGGTTCAAGAAGAAGACATTACAGAAAGCTCCGAGAAGCATCCTGTTTCTGAAGATCCTCAAGCTTCATCTCTTGACAGGAAGACTCTGGAAGATCTGAAAATATCTGATATGCTGATGAATGAAAGAATGGATAAGCAGGACATCAAAATTGATGCTATAGCGAACATGTTAAATCAGCAACAGGAAACCAGCACCCAAATCAAGAGCATGTTGGAAGCTCTGTTCACACGACATTCTCCTCCTTCTTAGAAATTTTCTTGTTGTTTTTATAACTTGTTTATCTGTAATATTTTTACATGTTTTGAACTTATCATTGCTTTTGTTTTTAATATAAATGCACTTTTAGCTCTGATCATTTTTTAACTCTGATTAATTATGCTTTTTGATATCTGACAAAAAGGGGGAGAAAGAATGATATTTTTCAATAACGGATTACTGAGACATAAGTCTCAAACATTCTGATCCATTTAACTTTCTTCTCTTCTGAAAAGCTTACAGGTACAAAACACTCTGATGAATCTGATGAACTCTGATAAAGTAAAGTTATGATGCTCAAGGTCTCATGGAATTAAAGGGAAGTAATCAACTCAGGGGGAGTTTTTCTCCTCTTATCTCTGATACCTTTTATTCGTTATTTGTTTATCTCTGATACCTTTTTTCTTTAATTTTAATCTCTGATACCTTTTATTCTTTATTTTTAATTGAAAAAAATCTGGTTTTTGTCATCATCAAAAAGGGGGAGATTGTTAGAACATAGTTTGATTCTACAACCCTCAATTAGAGTTTTGATGATAACAAAATACAAGAATAAATAAATTGTAAGATTTATATATAAGACATATATGCTACTTAAAATTATGTTTTGTGTTTACAGAAACTCTGATGGAATCAGCATCAGAAAATCAGTATCAACATTAGCATCAGAAGATATGTCAGCATCAGAAGATCAAATAACATGTGCTACACGCTGAAGCTACCAGATCATACGCTGAAGCCTGATGAACAGAATCTGCGCATAAAAATACTCTGACCCTGATCAAGATCCTAACCAAGTCAACAGCACTCAGAAGCGTCAGCATAAAGGAAAGAACACTCTGATTACCATAAGCAGAGAACACTCTGAAGAGTTACTAAGCATTCAAGACAGATTATTTACCAACGGCTTTATTCCAAGACATGATCTTCTCAAAAAGGAAAGAACGTTATTAGCATTGAAATGGCTTTATGGACAACAACGTATCTTTTCCTGGCTATATAAACAAGACTGTGTGAGAAAAGAAAAGGCTAATAACCTACACGCATATACACGCCTAAGCTAATCATATTCACGCACGCTCTCATTTTTGCTAAAGCTTTCAACCACGCCTACTCAAAAGCATTAGCAGTCCAGTTTCATTCTAAGCTTAATATTGTGTATTATCACAGTTGTGATATATAGTTTTATTAGAAAACATCAAACACACTTTTGTTCAATTATCTGTAATAGAATTTCCTTGAGATAAACTGGTATGTGGTTAGACTCAAGAAGGCTTTAACAGTTGTTAAAGCAGTTGTGTAATCAGTTGATTATAGTGGATTAAGACCTCGTTGGAGAGAGGCGAAATCACCTTGACGGGTGGACTGGAGTAGTTTGAGATCAAACGAACCAGGATAAAAATAGAGTGTTGTCTGCACCTTTGATTTAAGTTTTACAATTCAACCCCCCTTCTTGTGTTTTTCACATCTTCAGTTTGCTCAGTCAACTGCTCAGAAGCCTGAAACTCAACTATGTTAGGTCAAAAGTCAATTGTGGCCCAAATACAGTCAAACTTCAAGATTTTTGGTCAACATCAACATTTTGAAGTAATATCCATCATTTTATCAAGGGTTTATCATGATTCCTCAAGAAATGCTCCTAACTCATCAAAAGTCAAATATGGCAAATTAGGGTTTCTATAGGAAAAGTCAACCAAACTTTGACCAAGCATAACTTTCTCATACTTTATCAGAAATTTTTCCACATAGGCTCATTTTGAAGAGATTCCAATTTCTTACAACTTCTCTTCAGCCCTCAAGTTCAAGAAATGCCTCAATCAAAAGGTACAAGCTCAGACATTATAGGTCCTTTCATAAAGTCAACAAAAAACACATTTTGTATCAAAGCTCCTTACATGAACATGGAAGATCCAATTGTGAAGAAACCAAAAAGGTTGTTTAGAGGACATCCTAAGATTTCTAAAAAGTCCAATAACACCCTCTTAGGGTTAAAATTAAGAGAGATAAGGATTGCACAAGTTGGGCAATTTTCAAGAAATGTATGAAATATTAATTGGGCAAAATTGTATTTTTGAGTTATTGGGCCCAATTTTTAGAGTCCAAACGGGTTCATGATGCATCTAGGGATCACTAAACATGTCCATGCATTATTTTGTTTTTTATTTCATTTATCTTGATTTTATTCAAATATATTCAAAATAAATTAAATAAATAATAAATAAATGCAAGAATGTGCAAGATATAGAATATGCAAATCTTTTTTAAACCAAAAAGATCTTGGCCAGCTATCAAAACCGTGTGGACTAAACAAGGAAGTGAATCTCTTCTTTTGGGAAGATTTGAACCAAAATCTTTATTTTTTTTAAAAGGGCATCAAGGCATGGATATTGTGCTACAATTACAACCCTAATGAGATTCACTACAAAAGCACAACAACCCTAGGTCAAGAGAGGACACGCAGCAGCCACAAAGAGAGCCATACAAAAGTGTAAAAAATCACAAGAATCATGAAAGCTGAAAGCTTCAAGTCCAACCATTGTTGGTCCAAACTAATGAGTCATTCTTCCTCCTGAGGTTCCCAGGAGCTTGCTTGAACCATTATTCAAGCCAAAACGTGCCAAGAAGCTCTCTTCCAAGCATCACCAGATTGGTATATTTTTGTGAATTTAAACTTTTTTTATCTTGCAATATAAATGATTTATTTGTACATATGTGTGTTCATGCTAACATTTGTGATTGTCTAGAACCATTACATGAGAGATTTAACATAGTGATGAAGGTTTTCCAATGTTAGAGCAAAGCTTCAGCCAAGCATCGTATCTCAAGATACAGGGACTTTCAGACAAAATAAACCCCACCATTGGAATCGCAAGGTCCTAATTAGTCCAGTATTGTTATTTGTATGCTTGTTTTCATTGAAATTCGTAGGTTTAAATTTTTGGGCAATCGGAGGGAATGACCGGAGCCACTGTCTGGGGTGGCTTGACTGGCAAAGACCACGCGTGGCATATTGGGATGTGCTGATTGGTTTATTTAAAACATCAGGGCCCCACTTGCTGGCGCGTGCTAGATAACTCAACCATGGTCTTGTTTTCCCTTATAATATTATTTTGTTCCTATATGTATGAATGACCAGGCAGCGCAGATGGCAAGAGTGAAGGGCTTAAGGCTTTGTATGTGTAGGAGGTCAGGGGTTCGACCCTTGCCTCCTGCATATTATTTTTCCAATTTGTAATTGCAGATCCAATACATTACACTCCCTCACGCGCATCATGGGCCAACCACATCATCACCATCAGATCCAGTGCCCCTGGAAACGCTTCCCCATTATGGACCTTCCTGCCACAACAACACTGGATCCAACGCAGGCTGTGGGCCACCAGCTTCTGGGCTTAGACAAAATTCAACAGCATCACCCCAGTTTGGGTTTCACACCCCCTGAGGCCCATTTTTTTTACTTCTTTATGTTTTTTTTAGTTTATCTATTTTTGTTTATTCTTTTTTTCATAAAATCATAAAAAATCAAAAAAAAATCAAAAAATTATCACCAAAAAAATTAGGACTTAGTTTTTTTTAAATTAATAATTTTTTGCAAATTAATTAATTTAATTAAACTTTAACCTATTTCATCAATTAAAATTAATTAGAGAATTAGGTTAAAATTCAAATATTTTTCATAAAATACAAAAAATATTTTTAATGAGCAATTACATTTTTTAGGGTTTAGAACTTTTCCCGTCTTAATTTTGCGCACTATTATTTTTTCCATACGATTATTTTTACCACTTATGTAATTGCGCCCGGTTTGTAATAGTTAACTAGGGTTTTTGATTTCCGCACTTTACTTTTCGTCCATTACTTATGTATCTACACCAAAGCCCTGTAATAGTGTAGGAACTTTTATTTCTCGCTCTTTATATTCTTATATGCTTGTATATAACTGTTAGAAACTTAGGCGTGCATGACAAGATTAATCAATTAACCATTAGACCACTAATATCAAGATAAACATAACTGAAAAAACACATTGTTGCATACTTGAACCCTTAGGGTATTCCTCACTTGGTTGCCTCGGAAAATAATGGTCATGTCCCTCGAACGTAGGGATATCTTAGAAAAGATCCTCAATTCTAAAGTCATCAAAAAGATCATGGTCCCTAACGTCCCTCGAGTTGCCTACGAGAAATGATCTTGTCCCTCGATGTTGCCGATATGATGACTGTCCCTTCGAACGCTAAGATATCCTTACATGTTGCCTTCAATGACCATAATGTCCCTTTCGATAGTCCCTCAACATCCAACAATAGGTCTACCTACTCACTAATAGTAGGATAGCACTATCTAAAGGGTATGAGGAAAAGAATATCCTTTTTCGAGTAGGTAGATAATTGTTAGGTACTTGCTCAAACCTGAAATTTTCACACTTACACACTTTTCAAAAATCTTTTCAAAATCACTTTATCACACTCTTGAGGACTGATACAAGAGTTACCATAAAGCAAACAAAATTTTCAAAGCACACAGATACAAACAGTTTTCAAAAATGAGCAAGTACCTAAGAGCCCGTGGAAAACCATGGATGGAAATGGTGCTAATACCTTCCCTTTCATAATCTACCCCCCTTACGCAAAATCTCGAAAAAGATATTTTTCTGTTCTTTTCACCCTTTCCTTTGTTGGATAAAAGAAAAGTCGATGGCGACTCTTGCTTACCGCAACATTTGCGAACAAAAAATGCAAACCAGTATAACAGTAGGTTCTGTCACCGTATCATAAAGGAGTTTATGTAAGTGATTGAGATGAATTTATTGGAGATATGAAGGTTTGGATAGGTTCTGATGGAATGGTTGAAGTGAGAGATGGAATGGTTGAAGCAGATACTTGTATGGTGGTGGCAGGTTCAGATTCAGAAATGGTCGTGGTTGGTGGTGAAACAGACACATTTGTAGTTAAAGGAATTGTTGTCGAAACTGTATCAGAAACATGTGAGATATTTGTAATAGTAACAAAAATAGAAGTGGTGATTGTGGGTGGTGGACGGGAAAAGAATGTAAAAGAAGATGTGTGTGGAGAGGTAGTTGACGTGGATGATAACATATTAACAGTATTAGAAACAACTATAGAAACAGGTATAGAAGTAGACTTACTTGCAGATTCAGAAGTTCCAGTACCCAAAATAGCATCTTTAAGAAATCCATACTTCTTCTTCTTCTTCTCAGGTTCAGAAGTCTCTGAACTTTTCTTTCTTTTTCCTATGAAACAGTCAACACCCTCAGCAGGCAGATTTGAGTAATTGAAACTGGACATATCATGTCTTTCTGCTTGCATCATCAGAACATAGGCAACAACGTTAGATACAAGATTTGTATTGGATAATATAGGATAGTTGTCTACAAGAATTTTTCTATGTTGTATACTTTCAGAAGGCTCAATCAGAGGCTTGACATTGAGTTCCTCTATTTGCTTCATGTTTTTCATAGTTTGTCCATTGAAAGAATTTCCAACGCTTGGATCCAGATCCTCTATATAATTAGCTTCTTCAACCAAAAACTTTACTAAGCCACTTTCCATAAAAATGTCTATTAGAAGACGACCATAAGGAATATAATATGAAATCTTTATTATTGGATTAGCGGTAGTTCTTATCTTTCTGATAGAGTCCCTCAGATAATTAAATAGAATATAGGGAAGATTTATCTTCTGATTGGTTAGCAGAAAGTAGACCATGTACTTCTGACTGTCGTTGAAGTAATCAAAAGATCTTGAAGAAGGTATAGGGTTTATGCAACCCTGAATAATCTTGTGCCAAACAATGAGATGATCACGAAGATCTTTGCTCTTGTACTCAGTCTTCTCAGCAGAATAATTCTTAAACAATAATTAGTTAAGAGATTCCTTTGCAAACTTTTATTTAGCATTCATTCCATAGACACGTTTTCCTTGCAAAAAATTCAATCCCAAAAGTTTTGCAATAGACTTTTTAGTGATGATGATTCTTTGCCCAATCACATCAGAGACAATATGTAGATCACCACAATTAGCCATTATCCAGAAGTCTTTCATTAACACCCCATAAACTGGACCCTGAAGCTTGTTGAAGTAGTTTTCCCAGCCTTGAACACGTAGTTCCTTCTTTAGGTCAAACCCATTTGCAGCTAAGTTGTCGAAATCAACCATGAGTTCTCTAAGAACAGTCAGCCCTTCTGGTTTATAAGTGCAATGAACTTGAGCACTTTTCTGCGTAATGTGATTCTCACCCAAGAGGCTTGAAGATGATGAAGGAGCGGTTGAAGTTGACAGAGGAATATTTGAGGATGATGGGATACAGTTTAAGATGATGGAGTAACGGTTGAGGTAGACGAAATGGTTAGATTTAATGCTTGTTCCAATTCACTTGCAAACTTAATAACTTCTTGTTGATCAGAGGTCATCATTGTTGAAGATGATGAAGATTGATGAACTTAATGAAGAATGTTGATGAATACAGAGAACTTTGTTGAACGGTTGAGAGAAAATAGGGTTTAGGGTTTCTAAAGTGTGTGAGTGAAGTGAAAGTGTGTGTTTTATAGTGTTTTAGAAGTGAGAGAAAAATAAAAATAAATAAACACAAATAAACATAATTATTTGGAGTATTAAATGAAAGTAATAATTATGATTTTAATCAATTCCAAGAAATATGCACACTGCTCATTGCATAGCCTAGGTAGCGTGTGATGATTAAGCATAACCAAGGGTTACACGCGTTAATAACCACATCTAATTAGGTGACACATTTTGTTATCCTCGAAATTTGGAAAACCAAAAGGTTTCCATCTGATCAGAGATGTTTCTGACTGAAACATCTTCTGATAATTGGGATTCTGAAAGAAATACAATACCTTTGTTTAACTACGATTCTCATATTATTCAGAAGGTTTGAAAGTTGAAACCCAATGTTGATTGGTTGATAGCAATACATAAAGAAATATTAGTAGCTCGAGGTTTTCTTCAAAGATCAGGACTCAAATACTCTAAAGTATTTGCTCCAGTAGCAAGATTGGAGACTTTTCTACTAGTGATAGCATTGGTATGCAACCAAGGTTGGTCGACATTTCATTTAGATGTGAAATCAGAATTTATGAATGGTCCTTTAGACGAAGAGGTCTATGTTACACAACCTCAAGGGTTTGTGATTCAGAAGGAATCGAGTAAAGTATATAAGTTGCACAAAGTGCTATATGGCCTCAAGCAGGCACCTAGGGCATGGAATAAGAAGATCAACCCATACTTAGTCAAATTGGGATTTGTCAAATGCAAATCAGAGTATGGTATCTATGTTCAGGTTTTAGCACAAGATATAACAATCATCTGCTTATATGTTGATGACTTATTGGCAACTGGAAATAGCTTGGAAAATTTGTCAAAGTTCAAAGAGTTGATGATGAAGGAAATTGAAATGTCGAATCTGGGAAAATTGTCTTATTTCTTAGGCATGCAATTTCAAATGTCGAAGAAAGGTATGGTGCTACATCAAAGGAAATATGTCAAAGAGATATTCAAGAAATTCAGAATAGATGATTCGAATCCTGCATCCTCACTTGTCAAACAAAACTTGAAGTTGGAGAAACATGGAGATGAAGACAAAGCTGATGTAACTTTGTTCAAACTAATTGTGGGGTCTCTGAGATATATGTGCAATAGTTAACCTGTTATAGGTTTCACGGCCGGATTAGTAAGCAGATACATGAGTGAACCAAGAGTGTTACACATGAAGGTTGTAAGAAGAATCCTGAGATACTTAAAAGGATCGACAAACTGTGGAATACTATTTTGACAAGAATCTAAAAGAAAAGAAGCTACAGTTAATTATTTTTTAGATGATGATTGGTGTGGAGATAAAGAAGATCAAAGAAGAATAAATGGATATTTCTTTTAAGTATTCGGTGCCCCAATCTCATGTTATTCGAAAAAGCAACCTCTGGTGGCATTATCACTGTGTGAAGCTGAATATATAGCAGGATCCTATGCTACATGCCAAGCAATTTGGATTAGATCGGTACTTGAAGAAATGGAGGTCGAAGTGAAGAAACCTCTTGTATTGCAAATCGACAATAAGTCAGTCATACATCTCGCAAAGAATTCAATTTTGCATGGAAGAATTAAGCATATCGAAGATATATTTCACTTCTTGAGGGAAAAGATAAATCAAAGTGAACTTGAAGTTAGACATTGCTCTAGTGAAGCACATTTCGCCGACATTTTCACCAAAGGATTGAAGATCGACAGATTCCTGAATTTGAAAAAGAAATTAGGAATAGTTCAGATTGACTATGATTAGCGTAGGTTCGACAACTTGGATTATAGGGGGTATGTTGAGATATTAAATATAATATCAAATATACATGCCACCCCCTATTTTTTTATTCCAAAATTACCCTTGTTGAGTTACAAACAAATTTTTGGACAAAATTTCCAGTAGACATATCGAAATTTCTGGTACACACGAAATTTATGATACACCCTTACAAAATTTCCGGTATATGTAAATTTCTGGTAGTTTATTTGAAATTTTTGGTATTCTCAAAATTTCAAATTTACCAGAAAATACCGAAAATTTGAGATATATTGAAATTTATGATAGTTTATTTATTCAGTTTTTTTAAATGGTCGAGATTTTGCTGACAACTTTGGAGGGTTCAGATTACACCAAAAAATTTGTGTGGTCTAGAATACATCACCATTTGTATAAAAAGGGGAAAATTCTATGAAGAAAGACATCTCAAATAATGCCCCTTCCTCAATTTCTGATTAAGGCATAAGTATACTTCAACGGAAATAATCTTGTTGTTGAATTCAAGCTTCCAGATGGCACCACATCCTTTGACAACTTGAAATATAAGTTGAATGAACCATTTCTTGATTCCGATAACAGAAGGGTGACCAAGGTCGACTTTCGGGAGTTCTTCAACTTCGAACCATGAGAAGCGGTCTTCTGCATCGGGTGCTCTGGTAAGAATAAAAAATAAATTAGAAATAAACTTTCAAACACTTGAAAAAGTACGCAACTAATGAAAACAAAATATATACCTCGTCATGCCATGTCCTGTAAATGACATGGTCATCAAATCCTGTCAGCAGGGATATGTCTGAAGGTCTTCCTGGAAAGGCTCCATCAGTGTGAACTAATGGCTTCATAGACGCACGAGTCGTGGTATCTATATCAGTGGGGGACACCTCGTTGGCTTGCTCAGCATCAGCCTCCTCAACCTTCTCTATAATCTCCTTAGTTGCCAGCTTCATAACCTGTTCAACTGTCGGCTCAGTTGCGCCCTCCACAACAGGCACAACCTCCTCAATATGCAGCTCAACAGTCGGCTCAATCACAGGCACAGGAGAAGGAGAGAGAGCATGTACCTCCTTGGTAGTAGAATCTCTAAGTCCTTGACAGTGGGGTACACGGAACTGTGCCTGCTGCTCAGCCAACCGTTTCCGGTGAGAACCGGTCATAGCACGTCGTCCAGCCCGTAGCTCGGAAAGCCTGTGCCTCATCAGCTCGGGCCTGAGCTTCCACTCTATCTTCCACCTTATCCGCAATAGAACCATCTCTGCCTCTGGTCATCACTGAAATATTGAAAAAACTAGAAAAATATGTACTACCAGAAATTCTAAATTTCTGGTATTTTTCAAACAAAAAAAATTGAACTACTGGAAATTTCAAAAATTACGGTACATGCTGTTAAGCTACGGAAATTTTTAAATTTCTGGTACAAAAGATAAACGTATTAACCAGAAATTGAAAATTTTCCGGTTCAAAAATACCGGATATTTTGAAATTTTTGGTATAATGTACCAGAAATTTTACAAATATACTATAGATTTCTTATTTATTCAACAAATTTTTGGTATTGCCTCTAAATTTATGGTATCGCCTTGGGAATTGCAAATTTTCGGTGTGGTACACAGATTTGGAATTTTTGAGAATTTTTTGAATTTGGGTAATTTTTCTTTTCATGCCCTTTGGGGGTGGCATGTATAATCGGGGGAGATGAAATATTAATTCCTCCAAATATAATTTAAGTTGGTAAGCTCAAGTCCAATTAGGATTGTATATAAACAGTCATAGTTTGTATCATTATTACTACAATTCAAGTGAATAATATAATATTTATTTCCTTATTATTCTATCTTTCTCTCCTTACTAAAAATGTTTCACGCACTAACAAAATACAATATATTAGTGTAACTCAATAAAATCATGCAATGAAAATAAATTTAACTTTCTTCATGACAAATATTTTTTTTAGTTTAAATATATTTTTATTTTTTCAAATCTTAAAATTTTAAAGCTCTTTTATTTGAAAATGAAGAATTTTTTTTTAAATAACCACTTTTAAATAAAAAAAACCAAGTAATCACATTTTCAAAAAATTTACCAAAATAATTACTTTTCAAACAAAAAAATTGCCACACAGAGGAGGCACCACTCTATGTGGTGCATGCATGAAAAATAGAGAGGAGGCGCCACATTGTATGGCTTGTCCTCCTATGTAATTCCATGCACTGTGGCGCATGCATGCAAAGTTAAAGAGGAGGCGCCACCTTGGGTGGTTTGATAGTTGTATTTATTAATTTTTTTTAAATAAAAATAAAAGTAATTAAAAATATTTTATTTTAATATTTTAAATTATACAATGCATAGATACATATTTTTTTCAAACGTCCCCTCAACCTAAGTGTATCCCCGTATGACATAAACGGCCCCACCTTTACCTCACCCCTTGTCTCACTCCTCTCTGTTGAATTCTCTGAAGTGTTTGGGATCTGTTCTAACTCGATTGTTGATAAGGTGCTTGATGTGATAGTCCTGGTACATCAGAATCATGCATCTCATTAATCATTTCGCCCCATGGTGTTGTGCTTCCAAAGAGATCGGTGCCCATGTTGTTGAAGTTTGGTCTTGTTGGTTGGGATATGTATGGGTGGGGTGTCGATAGAATTGGAATGTTGAATCATTTTGGAAACGAAGCAACAGTTCTTGAGGTGTATGAAATTCGTATGATGGTTGGGTACTTCGATGGTATGATGTTTGACTGTATCTAGGTTGGGTGGTATGGTAGGAAGGAGGGGTATCATATGTGTCTTGAGTGTTGTGGTTGGATGCAGAGGGTACATATTATTGGTGGTGGGTCGGTCATGCTCTTGGTATTGTGTTTGTATGTGTGGCATGAATTGATGACGGGTTTGGTTGGATGTGGTGGTGTATGGTTGTGGGTTTGAGTGGGTTGACATTGTTGTTGGGTTTGGTATTGATAAGGGGTTAGATATTGGGGTTGTTGTTGGGCGTATGATGCAGCTCTTTGGCGTGGGTCGATCAAATATGTCTCATGAGACAAAAACAAATTTGTTGAAACCTATGTGTACCATGTCAAATATTGGAGAGTTGGTTTTAAGTCATCTTGTGAGATAAGATCCCTTAGGACCAATTCACATCGATGCCTCCATTGACGACATTGATTTCTAGCGAAGCCTCTCAAATCATTAAATTCCCATTGGTCATCAACTCTGAGTAGATGCCATTTTCCCAAACATGAAGGGGGTCTGGGATACCCTGTTGCATGCCAAACGGTAGCTTTACACGATCACTGTGGTGCATCTCCATAATAGTGAACCTGATGAGAGTTGTTTTTGCAGTCCAGAATTCAGCATCTGCTGGGTTAATCTCATGGTCGAGATCCTTATACGGCCTTCATACAAACTGTAGAGGAAAAGAGTGTTAATCTAATATTAATATTAAACTTAATTAACATATTGAAAGCGTTGTATAAAATATGTAAGCTTAATACCTCTTCGGGTCCAACATGACCAATAAGATTTCGGTAGACTACTATTTCATTTTTAGGGGATTTATTGTAATTCATCCTAGGAACATCCCACCTACATAGAAAAAATGGATAATAAATTAATACATGTTAGTTATAGTATATAGTATGTAAAATTTGTGTTGTCGTAATTTTACTTTGTAGCAAAGGGAAAGATGAATGGCCTTGTGTTGCGGGGGGCGAGTGCCGGTATTCTCGACCAACACCATGTCTGGAGCAAAAAGGAACAAAAATAGAAAGAACTACTGACGTTCGATGCCTTTTTACACAAAGAACTATACAGATGGGTCAAAACAGCAGAGCCCCAATTATATGTGTTTATTTTATCAAAATATCTTAACAAAGATAAATACGTGATATTAACAGTATTACATGTTGTTTCAGGAAATAAAAGTGACCAAATAATATCATTATGTAACACCGAGCTTTCACAATGTTTTCTTGCTCGGTAGAGTTTTTGATTATTACGAGACTACTATGATATTCTCTAAGAAGACAGAGATTAATACCTTGGCCTCTAGACCCTTGTTCAAATAAATAGGCTCCCAAAAGTTCCTCGCATATGGTGTTGTCTTGGTTGACTCGGCCATTGACAGCCTTACCATCGATCAGTAGACCGAATAACATGTACACGTCCTCCAGTGTGACGGTACATTCACCACATGGAAGATTAAAGGTGTGAGTTTCGGGTTTCCATGTTTCCACTAATGCGAGAATAATTTTATAGTCAACATGGTAATTGACTATGTTGAGTAACGAACTAAAACTGTCTTGTTGTAAGTACGGTTCAATTTGTACATCATAAGGAACATTCTCATGGACACGACAACAAAATCTTTTAACATCCTATTAAAAACATGAATTACGTATAAGAAATATAATATTTACGTATAACAATCATAAGAACTACGGAAATAAAATTTGTTGACAAATAATAGGTATTGAAGAAAATAAACTTACAAAGGTTTCAATATTGTTGAGAGATCCTCTATGTTGGTCACCCATGGTCAAGAGAGCCATTTTTTCTTGATTACTCTTGTGTTCTTGTTGATGTTTCAAGAAAGAAATAGTGTGTGAGTTATGATTTTGATAAACATATAGCGAGAATGTTATATGTATTTATAAGAAAATATGTAGAAACATTATGCATTCACGTGAGAATGCTCTGCATGCAATTAACACATAGGCGCCACCTAGGGTGGCGCATCCTTTTGTTTTTGCATTAAGGCGCCATTCAACATTACTTGTTCCTTTTTGCATGCATGCAAAGCTGCAGCGTGGCAATGATCAGATGGAATGCATGCAAGCCTGTCGTTCACGTGACAAGCCGCCCAAGGTGGCGCATGCTTACAAAATTTAGAGGACAAGCCACCCTAGGTGGCGCATGTGTTGTAATTTTAAAAGAGAAGCCATCTTGGATGGCGCATTAGTGTTATATTTCCCATACTTTCATCAGTCTATTTAAGCGTTTGCTTAAGGCGCGTTACTGGTATACATCCATAAGTCACAAAAAATATACCTCAACATATGGATCATTCACAATATTATAATATTATTGCTCATATTAACAGTGAGACGTTCAACTACAATAACTTCGATTTTAATTTTCATAATACCGATTTTATCTGCTTTCTGACAAACAAGAAATCAAGCTTTGCATGCTTCAAAGATAGACTAGAAGCAAAATTGCAATGTGATCTAGTTTACCAAATTCTTTACAAGTATCCATTTCTATTTGACAACAACCAAGTCAGATTTTATCAACTAAAGGTGCACGACGCTGATGATGTTCGAAACATATTTCAAACTCATGAACAATCCAGGTTCAATGAGATTGAGTTGTATATTTTATTACAACAACCTGGCCAATCTCAGGTGGTAGATCCTTCTCAAGATTTTTAAGAAAAGGATGAATTTGACGAGGAAAACCACCCCGAAGTCGACATTATTGACCAAGAAGAAGATGATGATGAGGCAATGATTGATCTCATGTGTATGACCCTCTGTTTCACATGACAAACTTGAATTTGGGGGAAGATGAACCAGCCTCAGATATCTTTCACAATCCTTATATGTAAACTGAAGGGGCCTTGAAAGTTGGAGATAGATTTCGTACAAAAGAAGAGTGTGTTAGAGCTATCAAAAAATACCACATGGAAATTTTAGTTGACTTCAGTATAGATCGAACTAATTCAGGGAGGTACATTATTTTATGTTGTCAAAAACCAATTTTCCCATACATGAAGAGGAGTGATTCATGGGAAATATGTACCATTGATGCACTCCACACTTGCATCACCACCGTTTTGATGCAGGATCATCGAAAACTTAGTTCTCAACTAATATGTCAAGAAATCTTGCCTCTTATTAACAAGGATCCATCATTAAAGGTGAGTACAATTATTTCTCATATCGTTACAAGATTCAATTATACTCCCTCTTACAGGAAGGCATGGATCATGAGGACTAAGGCAGTTGAACTTGTCTACGGTAATTGGGATGAATCGTACAAAGAACTTCCAAGGTTTTTGGTGGCACTCAAATATTATGCTCTAGAAACTGTTATAATTTTGGAGACACTCCCGACTTTTACCCCAGACAGAACTCGTGTCAGTGGAAATGGAATATTTCATTGATTGTTCTGGGCGTATGAACCATGCATCAAAGGTTTTTCATTTTGCAAATCTATTGTACAGATTGATGGAACTTGGTTATACGGAAAGTATAAAGGAACATTACTCATGGCAATGGCACAAGATGGCAACAGTAATGTTTTTCCGATTGCCTTCACTCTAGTTGAAGGTGAGACAGGTGGTGCATGGAATTTCTTTATGAAGAATCTCTGATTACACGTTGCTTCTCAACCCAACCTTTGTTTGATTTTAGATAGACATCCATCGATTGTGAGTGCATACAATAATCCTGATAACGGCTGGAAGGATCCCCCTTCAACACATGTCTATTGCATTAAATATATCACACAAAACTTTATGCTCCATATCAAAGACAAGACACTTTGAAAGAAAATTGTTAGTGTAGGGTATGCCTTAACATAACCATCATTCCAACACTATCACGAAGAAATCTAGTTTATAAACTCAGAAGCGTTAAGGTGGATCGATAACATTCTAATGGAGAAGTTGACTCGGGCATTTGACAATGGTCAATGATGAGGCCATATGACAACAAATTTGGTGGAATCGTTGAACTCTATCTTCAAAGGCATCTGAAACTTACCAATTACTGCATTGGTTTGAGCAACATATTTTAGGTTGGAGTCATTGTTCGATACAAGAAGTTCAAAATGGAGGGCAGTGTTACAATCGGGGCAGTTGTTCGGTGAATGCATAATGAAATCATTTAACGAGGAGGTTGTCAAAGCAAACACCCATAATGAGGGGAGGCCAAGGGGATATTATCTGGTCGAACTAGATAGAAGTTGGTGCGATTGCAGAAAGTTTCAAGCATTTTGCATGCCTTGCTCTCATGTCATAGCGGCATGTTCGCATGTTCGCTTGGACTCAATAGTACATATATCCCCCGTTTATACAGTAAAGAGTGTTTTAAGTGTGTACATCAGTACCTTCTCTGTGTTGGCAAAGGAGGATTATTTACCTGTTTATCAAGGGAACATTGTTTGGCACAATAAACAAATGCGAAGTAAGAAAAAGGGGCACCCCAATAGAACTCGTATTAGAACTGAAATGGATACAGCCAACAAAATGATAAGATTATGCAGTAGATGTCGTCTTCCCAGACACAGTCGAAAAAATTGTCTGAATATTGGGTCTAGCTCTACAACCTAATTTTTTATAGCAAACTTTCTGGAGTAATTAATTTGTTGTAAACAAGAAATTTCAATTTAAATTCGGGTTTTGATTTCGTATTCAATTTAACATTCGATTACAACAACCTTCAGATAATGACCCCAAAAATTACAACACGACAAACTCATGACAACAACGCAAAACACAACAACATAATAAGCAGACAAAACAACTAAACACATCATAATATCTAAGAGATAAAAACCATCAACATAATATCGTCTGGTCCAAGCATCATCATCATGACATCAGCGTCGCATCTCACCTTTTTCCATGATCGGCTTACTCCATTTTCGTTCCTCACTGTAATTTGTCTTTCTATTTTTCTGATTTTTTCACCTTCAGGAATGTCTCCTTCCAACCAGCGAATCAAGTGTCTCTGAAAATGCTCAAATGTCTGTGTGTTCCAGAGTTTGATCTTCATCAGAGGCTTTGTCGCCGAAAAAATAACATGTGCATTTTTTATCAGTGAAAACCTTGCCAATGGAGTGGAAAACATTGGGAAGGGAGTGGAAGACATTTTCTAAGAGTGATGTGGGAAATGGTGTGAAAAAATGGTGAAGATGGGTGGTTGCGTTTATAGAAAATCATATACAACTGTCAAGCCATCCAAGGTGGCGCCTCCTCTTTAACTTTGCATGCATGCGCCACACTGCATGGCATTACATAAGAGGACAAGTCATGTAGTGTGGCACCACCTCTCTGTTTTACATGCATGTGCCACACAGAGTGACGCCTCCTCTGTATAACAATTTTTTTTATTTGAAAAGTAATTACTTTAGTAAATTTTTTGAAATTGTGATTATTTGAGTTTTTTTTTTTTTAAATCGAAAATGAAGCATACAACTTATAGATTGGATTTTTTTTGTTTATCAAAATCAGAATTAATTAGTTAATTTATATTATATATTTTCTAATTAAAAACGAGAATAGTTACTATATGTTTATTATAATGTGTTATAAAAATATACACCGAGCAAATGTTGTGACTAAAAAATTAATTAAAACAATTGGTTTTTAATCACGTAACATTAAAATAAGACTATGAGACACCATAGTTTTTTTATTGTACTAAAAGTAGATTTTAATGTTTTTTTATTAAAATTAGATTATTGATTATTTTGTCTTTTTTAATTAACTTTGAAACAATCTTCAATTAGCCACAATCAATTTGAGTTGATTTGTTGTAGCAATAATACTGACAATGAATATCACAAAATTAAAGGGAAAAAAAAAAAACAGACATGTGAAACATTCTCATTTTTAAATGTATTTATTTTTGCCTCTTAAATATTAGATTAATAAAAGAAAATTAAAACTTGTATATATTTCTCCCTCTTCTTTAAATGATGTTTTTTCTTTTTGTTGTCACCATTAGATTAATGTAACTGTTCATAATTACACATGAGAGAGGGCATGAGAGAAAAAATTGAAGAGAATCTCATTCCTGCTTTATGTGTCAGTTTGTTAACAATTTTCTAAATGTAACTTTCTAACATGACCGAGTAGAAAACGTGTATAGAATACTTTGATTCTACGTAACTATTTAAAATTTGGATATAAATATTTGTCACCTTCCTCGCCATTCATGCACCCTTTCCTTTTCTGTCACTTTGTTAACAAATTTCACAAAATCTTGATTAATCATTCAATGGGGTGGTTGCTTCTGTTTTTTTATCTTTTTTTCTTTCATTTTCCATCATTCTCTTCTTCTTTCAGTTTCTTATGTCATCGTGATGAGAGTTCCGCTTTGCTTCAGTTCAAGTCCTCATTCCTTATAAGTAGTTATTGTGATGAATCTCTTATGAAAACAGCAACATGGAAAAATGGGAGTGATTGTTGCTCATGGCATGGGGTCACTTGTGACACTATCTCTGGTCATGTCATTGGTCTTAACCTTGGTGATGATTGCCTTACCGGTGGTATATTACATCCCAACAATACCCTTTTCCATCTTTCTCATCTCCAAACACTCGACCTTTCTGGCAATGATTTCTCCCACTTCCATTTTCATTCTATGTTTGCGAGTCTTACGAGTCTTACACATCTTGACTTGTCTGCATCTTCCTTTGAAGGTGATGTTCCTCCTCAAATCTCACACCTTTCTAAATTAACATCACTTCGTCTCTCTTACAATCGTGAGTTAATCTGGAAAGAGAGCACTTTGAAGAGACTTGTGCAAAATGCAACAAATTTAAAGGAGTTGTTTTTGGCTGACACAAATATGTCTTCAATAAGACTAAACTCCTTTGATTTGCTCTTCAATCATTCTTCCTCTTTGGTTACTCTAGATCTTACATCCACAGGATTAAGGGGAAGCTTCAAACAAAGCATTCTCTGCTTACCAGGTATTCAAGAACTTTATATGTCAAGTAATGACTTTAGAAGTCAGCTTCCAGAGTTGAGTTGCAGTAACTTTCTCAGAATTTTGGATTTTTCATTTAATGGTTTTCAAGGACCTATTCCTCCATCGTTTTCTAATTCTTCCATTCTCACTTCTCTAGATTTCTACGCAAACTCTCTTAACGGTTCAATTCCATCCTCACTTTTAATTCTTCCACGTCTAACTTCGTTGATTCTCCCTCACAATGATCTTAGTGGTCAAATTCCAAATGTATTTCACCAATCAAATACATTTCAAGAACTAGATTTGAGTTATAACAAAATTGGAGGTGAGCTTCCAATATCACTTTCAAACCTTCATCACCTCACTAGATTAAGCCTTTCTTCCAATTCATTTAATGGTCAGATCCCAGATGCGTTTGGTGGGATGGCCAAACTGCAAGAACTCTATCTATATTCAAACAATTTTGAAGGACAACTTCCTTCTTCATTATTTACCTTGAATCAACTTGTAACATTAGATTCTTCAGATAATAAATTAGTGGGTCCCTTAATCAACAAAATCTCAGGGTTTCAAAAGCTAACTTATTTAATTTTGGATAACAACTTGTTAAACGGAACAATTCCTTCCTCCCTGTTATCTTTGCCTTGTTTGAAAAGGTTATCTCTAAGAAACAATCGATTTACAGGGCATATAAGTGCAATCTCATCGTATTCGTTAAAAGAACTTGATCTATGCTATAATAAGCTACAAGGCAGTATTCCAAAATCAATTTTCAACCTTTCAAACCTAACTACACTATGTCTAGCATCTAACAATTTGAGTGGTGTTGTTGATTTTCAACATTTTTTCAAACTTCAAAATTTGACTTATTTGTCTCTTTCATATAATAGTCAATTGTCACTAGACATTGAAACCAATGATGTCGATTACAATTTTTCTCAATTACAAAAATTAGAATTGTCATCTTTAAATTTGAATCAACTTCCCAAATTCATAGGAAAACTCCCATATTTGTATTCTCTTGATATGTCCAATAACAGATTTACTGGAAGAGTGCCCAATTGGTTACTTGAAAAAATGAATGATCAAGGATATTTGAACCTCTCTCAAAACATGTTCACATCAATAGATCAAATCTCAACAACTAGTTACCAGCTCAGTTCCCTTGATCTTAGTTTTAACTTACTACAAGGTGAACTTTCTGCCTCCATTTGCAACATGAGTTCACTAAAATTTCTCAATCTTGCACACAATAAATTGACAGGTTTGATTCCACAATGTCTTGTTAGATTATTGCCTCTTCGAGTTTTGGATTTACAAATGAACAAATTGCATGGCACTTTGCCAAATAACTTTTCAAGGAACTGTAAATTTTCAACTCTGAATCTCTTTGGCAACCAATTAAATGACTGTTTGCCTGAAACTTTGTCCCAATGCAAAAAGCTGGAAGTTTTAAATCTTGGCAGCAACAAAATAGAAGATAAATTTCCTTACTGGCTTCAAACTCTGAAAAAATTAAAAGTGTTGGTTTTGCGAGACAATAAGTTACATGGTCCCATTTCTAATCCAAAGATCAACAATCCATTTCCAAGTTTAATTATTTTTGATATCTCAGGCAATACTTTTAGCGGTCCTTTACCAAAAGCCTATGTTGAACGGTTTGAATCCATGAAAGTTAATGAGGATGGCAGTTTGTCATATATAAAATCATCAGTGTTTGATGGCTATGTAAGTTTCACATTTGCAACGGAATTAGATGTATATAAGAGTTACTATGATTCCATGACTGTGACATTGAAAGGAATCGATATACCAATGGTAAAAATTCCAACAATCTTTGTAATTATTGATTTGTCTAGAAACATGTTTGAAGGAGAGATTTCAAATGTTATTGGTGAGCTTCATGGACTCGTAGGGCTTAACCTTTCTCATAACAGACTCATTGGTCATATTCCGCAATCCATGGGAAACTTGACAAACTTGGAATGGTTGGATCTCTCCTCAAATATGTTGATTGGTATGATTCCTTCCCAATTCACAAATCTAAACAGACTTGAAGTTTTGAATCTTTCCAATAACCATCTAATAGGAGAAATACCTCAAGGAAAGCAATTCAATACATTTACAAATGATTCATATGAAGGAAACATGGGGTTATGCGGATTTCCGTTGTCAAAGAAATGTGGACCTGAACAACTTTCTCCACCTTCTTCCAACAACTCTGAGAGTGAAGAGAAATTTGGATTTGGATGGAAACCAGTGGCAATAGGATATGGGTGTGGATTTGTGTTTGGAATAGGCCTTGGATATTTCATGTTTTTATTTGGAAAGCCAAGATGGCTTGTGATCATATTTGGTGGCCAACCAAAGAGAAGAGTGAGAAGAACAGCAGGAGTGAGGAGAACCAATGGTTCAACCATGAATCAAATGATACAAATGTCATAGTTTTATGGTTGTGCTTATTTTCTACTGTGTTAGTTTTTGCAAAGTTTCATTGTTGTTGTTGTTGAGGTGTTCTCGATAATGTTTGTAAGGTGTGTTGTATTTATTTTGTTTAAGTTTAAGAAATAGATTTGGAATTAGAGTTAAATGAAAAAGTGCAACTTAATTTACATAAAAGATTTAAGAAATACTGTAATAATAAGTGTCATTGTTACCAACCAGTTGGTGTGATGATGAAACTTTTACTTATTTCATAATAATAAAATAATATGAAACTTTTACATTAAGTTTAGTGATGAATTGATGAAATCTCAACTAAAAGAGTAAATGAAGGTGGTTCTTACACATGTCTCTCTTGACTATTTCTTATAACAATATTTCATGGATGATGATGATGTTGCCTTAACTTCTCCGTAAAACAATTTTCTATCATACAACAAACAAGTGTTACTAAGAATCTTACCAATTTGTTTAGATCGAATGTAATATTCTCATGTAGGACACAAATCAAATTAAATCTACTTAACTTCACTTTTTCCTTTTCTTTTTTTCTCTCTGTCTTTTTTTATGTATATCAAAATATTGATTGTATTGTAAGCAACATGGTCTTTTAGTTCATATTTATATGAGACTTTAACTTTTTCAATTCTGTTTTGTGAGTAATCGTTACACAGAATTGTGTTTGACAAAAGGTGTATAATAAATAAAGCATTTAGATTTAATATGTGATCCGTGTCCATGAATAAGCTCGGTTGTTATGGGGTGGTTGGATTCACTATTTGGAAATGGACGCAGATTCATCAAAAGGAAAGACAGTGATGCAGGCGAATCAGGTTCTTTTTTCTGATTCATGAATTCTATTTTACCTGCATGTTCATGAATTCTTGATTTTCTGTGATTTGCTTTGAAATTCGTTGAGTTCCATCGTGATTGAATCACATATTGCATTGTTGTTATGGCAAAAAAATGTTCAGGTAAAGCGCTGGAAGAACTAAGATCTTCTTTGTACAATGAGCTCCGAACATCAGAAGGAGCCAAGCGACAACAACAAAGATATTGTGGACCAGTGGTCGCATTATCGTTCAACTTCATGGTTGCTGTTGGTATCATCATGGCTAACAAATTGGTCAGAAATCAGAACCATTTTTCCTCTTACGACGCATGTAACTTATCACCATTATGAATTTTTGTTATAACTTTCTTGTTGATAGGTGATGGGAAGAGTTGGTTTCAACTTCCCGATTTTCCTCACATTTGTTCACTATGTCACCTCATGGGTTCTGCTTGCAATTTTCAAAACTATATCGGTGCTTCCAGTGTCGCCTCCATCTAAATCAACTCCATTCTCTTCTATATTTGCACTTGGTGCTGTTATGGCTTTTGCATCCGGTCTTGCGAACACAAGCCTCAAGTATAACAGGTTCATGCTCTTTCTCTAACATGTTTATTAGCCAAAAATGCATCAAAATTCTTTATCTTTGACATAAAAACTAAAAGGATCATGATAGTTTTTATGGAATAGATGTTATAATAGTCGTTACGGTGTATTTTAGATGTTATCTCGATGATTAGAATATAAAACTTACCTTCTTGAATGGTCGAGATTGTTGGCAACAAACATATATGAAAAATATGAAGTTTGGTCTTATATTGTTGGTGTTTATAAACGTAAAAGACTAGTTTGGTCAAGGTTTGGAACTTCCTTTTCTGTTTGCTAACAGTTCGGTTCGTGCAGTGTTGGTTTCTACCAAATGGCCAAGATTGCTGTTACTCCAACAATTGTTCTAGCAGAGTTCATATTTTTTAAGAAAACCATTTCTTCAAAAAAGGTCATAACTAAGCTTTTCGCCTTTTTTGTTCTTTCTCCTTCACAAAACATTTCATATATCTAGAAAAAAAAACTACTTCATTCAAGTTCCAACCCTTTATTTGTTTATGTACTCATCATGCATTGGAATGCAATGATGCAGGTTTTGGCTTTAGCTGCTGTATCAGCTGGTGTAGCAGTTGCAACTGTATCAGATTTAGAGTTCAATTTATTTGGTGCTATAGTTGCAGTTATATGGATAATCCCAAGTGCGATAAATAAAATTTTATGGTCTACTTTACAGCAGCAAGGAAACTGGACAGCTTTGGCGTGAGTACTAGCAGACACTATCCAATTTCGTGTCTCTAAAAATTAAGTTTTCAATAACTAGACTTGAAAATTTTTCATTGTAGATTGATGTGGAAGACTACACCTATCACAGTTTTCTTCCTAGGGGCTTTGATGCCTTGGATTGATCCACCAGGAGTGTTATCGTTCAAGTGGGATGTAAACAGCTCGTCTGCAATTATGATATCCGCTCTTCTTGGTTTTCTCTTACAGTGGTCCGGTGCATTGGCATTAGGGTGAGAGTTCTTTCCGCTTTCAAGTTTTAATAGAAAGAAATAGCGATGCGCCGTTTTTGACAGATAGTTTTATTTCTGATGCAGGGCAACTTCTGCTACAACTCATGTCGTTTTAGGACAGTTTAAGACCTGTGTCATTCTGTTGGGAGGTTATTTGTTATTCGATTCTGATCCGGGGATTATTAGCATTGCCGGAGCGGTTATTGCTCTCACTGGAATGTCAGTTTACACAACATATAACTTGCATGAGTCACAGGAAAATGCAACCAAGCAGCTTCCAAAGCATAATGTGCCTACACCAAAACAGAAACCAGCTAATGAAGATAACAAAGATTTGAGTGTAAATATTAACAATAACATTGTTGTGTGAGTCATACAATCTATGACAGCGAGTGAATACCACAACCGAATTATTCATACATTTGTTTTACATTCTTTAGTTAGGCAATTCAGGTCCAATCCCATTTTGCAGCAATGTTTTTGTATAGACAAATCAAACAGTATTCAATCATTGAAAATTTGTTAGAAGATTATTTTGGAGTGACCTTTCCTCAGTTCCATTGTGGTCTCCTAAATTATACTCGGGTATATGAATGTTTAAGGGCTTTAGCACACATTAATAGAAAGAACTGTGTTAGTAGAACAATTGAGAGCTCAATGCGCATATTAGAGAGTTTGGCAACCTGACTCGCCACGGAAAATTATTCAACGAAGACTTTAATTACAATTAAATAGAAAAAGAATAAATACAAAAGGAATATTGAAGACTTGTTTTCAAAACAAAATTCCCCTATTATGTTCTCATTGTTGATTATAAGCATCTCGTTGTGCTTTTACACTTCAAAATCTGAAGTTCATGGGGGCACCAAACCGTACAAGCTTCCAAAATGCCGTCAAAATGGGTGAAATAGAGTTATAGACTGATAACTATTGTTCATCATTCATCGTGACGTCGGAATACAAAACAAAAATGTCATTCATAGTTACTGGACTATTGCAGGGTTTTCTAAACCATATTTTCATCTCAATGCTTCAAAGAAATTAGAAACTTAAAACTTGCAATGAAAAGAAATCCAGACAAACAAATACATCCACATGCACTGCTCAATTAGATAATGAGAGCTCCTACATACAAAGGAAATGTGTTGAAGAAAAATAGATGCTGCAACTCTCAATAATCATATAGAACAGTATAACCCAATGTCTTAAGCTATCAAAATGTAGTATACAGGTGAGAATTGAGAACGGAAAAATTGAAAAATCTCACCAACTCTATTGAACTATTACTAAGGTCCTTATAGCAACAACTACATGTTTCTAAGGGGCAAAAGAACATGTGAGGCATGAATAATCTGAAGCCTCTAAAAATATAAATAAACCAAAAACCTGCAACTAACACCCTTTCAAAACCGTCAGCATCAACATGTACTAACTTTCTTTTCTCATTTTTTGGCCGCATTTGTTATTTACACTTCAGATCAGGCCAATATTCATTCTTCATGGATTTGAGAACATTTTGCATTTGAAAATTATTGTATCAAGAAAATGTTCTCGATCCTAAAAATTAGAATTCCAATTGATCTGTGCGGGTGGAGGCTGCTGATAAGATCCGGGAGGAGGGCCTACATTTTCAACAGGGCCAGCAACAGCTTGAGACTGCTGCAAGAGGGTAGAAGGTGAAGCTACTGTCTGCCCTGGTTGATAGATGCCAGGAAATGTTCCAGGAGCAGCCTGTGTCTGGGGGAAGGTAAGATGTTGTCCCTGGTGGGCAAGGTTATATAGAGAATTAAGTTGCAAACTGGATATATCTTGGCCTGGTGCATGTATCCACACAGCAGAACCTTCACTCTGCAGCAAAAAAAAAAAAAAAAAAAAAGAGTAAACAAACAAGTTTAGTAACTACAGAAAATCCAAGTATTTCAATAATATTTGATACTGTTGAAGCCAAAGAGCCCCCATAGTATTGTAATTATGTAACATTCTTTTATTTATTTAAAAGCAAATAGGCACAGATGGGAAAGAAAATAAAATGCAGCAATGAGTAAAACCAACCAGTTGTCCAGTTGTATATATCTGGTTTTCTTTCAACTGAGACACTGCGAGATTTTCGTTACCAGCGGAGCTGTATTCACTGTCGGAGTAGGAGCATACCCAACAGGTGGAGACATTAATGATCCAGAAGGAATTCCGATATGAGCCATAATTTCCAGTGTTTGCTCCAGCCTTGAATTGTGGTAGAGGGAGTTTGACTCCAGCAGCTGAAGTGGCGGCTGGTAGATACATGTTGCCAGCTGATGGCTGTTGAGGGAAACCATTGTGGCTTAAAATTGATGCATTGGAGACACGTAAATTGGGGGGTAATAGGGGCCATATGGGAAGAGTTAGCTGGGTATGATGGCCTAAAATAAGAAATTGCCTGTGGAGACACAGGTATATTGCTCTGTAGAGGTGGGGTTGGGCTGGGGGACACCGCCTGAGAACTTGCACTCTACGATGTTGAAAGAATGGCAGAGATATTAGGGGAAATGTGTATAAAATAAATAAATGCATTCATAATTACATATACAGAAATCAGATAAATAAAAAACGTAAAAATTTCTTCTAAAGAAAACAAAATGCGAAAAAAAACTTAAGTTTGTGTTTGAAACATAATAGAACCAATTGGTTTCTAATCTTAAGTTTATGACTTGTAATTCAATTTCCTTACAACTTCCATACTTTGTAACAAATTGGCATTCCTTTTCATTGATAACAAAACATAATGCAAAGATAAACTTAATTTTATTCTTTGTAAGAAATTTTATTTCCTTGCATTCTTTTTCATGGACCATTTGGCACTATTACATGCCTTTTCATACCAGTAGCTAACTTTATGTCTAAATTTCTACATAAGAAAACAAAGTGCAAAGATAAACTTAGTTTGTGTTTGAAATGTAAGCATGGAGTTAGCTAGACATGGTCAAAGATGTGTAGTTAGACATGCATGACACATTCCAAGCCTGTCAAAAAATAAAATACTGAATAATAGAATTGAACCTGCAAAGAATATCAATGGCATTATATATACTTAATTTCAGTATATATATATATATATATATATATATATATATATATATA